>JAQPPZ010000374.1:4800000-6000000 GCA_028583015.1 Wollemia nobilis
CCCCACCATCACAAGATAGAAATAAACAAGATATGTCCACTGATGGGTAAAATATAGGGGGTGAATCTAATCGAAGACCCACAAGAGGTCCAAACCACTTTGAGTAGGGAAGATATTTAATATATATCCATAGTATCAGATTAAACAGTATGTCTCCTGGTCAACGGTGGAAAACTAGTCATCTTAATAACCGAGATCAAGCTCTTGTAAGATTAGAGTGTAGGGTCACCTCCACTACCCACTCTCACTCTGAGAGTGCACATGTTGAAGACATAGAGATACATACTTATGTCCAAGGTGAATGCTTAAAATACCCCCGTAACATAAATATCCCAACCACGCATGTAGGCATGGGATAAATATCTCAATATAATGTCAATGCGGCCTCTACAAATAGAGGAAAGAGTATAGTGGATCCTTCCACTAGAACTCATACTAATAAAACTCCTTGCACAGATCTATAAAGCCAAATATCCTACACATCAGATCACTTAGATCAAATACATAGTCTTTGTTCATATCAAAGACAATAAATACTCCAAGACCAATTGGAGTATTTGCGTATAGAACATGAGAATTTGGAACAAGAAGATACACAATGACAAATATTGCTTCAGTAATATTTGTAAGAACACTGCTTACGACAACAATGTATCCTTGACAAAAAGGAGTAACAGGAGAGAGATAATAGGTTAGCTCATGTTGACCTACCTCTTACTAGTGAGTACAGAGAACAACGCAACACAAGACATGCTATATCACACCTAGAGATGCACACTAGATAAGGAGAGCACCATGCTCATCATACTTTCCATCATGCATGTAAGTAACAATAGCATCAATTGATAAATCATCCTAATCAAAGTTTGTATGAAGATTCAGAGAGTGATGATCGAGATCAATAGTATCCTAAACCATCTTCAAAAGATGTGGATGATGAATACAATCGACCACCTTGATATCAAAGGAATTTACCTCCACGTGCACCTCGAAGGTCACTTATGGAAGAAGAAATCATATCTTCTCAAGCATACGGTGTCCTTACCAAGAGAGTTAAATCTCTTGAGAAATAGGGAATAGCTTACCGAAAGCCTACCCTAAGTAAAATTCATAATCAACCTTTGTGTCCCTCAGTCCCAAGTCTGGCATATCCTGATCACTTCAAGATGCCAAAGCTAGACAAGTTTCTAGATGATGATGATGCACAAGAGCACGCAATCAACTTCATGAATTTTTGCTTTCATATACAAAAAAATGATGCCTTGATATTAAGGACTTTTGTGATTACCCTTTTAGGTGTAGCCTTAGAATGGTAGAACTAGCTACTAAGGCATAGCATCACCAACTTTGGAAACCAGTGAATGCTTTTCTTGAATGCTTTTCATTTGGTATCAATTAAAAGACTCATCTATCTGATCTAGATGCCTTACGGTAGTATGATGATGAGCCAGACATAGATTATGGAATCATATGGAGAAACTTAATAGCAAAATTACCATTCTCCATTCCCACCATGGAAATCACTCGAATGTTTTTAAAAAGTTGTGCAAAACATATATTGCTATTGCTTCAATTCTAGCAATATACGACATTTGAGGAGGCTTTGGCGCAAGCCAAAGTAATTGAAAATAAAATTACAAGAAATAGACCTAAAGCTTCAAACCAAGAAAGTAGAATAACAAGAACATGAAAAATCAACAACATTAGGCCAAATGTGCATCTGTCAACCAAGCCATGTTAAATATTCCTAAAGGGGATAAGAGCCAAAAATTACATAACTATCAGGTTCAAAAACCCCTTGCATAGTATAATCAGTGCAACAAAAACTAGGGAAAAGATAAGCAACATCACCCACCTCGCCAGTTTATGCCATTATTGAAATCTTTGGCATCTATCTTTAACCAATTATGCGAGGCTAAAGTGCTTTAATTACCATATTTTCAACTGTTAGACCCTAACCTCCCCAAGACTAAGGGTATAGGTAAGATCATTATTACCCATATCATAGACAAAAGGGCCTTGACATCGAAGTATACCACGGGTTCAAACACGTGGTACAAAACATGATCGATAAGGATCAACTATGAATTGACAATTCCTTGGTGCTCGATAACCAAAACATGGAAATTTTCAAAGATCCCCTACCAAATCATGAGTTGCCAAGGAACCATACGGGTCAAGTCAATCAAGTTCGGTTAGATCCTCTTACTCAAGGATTTGTTAGCATTGTTAATGTGGTTACTAGAAACATGAGATACAATAAATCGAAGCCACTTGTAGATCCCATTCATATCCAAGATGCATTGTAGTAAAATCCAGCATAAAATCCATTTTGAGATCCACCAGCAAGATCGGTTGTTATAATTAGGAATAGACTCACTCAGAGTCTACAAACAACCTCGACAAGGTTGTCAATATATGAGATTTTACAGTAGTCTCCTAGGCATAGGGAGACCTTAATGGATATTCTAAGATCCATAGAAATTCAAACCCAAAATCCTGAAGCTTTTACTAATTTTGTGGGGCATGTGTAGCAGTTCCAGGAGCCCATGATCAAATTCTATGATCATGAAATCAAAGTAGTATCCACTACCGTAACAGACCCACCATTGCACATTATTGCATGTGTTAACCACACTCCCTTCAAGCGGGTATTGATTAATACAAGCTCATCAATCAATATAATAACCACCAAATTCTTAGGACGCCTAAATATCCCTAAGTTGCATATTTTTTACAATCAAACTTTTGTGTTTGAGACTATTTTGAACACTTATTTTAGATAAATGCAAGCACTTTAGGGTTTCTAAAATTTGGAAGATTTCCTTTTATGGTTGCATTGGACTATTTCAATAGATAATGATGATTGCTTTCAATAGTGTCAAAGGTTTAAAATGATTTTGGTATAGTAGTTATAGGGACGGACTGCGCAAAACCACTTTTGAAGTCGACAAAGCAGAATGATGACCATAAAAAGCTGGATAGCCTACCCCTCATGAAGGCTACGGATTCTATAATAATGAATTCATGAAATTTAACCAATTATTAGTTGGATGAGACGATGCCATGAAGAAGGATATGCACAACAAAACTTGCAACTTAAAATCAACCAATAACTTGCACAATCATTATAGGATTGTTCATGTTTTCTTATATTTTCCCATTCTTTCTAAATAATGAGGTGAAATAAAGTTTATTGCACGGGATTGGATATTTTGACTTGTTCAACATTTCCATAATGTGACAAATAGAGAATAACGTGAACATGATATGTCCCCCAATTGCATTATGTGGAGGAGGACTAACAATAGTTATTTCAAGCTGAAAGCTTAAGTTGAAGTTGCTTCTGCCTAAGTAACAACTCAAGAGAGGAAGCTAGTAATATAAATTTTATATAGTCTATTTTTATGATTTGTTATTTTAATATATATATATATATATATATATATATATATATATATATATATTATAATTTAGTTATTTTGGAAATATTGTAAATATTTTGATATTATAAATATTAGAATTAAAAAATGAAGTTGGAAGCGAGTCTTTGAATTAACTTTATATATTGATAAATTATTATTATTATTTTTAAATTTATTATTAAAATTATTTTTCCCGTAAATAATTCATCTTTACAATGTGAAAACTATTCAAATTTTAAAATAATAAAATTGTAATTTGAATAATTTTATATATTAGTAAATTACTTTCTTTTTATAATAGATTGTATTGTTTAAATTATCTTATTTAAAATAATTCATCTTTGTGAAAAGTAAAAAATTAATATCCAATACAATATTTCAGATACATATTAATAAAAATATTATATTACTTATACATATAAATATTTTTTTAAAGGTACGAAGATTTATAACTATTTTATGTTAAAATACACCAAAAAAAAAACTTAAAACTACTTTAAAATAAATAAATATCTTCATAGCATGTGCCACCACAAATAAATATCTTTGTAGCATGTGCCACCAGTTACTATGTCCATCTCTTTAAGTTAAAAATACAAAAATGAAGACACTTCTAGAGTAATCTTAATTAAATTGACATCGGCAATATTTGGGCGCATCAATCAATATACCATCGGCGGTATTTCAATTCTACGTCAATCCTTGTAAGAGCATCATCAGATAAGATATAATACTATGGACATGTTAAAATATTTATGTGTCACTACTGAGACTTAACGTATCTCATCTAAGAGAAGAGGAGATGAATAGCTTTATTTTATTAAAAGTGTTTTTTTCAATCGTCTTATTTCCATTTAAACAAAAGAACAATATTTAAGAGGCCGGCAAGAAAGTAACAAGTCATATATACATTTGCTGTTACAAAATCTTTGATCTTTATCATAATATTATATACCTAGGTCTTGATAAAGACAAAGTGTCAGAATGCTGATTGTCTACAATCAAACTTTTGTGTTTGAGATTGTTTTGAACACTTTCTTTGGAGAAGGGCAGGCGCTTCAGGAATTTTTTAATAACTAAAAATGTTTTAAATGATTGTGAGATGGTGATTATAAAGATGTAATTGTGGGATGGTAGTTATAAAAATAAATTAACACAGTTTTAAAAATAAAATATTATGACGGTCATAAAAACAAACCTACTAAATTAATAACTGCTACCAATTTTAAAAACAAAATAAATAATATTTAACCAATTATTATTTGGACAAGACGGTGCCACAAGATTATGAAGAAGGAGATGCACAACAAAACCTGCAACTTAAAATCAATCAATGACTTGGGTTGTCAATATTTTCTTATATTTTTCCATTCTCTCTACATAATGAGGTAAGAAGAAAGTTTATTGCACCGGATTGAATATTTTGACTTGTTCAACATTTCCATAATATGGAAAATAGAGAATAACGTGGACAGTATATGTCCCCCATTTGCATAATGTGGAGGACTAGCAGTAGCTATTTCAAGCTGAAAGCCTAAGTTGAAGTTGCTTCCGCCTTGTGTGGCTAGTAACAACTCAGCAGAGAAGGCTCATAGGATAAATTTTACGTAGTCTACATTTTATGTTTTATTATATATATATATATAATAATAATAATAATAATTTAGTTATTTTGGATATATTGTTAAAATTTTTGATATTTTAAATATTAGAATTTAAAAAATAAAGTTGTACGCTAGCCTTTAAATTAATTTTATTTATTAATAAATTGTTTTCCTTTTAAAAAAATTGTATTGTTAAAATTATCTTATTTAAAATAGTTTATTGAAAAGTAAGAAATTAGTGTTCAATACCATATTTCAGAAACATATTAATAAAAATATTATATTACTTGGGCATATCATTTTTTTTTTCAAAGGTACAATGATTTATAATTATTTTTTATGTTAAACACACAAAAGGACTTAAACCACAAAAAACATTGTCAAGGAAGAACCCTTGACATCTTCATAGCAAGTGTTACCACTTACTATATCCATTTCTTAAGTTAAAAATACAAAAAATGAAGACACTTCTAGAGTAATCTTAATTAAATTAACATTGATACATAATAACCTTAATCAAATTTAGGTAAGTAAATCAATTGCCAAGATCTTAATAGGTATTGCATAATTAAAACAAAATTTATAATATGCATACCTGTTTTGGTTAAAATATTAGTTTTGGTGGTATATGTATTTGTAAAAAGAGCACTAACATTTGACTTTGCACCTAGTGGAGAGTTGCACCCTCTTATATATGTGACAAGGGTAGACTAATTTTGTTAGTCCTTGGATATGACAACAATAAGCCATGTTGGTCGATGGGTTTGGTTCTCTTTCTTAACCCAATTTTTATTATTCTACATTTAATCACCACATTCTTACCTTCAACTTTCCCAAAATTCAATGACACAGTGACATGCCTATTGAAGATGAGGTGATTAGGCAGGGCCTTGAAAGATCCTTGAGCCAATGATCAATGAAAAAGCTAAGGATGGTTTTTGTTGCGATATCGCAACCTGTTGCGCCATCGCGGCCATTGGAGGAAAGCTGTCGCGATATCGCGACATGTTGCTCCATCGCGGCCGCTGGAGGAAAGTTGTCACGATATCATGACATGTTGCGCCGTCGTAGTCGCTGGAGGAAAGTTGTGATATCGCGACATGTTGCGCCGTCGCGGTCACTGGAGGAAAGTTGTCACGATTTTGCGACATATTGCATCGTCGCAGCTGCTGGAGAAAAGTTGTCACGATATCGCGACATGTTGCGCCGTCGTGGCCGTTGTGGGAAAGTTGTCGCGATATCACGACATGTTGCGTTATCGCAGCCGCTGAGGGAAAGTTGTCGCGATATCGCGACATGTTGCATCGTCGCGGCCAAAGGAGGAAAGTTGTCGCGATATCGCGACATGTTGCACCATCACGGTCGCCGAGGGAAAGTTGTCGCGATATCGCGACATGTTGCATTGTCGCGGCCAAAGGAGGAAAGTTGTCATGATATCGCGACATGTTGCGCTATCGCGGCCATCGAAGAAAAATTGTCACGATATCGCGACATGTTGCATCGTCGCAGCTAAAGGAGGAAAGTTGTCGTGATATCATGACAAGTTGCGCCGTCGCAGCCATCGAGGGAAAGTTGTTGCGATATCGCGACATGTTGCGTCGTCGCGTCCAAAGGAGGAAAGTTGTCGCGATATCGCGACATGTTGTGTCATCGCGGCAACTGTGGGAAAGTTGTCACGATATAGCGACATGTTGCGCTGTCATGGCCGCTGGAGAAAAGTTGTCATGATATCACGACATGTTGCTCCGTTGCGGCCAAGGGTGGATTATTGTCGCGATTTTGTGACATGTCACGATTTCGTGACAGGTTGAATTTTTGCGGCCAGAGGAGTCTTGTGTCGCGATTTTGCGACTTGTTGCTTTTTCGTGGCCAGAGGTGAAGTTGGTGTTTGCTGCGTGTTTTCGTAATAAGTTATTGTAATAGATCTATCAGCTCTCTCAGCTAGCTTGGTTTTGGTTCAAGAGATTTGGATCCATTGTAAATCTTCCTCTTCTCTTGTAATCATGTGCTTTCATTATTTTTGGCTGGGATGTGTCTTCTCCCAATTGTAACTGATCTTTGTTTTAATACAAGTTTTTTCAAATTTTTCAAAAAAAAAAACTTTCCCAAAATCCAAAAATAAGGATATATCTAGGATTAAGAGATGCCATGATACATGTCCTCCAAAGCACATTTTCTAAAAACTGATGGTTCCATGATTGCCACTTTAAGTGACAGTCATGGTTGTCAAATTATTTTTGGGTTTTTTGATGCATGGTTATGATGTTAGCATGTTTTCACACCTAGGGTTTCAATGACACATTGGTTGGATTGGAGGTTATGATTTTAAGATCCTAAAAGGGTTGAAAATCAATTGTAGGATCCAAAGGAAAAATTAATTCATTTAATATAATATACTATAAGTACCATTTTCACCCTCTCATTTTCTCATCATACATTAAATATTCACTTTGTCAAAATCATATACTTACTTATAGAAAATATTTTTATTATGTTATTTGCCTCAGCTGTTTTTACATCATACACATTTTTTTACTCCCTCTCTCTCATCCTTATTAATACAACCAAATCCATTGACCAATAGATCATTACCTTCCACGGAGGAGGACATAATGCTTTAACAACATTCATATCCAAAGGTCACTAATTGGTGTTCAAGGACTAGATTCCAAGAAAAATCAAACCCTCTACAAACATCCTAGATGTGATCTCTCCTTATTTTACTATGGAAACATTGCAAGTAGGATAAGGAAGAATTGAGTTGTTTATTTTATTCATGTTTTGAATAATATGGTCCTTGATGCCCTAAGTGTCAAGTAATTATTTTCACTATATTAGGATTAGCCCTAGATTTTTGGCATTTTATGGATAATTTTAGTGTAGTTATTATTGAATGGTTCAAATTTATTAATGCTTGAATTAGGATAGATTTTAGAATTTACTATTAATTATTGCTTTGTTGTCTTAGTTCTAGAATTTTGGTTTATCTAGCATTAATTTGAATAATTATATTAGATATCCCTTTTTTCTACAAATATTTTGGTGAACTTGATGTGAACTTGCCTTTTGAGGATTTTACTTTCAATTTTGGTCCCTAGGATTTGGTAGGTCAGCTATCATGGGGCTTGTGTTATATATTTTTTATTCTATACATAAGCACACTCACTCACACACACACACACCACACTCTGCATTGGTTTGAACTATGGTGTTCCACAAGGATATATGTTATTTTTTGATGTG
Source organism: Wollemia nobilis (assembly GCA_028583015.1). Classification (NCBI taxonomy): domain Eukaryota; kingdom Viridiplantae; phylum Streptophyta; class Pinopsida; order Araucariales; family Araucariaceae; genus Wollemia; species Wollemia nobilis. Next base: position 4,808,273 of record JAQPPZ010000374.1, read on the forward strand.
TGCTAAATAAAACTATCATAGTTTTTCTCCTTTTGTTAGAAATTTTTTAAAATCAAATTTTATTTGTTGTAAGGGATTTTGGTAGTTTATTTGCTTAAGGGTAAATTTTTATGTAAAAAAACTAGTGTCTCTTGAGTGGGCTTTATACTTACCCCTATGGATCCTTTGACTTCTTCCAAGGGCATTGGAAAGACTACTAGGTATATGAAGAAGCTTGTTATAGAAATTGTAGAAATACAATTACATCAACTATACTTTGTTGATAACTTGTGATGTTGAACTTAGAATTATGGGATGGTCTAAAAAATATTCAAATTCAAAATAAGAAAAGGACCCTAATATTAACTTTAATGAACAATATAAATTAGTCATAGGGTTCCAAAAACCTATATGAAATTTAACATTAGGCCATAAATATGAAGACAATTACAAACCCACATTACCCCTTACTAAGGCTTTCATGGTGAGTTCATAATCACTCCTAATTAGGATTTTGTGGCATGACTGTGGTCATCCCAACATGTGGCAATCCTGAAAAGATAATGTGTATATTGATGACATAGATTGAATTCCAATCCCCCAAATCTAATAATATTTCAACCTCATGATAAAAATCTAGTTGTTTACATGACAACCATCCAGGATTATTTGGATTATAAGTTAGATAGGAATAGCCATGATATTAAATGAAAACTAGAGGCTTCTACAAGAGAAACAACCAAACAAATGCAAGACTTGATTAATAACCTTACTCAAATTTTGAGTGCAAGTAGAAATCCTATAATGTAGGTGAAATGACCAGAAGTTGACATTTGATCTAACAACAAGTAATAACACAAGTCATTCAGAAATATATGCTTTATTCATTATCAATTTTGTATAGGTTACAAATAGGGAGAGTTTCCCTTTTTCCTTTCATGAATAAGCAATAGGCCTGATGCCTTCTTCTGATGTCCCTCAGTGTAGGTGGGCTTATTTGTATGTGGGCCACCACTAGGTTGTTGTTTTTTGGTGTTCCTTTCCTTCAAATCTGTTGAATAACTTGAAAGAAACTTGCAAGAAAGGGTCAATACGTTGGGGGGCTTGCCTTAGTCAGGCCCCATATTTAGGAAGATGAAATGACTATAAAACCATAACATAAACTAAAATAAAATGTGCAGAAGGTAATAATATGCTAAAACAGAGCTTACCTCCCAAATTTGGGGTGATTTGGGGCTTGTAGATCCAATTCGTGACCCAGGTTGTGAATTTAGGCCGGATTCATAGGGCAGGTTATGAATTGAGCTATGATGCTCCTCTGGTAAGATATCTTAGGTATATCGGTCCTAAGGCAGTCGGGGTGCATCTGTATGCTATAAAAATCCATATGTGCTCTCCGTAAACTGATTTTCTAATGTTTAATTTTTATTTCTGTAGAGTAACTGTGCTTTGTTGAATATGTGAGAGAGATAATTAGGGGTTGAGGACCCACTATTTATAGGAAATAGCAAGGTGCAGGGGGGAGTTAGATAGACTAAACCTAGGTTTGATTCTGACTAGGTTTAGGTTAGGAAATGCAATGTGGCAACATCACATTCCTTATGAGAAATATCTCATCCTCACACATGTGTGAGGATGGATTAGGGCTAATCCTGATTAGGAGGTGCTTAAGTCAATTTAGGACATGATTAAAGAAATATCTTAACAAACCCTAATTTCACACATGTGGGAGGATGTGATTAGTGCTAATCAAGATTAAAGGTTCTTTTAATCAAATTTACCCTAAAAAGGTGACTTAAGTGAAGTCAACATTAAATTAGAATTTGGGTATTGACTTATTAATTGTTTTGGTCAACTAATACCCCGTGGGGGCCTCAATTGAGTGCAAATAGGCTGTCGAAGGATATCCTAGTGCATAGGATGTGATTTTGAAGGCTTATGAGGGTTTAGGACCTGAAAGCTAGTGAAGTAGTATATGGGAGTCTACACGATGCTATGACAATCTATGGCGATCTACGCATGACTACAACCATCTACACATGACTACGCATGACTACAACAATCTACGCATGTCTAGGATGATCTACAATAGTCTACGCTGGTCTACGATAGCCTAGGGGTACCTAGGATAGCCTATGTAAACCTACAAGTGTCCAAAAGGATCTACAAGTATGTAGGTATAGCAATGTGCAACTTTTGGGTGTCTACATTTACCCCTTTTTGTACTATACTATGTAGAACATAATTTAATACAAAAATATGAAGGGTTTGTGTAGAAGGAAAATGGATAGAAGGGGAATGGAATCCAATCAAAGGGTATGTAGCCACTCGAAGCGTGACCATACAACATTAATTGATATCCAAGAAGAGAAGAGAAAATAATGGAATCCAATCAAAGGTATGTAGCCGCTCAAAGCATGACCATACAACATTGACTAGATAGCCAAGAAGGAGGAGAGAAATAATGGAATCCAATAAAATATATGTAGCCGCTCGAAGTGTGACCATACAACATTGACCGATAGCCAAGAAGGAGAAGAGAAGAAGGAAAGGAAAAGAGGAAAGAAATAAAAACAATGCTAGTAAAAGGAAATGGATGATTATGGATGCAATGAAGTGAATTTATTGAGTTCGTATGACAATTACGATGCCATACTAGTTGCTTGAGAATGACAACTTTTGACTGCTTTGCTTTTGCGACCAGATCAGTGTGGTCCAAAAGTATGATTAGGACAAAAGCCTAACTAAATATTTGTTGTTGATTGATTGATGAGAACATGGTGACAAGTGTCAAACCATTTGAGTTAGTTAACATTTGAATTATTCAAACATGTCATTCATTGTGCTCCATGAATTCCAGAGTGAAGTCTTCCAAATGTTGCGCTGAATTAGTCACCCATGTCATTCATTGTGCTCCATGAATGCCAAGATGACCTTTCCATTGTCACGCATAACTCTCTTGATGTAACCCATGTCTGATTGTGATTGAGATTATTTCGTATGATAATATTCAACAAATATTTTTGTAGACAAATGCGCTAACCACACTTTTAGATTTTTGATGTTGTGATTGCATGCAAAGCTGACATTGGATATGAATACCCCCTCAAACGAGGAATCAACAATGAGGCGAATGGAATGCGATGAGTTGATGATGCAACGATTGATAAGATACCAATGCATGATGATTATGATGACAAAAAACAAATTAGAAGAGTGTTTTGGGAAGTTCCTAGGGTTTTAGAAGAAATTTGCATGATTTCCTAGGGTTTTGGGGGCAACTTGGTTGATTTTGGAAGGTCTGAGCTGAGTTCACCACCCGAGGGCGATTTTGACCTAAATCGCCACCCGGGGGGTGAATTAGGGTTTTGAACTGTTTGACACATGTGTAGTGTTTTGGTAGTTTGGGGGACCAAACGATGTCAAAATTGGACAAATATTATACTATTGGAAAGCTCTTTCTAATCCCGATACAATGGTGAAAGTTTTAGGAAATTTGGAGATGATTTGATAGGTGAAAAGTTAGACCAAATATGACCCTACTTTTAGAAGTGGTGAATGCACAATCTCAAGCCTTGGGAAGGTTGCACATGGAAGCAAAATATTTGTAAAATATTGTTGTGTTACACTAGGCTATGCTAGGCTATGTATGATATGTATGCTAGGCTAGGCTAGGCTATGTATGTTATGCTATGCTAGGCTAGGCTAGGCTATTTTGCTGAGGTTTTGAGACAAACCTATCCAAATTTTTACTAAGGTTTTTGGAGAAACCTATCCAAAGTTTTACTGAGGTTTTTGGGGAAACCTATCCAAAGTTTTACTGAGGTTTTTGGGAAACCTATCCAAAGTTTTATTGAGGTTTTTGGGGAAACCTAATTTTCTAAGAGATTTTTAAAAAGTATGTTCAAAATTTTTGCTAAAGATTTTGGAAAAAAACTTAGTGTGTTAAGACTCTAAAAAGAATGTTTGTGATAAAATGTAAGGCAAAGGGTGAAACCTTTTGGACCTAGTGATTGATTTGATTTGATGAAGGTGAGGTAAAGGATGTGACCTTTTGAACCTGGTGATTTGATTTGATGAGGGCAAGGTGAAGTTGCCCCAATTTTGAATGATAGATGACACATATACATACCTTTTGGTTTCGGTTGTTACATATGCGTGTGTGGTTTTGATGGTTTGGGATGTATTGTGTTTATGTTTGCATAGGTAGCACAATATGATCTGTAGGTATGTATGATTAATAGATACATATGTGTGAATGGTTGAGATCTATTATCGTTCTTTCATGTGAATGAATTTGTAGCATAGTATGCATGATTATGTTTCGAATGCAGTGTGATGTGATATCAAATGTGATGTTGTACTAAATGCACATAGAGTAAATGCAATGTTGTAATTTGATTTGGGGATGTATGTGATTCAAAATGTAAGAATGTGATCTGCTATTTTAAATGCATGTAAGATGAATGCATATAGGTGTGTATGACATAGATGCATGAATGCATGTATGGACTTACTAAAATGTGCCAAGGAAGCACTTGTATCATGACATTGACCTGTATGGATGCGGTCCATTCCATGATTTTGGGATGGTGGATAATGTAAGGCATGTGTAATGGCTTTGACTAATATAGTTATGACCATCAAATCTCAAACCCTTAGCTATACAAGCATTTGTGGCAACTTATAACATAATCAGGCTGGTTCAAAGTCTGTCTTGGACCTATGTGTGTGAATGTGTAAGGTTCATTTATCCATTTTGAGGGAGGTAGGATTAACCCATTGTAGATGCTACCGGACTAGCTAGCTCATCCATCCACAAAAGTGATCTATACAAAAGTGAGATGCTAATGTGAGAGATGTGTTGTCACCCGTAAGACTATTCCACTGGTAGGCAGGCTCTTGGAGCCTATTGCTAGCGATGGAAATCATCCCATGGTGTTATGTTGGACCTAAGGACCAAAGGTGATAAGCATAACATGAGTGATATCAAGAGGTATTACCTTTTGTTTTTTGCCCCTGTTCTAATGTTGACCTATGTGATTGTAGTGCTCTTTTTTTTTTTGTGGTGCTCTTTTTGTATGGGCGATGAAGTTTGTTTTCTACCCAATCATTTATTTTTGCTTATGCTTGATCCCTTTGTTTATCCCTAGGTCGTATGTTGACCGCACAGGCGATAGGATGAGTAGGGGATACCATTCGCTAGATGGCGATATCTACTCAAGATGTCCTCTTTCCTAGGCTCAAAATTGTTTAATGTGTAACCTGTTGTGAGCGATCCATGAGAGAAGTTGAACCAACCTAAAATACCATAAGAAGAATGTACAAGACTCAGTAGCTATGGGTGACACTTGATTGCCTAAACTACAGAGTAGTCAAAATTAAACACGACACCTATGTATACCCTGATCCTAAAAAGGGGGAATGGACATCCAGGTGGTGATGCTAACAAGTGCATGTGTTACTCCTATTGAGGTGCCTTTTGAGGGAGAATGTACAAACATGAATTAAAATTCTAACTATAAAGCATATGAATATGTGCAATGGATGTAACTGTAAATGATGCAAGTAGAGGAATGCAATATTTACAAGAGGAAAGTTATGTTATGTAGAAAGAGAAGTTTAGAAGAATTTATTTGTAGATGAATAGAGTGTGTAATAATGACAAAAGTGTGATGCTAGGCTCATGGTTGCCCCAGCATGTGGGGTGTGTGTGTGTAGTAGATGTATAAGTTGTGGGCTGTATAAATGTATGTAATAGTCATCGAACGAGGGAAGATGTAAGAGTAGAATGTACAGATGGAAGAAGTGAGAAGAAATAGACTTTGGTAACCAACAAGAAGAGGGGATTACCAAAGTCCAAAAGATGATAGAAGAGGAGAAGTGAATTAACATAGGTATACGATTGCTCAAAGGGGGCCATGTAGCTACGTGAGAAAATTAGAAGAAATATGGATGAAGAAGTGGAAGAAGGATATAAGAAGGCCTACTGGTGGGCAAAACTATGCGAGTCAGGAGGTGTATGAGAAGGTGATGTGATGGTGTGGTTACCATGTAGCATGTTGTTCACCCAATTTTTGAATATTTTACACTCTTCAATATCGTGGCCTGGTCGATGGTGGTAGATGTAGTATTCACTCGCATGATAGTTATGTGGTTTAGGGCATGAGGTATCGATAGGTCGGGTCTTTGGTAGAGTCAAGTGGCCTTGGTGCATTAGGTGGTAAAATATTTCTGATAATGGGGTTAGTGGGAATGTCATGGGGTAAATATGGGGCTCTATTGGAGGTGATGAAGGTTGGTCTACCTACGGTGAGGATGGATGGGTCATGGGAGACTATCATGGATGAACGTGGCAATGGTAGTGGCTCATCTGCAACTCTAGGGCTTCGATACGAGAGATGAGATGTTGTATCTCATGGTGTGGTAGTGATGGTATTGGGGAAGGAGGCGATCAAGATTCCAATGTGAATGGAATGACCCGATGCATGGTAGAAAATGGATGTGGCTAGGATGACAAAATAATGGAGTGGAATGACTGTGGTGAATGCAAGCATTGTTGGGATGGTATACCTCATAGTGGTGAAGGTGGTGTCTTGAGGACCTATGGCATAGGTGATGGCTCTAAGTGGTGGCGTGAATGGGAATGGGGCATGTTTGCATGACCAACTTGAGTAGCTTGAGCTACGTAGGCTTGCAAAGCTTGGGCATAGGTAGACTCTCCATTGGGAAGCAGAGCGGGTAGAAATGTAGGGTGAGGTGGATGAGGTGTATACTCCCTATTAGGTGGGTGGTAAGATCCTATGGGATGATGGGGGTGATTTGTAGGTGAATAGTGATATTTGAGATCATCAGATGGATGGGAGGGTGACCCCTATGCTTGGGGTTGGGTGGATTCCTCTTTGTCATCAAAGGAGGATAGGGAGATCTGACTATCTCTAGAGTGAGGTGAATAGGATGAACCTCGATGGTGAGGGGAATGGTGTCGAGGTGAGGTGTGATGGCCTGAATGGGATGAATGTGAAGAGTGCCTGGTGTGGAGGGCAACTGGTGGTCGGGCTAGATCAGTCGGTGTAATAGGTATATATTGTGGTTGTGGATGGTCCTGCATGGTGGTGCATGAGACTACTGTAGTAATGTCCTACTGATGATGTGGATCCTACAAAAGGAAAGATAAATACCTATAGCATAAAAATGATAGAAAGATGAACGTGCATGTATAGTGAAATAATAAAGCAAAGTAACATATCTACATGGTGATGTGCTTAGTGATTTATTACTAGTACTATATGGCACTTATGATGGTGAATGTGTTTATGCATCATGCATTGAATGCACGAAGGTGTAGGATGTTGATGGGTTTAGGATCATTAAGGCCTTCAATATTGGCTAGATGATATGCTCCTGAACCGTATTTGTGTGTGATAATAAATGGGCCCAACCAGTTTGGAGTGAATTTATCACGCTACTGGTGAGGTTGACTTGTGATTTGTTGGTTCTCCTTGAGAACCAAGTTGCCAATATTAAATTTGTGTTGATGTACCTTACTATTGTAGGCATGAAGAAGGTGATCTTGATATACTCATGTGTGCTCGATGGCATGGATGCGACGTTCATCGAGGAGTGTTAGTTGATCTAGACGAGCTTGGTGAGCAGTGTCATCATCAATGAAATATTTCATAGATATCCATAAGGAGGGTATCTCAAGCTCAAGGGGCATGATAGCTTCTACCCCATAGACAAGTGAAAAAGGTGTTGCCCCAGTAGGAGTACGGATGCTCGTACGATATGCCCACAAGGCTAGGGGTATTTGATTATGCCAATCCTAGTGAGATTCTGCTATGGTTTTATGGAGGATGGAACAGATGGTTTTGTTGGTGGCCTCTGCCTGGCCATTTCCTTGAGGGTAATATGGGGTAGAAAAGCTATGGTGTATGTGAAATTTGTTACACAGGGCTCGAACAGTCTTATTTTTAAAATATTTCCCATTATCTAAAATAATTTGGGAGGGAATTCCAAAGCGGCATATGATATGCTCCATGATGAATGTTGCAATTTTGGCTCCTATAGTTTGGACCAGTGGGATGGCTTTGACCCACTTGGTAAAATATTCTATTGTTGTGATGATAAATTTGTGATTGCTAGAGGAAGCAGGTGTAATTTGTCCAATTAGATCGAGACCCCATTGGGAGAAGGGCCACATGGACTGGATTGGTTGAAGTGCTTGGGAAGGTAAATGTGTTAGGTTGGCATGTTGTTGGCATTTGATGCAATGTTTGACATACTCACAGTAGTCTTGCTCCATTTTAGGTCCAGTAGTAGCCCATACGGAGAATGCATTTGGTAATTGCCATGCCACTGAAATGGCCACCACAAGTACCATCATGGGTTTCTTGTACAACTCATTGTGATTCTTGTGGTTCTAGGCAACGTAGGAGTATGTCATCATAGCTACGATGGTAAAGGATGTCCCCCAACAATGTATAGTGAATCACTCTTTGTTTGAAGGTTCGGCATTGAGCGTGGGGTAGATCACATGGTAGGAAACCTAACTTGATGTAGTCTTTCATCTATGAGAACCATGGGTCGTGAGGTTCAGTGTTTACCACATACACACCACCATCATCTATGGGAGGTGTGGGTGATATAGCAGATTGTGTAAGTGTATGAATGGATACAGATGTTGTGTTGGATGTTGGATTTTGTGGGATGAGGGACCCTAAGGAGGCCATAGTGTCTAAAAAATGGTTCGATGATCATGGAGTGGCTTTGAGGTAATACCATTCAAATTGGGATAGGAGTTGTGGGTGATTTTCTTATATTATTGGATAATTGGGCAATTGCATAGCCAAAGTTCCTACACTTGATTGACTATCAAAAGTGAATCACCTATGATGTGGAGGCATTTGATATGCATAGAGTGTGCTTGTTTTAGTCCTAGGATTAGGGCTTCATACTCTACATTGTTATTGGTACAAGGGAAATCAAGTTTGAATGAAAATGGGAGTGGTTCTCCTTTAGGTGTAAAGAAAACAATGCCTGCACCCCCAGCGTGGAGACACCTGGAACCATCAAAGAACATGGTGAGGTCAGCCATGAATTTTGGTTTGACATATTCCTCATCTTTGGTTATATGGAAGATAGAGTCATCGAGGAGTTGAATGAGTAGGGGTTGATTTTTAGTTATAGGGGCTTCAACCAGTTGGTCAGCGATGACTTGCCCTTTGATAGACTTTTGAGATACGAATTCTAGGTCAAACTCGGTTAGGAGCATGATCCATTTGGCTATGCGTGAGTTGTGATAACTCTTGTTCATCATATACCATAGGGGATTATCTCGGGCGATGACAAAAGTTGTGTGATTTAACATGTAGTGGTGTATGTGAATGCTATGCATGTGCTAGGTTGTGAGTGTGCTATAACTGTGCTAGGCTAGGCTAGGCTATTTTTGCTGAGGTTTTTAGGACAAACCTATCCAAATTTTTGCTAAGGTTTTTGGAGAAACCTATGTTGCTAAGGGATTCTAAAAAGAATGTTCCAAAACTTTAGCTGAGGATTTTGGAAAAACCTGAGTTGCTAAAAGACCCTAAAAAGAATGTTCCAAAATTTTAGTTGAGGATTTTGGAAAAACCTAAGTTGCTAAAAGATCCTAAAAAGAATGTTCCAAAATTTTAGCTGAGGATTTTGGAAAAACTTGAGTTGCTAAAAGATCCTAAAAAGAATGTTCCAAAATTTTAGCTGAGGATTTTGGAAAAACCTGAGTTGCTAAAAGATCCTAAAAAGAATGTTCCAAAATTTTAGCTGAGGATTTTGGAAAAACCTAGCATTTGGAAAAACAACTATGATGAAGGTAAGGTCGGGGTGTAACCTTTGAAAAAAATATGGCACCTATTTGGACCTAGTGATTGACTTGATTTGATGAGGGTAAGGTAAAGGGTGCAACCTTTTGAAACTTTTGACCCTTTTGTGTGACAAGGTTTGAAACTGGAATGGTACCATTATCGATAAGGTCCTCAACTAAATCATGAAAGGTGCGACAAGAACGTAGATCATGACCTGGCTGGCGATGATAAACACAAAAGGCATGTTCGATGTGCCCATGAGGGTTGGGTCGATTTGGATTGATGGGTCGAATGTCTGGTAATGTAACATGGCTAGTCTCAAATAGCCTCTGGAATAAAGTAGGAAGAGGCTTAGAAAGTGGAGTCCAATTGCGATGTCGACGTGGAGGATGGGGACCACGGGCTCATTGTGGTTTGGATGGAGGGGGTGCATTAGTATGATATAATTGTTGTGTTGGAGGAGTCATATTAGTATGACCTGGCTCATTGTAGAATGTATCATAGGTTGGCATTTGTTGTCCGTAGCTTGTGATGCGCACGTTTAGCCTTTTAACTTCATCTCATAAGAGTTGAAGTTTGGGTGTCATAGAAGTGGGGGACTGAGCTATGGTAGGCTTTCCTTGTGGATGTGGTGGATACTGGTATTGTTGTTCTTCACAATACTATGGGGAATACTGTTGTGCCTGATCATGATAAGGTGGGTACTGGGCGACATGTGTTGTCGTGTCCACTGGTACACTAGGTTGTGGGGTAGGTGTCTGTTGAGGTAGTAATACTATGACTGTGAGGCATATGGTTGCGGCATAGGTACTTGTTGATTTGGAGCCTGCTGTAATGGTTGGGTCATAGGTGGTGATGACCAAAATGGAGGAGGCATAAAGAAGCTAGGTGCAGCTGGTGGTAGTGTAGGTGTTGGCACTACCAATGCTAGGGGTGGTCAAGATGAGGTATCAAAGGATGGGATCTGTCTCTACCTTGGAGGGTAAGAGGTAGGAAAGCTAAATTGTGTGGAATAGTTTGGTTGAGTGGGTGGATAAGCTTCCGGTGTAGGTCCATAGGTAGGATGGATATTGGTAGTGGGAGCCTAAGAAGGAGGAGGTGGTGGTATCCTAAAGGTCATCGTAGGCAAAGGTGGCTCCAAGGGTTGGGTGTCATGCACTCTGGATACCTGGGAGATAGGTGGGAAAGCTAATGAAAAGGTGGGATAAGCTACCGAGGTAGGAGTTTGGGTTGAGGGGAAAGTGTATGTGTACACTCCCTCTTGGGTTTGCGCATCTTGCTCCTAAAGAGGCTGTTGGGAGGTACCCTCAGATATGGTGAAGAATGGCTCTTGGGAAGAGGATGGTTGGTACTCTTGTGAAGAGTACGGGTGTGAGGTTTGAGGAAATGCTTGCGGTTCCTGTTGGGTAGGGATCTGTTGTGCAGTTTGGAAGGATGGATTCTGGCTTCCTACAGTGGAGGAGGATGGGTCAGACACCATTCCTACGATAGGGGTGAATGATGTGACCTCAGGATGGGTACGGTTTAGAAGGGAGGAATCATTCTCAAAAAGGGATTGAGATAGATTCTAGAAGAAGGGATGTGCAAAGGTGGGTGAAGTAGGCATGACCTCCTCATCTATGGTGAAGGCTGGAGGAGATTGTCTTGGTGCTGTGTAGATCACATGGTCATAGAACGTGGTCAGGGGATTAGGTGAGGATGGGGCTGAAAGGAGCGGGTAATATTCTGTGAGTGAAGTAGCAAGGATTTCACTCAAAGTTGACGTCTCCTCATGAGGCATCATGTGTGTGAATTGTACATCGGATTCTATGTGTGAATCAGATGTGTCTATGATCCTCTCCTTCATGATCGAAGGAGTAAGAGTGGACTGACTAGAGGAAGGGGGAGGCCATTCCTCCATAGAGCGTGATTGCTCACGCGCTCTACTACGGGTGACCACAGGCATAGTAGCATGTGTCAAAGGGGATTTTAGGAATAAACCCTATGTGATGTAGACTCAACTGTGTCTACTGTGAGTGTGAAGTAAGTGACATGTTGTGTGTAGCAAAACAATATATAGTGTGGTGTGTTGAGACCGGTCTATGATCATGCAAACAACGGTAGACCGGAATCAATTCTAAATGCTGAGAAAATAAAAGTGTTATGTTCATTTTGTGTGTTGTAATGTTGATACTCCCTATGTAGAATCATGGGTAATGGAGTGAATACTCTAGAAAATTGGGAATGTCATCAATAACAAACCTCCTGCAACACCCAAATATGCACAGGATAGAATGGTACCACAACGTGCGAATGGTGACCTGTATGGAAGGTGCAGTAAAATGGTATCCTAAAGGGGTGGAACTCACTATGCTGAAGTGAGTTCACAATATCCTCTCATGAGAAGAGGTGGCACTGTCTAAGACCTGCTACCGACATACCCATGCTTTTGCTTCACCCTCGGGTGGGCTTAGTCAAGAACGATAGTTACCAATTCCACAAATTATACAAGCCTTGTGGATGAAGGCGCTAATCCTATCCCACTCTGCAGGTAACCACTGGTGATGAAATCCAGGGCCCAATCACAAAAGTGGGGGATTTTTTGATGATGAAATCTAGAAAACCACTCCTGTGGGGCTGCTAGGTGTCTAGGGGGTGAGCTGATGGAGAGTGAAACTCGATCCACACCAGTCTCGAGCGATGGATTGGGGATGAAGTCCAATATCACCACTTGTTTAAGGTACCACGTGAGTGTGTGTGGGTTTGTGTTTTGCTAATGATGTATGCAAGATAAGAAACTAACTAGTTGCCTTTTCAAAAGAAACTAATCCTAATGCCTTTTTGAAAGCAAATGATTAGATAACTTACATTCTTTGTAAAGAAATAGTCTAGCCTAAATGCCTTTGTGAAGAAAACTAATCTACTTTGCAAAACATAGAAACATGCAATCCAAATGTGTGTGGAGTAAAGGGGATTATGAAACCCTAACTTGAACTTTCAAAATGTAAAATTCTTTCAAAAATGTAAGAGGGGATTAGAAACCCTGATTTCACTTTAGAATGTAAAGTTCCTTTTAGCAATGGAAGCTATGAATGAGGGAATAACAACTTAGGCTTATGCTATATGCAAAAATAAAAGACAAATGCAAATTTATTTGAGAAATAAATTTTATACACTTGCTAGAAAGTTGCAGGTCCTAAAAATTTCATAAACCCTAATGCTTTAACCACTTTGTAATGAACCCAAAACTAGGCCTAGTAATGGTCATTCAACTAGTCAATGTATTTCTACTTCCCAAAACTTGCAACAGAGGCAGAAAAAATGAAAATACCTGCATTATGATGCTAAGGGGGGTTTTCTTGGCCCTTGAAAAGATCACCCTAGCTTATTTGGGGGTTTTTGAGGTGTCTGTGCTCAAATCATGACCCAGGTCATGAATTTGACCTAAATCATAGGGTGGGTCACGAATCAGGTCCAGAGGCTTCAAATCAGGGATCTGATGGCCTAGGATGGTTCCTAGGGCTTTGGAGGTTTTAGTGAAACATAATTTTGGTACCTATAATACACAAAAATAGAGGATAATGTCATATTTATAAGGAAAATGAACCTAGCACTATCCGTTGTGGGGGTCCCACCGAGCGTGCCAGAATGAAATGACCAGAAGTTGACATTTGATCTAACAACAAGTAATAACACAAGTCATTCAAAAATATATGCTTTATTCATTATCAATTTGATATAGGTTACAAATTGTAGACACCAAATCAGCACCAATCCGATTATGTGACTACAAACACTGATCGCATTGACATCTGTATCGCTCCAAATTTTTCGCATCCCTACCTTCAGGCTATTGGATCCGTGCCCGGAAGGAGGATGGGAAAAGGATGTCGCGGTACCTCGGACTGAGAGGACTTTGCGAAGGTCCCGCCTCTCAAGGGAGGTATATTTTGATGATTTTTCGACGGATGGTGGGTTCACCAGAAAACATTTAAGGGCGTTTCCACGCCTAGGTTTGGAATGTGTTTTAATGTGTTCATTTTTAACCTTAAGCATTCATATCCTAGGTTTGGCCAAATGAATCTAGATTAATCTATATGAAAATGCAAGTTCAATGAGTACAAAAAATAGATTTAAAGACATAAAACAGAGAATTTACCGAATGCAAATGAGGAATACCTGATCCGGATGTTTGGTGATGATTCTGATGTTTGAAGCAGTCAAGATCGTCTGGAATTCGATAGAATCGTCTGATATCTGATAGAATCATCTGAGATCTGACAGAATCGTCTGAGATCTGACGAATTCGTCAGACAAATTTGTCAGAGACCTGCAAGCAGAAAAATAGATACAAAATACGATGAATACTATTGTGCTAATAAGGGGAAACAACACCAAATGATTGTATGAATACTGAATAACAGTTATGAACAGTAATTCAAATAGATTACGACATTTTAATAACAAATCATGATCTTAGTATGCAATCTAAGCTAAATGGGTGAACTCCAAATGCAAAATAACATAAACACTGAATAAACTATCTAATTTGCAGACTAAAATAGCAGAGAGAAGGTTGAGAAATGCAAACTTCAGGCACTGATTGCCTCAATATGAAATGCAGTCGAGATCGTCTCGCATCAGTACGAAATCGCCTCGAATTCGACAGGTTCGCCTCCGATCTGAACAGGTTCGTCGGGGACGATGGGTGCTGGCTCCGGCTGAAAAACGGTGATGTACCTGCAACAAAATTGTTATGGGACCAATGCAAATGAAAAATCGGGATGGTTTAGCGTAGATGGAGTTAAATTGCAGATAATTTCAGCCGGGGGGTGCTAAAGGGATAGCTTAGGATTAAATAGGCTTAGGGGAGTAGTTAGGAGGTTGGAGATCATCCCAATTTGGGAGATCTCCAACAGGGGAGGGTCCCAACGACGCAGACACGCTTCTGCCCGGATTGGAGACCCGTTGGAACAGAAGCTAATTTTGCAAAATCAGTTTTGCGACAAGATCGTCTGGACGTCCTAATCCAGACGAAATCGTCAAATCTGGGGCGATATCGTCTGATCGGCGACGATATCGTCAAACGGTCAAAACAACCTCTAAAAATGGCGCGAAAAAGGGGGAAACGGATTTCTCGACGGTTAACGAGCGGTTTGGGAGGTTAAATTTGAATTTTAAATTATTTACTAAGGTGAATGTAATTATTGTAATTTTATTGCGCCAATTTTAGGGTGCTACATTTTGCCCCCTCTTTAGCGAATTTTCCGAAGAAAATGCGTTAAAGATGAGTTCTTCTCGATCTACGAGAAAGCAAAAATTATTCCCATTTTTAGGCGACGATTCTTGGTCGAATCGTACGACAGCTTACTATGGTGCCCCCTCCGTGTTTTTACCCAAATCGAACGTTTGAGGTAAAAACGCGAAAAAGCAAAAAATTATTTTTGAATAAAATTAAGAAAAATAGGGTAAAACCCTAATTCATTTTTACTGTTCATTTTTCTGGTTTTTAGAGCTCTGAAGCAAAAATGGTGGAGACGACGCACAGATCGACAGAGGTCCGACGCGGTCTACGGGTAAGAGTCTAGACTTAACTAGGATGCTTTAATTTAATTTGATATGCTTTGTAGGTAATTTTTAGGTGATTGTGGCCGTTTTTGGGCCGTCGACGTCCCGGACGAAATCGTCCCGATTTCGACGAAATCGTCTCAATTTCGGCAATTTTTCCCGAGGGCGAAATCGTCGAAAGGGGGACGATTTCGTCAAATTAGGGACGATTTCGAACTGCGAAATCGGAGACGATTATGCTCAAATGTGGGACGATATCGTCCAATAGTGGGCGATATCATCAATTGCACAAAATTGAATTTTTAACTTGCATTATTGTTTATTGATTATTGATTAATGATTGTTTATTGTTTTGTTGTTTATGTTTGCAGAGAGGATTACTAAAGAGCAGGGAGTGGAAATACGGTGGGTTGAGAGATGACTTGGCCGCTCTATCACAGGCAGAGCGGGATCAGCTGGCTCAAGCCGGCTTACTGCATGTGGCGGAGATGCCACAAGTATCCACAGATATGGGGCTACTGACGGCCCTAGCAGAGAGGTGGTATCCGGGCTCTTCATGTTTTCGGCTACCTACAGGGGAGATGACTCCCACTTTGGAGGATGTATGGAGGATTCTGAGAATCCCCATACAAGGACGGCTCATTACTCCTACGGCCAATCAGGGCCGTGCTATGGGACGACTGTGTGGTGACCCGAGCTTCACCCTGGAGAAGGGCGGAGTTAATATCGAGGCACTGCGCCAGATGCCTGGGGCATCTACACTCACACGGGTTCTAGCTGGAGTAGTGGGTGGACTTCTGCTGTGCCACCAGAGCGGGTGCAGGGTGCCATGGATGCTCGCGGATGTGATCTACGATATGCGGGATCACGGCTACAGATTCTCTTGGGGCAGTTTTGTTTTATGTCGATTGTACAAGATCCTGTATGGGGTCGTGTACAAGGGCGGCCGATGTCTGGTTATGACATCGCTACTACAGGTTTGGTGCTGGGAGCACATTGCAGTGCGGAGGCCGGTAGGGCTTCCTCTGACAGGGGTTGACGGGGAGAGGCCCCGAGTCTTCTACTGGTGGCTCCGGAGAGGGGCACAACGACGGATAGATCTGCCTATGTCCCGGAGGCTACTAGATGACCTTGTCCCAGACCAGATCACCTGGAGGCCATGGAGGGAGCATCCAGGGTGGGCCGAGGATGGACAGGAGTTGGCTCGCGTTAGGCGAGTTTGCTGGCTGAGGATGGAGAGGGGAGAGGTGGAGCTCCATAGGTACGACCGAGTTTTGAGGCAGTTCGGTCTACAGCAGGGGATCCCATCTCTCAGGGATTATGAGTTTTCCCGGACTGTCCGGGATAACACTACGGTTAGCGGGGCTCCCGACATGCAGCGGTTCTGGAGCCAGGACACGGATGATGCCCCCATCCAGCCAGTGGATGGGGACGACGCAAGAGTAGCCGATGGCTACGATGCCTGGTACGTAGGCATCCGCCCTCCTCGGATGACGAGGGCACAAGGTCCGATCCACGCGGTTGTGCATCGGATAGGGAGGCGACACCAGGCGGTGATGGAGGCAGCCCAGGGTCACGACGGGAGAGAGGTGAGGAGGCCACAGGCACAGGAGAGGCCACGACAGAGAGAGAGGGAGAGGAGGGAGGCGAGACCCCCATCTCCATAGAGGCCACCATCGCTCGATAAGGGCAAGGGTGTCGACACAGGAGAGAGTAGCGAGATGGCTACTCTCCGAGCGGAGAGAGATCATCTCCAGGCCCAGGTGCAGACTCTGCAGGATGAGGCTGCACGCCACCGAGCTGAGGTGTCACAGCTGCGGGATGAGATTGCATGCCTCAGGGCATGGGGTGGAGGGGCGAGCTCTAGGGAGTTGACACGGGCTATCGCCCAGCTGACATTTTACCAGACATTATACTTCCAGCTGGTGCCAGAGGCGGATAGACTACCCCTGCCAGCTAACATCGTAGATCCGATCAAGATCGGGTCGTCGAGGACCACGTCCCGGTCGAGGACGAGGACTACACAGACGGCGATGGGGCCACCTCGTCCACCTCAGGGCGGGGGAGGAGATGAGGCAGAGAGCTCGAGGGGCTCTCGAGGCTAGAGGGCTGCACTGACATTGTACAGACTGTCATTGTTGTATATGATTATTATTTTGTTGATAGAGGATTGAGTATGCCGAGGTACAGATTGTGGCATACCGATCCAGGTTTGATGATGTATATATATTTGTGATATATATAGATGAGATATTTTTGATCATATGACTTTGTCTTATGTATTTTTATGATGCTTTTAATGTTTTGATTGATTGATTTGATAATTGGATGTAATTATGTCGTTGGGAATATAATTTGAATGTCATGCGTGTAATATTTTAAATGAAATAATCTGATGTAACAAATTGATTTGTAATGAAATGTAAAAATAAAAAGAGACTTCTAACAATAATTTCAAAGGACATTGTCGCTATTATAGACCATTTCATGGAGTCGCTGCTCACTCGGTCGTCAAGCTAGTCCCATTTATAGAAATATTGTTAGAAGAACAAGAGTGCTTAAGAGACTGTCTTAAGACTTTGGTGCAATGGTGCAAATGATGATGATGATGGTTTGTTTTGCAGATTTCATAAGAAATATTGTGCATGAAATAATGTGTTAAAATGATTTTTGCTAGGCATAAATTCCTAAGTATGATAAAATTCGTGGATAATTCTTTAGGAATTATACCATCATTGCAAAATTGTAGGTTGACATAATGACATGAAATAATAAAAATGGGTTTGCGTTTTAAAAGCATAATTTGTGTAACATAATGATTTAAGTCATACGTTTTTATGATTTTAAATAAATGGGGAATAAAAATTGTTACAATGGTTTGCGCTAGGCATAGAATATGTAGGTATAGACTTATACCATCATCGCGAAAATCCAAAAAAGATAGTTTTATTGCATGGTTGATTTTTGATGAACAGAAAATATGAAAATGAGGACTTGCGCTAGGCATAAAATTCCAATTTTGGTTTTGAAACTATACCATCGTCGCGAAAGTCAACCAGATATATATGTATATGTTTTTGATTGTATATTTTGAAAGAAATTTTTGATTTTTGTATTATATAGTGGTCTTTGTGCTAAAGAATTGCACTTGAAAGAAGAAAATGAATCATTCCAAACAATTTGCAAAAATATATTTCAAAGTATTTTAAAGACAAAAGTTAGATTTATAAGGAATCCCATGTGCATATGTGAGTTCATTTCCAATCTTGACTTATCATAATGATACACAAAATCTCTCAAATACAAATGTGTGTGCAATTGCATTGTTCATTTACCAGTTTTGAGCAAGGTACTATGATACAAGTGATTTGAATAAACCAAATAAGTGTTCATTAACCATGATGTAGATGCATATAACCATACTAGGCTATTATGTAGGTCGGATTATCAAGAGCTAGCTAATCCATAAGCAGACATAGGTCTGTACAAAAGAAGGTCGCTAATGTGACAGACATATCACCACGCTAGGAGTTACCCAAGGCCAAGCAGGTTGGGCACAAACCACCTGTTATGGGGCTTACCTCACAGTTTTCGAATAATTGAGAATTCCAGGGATTCAAGCTCATCAACCCTTCTTTTTTTTTCAAAGGGTATGGAAAGGGATTTTATTGCTTTCTTGCTCTCTTTTGAACTTTGCTTATTTTTCTTTTTGTATTTCTTTTGCTTGATAATGCTTGGAACATTGTTGTAATGATATAAAAGAACATTTTTCTTTTCTCTTTTTCTTGAACTTTTCTTTTCTGTTTCTTTTCTTTTTCTTTGCTAGGGATACTTGCTCGGATTAGCTGTAGAGCAAGGGATTTTTATTCTGGGTAGGGGTGAGCTTGTCCTTTTGCCAATTCTCAAAGATTCTAGACCATGTGCATGATAGGATAGCAGGGGAAACTTTTCGCTCAAGAAATCACTTCTACTATGTAGCAAAACATGGAAATTACAAATATAATCATTTTATTGTGAAAAGATGTGCTTGGTTTAAGTAAATAACAAGATCAATTCTCTATGCTCAAACTTTATTTAATTGAATTTTGTGGACTTTGATATAAGAGAGATTAGTAATCATGCCAGATAAAATCAAGATATTTATTTTTGTGAGTGTGCAAGTGAGGGACTCAAATAAATGCTAATTTATCCAAAATAATTTGAAACATATAACTGCAATAATTGTAAGAAAATATAGATAAACACTTTTGAGAAAGTTTTTGAGAATGTTGACTCTCTCTTTCTTCTTTATTTTGTTTTGGTTTCGAAAGAGTCAAGCATATAGCTGTTTTTATATTTTTATTTTGATTTTTGTTTTTGAGCAAAAAATTTTAACAAGTGCCTTAAATAAATGCAATAGATAGTTTTTGAAGATTTTCGATGATTATGAATATTTTTGATGTTTTTGGATTTTTATAAATTTGAAAGAAATATAAGATAAAATTTTTGAAAACAATTATATACAAGAATGAAACGGCCAAATTTATGCATAGTAACGTTTAAGATGCAAAATATTCATGGGTTCTTTAAGTTCTTTACCATCTAAGGTAGATAATTTATATGCTCCTGATTCAAATTTAGCTGTAATAATGTATGGTCCAAGCCAATTGGGCTCAAATTTACCTTTAAGTTCCTTAGTTGCATTTGTATTTTTTTGATTTTCTTTTAAAACAAGGTCGCCAATCTCGAAGGATCGATGACGAACTTTTTTAGCATATGATCTTTTAAGCTTGTTTTGGTATGCACGGAGATGCTCCAAAGCATTGATGCATTTTTCATCTAGGAGTTCCAGCTGATTGAGTCTCCCAGCATGATATTCGTCTCCTACTTCGGTATCTTGAAGTAGCAGAGCCAAAGAAGGAACTTCCAATTCAAATGGAAAAACTGCTTCAGCACCATATACCAAAACAAATGGTGAAGTTCCAGTGGGGGTTCGAACACTAGTTCGATAGGCCCACAAGGTCGGATATAATTGAATGTGCCAGTCACGGCAGTTTTATTGACTAATATTTTGAGAATTTTGATTAAGGTTTTGTTAGATGCTTCTGCTTGACCATTACCCTGAGGATAATAGGGAGTGGACCAACGATGTTGAATCTTATATTTTTGACATAATTTTTTAACATCTTTATTTTTGAAGCAAGTTCCATTGTCAGAGATGAGATTGGCAAGAATTCGAACCTGCAAATGATTTGATTAAAAATAAATTTAGAAACTTGTGTGCCAGTGCAGGAAGCTAAAGGCATAGCTTCGACCCACTTCGTGAAATACTCAGTGGCGGTTATGATGAACTTGTGTCCATCAGATGACACAGGATTGATTTTGCCAATAATATCCAAGCCCCATTTAGAAAAGGGCCAAGGAGAAGAAATAGCCTGCAGCTCTTGTGCAGGCGCATGGACAAGGTCAGCATGTTTTTGACACTTGTCGCAATGGCGCACATACTCATGTGCATCTCGTTTCCATGGTAGGCCAAAAGTATCCTATCCGAAGGAGCTTTTTAGCAATGACACTACCACTAAAGTGTCCTCCACAAGATCCATCATGGGCTTCACTCAAGGCTGATTTAGACTCTTCTAAGTTTAAACATCGTAATAGGATACCTTCAAAAGATCTCCTATATAAAGTATTGCCAATTATTACGAATCGACTTGCTCGTCGACGTAATAACCGATGCTGGTTTCTATTAGAATTGGCAGGGAAAGTCCCATTTTGGAGAAAATCAAATATGTCTGTATACCAAGGTTCGGGAGTAGTTTCATTGATTAGAAACACATCCAAAGGCTCTAAGCATGACTTATTTGAAGCGGGTTCCTGGAGTCGACGAATAATGATAGTGGCATATTCGTCATCTAACTCCAAGGGCAGGAGAGATGCAGCTGCGGCCATAGCATCAGCTGCACGGTTGCTAGTTCGAGGAATAGCTTCTAAGGTAACTTGATCAAATAAAGACATTAATTGTAAAACATAGGCCTTATATGGGCACAGTTTATCATCTCGGGTTTGATAAACTTCATTAATTTGGTTTATAACCAGTTGGGAATCACCAAAGACTAAAAGGTGTTTAATTTTTAGCGCTAGGGCAGCTCGTAATCCAAGGATTAGAGCTTCATACTCAGCAATATTGTTGGTGCAAGCAAATGTCAATTTGAAGGACAGAGGAATAAGATGTTTTTGCAGAGATATTAAAATAATACCCGCACCAGCCCCACTCATGCATCGGGCTCCATCAAAGTATAAGGACCATTGTTCGGTATGGTCTCCCTCTAATTGAAGGCATTCATCTGGAAACTCGATGATGAGGGGATGGGTAGACTCTAAGGGTGCAGACGACTAATTGATCTGCTATGATTTGACCCTTAACGGACTTTTGTCCTATGAATGTGAGATCAAACTCGCTTAGAGCAAGAACCCACTTGGTTGTGCGACCCGATAAATAAGGTCGACTCATGAGATACCTTAAGGGATCATATTTAGCAATGACATAAGTTTTTTGACTAAGCATATAATGTCATAATTTTTGCGTAGCAAACACGACTGCTAGACATAGTTTTTCCAACGTTGTGTAGCGGGTTTCATAACTGATGAAGGTTCGGCTAATATAATAATTAGCACGTTCTCGCTTTTCATCATCAAGTTGAGCTAACATAGCCCCTAAGGCAGAATCTGAAGCGAAAATATATAGGAGAAATGGGCGATCGGATTTAGGTGGTGAAAGCACAGGTGGATTAAGGAGGTATTGTTTGAGAAGTTCAAAAGCTTCTCTACATTCTGCGTCCCAATTAAAAGGGACATCCTTCTTAAGGAGTTTAAGAAAAGGACCAGTTTTGTCCGCCAGCTTATCAATGAAGCGACGGATAGCTTGAAGTTTACCTTGTAAACTTCGTAACTCAGAGATATTAGTAGGTGCGGGCATATCAGTGATGGCCGCAATCTTGAGAGGGTCGATTTCAATACCACGTAAAGAAACTAAAACCCCTAATAGTTTGCCGGATTTAACTCCGAATATGCATTTTGCTGGATTTAATCGAATGAGATATTCTCGTAATCGATTAAAGACTTTCCTTAAATCATCTAAATGATTATTTTCAATAATAGAGCGAGCTATAATATCATCTACATAATCATGTAGGATATCATGCATCATATCATGAAAAATATAGGTCATAGCTCGTTGATAAGTTGCATCGGCGTTCTTTAAGCCAAATGGCATCACTTTCCAGCAAAAGGTACCCCAGGGGGTAATAAAGGCTATTTTAGCCTGGTCTTCAGGAGCTATCCTGATCTGATTATAACCAGAGAATCCATCCATTAAGGACATCATCCCACTCCCGGCAGTAAAGTCAATGATTTGATCCATGTTTGGAAGAGGAAAGTCATCTTTAGGGCATGCAACGTTAATATCTCTAAAATCTGTGCAAACCCTAACTTTGGTAGCTTCTTTCTTGGTGACTGGAACTACGTTTGAGATCCATTCAAGCATAATCAATTGCTTGTATAAAGATAACATTCAGGAGTTTTTCTAACTCCCCTTTGACTAGCAAGAGCCACTTTGGGATGCATTTTTCTAAGTTTTTGTTTAACAGGTTTAGCATCCGGATGGACCACTAGATGATGCATGACTACAGAAGGGTCTAGACCCGGCATATCTTCATATGTCCAAGCGAAGACATCTTCATACTCTTTAAGGAATGCAATGTATTGTTCTTGTTTTTCTTGACTTAATTCTGATCCAATATTGATTATGTGAGGATTGTCCTCAGTTCCAATATTAATTTTAATGACGTTTTCTACCTCCATGTGTAGATCTCTTTCAAAATTAGGTGGGGCGGGTGAAACGCCCAATTCTTGTAATTCTTGTAAGGTTAATTTAGATAAGTCATTCTGAGGATTAGTGGCTTCAAGTTGGGCTATAGTTGGTATAGAACCATCAAAATAAAATCCATTGTGTAACATTTCTTCAACAGAGACATCATGGAAGATATCTCCTTCCAACTCTTCATCGGGGTCAGCAATCATTTCAGGGTATGCGATGGATAGCATGTTGCATGAAAACGATTGATTTTTAAGAGGCAAATCAACATGCCTATCCATATAATCTTGATAACATATGAGATGATCATCATCCTCAAAAGGAAAGGGTTGACCCTTACTAGGAAATAAGCCCACGCCACAACGGGAAGGCCACGGTTCTACCTCGAAAGGTTCTTTCATGCCATTTTGGAAAGGTCCCAAGCCTTTCCCTTCATATCCCATTTTAAGCATCATGGGTTTAGCTTTAATATAATCATTGGTAAAATAACACCGAGCATATCCCTCATGATGAGTTTTGATATTCCGAGGGATTCTTCCCCAATCATATCCTTTATAAATGAAGGCACAACTTCCGACTTGGTAAGTACTTCCCATAGGTTGTGGGAGGCCCAAAGTACGAGGAGATGGCGGCAAGTTATTTAAAAGGTTTGAATCTCGCATGAAAGCATTCATTTTTTCTGATATTAAGGTTGTAGATAAATCTGGTAAGAGTTCATCAGAAAGGGCATAAGATGTAGAAGGCTTATTACCTATATCTTTAGATGTGGAAGGTATGATAGGTGTGTCTATAGGTTTTGAATTTATAGGGATAGAGCTTGAAGGATTGGTGGTAGACTTAAGATCTTTTTGAGGTTCGAAAATGATTTGTTTAGAGGGTTGTTGATCTATATAGGAGGATGAAATTAATGGAGGGGAAATAGGTGAAGTTATGGGTGTATGTTTCATAGTTTTAGATGAAAAATAAGAACTAGGATGTGTGGATGACAGAGCAGGGCAAAATTGCACTCCAACGGGTTCTGCCAAAGCACACATATCAAAAGGTCTAGGGTCACCATGAATAGTGACCAACTGATTTTTAAACTCGAATTTAACACATTGGTGTAAGGTTGATGGGACCGCTCGCATGGCGTTGATCCAAGGGCGACCCAAAAGTATATTGTACGATGTTGGGCAATGTACAATAAACACGGTTGTTTCTAGGGTTCTAGGGCCAACTTGCAATGGGAGGGTAATAACTCCACACGTTTCTTGTGTTTCGTCATTAAAAGCTTTGATAATCATATCAGTTTTCTTCATTTCATCACTTCTAAAGCCAAATCGTTGGTAGAAGTCAAAGGTGCAAATGTTTAGAGATGAGCCATTATCAATCAAAACTCTTTTGACAGCTACATCTCCAATTAGAGCAGTAATGTATAAGGGATTGTCCTTATGTAAACTGTGTTGTGGGATATCTTTATCCCGAAAGTCAATACAATCAATCTCTCGAGTGATGATAGTATTGGCCATAGCTTCAGGTTGAATGTTTTGAGGTACCATCATTTGGCTCAATGTAAGCATCAACTCATCCCTATGGGTGGGAGAGGATCTTAATAAATCTAAGAGGGAAATTCTGGCCGTAGTATTGGACAATTGCTCATTAATATTGTAAGGGGGTTTAGATTGAACAATAGGAACATGATTCCCTTTATTGGGGTTTTTCAAAACGAATGGAGCTGATCCATCATTCTGGTTTGGTTCTTGTTGAGAGTTTTGAGCTTGTTGTCGAGTAACGACTCCAATGGTACCTACAATGTTATAGTGAAGACGCTGAACTGGTCTCGGTTGAGCATTAATGGCTTGTTCATTAGAAAGGAATATATTAGAAGAAGGTCGAGTAGTGACTCTTCTAGGGAATGGTTCTTCTGGAACCATAGCATCTGTGATGGGTTGAATAGGATCTGATTCATTTTTAGAACTATTCGATTGGTTTGAAGTAATGTCTAGTTCACTTTCACTATCTGATTCTATATCACTAGAATCAGAAGTTTGAAAATTATGTAAGGGCCTGGTCGTAACCAGGGATAAGGTCGTGTCAAATATTTGAGGATCCTGAACAGGTAATTGTCCGCTAATGGTTCCTACATATCGGGTAGGAGGGGGAACATTATGATGTTCGATTTGATTGGCTACCTCTTTACCATGTCGTGGTAAAGGGTGTTGAAATATGTCTAGAGTTTGATTGGCATTTTGATTTTGATTTTGGGGAATGGTCTTTTGAGTATTATTGGGAGGGTTTTGTTTAGGTTGGAAGGCTTGCACTTCCATTTCATTATTGTCAATCAAATCTTGTATTTTATGTTTCAACCTTTTACAAGCGTTGGTAGAATGTCCAGGTCCTCTATGGAAATCACAGTGCAAGTCAGCTCTGTATCCGGGTATAGTTGGATCGAGTTCCCGGATAGCTGGTAATTGGATCAAACCTCTTTCGAGTAATTGAGGTAAAATAGTTGATAAGGGTTGATTTAATCTAGTGAATTCTCGAGGAGGCTTATCAGGAGGTTTCAATATGAATTTTTTGTTGTCTTCGTTGCATTGATATTAGCAACATTCCCGCTGTCAGGTGACTCCATCACCGACAACTTGTTTGTTTTTATATTGATTTCTGGATGTTTTCTCATCATCCTTCTTCCTAAGTTGGCCTCTCCTAATGAGGGCATCTTCTACTCTTCGAGCTAAATCTATAGCTTGATCGAAGGTAGTTAAGGTAGCGGTCGATAGCTCATAAGATATTTGTTCTTGTAAATTGTTGATGAAAATGTCCAACATTTCCCTATAAGGCAGCACAAAGTGTAGTTTTCCTGTCAATTGCCTCCATCTAGCTAAGAAATCGGCAAAGCATTCATCCTTGTCTTGTTTTAAATTGTATAGGTCTTTAATAGTTACATGTCTCTCGATGTAGGCACTAAATTGATGGACAAATGATTCCGTTGTTTCTTCGAAGTTTCTCAAAGAATGAGTGGGCAATTGATAGTACCACTCTAATGCCATTCCACCTAAACTTTTTGGGAACATTTTTAGTAATAGCAAGTCATCATGCGATATGTCGTGACATGCTATCCTAAACATGCGAAGATGCTCTATGGGATCTTCGGTTCCTTTATATATAGGCAGGACGGGCATGGGAAAATGCTTAGGGTATGGTTGAGCTACAACTATGGGATCCAAAGGTTGACTACAGATCTCTCGATAATTATACGAGGGACGGTAGGGATCTATCTGGTCCATACGTGAAGCTAATTGTTTCACCATGGCTTCCAGATTACTAGTTTGCCCCCCATATTGGTTTGGTAGGGCATTGACATGAGTTTTATGGGCATATGATGGAGGAACATGCAGATTAGATGCCATGTTACTATTGTGTAAAGTATTGGTAGGAACAATATTATGAAGGAATTTTGAAGCTGTATTATGTTGTATTCCAGATTGTTGAAAGTTTGTATTTAGCTTTGTTTTAGGTTTTTGTTTACTTGAAGCATATTGCTCAATAGTTTGGCGGAATAAAGTAGTGAAGGGAATTTTCTTTTGTGTGGGAGTGATTTTAGGTTGAATAACAGGTTCCTTAGGAGGTTGGGTAACCTGTTGTTTTGACATGTTTTGAGCCATAGTGACCATATCCGTATTGGATGGCCCAGCCTTGTCACTTTCTTGATCAATGAACGACAAGGGGTTAGTGTGTATATTACACATATATTCCATGGCTGCTTGAGTGTTACTAATTTGCCCTTTATCAATACGTATTGCCACATTAAGGTCCTCAATGTTATCACTGAGAAATTTCTTGAAATGCTCTGCATTGTCAAAAACAATAGTTCCATTTGGAGTTACTCTAGGGGATGAGGATCCATCCTCTTTAACACTTCCTTCTTGTTCCTTATCTTCACCTAAGTCTTCGTCTGATTGACCTAGAGTTTCTCCTTCCGGATTTGTATCTCCAAGAAGGACATTTGGGTCTTTAGTTGTATCTTGAAACCAATCTTCTCCTTCTCCTAAAGTTTCTTTACCATTCCTAAGTTTAGGCATGGTGCTAAGTTTTGATTTCAGCAAAAATATATATATATATATATATATATATATATATATATCTATATATATATATATGCAACAAATTAAGAGGTATATATTTATTATATACCTACTGCAATATTTGAAAAAGAAATGTTTAAGTTTTTGCTAAGTTTTTAATTTTTTAGTTTTCTTTTTTTTTTGAAATAATATAATAAAGACAACAAATAACACAATAAATGCAAGAAATAATACTGAAGTAATAATCTAGTTTTCTATAAACAACTTATGAATATCATTAATAGGTTCGAGTTGTTCCGGAGTCATGAAATGTTCTTCTTCAAATTGAAAGTTTTCTTTTAAAAATTTGATGAAAAGAGCTATAGTGATGTTGTCTGTTTCAGATGCTGGTTGATAAAAGTAAAGCTCATGGCAATACTCTCGATATAGCACAACTCGCGGAACTCTATTCCATCTTTCCCTATCTGTAAGAACAACCTCTTGGTCTTCTACACAACCTAGGAACCGGTGCACAATGGCTGCGTTCTCGAGGTATTCCTCGAAGGTGAACAATTTTGAAGATACTAAAGCTCTCCTATAAGCTAACCATCTATGGCAGGCTCTCTGAAGTTCATGATAAAAAACTAGTTGGTGAGGATCCAGGATTCTATCTAGGACTATCCTCTTGATTTGCTTAAGTTGTGTGGACCTAGATGAGATGAGACTAAGTCTTCTATCAAGTTCGTTCCACAGGAATTGATTCCTACTTGTTTCAGGCACACTAAGGATAGAATTGACTTCTATGGCTGCCAATTGGTTTTCTACGTTTATAGTAACTGCTAACCTTTTCTTAGGAGCTACCATCTAAACATGATTTTAAACTTTAAGTGTTTTAAAATGCATCTAAGTTTTAGTTGTTCTATATATATATATATATATATTTTTTGTTTTTGTTTTTGTTTTGTTTTCAAAAGGTTATGATGCATTCACGTCGGGTTCACCAAAATGTATCGCTCCAAATTTTTCGCATCCCTACCTTCAGGCTATTGGATCCGTGCCCGGAAGGAGGATGGGAAAAGGATGTCGTGGTACCTCGGATTGAGAGGACTTTGCGAAGGTCCCGCCTCTCAAGGGAGGTATATTTTGATGATTTTTCGACGGATGGTGGGTTCACCAGGAAACATTTAAGGGCAGTTTCCACGCCTAGGTTTGGAATGTGTTTTAATGTGTTCATTTTTAACCTTAAGCATTCATATCCTAGGTTTGGCCAAATGAATCTAGATTAATCTATATGAAAATGCAAGTTCAATGAGTACAAAAAATAGATTTAAAGACATAAAACAGAGAATTTACCGAATGCAAATGAGGAATACCTGATCCGGATGTTTGGTGATGATTCTGATGTTTGAAGCAGTCAGGATCATCTGGAATTCGATAGAATCATCTGATATCTGACAGAATCATCTGAGATATGACAGAATCGTCTGAGATCTGACGAATTCGTCAGACAAATTTGTCAGAGACCTGCAAGCAAAAAAATAGATACAAAATACGACGAATACTATTGTGCTAATAAGGGGAAACAACACCAAATGATTGTATGAATACTGAATAACGATTATGAACAAGTAATTCAAACAGATTACGACATTTTAATAACAAATCATGATCTTAGTATGCAATCTAAGCTAAATGGGTGAACTCCAAATGCAAAATAACATAAACACTGAATAAACTATCTAATTTGCAGACTAAAATAGCAGAGAGAAGGTTGAGAAACGCAAACTTCAGGCACTGATTGCCTCAATATGAAATGCAGTCGAGATCATCTCGCATCAGTATGAAATCGCCTCGAATTCGACAGGTTCGCCTCCGATCTGAACAGGTTCGTCGGGGACGATGGGTGCTGGCTCCGGCTGAAAAACGGTGATGTACCTACAACAAAATTGTTATGGGACCAGTGCAAATGAAAAATCGGGATGGTTTAGCATAGATGGAGTTAAATTGCAGATAATTTCAGCCAGGGGGGTGCTAAAGGGATAGCTTAGGATTAAATAGGCTTAGGGGAGTAGTTAGGAGGTTGGAGATCATCCCAATTTGGGAGATCTCCAACGGGGGAGGGTCCCAACGGCGCAGACACGCTTCTGCCCGGATTGGAGACCCGTTGGAACAGAAGCTAATTTTGCAAAATCAGTTTTGCGACAAGATCGTCTGGACGTCCTAATCCAGACGAAATCGTCAAATCTGGGGCGATATCGTCTGATCGGCGACGATATCGTCAAACGGTCAAAACAACCTCTAAAAATGGCACGAAAAAGGGGGAAACGGATTTCTCGACGGTTAACGAGCGGTTTGGGAGGTTAAATTTGAATTTTAAATTATTTACTAAGGTGAATGTAATTATTGTAATTTTACTGCGCCAATTTTAGGGTGCTACAGACACACACAGCCCCAAGGGCAGCCCCTAGAGGTCAAACAGTGGTCCTAACCACTCTCACAGCAGTTTTGGAAGGTCAAGAGTCAATTTGGAACCTTCAGGCACTTTGATCAGTACTCGTTTCACCCAAGGACAATTTCAAACTAGGATTCGCCTTGCCTAGGGACAAATACTAGTATTCGCTCTAGGGTGGGGCAAATTATAGGTTTGATGGGAAAAAATTCAAATCTTGACAAATGGCAGCTCAAATCCACCACTTAACACTTCCTTCATCGCATGGGAGTGTGGGTGAGCATTAGAGGCAGTTGCAAGGGCAGTCATGAAGTCCCTAATCAGGGAGGTATCCCCCTCCCCCTAAGAGGGCATCATTGCCAAGTGGCGCCTCTGCATGCCCAATACAAGAGACCTCCAAGTATATAAATTGGTGAGTTTCCTCACCCCAAAAGAGATGGAAAAGGAGCATTTTGAGCAATGAAGTGCTGTCAGTTTACTTCCCCATACGACCCAGTTGATTTGTGCCTTTCACATCCGTGATCTCTTTTAGAGAGGAGGTCATTGGGTGACCATTGGAAGGATGAATCTTGAGCCCAAAACCTAAAATTTAACAACAGTATACCACCCAATTTTCCAACAACACTTTACAAGATATTTTGGACTCATCCCAAGTGGATTGGTGTTGAAATCATGCCCCAAACGGTGGGTGGCCTACCCGGGCGCCCCCGCACTGTTGCAGGTCTAATCGTCCCTTTTAGGAACGATTAGGAATCTATGGCCGAGTTCCCTTTCTATCATTTTCATTTTGGTATTTGATCTTTATGCTGCTTAGATACTTTGCAATTTTGATTTCATACCGTTTTGATCAATTTTTGTCATATTTTATCATTTTTTTGCCTTTACTAACTTTCATAGGGCATCATCAAAATCTGGGTTTTAGAGGCCAAATTGGAGAAATCTAACCATCTGGGTCGTCCCAAAATGCCCCCAATTAGCTAACCCCCACTTTTGTAGGAGATTTGGAGCTGTCCAAATGTGACATTTTGAGCGATGCTATCTGGCATTTTGTTACAGGTCTATTCGTCCCGCCCCAGAGCGAATTCAAATCTGTGAGGAATTTCCTGACTGTTCCATTTGCAGTGTTTTATTTGTGAGGTCCTGACTCCCCTGTAAAATTTTTAGATCATTTGGATATATGTTAGTTATCATTTTATTTAATCTTTGCATTCATTAATCGTAGGCTTAGGGATTACACGTTTCATCTCATTCGTAGGTGCTACTGACCGTTTCTTGTTTCCTTGAGTGCAGGATCTGGACGTTAGAGATGTAGCAAGGAGTAAAGACTCATCAACACAAGTTGCGATGACATTTTGGTCCACCTATGTTACATGTGGGCACACGAAAGAAGGATGGCTATCCATGGATGTAACCAAGAAATAAATTTAATGCTCCTCGCCCCTAAAAAGGGAGGAGGCAAATTGTAACCGAATTTCAAAATAGATCAATAAAAGAAAGGGTTGTTCTCTGCATTGGCTTTTCATTTGGGTTTCAATTCGTTTATGCTTTTCCTATTTCATGCATTTTCAATTCATAGGATTTAACGTTAAGTTTAGTCCCATTTTGCATCATACTTGGAGCTTTTCCTTTTTTTGTTTTCGTATCCTCGTGCTTTCACAAATAGGGTGAATTCCCCTTTTTACTTTCATGAATACACTATAGGCCTGATGCCTTCTTCTGATGTCCCTCAGTGTTAGGTGGGCTTCTGTGTATGCAAGTCACCGTTGGGTTGTTGTTTGTTGGTGTTCCTCTCCTTCAAATATACTGAATAACCCGAAAGAAACTTGCAAGAAAGGGTCAATACATTGGGGGGCTTGCCTTAGTCAGGCCCCATATTTAAGAAGATAAAATGACTATAAATTTGTAACATAAACTAAAATAAAATGTGTAGAAGGTAATAATATGCTAAAACAGAGCTTACCTCCCAAATTTGGGGTGATTTGGGGCTTGTAGACCCAATTAGCAACCCAAGTTACAAATTTAGGCCGGATTTGCAGGTCAGGTTGTGAATTGAGTTGTGATGCTCCTCTGGTAATATCTCTTTAGTAGATCAGTCCTAAGGCAGTTGGGGTACCTCTGGGTATTTTCAGAATCTAACTGTGTGTGTCGAGAAGTGACTGTTCAATGTTGACTTTCCATTTCAATAGAGTAACTGTAATTTGTTGAATTTGGGAATCAGATCTCATTAGGGGTTTGGGACCCATTATTTATAGGCAAAGGCAAGGTGCAAGGGGGTTAGATAGACTAAACCTAGGTTTGATTCTAACTAGGTTTAGGTTAAGAAATGCTATGTGGCAACATCACATTCCTTATGAGAAATATCTCATCCTCACACATGTGTGAGGATGGATTAGGGCTAATCCTGATTAGGAGGTGCTTAATCCAATTTAAACATGATTAAAGAAATATCTCAAAAAACCCTAATATCGTAGATATGGGAGGATTTGATTAAGGCTAATCAAGATTAAATATTATTTTAATCAAATTTACCCTAAAAAGTGACTTAAGTGAAGTCAACATTAAACTAGAATTTGGGTATTGACTTATTAATTATTTTGGTCAACTAATACCTAGTGGGGGACTCAATTGCATATGAATAGACCGTCAAATGATATTTTGATGTGTCGTATGTAATTTGGAAGGATTGCGAGGGTTTAGGACCTGAAAGCCAATGAAGTAGCATATGGGAGTCTACATGATGCTATGAAAATCTATGGCGATATACACATGACTACAGCCATATACTCATGACTACAACAATCTACGCATGTCTAGGATGATATTCAATAGTCTACGCTAGTCTACGATAGCCTTGGGGTGCCTAGGATGGCCTATGTAAACCTACAAGTGTCCAGAAGGATCTACAAGTATGTAGGTATATCAATGTGCAACTTTTAGGTGTCTACAATAGGCTATTATCTCTCCTTGAATATTGAATCAAAATTTTCCTCCTCTTCTACCCCAACTAACCATAAGGAGGATTTACCTACATCAATTGATCCAACTTTTAAATACTTTAAAAATCAATCTCTAGCCCTTGATGTGAAAGTTATTGACCTGTTTGGGCATGTACCTAAGTTATTTTATGACGATATTAATAAAGACCAAACATTTATATACAAGTTCATGGCACATTATAGGGATTAGATTCATAATGAGACTTTTTTGTAAAATTAATGATTAGGACTTTGGTAGTGAATTCTCTTGATTAATTTGCATCCTTATCTAAACATTCCATTAATTCCCCAGATACTTTCGTTAAGAAATTAAAACAATATTTTGATGTTGACATAACTATTATAGAGATAATGGATATTTTTGTAAACACAAAACAAGTCCTTAAAGAATTTGTTATTGATTTTCATAAAATGTGAGAAAGACACAAATATCATGCGAATATGAGTTTAACTAAAGAGGATGCAACTATTATGTTTGTAAGAAATCTTAAACCCTCTTTTCAAGCTAACACTACACCAAAAATCCGTTTAAGGGTGTCTAAAATATAATGGTTTTTTACAATGGTAAAAAACCGCCCTAGTAGACCCTAAGAGGGTGGTTTAATACTACCCTTAAAACATTGCACCAAAAAAGGCTTTTTAATAATGGCTAAAAGATAGTTTTTAATGGTGGTAAAAAACCAACGTAATAGACTCTAAGAGGGTGGTTTATAACCACCCTTAAAACACTACACAAAAAAAAACTTGTAAGCATGATTAAAAGATGTTAAAATTCACCCTATATATATATATATAAAGGGCTCACAAAACTTTTGGCATGGAAATTTTGGTTACCTTACCTTCTTGCATATTCCTTTGGAGAGTTTAGTATTTAGGCCAAAAAAAAAAAATTTGTTTGAAATGGTAAACTTAGTTCGAAACCGTAGGTAAACCATGTTGATGTTTTTTTTGTTTTTGATGAAATGTAAAAATGAAAAATTGATGAATTTTTTTGTTTGAAATGGTAAACTGAGGTAAAACCATAGGTAAACCATGTCAAATTTTTGTCGTTTTGTGATGAAATTAGAAAATGAAAAATGGATGAATTTTTTTGTTTGAAATGGTAAACTTAGGTAAAACCGTAGGTAAACCATGTCAAATTTTTGTCTTTTTTGTGATGAAATTAAAAAATGAAAAATGGATGAATTTTTTTGTTTGAAATGGTAAACTTAGGTCGAAACCGTAGGTAAACCATGTCGATTTTTTTTTGTTTTTGATGAAATTAAAAAATGAAAAATGGATGAATTTTTTTTGTTTGAAATGGTAAACTTAGGTAAAACCATAGGTAAACCATGTCAAAAAAAAAATTTGTTTTTGATGAAATTAAAAAATGAAAAATGGGTGAATTTTTTTGTTTGAAATGGTAAACTTAGGTAAAACCGTAGGTAAACCATGTCAAATTTTTGTCCTTTTTGTGATGAAATTAAAAAATGAAAAATGGATGAATTTTTTTGTTTGAAATGGTAAACTTAGGTAAAACCGTAGGTAAACCATGTCAAATTTTTGTCGTTTTTTTTTTTTTTTTTTGATGAAATGAAAGATGAATTTTTTTTGGTTGAAATGGTAAACTTAGGTAAAACCGTAGGTAAACCATGTCAAATTTTTGTTGTTTTTGATGAAATGTAAAAAAAAAAAAATTGTTTTTTTTTTTTTTTGAATGTACATGTGAATGAAAGATGTTACTGTACAGTTATGCATTTTTGTACATGTGATGGTAATTTGATGCATGTTTTTAATGTTTGTTGTTTTCTGTGATGTGCAGGTGGTGAAGAGTCGACATCGAGTACCGACTATTTTTTCTAATGCTCGCGAGGCATTGACAACTGAGGACTGGGATTGGCTTGATGCCCTAGGGCTCAAGCATGTGCCTCAGTTGGATGCAGTGGTGGCAGATCGGGCATACCTTACAACACTGATCGGCCTATGGGATGTTCGGATGAACACCTTCCATCTTTCGATAGGGGAGATGATAGTCACTCTAGAGGACGTGTATCGGATTCTTCGGATATCGATAGACGGGGTTCCTATTCGGACGACTCCACAAGGCCAGAGGACGGCTGTGCTGATGCGGTATTTTGGATACGGAGAGGATGAGGATGGGATGACCTCATTGGAGACGGTAGAGTTGGATTGCCATATTGGGGGGATTCTGGTATGGTATTGGTACACGAGGGAAATGTTGGGAGTGAGGCATGCACTACTCATGAGCCTCATTTCCAACATGCTCCTGCCAGACTCGTCAGGAGTGAGGTTCCCATGGAACCTATTGGAGGTAGTATGGCAGTTGGTGGATTTCCCGATGACAGAGCTAGTTATTATGAGATGGGGTCAGACACTTTTAGCGTAGTTATATGATGAGTTGTATGAGGTCCGCTGCCGAAGGCGGAAGGGGATTGGCTGTAGTTTCTTGTTGCAGTGCTGGGCCTGGCAGCACATAGCCATAGAGCGACCACGAGGGTTGCCTTGGACTACCCGGGCTGACATGGCTGATAGAGACATTGGGTATGGGGCTCTATGGTATCGATCGAAGGAGCGGGGGCAGAGTTGGCAGTTTGCGGGAGACGTGGATCATTACAGAGATGCACTGGCACGATTGACTCCCGGGGATGTGGTATGGAGGCCATATCGGGATTGTCCCGCATGGCCAGAGGCAGATGATTGGCTTCGGTGGGTTTGGAGGGGGAGATGGGTGATTGGGCGACATGGGACAGAACAGGAGTACTTCCACTACCTCTGAGTGACGCGATAGTTTGGGGTATGCCAGGGGTTGCCTGGGGAACCCATGGTCTATCGACGTCGGAGTGATGAGAGGACCTTAGCTGCACCGATCCTCGAGCCATTGGGGGAGGAGTCTGATACAGTTTTGGACATTTTAGATGTAGATGACGTCAGAGTGACGGCCAAGTATCAGGAGTGGTGGACGCTACGACAGTGGCGAGGTGAGGGACCATTGGGAGGAGCTGAGGCAGCGGGAGGCGGAGAGGGTGCAGAGGCACCAAGAGAGGGTTGGGGAGCTCCTACGGAGGTAGAGATGGTGGAGGTAGCAGATGTAGGAGATGATGTTGATGAGGAGGATCAGCTGGAGATGCAGGAGGCTCCAGGGCAGGCTGGGTCGGGGGAAATAGAGGCAAGGTTATGCGTCGAGGTAGCACGATTGACTGGGCTGTTGCAGAGGTGGGATGGAGAGCTCACGGAGATGATGCAGGAGAGGGATCTCCTGCGGACATAGTTTGCAGGGCGAGGGAGCGCAGGGGCTGCGTCTCACCAGCAGGCGAGGGATACGGATGTTGCATGGGAGAGGGATCTCTTACAGGTGCAACTAGCACAGCGCGATGACGCCATCACATACTACCATAGGCAAGAGGCCAAGTGGAGGCGACAGGAGGCAGAGTGGGGGCGGCATCGATCATATATGGAGGGTGAGATCATCCGCATGGGTGGGCAAATACCAGAGCCATCGGCTAGTGGCTTTTCGTACAAGACGAGAGATAGCGGGACAAAGCAGTCGGCATCATCTTAGCACAGGCGATGAGAGGAGGGTGGTGCGAGTGGACATGATGCAGGGGCGAGCAGTCGCCTTGAGAGGTCTCAGAGGATGGATACCGCAGGGGGTAGCTCTCATCGCATCGATCCTACGTGATCATGGTGGCCGACACCCTAGGCTGGGGGTTTTAGGATTTTGGATGATGGGAGGGAGGTCTGAGGACTAGTGCACTGTATCCTATAGGCAATTTTTGTTATGATATATATACAGATGATTCTTTTTGGTGTTTATCATTTTTCGTGATTTATTTTAATGTACATGTTTTTACATTGATGTATGCATATGCGATTAGGAATGCGGTGATTCTAATTTGTATGATGTATGCATATGGAATGAATGAAATGAATTGTTGATGATTTGTCGATGCACCATAGACTGTACAAAATTGGAGTGACTTGCTATAGTAATGGGATAACTTTGTGAAATGCTTATGCATGTGAAAACTTTGGTTTTGGATTTTGTCTATTGTTGTTGTTTTTTTTTTTTTTTTTTTAGGGTGATGTACGGAATGAAATGTATCGGTAGTTTGAAAATTTAGTTAAGCTTTTCTGAGATTCAGATATTTTAACTAACTAGCCAAGACTGTACTTTTATGTCGTAAGACTTTTTGAACCAGGTATAAATTCGACTTGAATTTAACCAAGTTATTTCACATCCTTGTGTGTGCAATTGAGTTCATTTATGTGTTATTCATCAGGATACAACCAGTGCCAGATGGGCTTTCAACCGAACTTGTACTAAGGATCACCTAATTAGCTCCACTAACTCCTTTATTGTATTTAGTCAGATTTGTCTGCGGTGTTATCTAGGATACCATAAGCTAGCTCATCCACATGCAAACATTGATCTGCACACAAGTTAATGTGACAGATATATCGTCATGCGGGAGGTTTATCGCCGATGACCAATAGGCTATCAACCAAACCGGTACTGAAGCTTGCCTCATGACCTATCGAAATACTGAGAGTTCTAGGGATTCAAGTTCGACTCCCTTCTTTTCTTCAAGGGTATGGGGATACTTGCTCTTTTGTAGTGATAAAATCACTATTTATTTTTATGATAGTACTCGTCTCTTTTTTTTTGTTTTTTTTTTTTTTTTTTTGAGCAAGGTATTTTGAATATGGAGTGACGAAAATCACTGTTATGTGTGCCTTTTGCTGTGTGCACTGTAGGATGTCAAATTTTAGTGTTTTGATGTTTTGCAAATTTTTGATGTTTTTGCAACTTTTGAGAACTTGGGATTCATGGGGAATTGGGTAGGGAGGATGCTTGTCCTTTTGCCAACTCTCAGCATTCTTAAGGTCATTCGCACAGGGGGATAGGCAAGATAGCCGTTTCACTTATGGTAACCGGGATTACGATGCAGGTTTCATATTTCGTCCACACAACTTAGGACTTATTTTATGTGTGTTAATTTGTGTTGGGATGCTACGTACCAAGGTGGGATCCAAGTAAAACTTTCCCGTGTAAAATCTACTTAACTGTGGACAGTTATTGGCTATAAATTTAAAGACATTTGAATGACGAAAACCCTATATACATTAGGTGACAACTGACGATGCTAAAATAAAAGGGTGATATGCTGGATGTATGCATTTATGAAAATGAATTTGAGGTGGAAATGATGGAATTGCCAAATAATGACAGCCTATGGTGCTTTTGACTTGTATGACTTAGTGAGGTATGCAATGTATGGATGCAATGCTTAATGTAACCTATATTTTTGTATTTTGATTTTTATGAGAATGCGTGCAATTGTTTTTGTAATTTTGATTTTTATGAGAATGCAAGAAATTGAAATGCAAATGTTTTTGTAATTTTGATTGTTTTTTTTTTTTTTTTTTGAGTATGCATGGAAGTGAAATGCAATTGTTTTTGTGATTTTTTTGATTTTTGTGTTGTTTTTGTTGATTTTTGAATATTTATGTTGACCAAGCAGTAATGGTAATGCTTGGAGATTTTGGTTTGACCAAAGGGTTTATAGATACCTTTGGGGCATTTAGGGATGACCAAGCGATTATGAAAATCCTTGGAGCTTTTGGGTTGACCAAGCGATTGTGATAATCCTTGGAGCTTTTGGGTTGACCAAGTGATTGTGGTAATCCTTGGAGCTTTTTGGGTTGACCAAGCGATTGTGATAATCCTTGGAGCTTTTGGGTTGACCAAGCGATTGTGGGAATCCTTGGAGCTTTTGGGTTGACCAAGCGATTATGGTAATCCTTGGAGCTTTTGGGTTGAC
The DNA here is from genome assembly GCA_028583015.1 of Wollemia nobilis. Taxonomy (NCBI): domain Eukaryota; kingdom Viridiplantae; phylum Streptophyta; class Pinopsida; order Araucariales; family Araucariaceae; genus Wollemia; species Wollemia nobilis. Next base: position 4,846,803 of record JAQPPZ010000374.1, read on the forward strand.
CAAGCGATTGTGGTAATCCTTGGAGCTTTTTGGGTTGACCAAGCGATTGCGATAATTCTTGGAGCTTTTTGTTGGACTATGGCTCTCTAGCTGTGGAATGGCCTCAAATGAATGATGTTCAAGGGTTCTGTTTCCTTGATTCCTTCAAGAGAGGCAAGCTGGTATGTTCTGGGTCCTATTTTACTATCAATGATGTAATGACCTAACCATTTTGCCACAAACTTGTCCTATAGATGGGACGACAAATTAGAATTTTGTTGGTTCTCTTTTAATACCAAGTCACAAACCTAAAATTCCCTAAGGTGGACTTTCATGTTGTATGCTTTCTTAAGCCGCTCTTGATAGATACGTAAATGCTCGAGAGCATTAACGCGTCGTTCATCGAGCAACATCAGTTGATCTAACCGGGCTTGCCGTGCAGTGTCATCATCGATGAACTCTTGCATTGAAATGCACAGGGAAGGAATTTCCAACTCAAAAGGCATGACTGCCTCAGAGCCATACACCAACAAAAATGGAGTTGCCCCAGTGGGCATTCAAATGCTGGTGTGATAAGCCCATAGGGCAAGCGGGATCTGAATGTGCCAGTATTTATGATTGTCTGCAATTGTCTTTTTAAGAATGGTGACTAGCATTTTGTTTGACGCCTCTGCTTGCCCATTTGCCTACAGATAATAGGGTGTTGAAAAGCTATGTTGAATCTTGTACTTTGTGGTCAAAGCATGCACATCTTTATTCTTGAATGGTGTCCCATTATTCGAGACAATTTTGGATGTAATACCAAAACGACATATGATGTTATGTAAAATAAACTTTGCAATGCGGGCTCCAGTCGTAGTGGTCAGTGAAATTGCTTCCACCCATTTGGTAAAGTACTCTATGGCCGTTAAAATAAACATGTGATGACCAGACGATGCAGGGGAGATCTTTCCAATTAGATCAAAGCCCCACTACCAAAAAGGCCAAACCGATTGGATCGACTGCAAGGCCTGAGAAGGTACGTGTGTTAAATTAGCATGGTGTTGACACTTCACGCACTTCTTCACATATGCACAACAATCTCACTCTAAATATGGCCAATAATAACCCATGTGAAGAATGCGCTTTGCGATGGCCATATCGCTGAAGTGGCCACCACATGTACCATCGTGAGCTTGGGTGATTGCCCAAGCGGACTCTTGCTGGTCCAAACAACGAAGGAGGATTCCTTCATAATTTTGACGATACAAAATGTCTCCTAATAAGACATGCTTTGCCACTTTCTGTTTGAATGATCTTTTCGTGGCTTGTGTCAATCCAAGTGGGAGATTACCTAGCTTGAGGTAATCCCGAATGGGTGTGTACCAATCTTGCTGATCAGAAAACTCGATAGTATGAACAGAAAATCCCTCTTGAATTTTATCCCAAACAAAATTTGAGCAGGAAAGAACTTGTAAAAACAATGTGGTGTTGCTAGTAAGAGGGGTCGGGGAGAACAAGGACCCCCAGTTGGCTTGAATCAAACAATCTCGAATTTGAGAGAACTTATCCAGAGATGGTTCAATCTGGATCATGTGGATCCATGACGTCAGATCAGAGCTTGCACACTCCATCGCAGATTACGATAATGTTGTAACCTGAATTGTTGTCATTTCACCATAAGGGTCTTGCGGGATGAGTGACCCCAAGGAGGCCATAGTATCCGCAAAATGATTTGATGATCGAGGGAGTGCCTCGATGTCATACCATTCAAGTTGTGCCAGGAATTTGTCCACAAGGACTTTATAACATCGTAAAACTAGACATTTACATTGGTATATCCCCTTTACTTGATTGACAATTAATAGCAAATCACCAAAGATGTTCAATCGTTTAATGTTCATGGTGATTGTTGTCTGAAGATCTATGAGCAAGGCTTCGTATTCTGCATTGTTGTTGGTGCATGGGAAGTCTAATTTAAATGACAAGGGCATTGGAGCACCTTGTGGAGTGAAGAATACAATTCTCACACCACCCCCTTACTCACATTTAGAACCATCGAAGAATAGGGTTATGTCAGCTTGTGACTCAGGCTCATCAGAATCTGGCGACTCTAAAACATGGAAGACCCCATCATCAGGTAGTTCAAAATTCAGAAGCTAATCATCTTCAAGAGGAGCCTCAGCTAGTTGATTGACGATGACTTGACCTTTTATAGATTTTTGTCCAATGAAATCTATGTCAAACTTCGTCAACAACATGATCCATTTCGTCGTGTGGCTACTATGATAAGTACGACTCATCATGTATCACAATGGATTCTCCTTAGACACAACATACGTCTTATTACTAAGCATGTAGTGGTGTAGCTTCTTGGTAGCAAACACCACTGCCAAGCAAAGTTTTTCAACATATGCATAGTTAAGTTCATAACTGACCAGGGTGCGACTAAGATAGTATGTAGCCTGTTCTCTGTGAAGTTCATTTTTCTGGGATAGCATGGCGCCCAGTGCCACCTCAGTGGCTAAGATGTATAAATAGAATGACACTCCTAGTCTGGGTGGTGCCAATACTAGCGAAGAAGCCAAGTACTGTTTAATGTCATCAAAGGCTGACTGGCACTCGTCATCCCAATGAAATGTGACCCCTTTATGTAATAATTTATTCATGGGTTAAGATTTGTCAGATAACTATGCTATGAAGCACTTGATCGACGCAACCTTTCCCTGTAGACTCCTGAGCTACTTGATGGTGGTTGGGGGATGCATTTCAAGGATTGCCTTGACTTTGGATCAACCTCAATTCCTTGTTTGGAGACTACAAAACCCAAGAGCTTTCCAGAGGTGATGCCAAAGATGCACTTCTTGGGGTTTAGTCTGACTTTATGCTCAATGAGGCGATCATGGACCTTGCTCAAGTCACCGATATGATCTGGGCACAAAAGAGATTTTGCCGACAAATCATCCATGTAATCTTCCAAAGTTTTGTGCATGTAATCATGAAAGATGTATGTCATGGCACGTTGGTAGGTGGCTCCAACATTTTTAAGGCCAAAAGGCATGACCTTATAGCAAAATGTCCCCCAAGGCATTGTGAATGCCATTTTTAGTTGGTCTTCAAGATTGATACGAATCTGATTGTATCCTGAGAAACCATCCATAAGGGAAAGCATTTCGTGGCTCGTTGTAGCGTCTACCAACGCGTCGATGCTTGGCAAGGGAAAATCATCTTTAGGACTCGCTTTGTTAAGATCTCAAAAATTAGTGCATATGCGAATCCTCCCATCGGGCTTCTTGATAGGAACCATGTTAGACAACCATGGCGGATAATCCACACAAATGACAAACTGGGCATCCAACAACTTTTGTAACTCATATTTTACCATTAAGGCCACTATTGGATGCATCTTGCGTAGTTTTTGCTTGACTGGCTTGATTGTCGGATCAAGCGTTAAATTATGTGTGACTAGTTGTGGGTCTAGTCCCGGCATATCCTTGTATGACCATGCAAAAACGTCCTTATTTTTCTTAATAAGGGCAACATAATCGGCTCATTCGTCAGGGGAAAGACTTACCCCCAGCTTGAGAATCTGTGGATTCATTGGATCTATGCCGATGTCTACATTAGTCATTGCTTCAACTGACATATGGGATCCATCTTCCAACTGATGTGGAATTGGGATTAGATGGATATCGTTTACTGAATTAAGATCGTCATTAGGAATGTCAAGTTCCTCTTCAGCATGGAAGACATCCTGAGTCTGTCTCGGAGTGAAATGAAACATCCCACCGCAAGGCCAATACTCTGATGGAGATGATGGTGTGTCAGCGCGATCCCAATTGATAGCTTCTATGTCTATATGCAATAATCATGTTGGATTGGCTGGATCATGGATGGGGATGATCAATTCAATGGAGACCATGTTGATGAAATGATTGTAATCTCCATTACCGCAAATGTGACAACTTTGACATTCTAGATGTTCTTGGTGCTTTGGATCTGGCTCTGTAGGCACTGGCACAAAGGGATCATCCCTATGCGTGGACCTGCAAACAGGGTCTGCTCTAGGTACAGATGGTTTGATAGGGTCTCCAAGCAAAAGATGCTCATTGTATTCCTGGAGTGGCGGGTGCAGTAATTGCTATAACTGTGCCAGGTTGAAATGCCTCCTAGGTCTTGGATCTATGTGTAAGTGTTCAAACATGTCATCTATGTCCAAAGGATTTTGTTGTTGTTGAGGTAGCCTATACTCACTAGGATCATTCAATGGGAAAATTGTCAAGAAGTTTTCCTGATCGTCATTCAGTGGATATCTGGGCGAATGATCATACTCCGACTCATCTTCAGAAGACCCTTCGTGGTCTTGTCCATCTTCCCCTTGTGGGTGAGTCCATGAGGTTTGTCCGTGTTCAGCCATAGGGAAAGGGTTGTTGAGTTCAACAAGGTTATTTGTTTATAATGGGAAATAATCCCCCAATGTATAAGTTGTATTTGGATTGGCATATGGATCGAATGCCAACCCATCCTTGTTGCCTATCCCTAGGGCTTGCATGTTTTCGACCAAGATGTCGAGGGGCAAAGGGTGATTAAACCCTACTCCTGACTTTTCATAAGGCATTTGGTATCTTGGTTGACACAAAATACGCATTCCTTGTTCATACCGGCCTAACCCATATCCATGCCAATTGCAATGGCTAAGATATCGTAATGCGAAGTCTGGGTTAGCCAGATAGTTGACATCTTCCACAAAGGGATCTTCATCTTCTTCTTCTTTTCGGGAATATTCAACACCATGATCCAGGCCCCCAAAAATAAAGTTTTTCTGATTAGGTGGGTAGCCTAAAGGAACCACAGAGCCTATGGGGAGTTGAGGTCTTCCCATGTCTTGCATAGACTGAAGTGTGGGCATTGTAACAACATTGCGCACTATATACTCCCCCATGCCTATGCTAGACATCTCAATAGTAACTGTTGGTGATTGAGGGGAAGCAAATGGGAGTTCTCCTTGAGTCCACTCCATGTGGGGTGAACTAGGCGCCTCAACTTCCATTCTATTAGACGTCTCTTCTGTAGAGATGTTGGAGACTAAAGGTGGTTCCGTTTCCAGGGGCTTCTTTCCTTTGTCTGTTTGAGTGGCCACCATAGGTGGCGTCGTTGTGGGAGGACTAGATGAAGAATATGATCCTGCCTAAGGATTTTATTGATTTGGTGATGGAGATTCTTGCTTAGTCGGACCCCGTTTAGATGGATTTAACTGGAAATCCACATGTGTTGAAGGGAGGGTCGACTACGGCATGATTTGCACTAAGTTGCAATACTTAAAAGGTTCTAAATCTACGGGGACCACGTGCACTTGTCCTTCAAATGTATACTTTAGACATTGATGAGCAATTGAAGGGACACACTTCATATCCCGGATCCAAGGCCGCCCAAGCAAGATATTGTAAGCCATCTCACCTTCTAAAATGTGGCACAACGTATGAATGGTCTTTTGTCCCACTTTTATGGGCAGGACAATTGTGCCAAATGTCGAGCATATCACATCATTAAATGCTTGAAGGGTATAAGTGGAAGGTGCAATGTGATAGGCTGGTAGTTTCAAATGTTTCAGTGCAGCGGTTGTAATAAGGTTACTGGACGAACCAGTGTCTATCAACACCCGTTTGTATGGAGTCCCATTGACCCGCGCAATAACGTGCAGGGGTGGATCCGCTACATCTCCAGTCACAATTTTTAGCTCATCTTCCTTGAAGGTAATGACTCGTTCAGTACACTGTTTGACATGCCCCACAAAATTGTTGAACGAATCCGCTTCGTGGGGTTGCAATTCAATTGCCTTTAATATCTCCATAAGAGCTTCCCGATGGGGCACCGATTATTGAATAAGCTCATAAATGGAGAGCCTAGACGATGTGGTCCGTAGACTTTGAGTAAGTCTAGTTTGAATCGTGGCCACTAGTCTAGGCGGGGGCAACTATGTAGGATTTGGTTGATGTTGTGATGTGGATGAAGCTTCCCTAGTGGCTGTCGCGGGGACAACTCCTGGGTGTCTCTTGTTTCTTGTCACAATGCTAATCATCCCAACACATCCCTCCATGGGGAAACTTTGTTGCACTTCGTTGACATGCAGAGGTTTTGTTTGTGCATCATGTGTGGGTAAAGGATCTTTGAAAACACCCATTTGTTGGTTTTTGGGTGTGATGGGGTTATCCACTACCAATGTGTGATTATCAATGAGATCTTGCACTAAACCTTTAAACGTCCAACAGAAATTAAGGTCATGCCCTTTCCTTCTATGGAATCTATAGAAAATATCCTCTTTATAGCCCTTAGGCTTTGGCACATTAGGATCAATTGTTGGAATATCTGGCAGATTAATCAAGTTTGCCACTGACAAACGGTCAAACAAGGAATCCCTAGACTCAGTGTATGGTGTAAATTGTCACTTGGGGCAACGTTGCTGATTTTGATCCTGCTTCTTGTTATCTTTCTCATAATTATTGTGAGGCACCGCCTGATAATTAGCCTTTGGAGGCTGTGTTGCTTGGACAGGCATAGGGACATTAATAGCAACTTGATTGACTGCGGTGGGTTTCTGTTGCGTATTCCTTATTTTGGTGCTCTTGTTCCACTCTTTTTTCTTAGGCTTGGCAATTTTGCCATCCTGTATCTTGATCTCTTCGATACGTCTAGCTTGCGCTAGAGCTTCTTCTAAAGTAGCGTATTGTTGCAGCTGCAATAGCACAGAGATCGATCACAAACAGCTCTTTGCGAACATTTGAGTTAGGTCGGACATAGGAGGGAGGTAGGACAACTTTGAAAGTACCGTCCTCCATCGATTCCCATATGCTACCATAGACTCCTCATACTGTTTGAGGCTAGCTAGATCACTGAGTGACGCATTTTTCTTTGTATTGAAAGAAAAACGTTCTAGGAACGTGTCCACTAGTTGATCCAAGTTGTAGATGCTATGCTTCGGTAGATGGGTAAATCAATCCGAGGAAGATCCTGCAAATGTGGTTATGAATGTTCTCAATAGCAATGCATCATTGTCTTGTATACCAAAGCATTGGCTCAAAAATCATGTCACATGCTCTTGAGCATCCTCATCCCCTTTAAAGAGTGCCAGCTGGGATAGCTTGAAATGTTCGGGGTATGGAGGTGTTGGCACTGATGGATGTATCGGATGACTACGAAGTTGGCATAAGGTAGGCTTTTGAGGCCCACCAGTATTGAGTTCCATAGTCTCTAAGCGTTCTAACAACACTTTGTATGCATCAGAGGACATAATCTCCTCCTCTTTGGTTGGTTCCTGTTGTGGGTTGTGGGGAACTTGAGGCCTTTGAATGGATAAATGGGTAGCATCCCTTCTGCCTTGATAGGGCATTTCAGCCCGCTCTTCTTCTTGGTAATAATCCTCATAATCTTCTTGAGGAGTGTTTGGCCTAGGCCTGTAAACATGGACAGGTGCCCGTGGAGGATACCCATCATGGTTGCAGGAAATGGCCTCCCGCTCAGGTCTAAGAGGTCTTGGAGGCAGTGCTTGCTGAAGTCACGGAGACATGTTTTGCACTAAGGGTTTGTGCCTCACATACATCTCAGATTGTTGTGCACGAGGGACTGGGGCCTTCTCAGGCACATGGTTGTGAAACAATTCTGTTGTCTGACGCTGAATGCGCTCTTGATCAAGGCGACACAAACGTTCTAATTCCTGTTGTTCTTGCCTAAGCCGCATGATTTGTGCTTGATGGGCAGCTAATTGTGTAAATGCCAAGTCATTTTGTTTTGTTGTCTCTTGTTTAATAGGCCTAGATGTCTCTCCTACATACCTGTTTCGATCATGGTGCTCTGAGACCCCTATATGTTGCTTCCCTCTGTCGAGGTTGGTCGCATTAACTTGAAACTTTGGTCTCAATAAGCGATCTGGATATAAAGCAGGTGCATACGTGCATCATTTCGGCACTAGATACTATTCTGGAGGAATGTAGTGATCTTCCTCTCTCTCTCTATGATATGCATAAAAAGTGTGGGCAGAATTGTCTTGCCTTGTAGGGAGAACCTGCTGTTCTAGATATGGTCTACTATGTCTGAAATTAATTGGGGGTAAATTAGGAACCACAAAATCATATGGTTCTTCCTTTTGGACCCTTTGTTGTTCCATAGCAGTACACAATGCTTCATCACTAGGCCATCCAAAATGAACTTCCAAAGGAGGCCTCGTGTTTAGACCAGGTGGTATATATATGTTATTGTCTTGAAAAGATTCTTGTTGCTCATGAGTTTCCCTTAGAGAAGGGGTTCTAAATTCTTGTCTATTGAAGGCCTGATTGGAGAGCCCCTCAAGGAAGGGCCTCTAGAACCATGTTCTATAACTTTATGGGTTGGAGTGCCCCTCAAGGAGGGACCTCTAGAGCCATGTTTTGCATGGTGTGAACTAACTGGTTTACCCTGCCATCGAGGGGGGATGACTAAGTCTTCAAGGCTATATCGGAGATGATTTGTCTCTCTTGGTGCATTTTTTGTAGCTTCTGCCCGTGATTGGGCTTGGCTACGAGTATTTACCATGGTAATGCTAACCTAAAAATGCAAAAATTCTTTTTATGATTTTCTTTTTATGATTTTTTTTGTCTAAACAGAAAATAACATACACACACACAAGCAATGATTATCTCTTTTAAAGATTAATAGTGTGCCCTAAATCTGGTTTAGTGTTTTTTTGTTGTTTTTTTTTGTGTATTTGAAATTTTTTTGAAACGTTTAAATGCAATTATGAAGGCTCTTATAACTCCCAAAATGGTCGCCCCTTCAATATACCATTGTCGGACCGATATACCAACCTCTCTATATTCTCGCCCTTACGTGAGGGAGACTATAGGTACGTGAGAGCAGATGATACGTGGAACATAGGCGATACGGAAGGGGAATCGCTCTATTTATGACACCTACCATAGAAAACTTATCCTCGTGTGCTGGGAATCACCCCAAGCTACACTCGGTCAACTTTCATCATGATTTACGTCTAGCAACAGTCGCGATCGAGGTAATGGATGCAATATCTCAAGCCAAAGTGATAATGGAATCCACCTTTGGTCTTGCTCAAGGGTTGGGGTTTTACGACCAACACCTTGTGTTTAAAATACCACGTGGTGTGTGGGGTTCATTTTAATGTGCAAAAATTGAAACAAAAAAATGAAAAAGAAATCTTTCCCTAAGCCATACAAAACTGAAAACCAAAAAACAGAAAATAGAAATTTGATAGAAGCTTTTAAAAAAAACCCTACCTCTTCTCTGCCCAACAGGATGTTTCTGATTTGCTCTAAAAAATGCACAGAACTATACTCGTCCCTAGGTGAGGCGAATATCAGAACAGTAATCGTTCCAGGGTGAGACGAATAGTATATTCATCTCGGGGTGAAACAAATACCAATTCTATAATCGTCACCTGCAGAAACGAATAATAGTTTGATGATTGAAAATAGGTACCTGTAATCAAAACAAGCAATTTCAGATCAGTAATCTAACCTAAAAAAAATAGAGGACAGAGGTCCCACCGTGATCGCCATTGAAAACATGAGATTTCGAAAACAAAAAGGATAAACTAAAAATGCAATGTAAATGAAACTAAAATAATGCTTAAACCCTATGTTATTGAAAAATGCGTAAAAAGGAAGAACATGAACACAAGATATTAAAGCAATATAAAAATCGGCCCTTTTATTGATATGCTTTTCAAATTTGTGTTACAATGTGTCTCCTTCATTTTTAGGGGATAGGAGCATTAAATGTTGCTCTTTTACAACTTGTTTCAGAATTCCTTCTTTCGCGTGCCCACATATAAGATGGGCGAACCAAAATGTCGTCGCCACTTGCGTTGGTAAAGGTAGATTCCTCGCTGCTCCTCTAATGCTGCAAATCTGTGTTCAAAGAAACAAACAAAGAATCAGTAGCACCTGTGTATGAAAAATAAAATATGAATCTAACGATGGTTAAAATGAATCTAAATGAAATGAAAACTTGACAAAAGCATAAACATGAAACTAGCTAAATACTATAAAAGAAATAAATCGGGGGGTGCCCGAAGGCAAACCACCCACGGGTGAAACTTTGCTTCGACACATATCCGCTTAGGATGGGTCCGAAACCTGATGTGATGAGTCGTCGGCAAATTGGTAGAATATTGTGGTCAGAAAATTGGTGTTGGTTCTTGATTCGTGCTTTCAAAAGTCACCCAATAACCTCTCTTTCGATTAAGATATTATGGATGTTGAAAACACAAATCACAAGTAAATGAATTAGTAGCACTTCGTCGCTCAAAATGCTCCTACTCAGTATATCTTTTGGGTGAGGAAACTCATCATTTTATAGACCCAAGGGATCTCTTTGAATTAACATGCAAAAGTGTTTCTTTGCATGAATGCTTTTTGCCTGAAAGAAAGACTTCTTCTTGATCAAGGGCTTCTTAACTGCCTCTGTGCATGTCTTTGTGTGTTTTAGAAAAGCTCACTTGCACTCCCATACAATGAAGGGATAGCTAAGTGGCAAATCTGAGTTGTATTAAAAATCTTACTCTTATTCCCATGCAGTGAAGGGAGATTCAATTGGTAGATATGAGTTGTCAAAAGAACTCACTCGCACTCCTATGTCATGCAGGAAAAGCTAAGTGGCAGTTTTGAGTTGTTATAAGCCGACATTTGACTTTTTTTTAGTCAAACATGACATTCGTCTCACTCCGAAGCGAGCGCTGGTAATCGTCTCTGGGTGATACAAGTATCAATCTGCACTTGTCCTTGGGTAGGACAAGTAAAAATCCACACTCGTCCATGGGTGGTACAAATAAGAAGCTGAGTGTCTAAAAGGTGCCAAATTGATTTCTGACTTGCAAAACTGCTGTGTGAGTGGTTAGAACCACTGTTTGACCTCTGGGGGCTGCCCTTGGGGCTGTGTGTTAGTTTGATCAGTGCTTGTTGTCACATAATCAAATTGGTGCTGTTTTGGTGTCTACAGATTAAAAGATGTTAAAATTCACCCTATATATATATAAAGGGTTCACAAAACTTTTGGCATGGAACTTTTGGTTGCCTTACCTTCTTGCATATTCCTTTGGAGAGTTTAGTATCAGGCCTTGATTTTTAGCCTTGGAAGGATATGAGAGAGTGATACAAGACAACAAATCACTTTCCTTATGGGAAAAAATAGTTTCAAAACAAAATCTTGCCTTGGAAACCAAAAATAGAGTCTTGGTCGAGCCCTGGAAATCTTGTTGCATTCCAAAAATACACTCTATTAAGAATATTTGGGATCATAAAATATATCTACATAATTGGCATAAGGCTTGGGAGTGTTGAGGCAGCAAGAAGCGAGCTATAGGTTAGATATTGTTTCTTGCATGTTTTAATTTGATGCTTCTTTACTCACTACCCTGAGTTATCTCTAATTTCTTGAATGAAATTATTTTCAAACTAGAAATGAAGAAATGGGTAATTGTCTACCCAAGTTATCTTTGATTTCTTGAATGAAATTGCTTATAAGTGTTAAAATATTACCTTAAAAACTCTCCTCCTTGTCGCATAGAATATTTAGGGTTTTTGACCCCTTAACCATATAAAAGAACCCCTCTTTTGGGTAAGTACTTGTTTTTTCTTTGGTCTATTAGAATTTGGGGGAAAATGTGAGGTGTTCACATTGAAAGACTCTTTGCCTTCCATATAAGTGTGGACTGAGTGTTGATAGACAATACATAGACAAAAATTTGACATTTTGGATCCTACCAAACTGCCTATTTCTTGGTTTTTCAAGGAAAGTCAGGGTATTTTTGCAAGCCTTCACAAAAGTCCCTTTAATGGTAGTAATGACAACAATGTTTACTTATGTGGAAGGCACAAAGAATATTTTGGGTTTTTTCTTTGAATTTTTTGTGAAATATCCAAGTCATGTTTCATTTCATTTGTAATAGGAAAATTTTATAATGATTTTGTTATAGAATTCACTTTCTTAAAACCCTTGCAAATAGTTCTTTTTGTTTCAAACAACTTATGGAATTGCAGTAAAACACGAGATTTTGTGATGGATTTTTACTATGGTAAAGGAAATCATAGTGGGTCTCGATGTTTGTTGAGATATTAGAAAATTTTATTACTTGCCAAAAGAGGTTCAAAATAAATATATAAGTTACATTTGGAGTAGGGGAAAATCTAAGAGAAATTTTCCAACAATTGGCTGATTTTTTACTCTTTTTTCTAAATTTAGATTTGTAATATTATAAAATTTAGCAAAGACATTAGTCAATTACACACAAACACAAATAACCTGATGATATATACCAAATGTTACAAGTATTAAGAGTAATTTCTATTTTCCTTTGTTTTTTCCCCAAATTTTAACATATGTTTCTTATATTATAATATGGAAAGGTTTGGTAACTATATTGTAAGAGGTATCAAAATTTTTTACAAGAACATCCTATGTTTAAATTTTGTAACTGCTAAAATAAGTTGGTAGAATTGACCAATTATATCAATGCAATTTTATAAAGGTTCTCCTCATATATAACAACCTCCCTTTCTTTACCTATAACCTGTACAAATGTAACATATCATATCCTGTACAAATGTAATAGATCATCCCCTGGTATTGTATTTTGGGAAATTAGACCTTCATTCTTCTTAATTTGCATTTAACTAGGGCCTTCCTAGAGTAGAACGAACCTCCAGGTATGTTCTGATGCTGGAATACTTGCCAAAAATGTTGTAAACTAACTATATAAGTTATATTTGAAGCAAGGGAAAATCTAAGCAAAATTTTCCAACAAATTGTTGATTTTTTACTCTTTTTTCTAAATTTAGATATGACATTAGTCAATTACACACAAACACAAATAACTTGATAATATATACCAAATATTACAAGTATTAAGAGTAATGTCTATTTTATATTATAATATTAACATATGTTTCTTATGTGATGAGATGGAAATATCTGGAAACTATATTATAAGAAGTTTTCTATTCCTTAGGGTGTCATGTTGACTGAAGCCATGACTGTAGATGTTTGAGCATGCTATGTTGCTCTGTTGTATTGTTTTTATATACTAGGAATAAACAACATAATAATACCATTACTTTATGGATGTTGCTCTGTTGCTACCTAACTATATGAATGTTTGGATATAATATTACTAAGAAAGTAATGGCTACATCATTACTAATAACTCTAATTATAACAAAATAATGGTTACATCATAATCAACCATACCACTTGGTGTCCATATTCTTATCCCTAAGTATCTAACAATAGTTGTTAATATTGTTTGGAGGTATATTAATTTTGTTGTTGAAAGTGGGTAGTTACATGGGTGCAATGAACTATGGTAGCCCTTAAATGGCTCACTCAAACAAATATTTTTCCAAAAATAATTTCAAAACACAAGATATGCTTTGCTTATTTGGCTTGCAACAATGGAAAAAAGAGTTGAAACTTGCTCAAAAAATAAAACATCAAAATAAACAAGCATTGGGCAGTAAGAATAAGTATCACATACCAAGAGGAACACAAAGACTTATATGGAAAACTCTCTAGGGGAAGAAAACCCACAATTAAAATGATGCTTATGGATTATATTGCTCAAATACAATGAGATTACAACATGTATAACCAAAAAATAAAGTCTCCTAACCATTAAGAGCATATAACAACTTAGACAACCCGTCTCTCAAATTCCTATAGGTCACTAATGGATAAACAAAACTAGTTGAATTTGGCACAACCGTAGTCGGTTACAAATACATTTTACTATTGTACATAATTATTTTGTCAAGTTTTATTAGTATGTTAATCAATGTATGGTATTCTAGGTATCAAGCAATAAAATTGATGGCATTCTTCTTCATTCATGTCCAAAAGAAGGTATTTTCATATTCTCCCTCATCTTGACCTCTCTAGGATGAGCAAAGTAAGGATATGTATGTTTTTATTGCATGATTAGTATCCTTAAATTACCTATTTTTGGTATGACGACCTTATCCTTAAAGTATAAAATACCATTTTTATATTGAAATCCTTGTTTTATTCAAGAATTCCTCCCATTTTAGCCCAATTTTCCTTGCAATATGTGTCCTGAGATTGCATTTTTCTAACTTGGTATAATAAATCTACATGGCTTTGGGTCAAAGCTACTATATGTTTTATTTTTCTTAAGGCATAAACCACCTTATTTTTCTTTCCTTTCATATATTTAATATCGAAGTTATATTCATCTAAAAACGCGATCCATCTTCTCTGTCTTACGTTGAACATAGGTTGGGTAAATATGTACCTCAAGCTCTGATGGTTTATCCTTAACTCAAAGGGTCTTCCCACCAAGTAATGTTATTAGATCTTAAGAGTGTGCACAATTGTTTCCAGATCTATATCATGCGTATCATAGTTAACCTCATGTTTCTTGAGTTTCCTTGATGCATATGTAATGACTGACTCATATTGCAAAAGCACTCCTCCTAACCCTTTTAGTGATGCATTAGTGCACACTAATAATTTTCCCTGAGGATATTAAACCTTTAATATTGGTGTCATGGTGAGTTTCTACTTAAGGAATGCAAAATTAGCTTCACACTTAGCTATCCACTTAAATTCCTTATCTATTTTAGATATTGGTTATTGAAACAACTATTTTGGATTAATCCTTCACATATCACCTATAATAACCCATCTTGTCCATGAAGCTTCGCACTTCAAATACATTAGTGCGTGGCAACCACTTCAAAATAGCATCAATCTTCTACAGATCCACTACAATTCCTTTGATGGATATAATATGTCCCAAATATCATACTTCTAAGACATAGAAAGCACTTTTTGAAAAATTTCAAAATATTTGATTCTTTCTTAACAACTCTAACATGATTTTGAGATGTCTTTCATGCTCTTTCCTATCCTAAAAATATACAAGAATATCATCTAAGAATATGATAATGAACTGATTTAGATGCCTTTGAATATGTTGTTCACTAAATTCATGAATGTGTTTGGGACATTAGTTAGCACAAAGGACAAGACTATAAATTCATAATGTTCATATCTAGTTTTAAAGGTCATTTTGTGAGTATCCTCCTCGCATATCCTTAATTGATGATAAAATAAATCCTTGTAAATATCATGGCATCCTTCAATTGATTGAATAGGTCTCCAATCCTAGGTAAATGATACATATTATTGATGGTTTCTTTATTGAGAATTCTATAGTCTATGCATAACCCCAAAGAACCATATTTCTTTTAACAAAAAGTACCAATGCACCCCATGGTGACATACTAGGTTTGATCAGTCTCTTTTCTAGTAGCCATTGTAGTTATACTTTTAACTCTTGTATCTCTATAAAATTCATCCTATAAGGGGCTTTGTGGATAGGCTCTATTCATGGTATTAGCTCAATAGTGAAATCAAAGACACACATCAAAGGAAGTTTGGGTAGGTCTTCGAGAAATACATTCTTGAATTCCTGCAAGATTAGGTGTTTCCCAAACACTTATTTCTTATCCTCCTTGATTTTTTTGAGTTTCATAACATAAAATATTCCTCCTTTACTGATGGTTTCTTTAGCTACATTGCAGATAGTAACTAAGTTTTAAAATATCATCGTTCACTATGGATCCTTAATCTTCCCTTGTTCTTTTCTAAATATTATATCCATCTATCCTAGAAATTTATTATGGATCGATAAGCATGTAACCAATCCATTCCCAAGATAATATTTAAGGCAAGTAGTTGTGCTACATAATGATATCCTATGGTAGAACCATTTTTTAAGGTAATTTTATCCATAGAAAAACATTGATCCATTGAGTAGGTTTGTCCATAACCATACTCAACCTTCCACCCTTGTGCCAAATATCTTGATATTTTTGGCATATCCATGTCTATAATAGAAGATATAAAGTTATCATTAGCTTCATTTTCTATTACAATATTTACTTCTTCATTAAAAATATTAACCTTTAAGAGAAAAGGGATGGATTGCCCTTCCAATTTCTGGCTTTCGATCACAACATAAATCTTATGGGTAGGTTCCTTTCCTTTCATATTGACTTACTCGATCCTGGTTGATGTGGACAATGATTGGTATAGTGTGGACCTCCATATTTGTGGCACACACTCTTGGGTATTGGATGCATTTCTTGTTTTTGTTCTCCCATTTTTCCCACTATTATCAAATTTGGTTGTTTTTGTAGTTGAGGTTTGTTATTAATGTTGTTGTTGTTCATCTTTTCGAAGTTCTTAAACTTTTTTACTTCCCATAATTCTTGCTTTTGGACTTTTGGGAAGCTTTTACTCTTTTGGTTCTATTATCCTTCCCGCTTCATGAACCCAACATTATTTCTCTTTTTGAGTGATTGTTGATCTTTCTTAGATAAAACTGCATAGTTAAACTAGAGAAAAGATTCCACTTTTCTAGCCAAATCATAATATTTTTGTAGTGTTTTTGTCTAGTGCATATTTACTTCATACCTAATCTTAGGTTTTTATCCTAAGATAAATATATGAATATTCATATTCTCATCATAGTTTGGTATGTATTTCAACAACTTGACCAATTTTTGATTGTATACCTCAACCAATTTGGTTCTTTGCTGAAGGTTGATAAATTCCTCAAACTTTGCTACATAGAATTTTTTTGTAAGGAATATTTTTTTGAAAGCTATAATAAAATCCTCCCACTTCAAATCAACTACTTAAATTATCTACTCTTCCTAGAAGTTTTCACACCATTTCAGTCCAATATCTTGTAGATACAGTGTTACCCATACTAT
Organism: Wollemia nobilis; assembly: GCA_028583015.1. NCBI lineage: Eukaryota > Viridiplantae > Streptophyta > Pinopsida > Araucariales > Araucariaceae > Wollemia > Wollemia nobilis. The sequence goes on from JAQPPZ010000374.1 coordinate 4,863,563, forward strand.
CTGAGTCCTAGTAAAGTAGTTCTTCATGTGAAGTAGATTTCTATGTTGGACATTTTGAGTACCTAAGCTAAAATTTATCATTGATGTCAAAAGTACCTATGTAAGTAAGCACTATTATTTTTCTCCACAAAGAGCTTCATGAGAAGCAAAGGTTCTGATCAAAGGTTCTAGAAGGGATGCATGACATTTGGTTCCAAAAGGAGCTTCAAGGGAAGCTTAGCAAAAGGTTTTTATTTAAAACCAATGTATGGTATATTTGAAATGGGTTTATCTTAAAACCCAAGTTGGATTTTTGTTTCATCAAAAAAGGTGCCCCGATGATGGAGAAATTTAATTTTAAAGGTTTAGTTTAAATTTTAATTTATTTAAAATTAAATGTAAATTTTAAAATTAAATAAAAGGTTTTTCCCTCCTTTATTATTGGCACCAATGATGTCATGAGGACAATGTTAAAAGGGCCAACGTATTCACATTGAAGGATGGCTTATATAAATAAGCCAAAGGTTTTCCATTTAATAAACCTAAGGAGTGTCGCATGATTTTTGAAAACCTAAAGTGCTTGGCATCCAAATATTGCGCAACAAATTTTGTGGAAGTGACGTGGGTAGTCAAGTCATGGATGGTCAAGGAAGAGAGTGCCCAAGGCACTCACATGGGCAATGTTAGCTCACATGGATTATTTTCCACTTGGCAGCACGGTGGGCAGAGGTTTGAAACGCCAAAGCCCTTCGAGGGCTCCTTTGAGATATGCACTCCGACTCCAATATTTGTGGGGTCATTATTTTAATTAAAATATTTTCTTGGTAAGTTTTGATTATGATTTTTATGGGAGATATAAGGTTGAGAGAGCTTCAATATTTTAATAAGGTTTGATATTTGATTAATGTGAGCTATTGCCTAAGAAAGCTTTGGGATTATTTTTTAGTGCAAAAGTGTTGAAAGGATATAAGTTGTTTATGGAGTGACAATGTTATGTAATGATTTGATTTATTTTATTTTATGGTACAAGTGGTTTAAGGAATGATAAGGAAGTTGTGCATAATTAAAAGCCTTGGTAAATATTATTGTGAAGTGGAGTAATATTGATTATTTTGCAATCTTCTAACCCTTGTGAAGATTGGCAAAATAATATTTTTATTGTGGCAGATTTACAAAGAGGCTTCTTCATATTCATTAAATATATGGGTACATTTTCCTATTGATTGATTATGGTGGTTGATTTCTGAAAATATCTTTTGAGTGCAAATGATTGATTGTGGTTTCCTTTTCAAAAGTGATTGGTTTAATGCTTCAACGTTTTCTGGATTGAGAGTTGTGATTAAACCTTATTTTATAAGCATTGTTATTGGAGCCCATTGGTTGTGCAAAGAACTTGAAATTGAGTTAGAAGAGAACATGAGTATCATCGTTATGTGAGATTTGTTGTTGAGCATTGTTGGAAACATTTTGAGTTGATTGATACATGCTTGGACTAGGGTTTATGAGAAAGGGTTGTTCATTGAGGTGATTGGTTGAGTTTAGTTGATTGAGCCTAGTCAAGTGGATGGATGTGGTTGTTCAAGTTCCATAAAACAAAATATTCTATATTTTGATTTGAGTTGAGTTTGATATTTGAGAATAGAACATATAGAGTCTCTAACAATTCTCTTTATGCTTTTATGAGATTGATTTGAGTTGATATTGGGATTTGAGTATAGAACATATAGAGTATCTAACAATTATATTTATGCTTCTATGAAATTGGTTTGAGTTGAGATTGGGATTTGAGTATAGAACATATAAAGTCTCTAACAATTATCTTTATGCTTCTATGATATTGATTTTAGTTGAGATTGGGATTTGAGTATAGAACATATTGAGTCTCTAACAATTCTCTTTATGCTTATATGATATTGAGTTGATATATTGATTGAGAATTAAGTATATAACATATTGAGTCTCTAACAATTCTCTTTATGATTCTATAATATTGTACAAATTACGTGTGAGCTTGTTAAGCAGATTTGAGATAAGTCTTTGAGAAGGCTTGTGGACTGATTTTGAGTAAGCTTTTGTGGAAGATTACTATGCAAATTTGAGCAAGTCCTAGAGAGTACTTATTGATCAGATTTGGAAAAGTCCTAGAGAGGAATTATTGAGCATATTTGGACAAGTCCTAGAGAGGACTTATTGAGCATATTTGAGCAGGTTCTATGTGGACCTATTGAGTAGATTTGGACAGGTTCTATGTGGACCTATTGAGAAAATTTGAGCAAGTTTTGTGGACATGTTGAGCAGATTTGGACAGGTTTTGTGTGGATCTATTGAGAATATTTGGATAGGTTATTTGTGGACCTATTGAGCATATTTGAGCAGGTTCTATGAGGACCTGTTAAGAATATTTGGACAAGTTTTGAGTGAGCTTGTTGAGCATATTTAGACAAGTTTTGAGTGAGCTTGTTGAGCAGATTTGAGAAGGTTCTGAGTGAACCTATTGAGACAGAGATTTGGAGGTGATAGAGTATAGAGGATAGAGTCTCAGTGGATAGAGATATAGTAGCCAAGATACTTGAAGATAGATATGAGTGAGGATTATTCAAGAGGAGAGAGATCCACTAGTCAGTGTAGCAGAGAGATAGAGTCTTCTAGAAGATCACAAGCCAAAGCAGAAGAGGAAAGAGTTCTCCTGTGGAAGAGATACATAAACTTAATATTAGGGGATCAACATTTCCTTTGGGAAGAGATCCATAAACATTATAATTGGGAAGGATTCCCAAAGAGATTGATTGAGAAAATTTTAGTAAAATATTTTCTCTGTGGAGTAGCCCACATTGGGTGAACCACGTAAATTATGGTGTCTCTATTATGTATGGTTTTTTTTACATTTCTTTGATTACTGCTATTGATACTGCTATCTATACACTACATAATATTGAAATGAAAGAAAAATTAAAAAGGGGTATTATACTATTCACCCCTATATCGCTCCAAATTTTTCACACCCTTACCTTCAAGCTATAGGATCCACGCCTAGAAGGGGGATGTGAAAAGGATGGGACAATACCTCGGACTGAGAGGCCTTGCGAAGGTCCCACCTCTCGGGGGAGGTGTATTAAGGTGATTTTTTGACGGATGGTGGGGTTCACCAGGAAACGTTTAGTGGCAGTTTCCACACCAAGGTTGGGAATGTGTTTTATGTGTTCAATTTTATCTTTAAACATTCAAATCCTAGGTTTGGCCAAATGAATCTAAGTTATTCTATATGAAATGTAGATTTAAATACAAAAAACTGATTTAATAGAAAACACAAAGAACAAACTAAATGAAGAAATCCATACCTGGTTTCGGATGTCTGATGGAGGTTCTAATTTTTGAAGCAGTCCAGATTGTCTGGAATTTGACAGGATCGTCTCCTATCTAATAGAATCATCTATGATCTGACGAATTCGTTAGAGACCTATAAATAGAGAAATAGATACAAAATACCAAAATTGCAACTATTCTGATAAAGGAAAATTATATGAAACAATAATAAGGATGTTAATAAGATAATCCTAAATGGAAATGCAAATAAATTATGATACTTTAATAGCTAATCATGATCTTATTATGCAATTAAACTACATGGGTGAAATCCAAGATGCAAGATAACAGGAAATAATAATAAAACTGACTAAATGCAAAATAAAATAATAGCAAAGTATAGAAAAAGCGCAAACTCTGGGCACTGATTGCCCCAATGTAGACTGCAGTCGAAATCATCTCGGATTGATACAAAATTGTCTCGAATTGGACAGGATCATCTGCAACGATCTGAGCTTGCTTCGACTGAAGAATGACAAGGTTCCTACAACAAAATTTGGAAAGTACAAATGCAGATGGTAATCCTGGGTGTTCTAATGCGTGTAAAGGTCAAGTTACAGGAAATTTTAGCCAGGGGAAAGTCAATGGGGGTCCTAAGGTTTAAATAGGCTTAGGAGGGAATTTGGGAGGTTGGAGATCATCCTAATTTGGAAGATCTCCAATAGGGGAGGTCTCTAGCAATGCAGACACGCTTCTGCCCAACTTAGAGACGTTGTTGAAATAGAGGCTAATTATGAAAAATTAGTTTTGGGACAAGATCGTCTGGACGTCCTTGTCCAGACGAAATCGTCCAATCTGAGGCGATATCGTCTAATCGGTGACGATATCATAAAATGGTCAAAACAAACTCTAAAAATGGCATGAGAAATGAGGAAACAGGTTAAACGACGATTTTGGAGCGGTTTTGGGGTTGAATTTGAATTTGAATTATTACAAAGGTAATTTTAATTATTGCTAAGGTTTTACTGCACCAATTTTAGGGTGCTACATTTTGCCCCATCTTTAGCGAATTTTACAAAGAAAATGCATTAAAGATGAGTTCTTCTTGATCTACGAGAAAGCAAAAATTATTCCCATTTTTAGGCGACGATTCTAGGTCGAATCATATGACAACTTACTATGGTGCCCCCTCCGTGTTTTTACCCAAATCGATGTTTGAGGTAAAAATGCAAAAAAGCAAAATTTTAAAAAAGTTGTTAAGGTTTTTGAATAAAATTAAGAAAAATAGGGAAAAACCCTAATTCATTGTTACTGTTCATTTTTACTATTTTCTAGAGCTTTGCAGACAAGATGGTCGAAACAGCGCACAGATCGACAAAGGTCCGGTGCGGGCTATGGGTAAGGGTCTAAACTAAATTTAGAGTGCTTTAATTTAGAATTTCATGCTTTTTAGATTATATTTGATTGATTTTTGAGCATCGCGGCCGATTTTGGGCCGTCGACATCGTCGGGATGAAATTGTCTCGATTTCGCCAAAATCATCTCGATATCGCCGATTTCGTCCAAGGGCAAAATCAACGATATGGGGACGATTTCGTCCAATAAGGGACGATTTCCTCATGCGAAATCGGAGACGAATTTGCTCAAATTTGGGACGATATCGCCCAATGGTGGATGATATCATCATTTGTGAAAGTGAACTTATTTTACTTGCATTTTGATTAATGATTTAATGATTTTTATTGTTGATTTTTTATTGTTTATGTTGTTTATGTTGCAGAGAGGATTACTAAAGATCCGAGAATGGAAATACGGTAGACTAAGGGATGACTTGGCCACTATATCTCAGGCAGAGCGAGATCAGCTGGCTCAGGTAGGCTTGCAGCACGTGGCATATATGCCACAAGTGTCTACAGACATGGGGCTATTGATAGCCCTAGCAGAGAGGTGGTATCCATGTTCTTCTTGTTTTTGGTTACCAACAGGGGAGATGACTCCCACACTAGAGGATGTATGGAGGATCTTGAGGATCCCCATACAAGGACGGTTGATCACTCCTATGGCCAATTAGGGCCACGCTATGATGAGACTATGTAGAGATCCGAGCTTCACCCTAGAGAAGGGCAGAGTGAACATCGAGTCTCTATGCCAAATGCCTGGGGCATCTAGGCTAACACAAGTTTTTATTGGGGTGGTAGGTGGTCTTCTGCTATGCCATAAAAGTGGATGTAGGCTGCTATGGCTACTAAGAGATGTGGTCTATGACATGAGAGACCACGGATACATATTTCCTTGGGGGAGCTTTGTACTATGTTGATTGTATAGGATCCTGTATGGGGTCATATACAAGGGCGGCCGATGTCTGGTCATGAAATCACTACTACAAGTTTGGTGCTGGGATCACATCATGGTGCTAAGGCCGATAGGGCTCCCACTGACAAGGATTGATGGGGAGAGGCCTCAAGTTTTCTACTGGTGGCTCCGGAGAGGGTCATAGCGGTGAGCAAATCTGCCAGTGTCTCGGAGACTACTTGACGACCTTATATCCAACCAGATCACTTGGAGGCCTTGGAGAAATCATCCAAGGTGGGCCAAGGATGGACAGGAGCTAGCTCACGTTAGGCGAGTCTGCTGGCTAACGATGGAGAGGGGAGAGGTGGAGCTCCATCGGTACAACCGAGTTTTGAGGCAGTTCGGTCTACAGTAGGGGATCCCATCTCTCAGAGACTACAAGTTTTCCTGAACCATTTGGGATAACACTACAGTTAGCGGGGCTCTAGATATGCAGTGATTTTGGAGTTAGGATGTGGATGATGCCCCCATCCAGCTAGTGGATGGGGACGATGTAGGGGTAGCCGACGGCTACGATGCCTGGTACGTAGGCATCCACCCTCCTCGAATGACGAGGGCTCAGGGTTTGATTCACATAGTTGTGCATCGGATAGGGAGGTGGTGCCAGGTGGCCATTGAGGTGGCATAGGGTCACAGTGGGAGAGAGTAGAGGAGGCCACAAGCTCAACAGAGGTCGTTGTAGTAGGAGAGGAGGGATGAGAGACCCCCTTATCCATAGAGAGAGAGACCACCATTGCCCGATAAGGGCAAGGGTGTCGAGGTAGGAGAGAGTAGTGAGATGGCTACTCTCTAGGCGAAGACTGTCTATCTCTAGGCACAAGTGCAGACTTTATAGGATGATGCTACACATCACCGAGAGAAGGCTACATAGCTCAGAGATGAGGTTGCACACCTCAGAGCATGGAGTGGAGGAGCAAGCACTCAGGAGTTGGCATGGTTGATTGCTCAAACTATGTTCTACCAGGGTATCTACTTCCAGTTGGTGCCAAAGGGCCAAAGGGTATAGCTACCAGTCGGCATTGCAAATTCGATCAGGTTGGGTCGTCGAGGACTTCATCTCAATCAACAACTAGGACTCGCAGTACCACACATACTGCGATGGGGCCACCTCGTCCACCTCAAGGCGGGGGAGGAGATGAGGCTAAGAGCTTGAGGGGTTCTCGAGGCTAGGCTACTACACTACACAGACTGGATATATGATTGAGAGGATTGAGTATGCCAAGATGTAGATTGTGGCATACCAATCTAGTTTTGATATGATGTACATACATTGTTGAGATATATATATATATATATATGATATTTTTGATCATATGACTTGTCTTATGTATGGTGCTTTAATGTTTTTGATGTGATTGATTTGATGATTCATGTAATTATGTTGTTTGAAAATATTATAGTTTGAATGTCATGCTTTAAAATTTAAATGAAATAATCTGATGTAAACAAATTGGTTGTTGAGATGATAATTTGATAAAAATAAAAGGGACTGTTAACAATAATTTCAAAGGACATTGTCGCTATTATAGACCATTTCATGGAGTCACTGCTCACTCGGTCGTCAAGCTAATCCCGATATAGAAATATTGTTAAAAGTAAAAAGAGTGCTTAAGAGACTGTCTTAAGACTTTGTTGTGATGATAGAAATGATGATGGTTTGATGGTAATTTGTTTTTAGATTTTCATAAAAATGATATGCATGAAATATTTTAAAATGATTTTGGCTAGGCATAAATTCCTAAGTGTGATAAAATTTTGAATAATTCCTTAGAAATTATACCATGGTTGCAAAATTGAATTTGAACATAATGACATGAAAATAGAAACAATGTGCATTGTTGTTAAAGCATAATTGTGTAACATAATGATTTAAGTCATATGTTGGAATAAATGGGAAATAAAATTAGTTCGATGGTTTGCGCTAGGCATAGAATATTTAGGTATAGACTTATACCATCATCGCGAAATCCAAAAGAAGAAAATAAATAGTTTTATTGCATGGTTGATTTTTAATTTTTGAAAATAAACAGAAAATATGAAGATGAGGACTTGTGCTAGGCATAAAATTCCAATTTTGGTTTTGGAACTATACCATCGTCGCGAAAGTCAAAAATTATATGTAACTTTATTGCATGTATTTGAAATTGATTTTGATTTGTTGGTAATGCATGTAGTTGTCTTTATACTAAACAACTGTTCTTAGAGAAGAAAATGAAATTATTCCAGACAATTTGCAAAAATATTTCAAAGTATCTTAAAGACAAAAGTTAGATTTATAAGGAATCCCATGTGCATATGTGAGTTCATTTCCAATCTTGATTTATCATAATGATACACAAAATCTCTCAAATACAAATGTGTGTGCGATTGTATTGTTCATTCACCAGGTTTGAGCAAGATACTATAATACAAGTGATTTAAATTAACCAAATAAGTGTTCATTAACCATGATTTAGATGCATATAACCATACTAGACTACTATGTAAGTCGGATTATCAAGAGCTAGCTAATCCATAAGCAGACATAGGTCTGTACAAAAGAAGGTCGATAATGTGACAGACATATCACCACGCTAGGAGTTACCCAAGGCCAAGTAGGTTGGGCACAAACCACCTGTTATGGGGCTTACTTCATATTTTTCGAATAATTGAGAATTCCAAGGATTCAAGCTCATCAACCCTTCTTTTCTTTTAAGGGGTAGGGAAAGGATTTTATTGCTTTTGCTTTTGCTCATTTTGCTGTCTTTCTTTCTTTGCTTTCTCTCTTTTTTTTTTGTATCTTTTGCTTTGATATTTGAGATAATGCTGAAATAGTGTAAATGATTTTGCTTGATTTTTCCTTTTCTTTTGCTTCCTATTCTAGGGATACTTGCTCGGATTAGCTGTAGAGCAAGGGATTTTTATTCCGGGTAGGGGTGAGCTTGTCCTTTTGTCAATTCTCAAAGATTCTAGACCATGTGCATCATAGGATAGCAGGGGAAACTTTTCGCTCAAGAAACCACTTCTACTATGTAGGATAGCATGGACATTACAAATATAATCATTTTATTGTGAAAGGATATGTTTGGCTTAAGTAAATAACAAGATCAATTCTCTATGCTCAAAACTTTATTTAATTGAATTTTGTGAACTTTGATATAAGAGAGATTAGTAATCATACCAAATAAATCAAGATATTTATTCATGTGAGTGTGAAAGTGCGGGATTCCAAATAAATGCTAATTTATCCAAAATAATTTGAAAATATAACTGTAATGTGTCACAATGTGAGAAGTACAAAACTAAAAGATGTTTTTGATGATTTTGATTTTTTTTTAGATTTTTAAGTTTATAAATTGAAAGAAATACAAGTAGTGATTTTTTTGAAATATTTTAAATAAATATATACAATGATGAAATGACAAATTTTGTTATGCATAGTAACGTTTAAGATGTAAAATGTTCATGGGTTCTTTAATTTCTTTACCATCTAAGGTAGATAATTTGTATGCTCCCGATTCAAATTTAGCAGTGATAATATATGGTCCAAGCCAGTTGGGCTCAAATTTACCTTTAAGGTCTTTAGTTGCATTAGTATTTTTTTGATTTTCTTTTAAAACAATGTTGCTGACCACAAAGGATCGATGACGAACTTTCTTAGCATATGATCTTTTAAGCTTGTTTTGGTAGGCACGAAGATGCTCCAAAGCATTGATGCGCTTTTCATCTAGGAGCTCCAGCTGACTTAGTCTGCCAGCTCGATATTCATCTCCTACTTCGGTATCTTGAAGTAGTAGAGCCAAAGAAGGAACTTCTAATTCAAAGGGAAAAATGGCTTCAACACCATAAACCAAAACAAAAGGTGAAGTTCCAGTGGGGGTTCGAACACTAGTTCGATAAGCCCACAAAGCTGGATATAATTGAATGTGCCAGTCGCGGCCAAATTTATTGACCAATATTTTGAGAATTTTGATTAAGATTTTGTTTGAAGCTTCTGCTTGGCCATTACCCTGAGGATAATAGGGAGTGGACCAGCGATGTTGAATCTTATATTTTTGGCATAATTTTTTAACATATTTATTTTTGAAAAAATTTCCATTGTCTGAGATGAGATTTGCAGGAATTCCGAACCTACAAATGATTTGATTAAAAATAAATTTAGAGACTTGTGTCCCAGTGCAGGAAGCTAGAGCCATAGCTTCAACCCACTTCATGAAATACTCAGTGGCGGTTATGATGAATTTGTGTCCATCAGATGACACAGGATTAATTTTGCCAATAATGTCTAAGCCCCATTTTGAAAAGGGCCAAGGAGATGAAATAGCTCTGCAGTTCTTATGCAGGGGCATGGACAAGGTCAGCATGTTTCTGGCACTTGTCGCAATGGCACACATAATCATGTGCATCATTCTCCATGGTAGGCCAAAAGTATCCTATCCTAAGGAGCCTTTTAGTAATGACACTACCACTAAAGTGTCCTCCACAAGATCCATTGTGGGCTTCACTCAATGCTGATCTGGATTCTTCTAGATTCAAACATCTCAATAGGATACCTTCAAAAGATCTCCTATATAAAGTATTGCCAATTATTACAAATCGACTTGCTTGTCTATGTAATAATCGACGTTGGTTTCTATTAGAATTGGCAGGGAAAGTCCCATTGTGAAGAAAATCAAATATATTCGTATACCAAGGTTTAAGAGTAGTTTCATTGATTAGAAACACATCCAAAGGTTCTAAGCATGACTTATTTGAAGCGGGTTCCTGGAGTCGACGAATAATGATGGTGGCATATTTGTCATCTAAATCCAAGGGTAGAAGAGATGCAGCTGCGGCCATAGCGTCAGTCGCACGGTTGCTTGTTCGAGGAATAGCTTACAAGGTAACTAGATCAAATAGAGACATTAATTATAGAACATATGCTTTATATGGACACAATTTCTCACTCTGGTCTAATAAAATTCATTAATTTGGTTTATAAAAAGTTGAGAATCACCAAAAACTAATAGATTTTTAATTTTTAGCACCAAGGCAACTCGTAATCCAAGGATTAGAGCTTCATACTCAACAGTATTATTAGTGCAAGCAAATGTTAATTTAAAGGACAAAGGTATAATGTGTTTTTGTGGAGATATTAAAATAATACCTACACCAGCCCCACTCATGCATCGGGCTCCATCAAAGTATAAGGACCATTGTTCAACATGGTCTACCTCTAATTGAAGGCATTCATCAGGAAACTCAATGATGAGGGGATGGGTAGACTCTAAGGGTGCAATAGCCAATTGATCTGCTATGATTTGACCCTTAATAGACTTTTGTCCTATAAACGTGAGTTCAAACTTGCTTAGAGCAAGAACCCACTTGGTTGTGCGACCCGATGAATAAGGTCAACTCATGAGATACCGCAAAGGATCATATTTAGCAATGACATACGTTTTCTGACTAAGCATATAATGGCGTAATTTTTGCATAGAAAATACGACTGCTAGACATAGTTTTTCTAATGTTATGTAGCGGGTTTCATAACTAATTAAATTTTGGCTAATATAATAATTAGCACATTCTCTTTTCTCATCATCAAGTTGAGCTAACATAGCTCCTAAAGCAAAATCTGAAGCTAAAATATACAGGAGAAACGGGCGATCAGGTCTAGGCGATGAAAGCACAGGTGGGTTAAGGAGGTATTGTTTAAGAAGTTCAAAAGCTTCCTTACATTCGTCGTCCCAATTAAAAGGGATATCCTTTTTAAGGAGCTTAAGAAAGGGACCGGTTTTTTCCACCAGCTTATCGATGAAGCGACGAATGGCTTGAATTTTACCTTGTAAACTTTGTAACTCAGATATATTGGCAGGTGCGGGCATATCAATGATAGCCATAATCTTGAGAGGGTCAAATTCGATACCACGTAAAGAAACTAAAACCCCTAATAGTTTATCGGACTTAACTCCAAATATGCATTTAGCAGGATTTAATCGAATAAGATATTCTCTTAACCGATTAAAAAATTTTCTCAAATCATCTAAATGATCATCTTCATTAATAGAGAGAGCTATAATATCATCTACATAATCATGTAGGATATCATGCATCATGTCATGAAAAATATAAGTCATAGCTCGTTGATAGGTTGCACCTGTGTTCTTTAAGCCGAATGGCATCACTTTCCAACAAAAGGTACCCCAAGGGGTAATAAAGGCTATTTTAGCCTGATCTTCAGGAGCTATCCTGATCTAATTATAGCTGAAGAATCCATCCATTAGGGACATCATCCCACTCCGAGCAGTAAAATCAACGATTTGATCCATGTTTGGAAGAGGAAAATCATCTTTAGGGCATGCAACGTTAATATCTCTAAAATCTGTGCAAACCCTAACTTTGGTAGCTTCTTTCTTGGTGACTGGAACTACATTCGAGATCCATTCAGCATAATCAATAGCTTGTATAAAAACAACATTCAGGAGTTTTTCTAACTCCCCTTTGACTAGCAAAGCCACTTTAGGATGCATTTTTCTAAGTTTCTGTTTAACAAGTTTAGCATCCGGATGGACTACTAGGTGATGCATGACTACAGAAGGGTATAAACCTGGCATATCTTCATATGTCCAAGCAAAGACATCTTCATATTCTTTAAGGAATGCAATGTATTGCTCTTGTTTTTCTTGACTTAATTCTAACCCGACATTGATTATGTGAGGATTATCCTCAGTTCCCATGTTAACTTTAAGGACGTTTTCTACTTCCATGTGTAGATCTCTTTCAAAATTAGGTGGGGCGGGTGAGACGCCCAATTCTTGTAATTATTTTAAGGTTAACTTAGATAAGTCATTTTGAGGAGTAGTGGCCTCAAGCTGAGCTATAGTTGGTATAGAACCATAAAAATAAAACCCATTGTGTAACATCTCTTCAATGGAGACATCATGGAAAATATCACCTTCCAACTCATCAACGGATCCAGCAATCATTTCAGGATAAGCTATGGATAGCATATTGCATGTAAATGGCTGATTTTGTAAAGGCAAATCATCATGCCTATCCAAATAATCTTGATAACATATGAGTTGTTCATCATGTTCAAAAGGGAAGGGTTGACCCTTACTAGGAAATAGGCCCACACCACATTGGGCGGGCCATGGTTCTACCTCGAAAGGTTATTTCATACCATTTTGGAAAGGTCCCAAGCCTTTCCCTTTATATCCCATTTTAAGCATTCTAGGTTTATCTTTAATATACTCATTAGTAAAATAACATCGAGCATATCCCTCATGATGAGTTTTGATGTTCCTGGGTATTCTTCCCTAGTCATATCCCTTATAAATGAAGGCACAACTCCCGAATTGGTAAGTACTTCCCATAGGTTGTGGGAGGCCCAAAGTATGAGGAGATGGCGGCAAATTACTTAAGATAATGGAATTTTGCATAGAAGCATTTGTTTTTTTTTATATAATAATTTTAGATAAATCAGGTAAGAGTTCATCAGAAATAGCATAAGATGTAGAAGGATCATTCCCTATATCTTTAGATGTGGAAGGTATGATAGATGTAGATAATGTAGAGGTTTTAATAGATGGGTCTATAGGTTTTGAAATTATAGGGACAGAACATGAAGGATTGGTTGTGGATTTAAGATCTTTTTGAGTTTCTAGACTGGTTTGTTTAGAAGATTGTTGATTTAAATGTATAGGTGTAGTTGATGGGGTAGATGATGTTATGTGTGTGTGTTTCACATGTTTAGATGAAAAATAAGAATTAGGATGTGTGGATGACAAAGCAGGGAAAAATTGCACTCCAACAAGTTTTGCCAAAGCACACATATCAAAGGGTCTAGGGTCACCATGGATAGTGACCAACTAATTTTTAAATTCAAATTTAACACACTGATGTAAAGTGGAAGGAACCGCTCGCATCGTATTGATCCAAGGGCGACCCAAAAGTATATTGTACGATGCAGGGCAATGTACAATAAACATGATTGTATCTAGGGTTCTAGGACCAAATTGCAAGGGTATAGTAATGACTCCAGACGTTTCTTGTGTCTTGTCATTTAAAGCTTTGATAATCATGTCAATTTTTTTCATTTCATCACTTCTAAAGCCAAATATTTGGTAGAAGTCAAAAGTGTAAATGTTTAGAGATGAACCATTATCGATCAAGAATATTTTAACAGCTACATCTCCAATTAGAGTAGTAATATATAAGGGATTATCCTTATGTAAACTATGTTGTGGTATATCTCTATCTTGAAAGTCAATACAATCAACTTCTATAGTGATGATAGTATTGGCCATGGCTTCGGGTTGAATATTTTGAGGTACCATCATTTGGCTTAATGTAAGCATCAATTCATCTCTATGTGTAGGAGAAGATATTAATAAATCCAAAAGGGAAATTATGGTTGTAGTATTGGATAATTTCTCATTAATATTATAAGGGGGTTTACGTTGAACATTAGGAGCATGATTCCCTTTATTGGGATTTCTCAAAACAAATGGAGTTGATCCATCATTCTGATTTGGTTCTTGTTGAGAATTTTGAGCTTGTTGTCTGGTAACAACTCCGATGGTACCTACAATGTTATATTGAGGATGCTGAATAGGTCTTGGTCTAGCATTTATGGCTTGTTCATTAGAAAGGAACTGATTAGAAGAGGGTCGAGTAGTAACTCTTCTAGGAAATGGTTCTTCTAGAACCATAGCATCTATGATAGGTTGAATAGGATCTGATTCATCTTCAGAACTATTTGATTGGTTTGAGGTGATGTCTATTTCACTTTCAGTATCTAATTCTACATCACTGAGATCCAAAGTTTGAATATTATGTAGGGGCCTGGTCGTGACCATGGATAAAGTTATGTCAAATTTTTGTAAATCATGATTAGGTAAATTTCCGCTAATAGTTCCGACATATCGGGTAGGAGGAGGGACATTATGATGCTCAATTTGATTGGCCACCTCTTTACCATGTCTTGGTAAAGGATGTTGAAATATTTCTAATGATTGATTAGCATTTTGATTTTGATTTTGGGGAATGTTCTTTTGAGCATTATTAGGAGCATTTTGTTTAGGCTAGAAAGCTTGCACCTCCATCTCATTATTATCAATCAGATCTTGTATTTTATGTTTTAACCTTTTACAAGAGTTGGTAGAGTGTCCAGCCCCTCTATGGAAATCACGACGTAAGTCGGCTCTATATCCAGGTATGGTTGGATCAGGTTCTCGGATAGCTGGTAATTGAATCAAACCTCTTTCGAGTAATTGGGGTAAAATAGTTGACAATGGTTGATTCAATCTAGTAAACTCTTGAGGAGGTTTATCAAGAGGTTTCAATATAAATTTTTTTGTTGTCTTCGTTATATTGATATTAGCAACATTTCTGCTATCAGTGACTCCATCACCTACAACTTGTTTGTTTTTATATTGATTTCTAGATGTTTTCTCATCGTCTTTCTTCCTAAGCTGGCCTCTCCTAATGAGGGCATATTCTACTCTTCAAGCTAAGTCTATAGCCTGATCGAAGGTAGTTAAGGTAGCAGTTGATAGTTCATAAGATATTTTTTCTTGCAAATTATTAATAAAAATGTCCAACATTTCCCTATAAGGTAGCACAAAGTGCAGTTTTCCTGTCAACTGCCTCCATCTAGCTAAGAAATCAGCAAAACATTCATCTTTGTCTTGTTTTAAGTTGTACAAATCTTTAATGGTTACATGCCTCTCGATATAGGCACTAAATTGATGCACAAAATATTTAGCAGTCTCTTCAAAATTTCTCAAAGAATGAGTGGGCAATTGATAGTACCACTCTAATGCCATTCCTCCTAAACTTTTCGGGAACATTTTTAGTAATAGCAAGTCATCATGTGATATATCATGACATGCTATCCTAAACATGCGAAGATGCTCTATGGGATCTTAAGTTCCTTTATATATAGGCAGAACGGGCATGGGAAAATGTTTAGGGTATGGTTGTGCTACAACCATAGGATCTAGAGGTTGACTACACATCTCTCGATAATTGTACGAGGGACGGTAGGGATCTATCTGGTCCATACGGGAAGCTAACTATTTCACCATGGCTTCCAGATTACTGGTTTGCCCACCATATTGGTTCGGTAGGGCATTAATATGAGATTTGTGAGCATATGATGGAGGGACATGCATATTAGATGCTATATTGCTATTGTGTAAATTGTTGGTAGGAAGGGTGTTATGAAGAAGTTTTGAAGTTGTATTATGTTGTATCCCAGATTGTTGAAAATTGGTGTTTGGCTTCATTTTATGTTTTTGTTGATTTGAAGCATATTGATTAATAGTTTGGCGAAATAAAGTAGTGAATGAAGGTCTCTTTTGTGTGGGAATGATTTTAGGCTCAATAATAGGTTACTTAGGAGGTTGGGTAACCTGTTGTTTTTTCATATTCTGAATTATAGTGGACATATCCATATTGGATGGTCCAGCTTTATCACTTTCTTGATCAATGAAAGACAAGGGATTAGTGTGTATGTCAAACATATGTTCCATGGCTGCTTGAGTGTCACTAATTTGTCCCCTATCAATATGAACTACCATATTAAGAGCACCAATATTATTATTGAAGAATTTCCATAAATGATCTAAGTTATCAAAAGCAATAGTTCCATCTAAAGCCATTCTAGGGGATGAGGATCCTTCCTCTAACATTTTCTTGTTGTTCATTTTCTTCAACCGGGTCATCTTCTGGCTGTTCTAGAGTTTCTTCTTCTGAAATTGAATCCTCAGGAAGGTTATTTAATTTTCTTGCCTAACCAATCTTCTTCTTCTTCTTCAGTTTGTTTACCATTCCTAAGTTTAGTCATTATGCTTAAACTTAGATTTCAGAAAATATATATATATATATATATATATATATGTGCAACAAGCTTAAGAGGTATATATTTTAATTATATACCTACTATAATATTTAAAAATGTTTTGGGTTTTTGTTATGTTTTTTGGTTTTTCTTATTTTTTATAACAATATTATAAAGATAACCAATAGCACTCAAAACGCAAGAAATAATAATAATGAAAGCAATGATCTAGTTTTCTATAAACAATTTATAAATATCATTAATGGGCTCGAGTTCTTCAGGAGTCATGAAGTGTTCTTCTTCAAATTGAAAATTTTCTTTCAAAAATTTGACAAAAAGTGCTATAGTGATATTATCTATTTCAGACTCTGGTTGGTAGAAATAAATCTCATGGCAATACTCTCGATATAACACAGCTCTAGGAACTCTATTCCATATTTCTCTATCCATAAGAACGACCTCTTGGTCTTCTACACGACCTAGGAATTGGTGTATAATGGCTGCGTTCTCGAGGTATTCCTCGAAGGTGAACAATTTTGAAGACACAAGAGCTCTCCTATAAGCTAACCACCTATGGCAGGCTCTTTGAAGTTCATGATAAAAATTGAGTTGATGAGGATCTAGGATTCTATCTAGGACAAGCCTCTTGATTTGTTTAAGTTCTGTTGACCTAGATGAAATGACACCTAGTCTTCTATCAAGTTCGTCCCACAAAATTTGGTTTCTATCTATTTCAGGCACACTAAGCACAAAATTAATTTCTAAGGCTGCTAATTGGTTTTCAACATTTATAATAACTGCTAGTCTTTTCTTAGGAGCTACCATCTAAACATGATATGCAACTTAGTAATTTTCTAATGATTTTAAATGCATCTATTTTTTTTTTTTTTCGTTTTCAAAAGGTTTTAGTTTCACGTCGGGTTCACCAAAATGTATCGCTCCAAATTTTTCACACCCTTACCTTCAGGCTATAGGATCCGTGCCCGGAAGGGGGATGTGAAAAGGATGGGACAATACCTCGGACTGAGAGGCCTTGCGAAGGTCCCACCTCTCGGGGGAGGTGTATTAAGGTAATTTTTTGACGGATGGTGGGGTTCACCAGGAAACGTTTAGTGGCAGTTTCCATGCCTAGGTTGGAAAGTACAAATACATATGGTAATCCTAGGTATTCTAATGCGTGTAAAGGTCAAGTTACAGGAAATTTCAGCCAGGGGAAAGTCAAGGGGGATCCTAAGGTTTAAATAGGCTTAGGAGGGAAGTTGGGAGGTTGGAGATCATCCTAATTTGGAAGATCTCCAACAGGGGAGGTTTCTAGTGACGTAGACACACTTCTGCCCAACTTAGATACGTCGTTGAAATAGAGGCTAATTATGAAAAATAAATTTTGGGACAAGATCGTCTGGACATCCTAGTCTAGATGAAATCATCCAATCTGAGGCGATATCGTCTGATCAACGACGATATCGTCAAACGGTCAAAACAAACTCTAAAAATGGTGCGAGAAACAAGGAAACGGGTTAAATGGTGGTTTTGGAGCGGTTTTAGGGTTGAATTTGAATTTGAATTATTACTAAGGTAATTTTAATTATTGCTAAGATTTTACTGCGCCAATTTTAGGGTGCTACAACCCCCCCTCTCAGTATAAGCTTGTGTTCTTCATTCTAGTTCCCTCAACCAATCCTTGACTACATCACCCTCTCTTTTTCCATTGAATTTGGATGTGTAAAAAATCTTTATATCTCTAGCCAATTTTAACTCTAGTAGAGCTTTAGCTTCTCATTCTTTAGTGGCTGGTTCATTTGTTTGGATAACGTCTAAATTCTTAGTCTACAAATTTTGATTCTCTATGGTTTACAATAGTTTTATTTGCTACTTCATTTGTTCTTGCATCAAAGAGACTACCATAGTGAGGTTCTCTACCTCTCATTTATAATTACCCAAAACTTCTTCTCGATCTCTTCCCTCAACATTGTCCTATTGGGTTTGTCTATTTGGTGGAATATAATTTCCTCTTCTTGTATTTGGTTTTATTATCTTGGTCACACAAAAGAAAGAATAATGCGTTAGGTTACAATTTTTTCCTTGAACTGTACTACTAACTACTAGCTAAATACATCATTCGTATAAGCTAACTACAAATTTTTCATACAAGCACAACGCTCACTCTATGTAAGGGATTACTCTTAAGGTCTATCTTCTATTTCCATTACTAATTTCCACACTTACTATATGTAAGATGTCGTATCAATAATCTATCCTTCCTAGGGTCAACTCTATAGAATTTTATCAAATTGAAAATTCTAGATCTTTTCGAATTTAGCTTAAGAACTAAGCAAAGGCCTGAATAGGAAGATACTTGAATCCTTAGCACATCCCATGGAAGGCTCTAGTCCATTGTACCTAGAGCTCTGAAGCGAAATGTATCAACCCTAAAGTCTAACTAACAAACTAAATATATTTTTTAATTTTTTTATAAACATATACTCAATAGGGATTTACATATCTCTATCCAACATAAATGATTCTATGAAGTCATATAACACCTAAAATAATATTTTAAGTTGTATGTATCATATACATGATAAGTCAACTTATCCTCATTCTTAATATATCAAAGGATACGTCCATCTCTTCACCATACATATGTCTACCTATGCAGGTGTACTAAGAAAATTATAAATAGGCATTCAGTCTTATTCCCCGTGATTGAGCTAACTTACCAATTTTTGCCTATCAAAAGGGTATGCCCATCACTACACCATACATAAGTCCATATACATAGGTGCACTAAGCGTAACATAAATAAGTTATCATTCTCATATCCACAATGAGCTAACTTATTCCATACATCACTCCTAGTGACAACCAAATTTATTTTAAATCTAATTGATGTCTTCACGTAGCTATGTAGTTTAGGTTTTTAGAAGAGTTGCTTGAAGTATACGATTTCTCAAAGTTCCTCCCTAGGGAATCCCCTAATCCCTTAGTTTTTTTTTTCTACTTCTAACACATAAGCTTAATCCTTTTAGATACCATTTCTATACACCTATAAACTACTCTAAACCATCAAGATATTCTAATATTTATTTCCTTAGAAGGATATAATTAAGTCCATATAGTTAATTAAACATTGGATAACATCTATATTTTCATCAAGGAAGATACATAAATAAGATGTAATTTATATCTAAAACATTAAAAAAACATGATAATTTATGAAACTATAACATCATAGGTCATTTAATTATAAAAATTCAAAGATACATCTTCCATTCATAAATTAAATCATTACATAACCAAATTAGGGTAAAAGTATCACCACACTAAGTGAGTAGAGCATTACATAATTATCTAATTTAGAATATTACTCATGCTAAAGTCTACTCCATAATAAGTTTCCATAAAGTGATTCACTATAATATAAATTAAAAAAGGAAAATGTCTTGGTTCTAAGTGTCCTTCTTGGTCCTTCTTGCTTCCCCATCACTCAGTTGATGGTAGTAAGGTATCAGGACATCTCTTAGATCTTAATAAGCATGTGACTAAATGTATCTACTAAATGACTTATGAAATAGGTGCATTTGTAATTTGGATGCCAAATTGTAACTATACAAACTACTCAATGCATTTATGCATAAATCATTCACTCAAATCATTAGGAGAAAACTCCATTATTTCCCACATCCATTATTTTCTCTAATATTCCCTTCTATACTAACATATTACTCTCATTAATCACACAAAGTGCATTCATTATCTTGAAATGAATGTCATCCATCATTCATTTCATCATAAAAGGAGAGTCATTTTATCCTTTAAGAATTAAGGCCATTTATTAGTTATCAGTGCATTCAATAAACATTATTTCAATCAATCAAAATACCATTACCTTTAATTAACCAAAATGATCATAGAAATCATTATCTTAATCAATTAAAACCCATAGTTTTAAGTAATTAAATAATCATAAAAACCATTTCTTTATTCAATTAAAATCCCAAACATTTAACTAATTAAATACCCATCAAAACATTTCTTTAATCAATTAAAAGCCTATACTTTTAACCAATTAAATACTTATAAAAACCATTTTCTTTAATCAATTAAAAGTCCATACTTTTAACCAATTAAACACCAATAAAAACCATTTCTTTAATCAATTAAAATTCCATACTTTTAACCAACTATATACTTATAAAAAAACCATTTACTTTAATTATTTAAAAGCCCGTACTTTAACCAATTAAGCACAAATAAAAACCATTTCTTTAATCAATTAAAAGCCCATAATTTTAACCAATTAAATACTTATCAAACCATTTTATTTAATTTAAATAAATTAAATACCCTTTCTTAAATTTAAATAAAATAATATCATTATTTTATTCTAGTAAATGAAATATCATTCATTTCATTTAATAAATAAACCAATATTCTAAGCAAAGGGGGGGTGGTTTCTAACAAATCCTCCTTGCTCCCAAGAGATAATACTATCTAGTACCTTCTTGAGCAATTTAGTCATTAGTTTGATAATGATCTAGTAGACTACATTACAAAGTGTAATTGGACAAAAGTATCCAATATTGGAAGTCTTTCTCCCATTAGGAATCAAAGCAAGGAAAGTGTAGTTCATAGCATGTAACCTGCTTTCATTTGCATGGGATTCCTCCACTACCCTAGTTACATACTTCTATATTTCATCAAATGAAGTATAGAAAAAATCAATCTAAAACCCATCAGGACTTTGGGACTTTCAAGTTCTCATGTTGAAAATTATATCTCACCTCCTTAAGATCCATAGTTTTGAAGAGAGTCTGGTTTTGTTTGGATATTATAATATGTGGAATTCAATTAAGTATCTCTTATTGTTCTACAATATTAGGATAGGTAGAAGGAGAGAAAATATTTTTAAAATAGATATTTGTAGCTTGCTACATACTTGGGATAGTGTCCATCGCATTACCATGAAGGTCTTCTAGCTTGTGTAGTGTATTTGAGGGTCTTCTTGTCAAGGTCAAGTGGTGGAAGAACTTAGTGTTTCGGTCCCCCTATAACAACCAAGAAGCTTTGGCTCCTTATTTTCAATACATATCCTCTTATTTTTCTATACTCTATAACTCTATTTTGTCCAACTTATCTTCCCGTTTCAAGTCTTCCATGCTTGTTTTAGTCCAAAAGAGTGCAGCAAAAAAAATCCTCTAAAGCTAAAAGTTTAATTTATTATTTAGTTTTCATATTTTGAGTTGAGATTTGAAATTTTGGAGTTTTTTTAATACTTAAAACAATGTTGTCCCATGGTAAGGGTGCCCCTACTCCCAAAAAACTAGGATTTTATCCCTAATATCCTTATTTTCTAGCCAAAATTTCTCAAACTAAAATGGTTTAGGGAAATATTTATGGCCCATATCCTAATACAATAGAATTATAAAGTGATCTAATTCTATACAAGTGAGGATTTCTAGCCTAAGTGACCAATGCAAAAAAACCCTCTTTGAACACAAAGAATCTATTCAACTTTACCTTCTTATTTGCTAACCCTGCTTTTTTTTTCAACTATGAGAAGGCCCCACACACTAGATATAAATAAAATTGAGTTAATTTACTTTAGAAATCATAAATTTATTCCCCTAATACAAATATGGGATTACCCTTTCATGATCCTTGGCTAAAACCTTAGCATTGAATTTTCCAGCCACTATCCAATTCACCTCTTCCTTTCCTATCCTACTTTCTTGTAAAACTACCCATTGTAGGCATTGCTTCCCATTTTTTTTGAATTGTACAAATTCAAAATTAATAAAAATTCTCCCAAAATCTTACTTTTGAAAAGAGATGTGAGAACCTCCTCCCTATAGCATTATCAAATTTTTTTGAGTTTAGAGGATTCCACAAAGTCACTATACCCGCTCAAGCACCATGGGATGCAATTGTCATATGCTCTACCTATATCCATATTTTCTTAGCTATTCTATCCATAACTTGTAATGAATATTTTCTCTCTTGAAGGAAAGTGAAATATAAATGATGAATTTCAATTAAACTATGAACAACAATTTGATGAGACTTTTTTTTAAAACCTCTAACATTCCATGATTGTACAATCATTGAGAAGTCAAAATCTAGTAAGTATCAATCTGCTTTACACTCCCCTAGTTTACTATTTGGTCACCCTCCATTACCAACTAGTTTTATTAGAATTAAAAATTCAATAATGACCCATGTTGGTCGGTGGTTTTGGTTCTCTACCCAATTTCCACTTTTCTACCATTTTCATGATATTTTTACGTCTAACGTTTCCAAAATCTAAAAATAATGATAGATCCAATATTAAAGGACGTTATGATACATGAACCCAAAGCATATTTATTAACAATTAATGGTTCCATGATCATCATTTTAAGTTACAATCATGCACAAACATGATGCTAGAATGTTTTCACACCTCGAGTTTAAATGACACATTGTTTAGACAAAAATTATGATTATATAAGCCTAAAAATAATGAAAATCAATAATTAAATCCAAAATATAGGTTATTTCATTTCATCTACTAGAACTCCTTTCACCCTCTCATTTTTCACCATAAATTCACTATTCACTTAGATACCAAAATTGGATGCCCTACCAAGATTCATAGCCAAAGGTCACTAATTGGCATTTAAGGACTAGATATCAAGGAAGCTCAAATCCTCTACAAGCAACCTAGGTGTGATATCTCCTTGATTTAATATGATAATATTACAAGTAGGATAGGGTAGGAATAAGTTGTTTTTTCTATTCATGTTTTGACTGATATGGTCCTTGATGCCCTAGGTGTCAAGTAATTATTTTCACTGTATTAGTATTAGCCCTAACTTATTGGTAATATATGGATAATTTTAGTGTGGTCATTATTGAAAGCTTCAAATTTATTTATGCTTGAATCAAAATAGCTTTTGGCATTTACTATTAATTTTTTGCTTTGTTATCTTAGTTCATTAATAACCCAAATATTTTTAGACTCCATATTTTTCCTTCATGGCATACCCACGACTATTGTGTCAAAAAAAGACCCCACCTTTACTAGTTATTTTTGGAAAGAACCTTTTAAGTCGTAGGGAACTCAACTCAAAATTATTTTAGTCTATCATCTTTAGATGAATGCACAAACATAATTTTTTAACAAATGATTGAAAATCTACTTTTATTGCTTTAGATATGAGCATATTACATAGTGGGAAAAGTGGCTTCCCTTGGTCAAAAGGTGGTATAATACTTCATATCACACTGCAACAAAGGTTACACCCTTTGAAGTAGTATATGGTTGCCCTCCATCAACATCATCCTCCTACATTCCAAGAACATCTAAGGTTCATGTTGTAAACACCACTCTCAACCAACATGACACCATCCTTGAATAACTTTAGATGAATCTTGAATGGGACCATAATCATGTGTTAATAAGCTGATCAACACCATTCTAAGCACAATATTGAAGTGGAAGATATGTTTTTTCTCCACTTGCAACCCTAACAATAGTCATTGTTGACAATTTTGTCACATTTCTTAAGGGGTAGAAAAAGAGAACAAATTTTGTATAGTGTTTTGTAAAGTTTTTCTTTGTTGTTTTTTATTTTGAAAAGTTGCAGCAATTTTGGCTTCCAATGCCACCCCTTTGTATATAAAGTAGAAAAGAAAGAACTTCGCTGCCGAACAAGCTAGAGAAAAGAGCTTCATCGAAGGAAAATGAAAAGAGCTTCGCACCCGAAGCATTTCTAGCACTACTTCGGGTAAAAGTTTTGCGAAGTAGTTTCGCCAAAGTAAAATACAAAGAAAAGAGAATGAAACTACTTCGCGCCCGAAGCGTTTCCAGTAGCTACTTCGGGCAAAAGTTGAGCGAAGCGACATTCAGAAGAAAAAGAGCTTCGCACCCGAAGCATTTCCAACATTGCTTCGGGTAGAGTTTCTTGCGAAGTAGTATTACCGAAGTAGAATACAAAAGCAGCGTTCGAAAGAACAACTTTGCCAAAAAGCAAAGGCAAGAAATCTACTTCGGGCCCGAAGCATTTTCAGAAGCTACTTCGGGTAAGATTTTTGTGAAGCGGTGTGCCGAAGTGAAATACAAAGAAAAGAGGGTGAAACTACTTCGCACCCGAAGCATTTTCAGCAAATACTTCGGTCAAGAAATCAGCGAAGCGGAACTCAAAGGAGCATTGAAAGTACTTCACCAGAAAGTTGTCGAAGTACTCACTTTGGGCCCCTCCATCAGTGAACCATTTTTACTTCGCCAAAAGCTCATTGCGAAGCATTTGCTTCGGCTAATTTTGTGTGAAGTACTTCTACCCGAAGTGAAAGGATGCAATGTCTTTTGAAGACAATTGCTTCGGCTGAAATCTTCCCGAACCACAGTTTCGAAAGAGGATCACAGTGAAGCATTTCTCGAGGGCGTCAGCGAAGTAATTTAGTCAGCGAAGTGGCAAAGACGAAGAGGCCCATTTTGTGAAGTGAATATGCTTTGGCACTCCCCACCCCCGAAGCAATTTTGTGAAGCTCAATTTTGTGAAGTACAAACCAAAGAGGAGTTTTTGCTTTGGCCCAGAACCATTGCGAAGCGAAGTTGTGAATGAAAACTTAGCGAAGCGCTTCACGGGCACACGTTCCAAGCCGAGTATTTTCTCGAGGTGATCAAGTGCCTCATAAATGCAATTTTTCATGCCCGATAAGCTCGTTGCTCATTTTTGGCAATCAAAAATGAAGTATCAAGCCATGATGGAGAGCCCGACGAGCATGGCGGCCACTCGAGCACCGCACCCAGAGACCAAGGACGTCCAGACGGCTCATCAATGCACCTTTCCATGGTTGACCCGATCACGGTTGCTAGTTTTGGTAACAGATTTGAGAGCTCGATCATGAGAGCCTCGGGGAGGCAAATTCTCAGGGCTCGAGGGTGTACTTCTCATTGTTATGTAATTATGACTCAGAGGCCCGGGTCCTCTATAAAAACCTAGGCATTGTAATAGAAAAAAGGGGGGAACTATCTGCTAGAAAGTTGCTGTAACTTGATGTCCTACGATTAATACTAAAGAGCTTTGAGCTCAATTCTTCTCTTTTATGCTGCCTTCTATGCTTGATTCTTTTGTCTCTCTTCGTTTGTATACCGAGATGCTGAACTTTGCATCCAGAGTGTGATCGGGGGGGTGTACCCTAAAACTCATTCTGAAGGATACATAGGAAGGGGAAAAGCATTGTATTGGCTTTCTTTTATGTTGCCTTCTATGCTTGATTCTTTTGTCTTTCTTCGTTTGTATACTGAGATGCTGAACTCTGCGTCCGATGTGCGATCGAGGAATGTACCCTAAAACTCGCCTGAAGGATACATAGGAAGGTTGATATTACATTTCTTTCATTTATTCTTGGTGTTCCTTGCTTCTATTCAAGTTGCTAGTTAGTGATCGTGCTTCCTATTCTCTCCCACCTTAAATCACCAATCTCTTCCCTTACCTTTTTTTCTTTCTCTAACCCTAACTCCTTTTATCTCTTTCCTGCACCCTTATCTCCAAACACCCAAGTAGTTTAGCATAGGAGCCAGCCTTTCTTCGGAGATTGGCATGAGGGGCATCTCTTCCCTTCGGCATTTCAATGTTGGTCCAGGTCTAGGGTGCATACACTCACCCAAAATCCTTTCCTAGGCAGATTTGATGACCAACAGTTTTTGGCACGCCCGATGGGACCGACTGTGTCTGTCTCAGTAAGATCCATAACCAGTCAAGGTCCCATATTTTAAATCTCAAACCCGTCTTCACCGAGGCCAATAGTTCTAACCAGTTCTCCGGTGTGACCCGGTCAGTCTCACCTGACTAGTGGTAGTGAGGACCGATGCCCTCATTACTGAAAGACTCTTAGCATCTGGCGACTCTGTTTACCCAAGAATCTTTAAGTCGTAAAGACCAGTACCAAAAGTCTGTGCCTTCATGCAAACGAGATGGAGAGTTAAGAATAGAGGAGAGGAAACCGAGTTCTTTGAGCTAGATATTGATGCCTTTGGGGAGCAATCAAGGTTGGTCACCCCCGAGTCACTATTACAAGGAACATCCTCTGTTGGTAAACAAGGCCTAACTTCTGATAGTACAACATCTAGTTTTCCTCCCAATCCTCCCAACTCACCGAAGCGTCCTAGTCCCTCCATTCCTATTAGTTGTCCTATTAGCAATCAAGGGGGAGCTTCGAGAATTCCTATTTCTCAAAATCTAGGAGCAAGTATGGCACAACAACAACAACAACAACAACAAATGCAATAGCCACAGCCACCCAGGTTGTGCCCAACATGGGATTCTTTGTCACCACTAAATCTAGTGGGACAAGGGCAAGTGTCGCCTGCTACCATAAAGAAGATCCCAACGTTCGATGGAACTGGGAAGACTGCTCTAGAGCATATCCAGGACATAATATCTCTGGCGGTGATCCATGACATTATAGAAGAGCAAATTATGGTAAAGCTTATGGTTCTTTCCCTTAGAGGAAAACTCCTCTATTGGTATAGATCTCTACCACCCGGTAGTATTACGGGATGGGACCAATTAGCTGGGCAAATGATGGGAAACTTCAATGAGTCTTCTGATCCTACTTCTCTCCTACATCAGTTCACTTCGATCAAGAGACATCCACAAGAAGAGATCATAGATTTCAATGTTAGGTTCGCTCGAACCTGGCAGAGAGTGCCAGTTGGACTTTGACCAACCGATGAAGCTGCAACACTCTATTTCCTTTAGGCTTTCAATCCTGATATCAGTCTCATGGTAAGATATTCTAACGTTAATACTTTTCTCGAGTTATATGAGTTAGCCAAGAGGGCAAAAATGGATTTGATAGTTATGGGCAAGCTTCCCCAAAGGATGTCGATGCCCATACTTCTCGAATTCCTTCAATTCCAATATGCAAGCGCAACCGCTTCGCAAATCTCTACAACCCCAGCACTCCCGATTTCATCTTGGAACCCAAATCCTATCGTGTCTCAAATCATCGCTCC
Organism: Wollemia nobilis; assembly: GCA_028583015.1. NCBI lineage: Eukaryota > Viridiplantae > Streptophyta > Pinopsida > Araucariales > Araucariaceae > Wollemia > Wollemia nobilis. The sequence continues at coordinate 4,891,006 of JAQPPZ010000374.1, forward strand.
ACAAATTCACTTCCCTACATTTTCAACTCCATAGCCCACCGTCACTTCGACATTTCCTGTACTACCAACACCACCTCAACACCCCACCCTACCTCCAATACCGACGATGGCTTCATTACCACTCGTTTCGAAAGTCGATGATATACAAACTAAAATTCTATAAGAGATGCAGTCTCTGAACTCTATAGTTCAGATGTTGTCCAATGACATGACCATTGTGAAGAAGAAGCAAGAGCAATAGGAATTCCTACCGAGAAGATCTTATCCTACGCTTGCGCTTACCAAAGACCAAGCAGTCCAGCAAGGGAAGGCTTCGGCGAGAAATGTTGCGATTGATGAAGCTCCGAGCACTTTCGATTATGTATATTGGTGCTCTACGTGCAATGATCCGCATGAAGAGAATACCTACACCCTGCACCAACACTATGTACAAACGCTGGCAAACAGTAGTCATAGCGGTCAAGTCAACGTCATTAGGCAGATGAGTCAGAACCTGACAATTGGCGAGGAGGAGCCGGTTGCAGTACTTACCAGAGGAGGAAAGAGGGCAATAGAAGTAGATGCTACTCAGATGGCTCCTTCAAAAGAGCAAGTTCGACCCGAGAAAGGACAATCATCTTCTTTGGCCCCGAACGAAGCTCCTCCACCTGCACCAATCAAAGAAAAGGCTCAAAAGGCCTCTGCCGAACCACCTCAGGCAGAAACTAAGGAACAGGCTAAGGAAAAGCTCAAGTTTCCTTCACTGACTAAGCGGCAAAGAGTTGAAGCTACGGAGTAGTATCACACCAGATATGAACCTAGAAAGGAGCCCGAAGTGCTCAAATCCCTGGCGTACAACATTGTAGAGGAGTTGAAGAAGATTCCAGCCAAGATCAGCCTGTACGATGCACTGCAACTACCTGGACAAGTAGACCTGCTGCAAGAATCATTGAAGACAATTAAAGCAAAAAGGGTGGCACCGCTTGCTCTTGTGTAGACCCTATCCACATCCATCATGGGGAAGAACAGACCACCTCCATTCTACCTATCTCTACAAATGGAAGGGTATATTGTACATAATTGCATGATCGACTTCGGGGCCGCTACAACAGTAATGCCAAGAGCAGTCTGCGAAGAAATAGGGATGGAATATACGTGAAGCAGCCAAGGTGTACTCCAGTTGGATGGTACTCCAGTGAAGACTGTAGGGGTGATCAAGGACATTCCTATCCGACTACATAAGATGCCTCAGATCACAGTCATACAAGAGGTAGTGGTAGTCGACTTGGAGCCATATTTCAGTATGTGCTTGTCAAGGGAATTCATGACAAAGCTAGGTGGATATCTATCTATGGATTACTCTCATCTGGAGATTCCATTCAAAGGAAAGAAGGTGAAGATCTACAATGAAAAGCCTTCTTCCTTTCTTGTGCAGAAGATGTTCGAAGAAGAAAGTAGCGAACCTGAAGCAATGGTGGAGGAATAGAAGGGTGGGGAATCTCTTGCACAATTAAGTTATAAGATGAGTTCTCATTGGTAGACTTTAATGCCATGGTGGAGACCGAGATAGGATGTTATGCGATCACCAAGCCTAAAAAACACTCCCAACCAGAGAATAGAACAAGTGCCCAGGAAGGACTATGGAAGTTGTTCTTCGATGGTGCTCGATGTAAAAATGGTGTTGGGGCAGGGATTCTTCTAATTTCACCATCCGGAGAGCAAAAGGAATATTGCTACCGGTTGACATGGAGCTGCACTAACAATGCAATAGAATATGAAGCATTATGCCTAGGACTCAAGAAAGCTGACAAGTTAGGCATAAAGCATCTCCAAATCTTTGGAGATTCTGAACTGGTTTGCAACCAAGTCACAAATAAGTGTACTTCAAAGAAGCATTATCTAAAATCATACCGCAATAGGGTATGGGACCTGTTCGACCAGTTTGAATCTCTCAATCTACAGTCAATCCCATGAGAAAAGAACCGACATGCCGATGTTCTGGCATCCATCGCAACCAAGTACTCTCCAGTAGAAGACATGGTGCACAAGCCCAAAGCTGTGAGGATGATCTATAGACCCTCTATCCTAGACAAAGATCTGCATTGGCAAGTCTTTGACAATGATGAGCAGATTGTAAATTTCATGATCCAAGAAGCCGCCACAGTCGAAGATAGAAGCTCTGATGAAGGAGAATATGAAGGGTTGATTCAATTGAAGAATAACCATGTTCCCAAGGGACTAATCACCCTTGAAAGCCTCTTTGATCAGAATGATCGAGCCCTCTCTCACATGATCAAAGTCAATGAAAAGCAGTATCAAGATTTAGAGCTTGAACCTGGAAAAGCAATAAAGGTTGGAACCGACTGCACTTCAGAAGAGATAGAACAGATACAGAATCTGTGCAAAAAGTTTTTTGACATAATTGCTTGGTCTTATCAAGATCTCAAGGGATACAATCAGCAGCTGGTTCAACACACAATCGAATTGCAGGAGGGGGTCAAACCCTTTCGACAAAAGCAAAGACCGGTTAATCCTAAGATCGAGGTCCTAATGAAGGCCGAACTCCTGAAGATGCTCGAGGCGAAGATCATTTATCCCATCAAGCACTCTTCATGGGTAGCGAACCTGGTCCCAGTCAAAAAAAAGAATGGAGATATACGGTTATGCATGGACTTTCGCAACCTAAACCAGGCTTCCCTCAAGGACCACTATCCTCTCCCACAAATCGATCAAATCTTGCACTCGATGGCTGGAGCTCAACGCTTCTCTCTGCTCGATGGTTTTTCTGGATACAATCAGATCTGGGTCAGGGATGAAGACCAGCATAAAACAACATTCACCACCAAGTGGGGAACATTTGCTTACCAGCGAATGCCATTTGGCCTTTCGAATGCTGGTGCCACTTTCCAGAGAGTGATGGATCTTGCTTTTGGTGAGCTTCTAAATAAGGTTATCATCATCTATCTAGATGACATGACCATTTTCTCCCGAAGAAGGGAAGATCACCCCACACATATACAACAAGTTTTTGAAAAATGTCGAGAGTTCGGCATCTCGATCAATCCAAAGAAGTCCATATTCATAGTCAATGAAGGAAAGTTGTTGGGACATGCGATATCAAAAAAGGGCCTCGTTGTAGATCCTGACAGAGCCGAGGCTCTAATGAAGCTCCCACTCCCAGTAGACAAGAAAGGACTTCAATATTTCTTCGGCCAGATCAACTTCGTGAGGAAGTTTGTCCCTGACTTCGCCCAAGTCATCAAGCCAATGTCCCAACTCCTGAAGAAGGGCACCGAATTTAGCTGGACGAAAGAAAGAAAGGAAGCATTCGAAGAGATTAAGGCTCGAATCGCTCAGGCGCCGGTCTTGATCAATCCTGATTACAGTAGGGATTTTATCCTATATGCTATAGGGGAGCCCGAAAGCTATGCTGCTGTCCTGACACAAAAGGGGGAAGATGGCGAGGAGCGCCCCATCACGTTTTTGAGCCAAGTGATCAATCCCCATGAAGAGAAATATAATTTCATAGAACGTCAGGTGCATGCAGTAATGAAATCCCTCAGAAAGTTCAAACAGTTCATCTCCCAAAGTCGGGTCACAGTCTTTGTCATTCACCCCGACGTGCGCAATTTCATCATCCAAGGAGAATTGGGAAGCAAAAGAGCTGGTTGGGTGAACAAGATACAGGAGTTTGACATTGAGATCAAGCCCACAAAATTGGTTCACGGTCGTGCATTGTGTCAAGAATTAGCGAAGAGCGCAACGGTCGAAGCTGCAGAATCTCAGTGGGATGACTTACCAGCTGAAGGATGCTTCGCTAACCAGGAAGAGGACGAGAAAGACTGGGTCGGTGAAATAGTTGAATACTTCCACACTGGCAGTTGTCCTTCGCATCTAAATGCTTCACAGCAAAGACATTTCAGGATGCGGTCCTCCCGATACACTCTGCGCCCGAAGGCCTATTTTTCAGGAATATTGATGGGGTCCTTCTCAAATGCATCAAAGACGATGATAAAAGAAAAGTCCTAGGAGAGTTCCATTCAGGACTATCTGGAGGTCACTTCGTAGGAAGAACAACGGCACTAAAGATTATCAAAGCGGGTTATTATTGGCCCACACTCTTCGTTGATGCCTTCGTCGTTTGTCGCAAATGCGAGCAGTGTCAGAAGTTCATCGACCGAAGCAGAAATGCTTCGATGCCCCTTCACCCGATACAAGTAGAAACTCCCTTTCAGCAATGGGGGTTGGATTTTATAGGGGTCGTATCACCGAACTCCTCCGTGGGACATAAGTTCATCCTGACCGCAACTGACTACTTCACCAGGTGGGCCAAAGCGATTCCCACCAAGCATGCAGATCAAGAGACTGTAGTCACCTTCCTAGAAGGATTGATCACCAGGTTCGGCATCCCCGAAGCAATCATCACGGACAATGGCCCTGGCTTCACAGGTGCCAAAATCAATGAATTCCTCTACAGATATGGGATATATCATAAAGTATCCTCCAATTACTATCCACAGGGCAACGGCTTGGCAGAATCCACCAATAAGACTCTGTTGAGGATGCTAAGAAAGCTCATAGAGACAAACAAAAGGACTTGGCATCTCCTTCTAGATCGGGCCTTGTGGGCCGATCGAATTTCTATCAAGAGGTCAATCAAGACTTCACCTTATGCCCTGGTCTACGGCAAGGAGGCCATCTTACCCATCCATGTGGAGATCCTTGCACTGCAGCTGTTAGAAGCAGAAGATGGAGTTAGTCCGATGGAAAATAGGTTAGCTCAGCTGCTATGACTAGAGGAAGATCACGAAGAAGCATACCAGAACTTCGCTAAGCATACTCAGGTCACCCGAGACTGGTTCAAGAAAAAGTCATCCGATCGCACATTCAATGTGGGAGATCTGGTATTGAAGTGGGACTCTTGGAAGGCCAAGCCTAGGAATCATGACAAGATGGATGCCTTTTGGGATGGGCCATTCAAAATTATGAAGGTGAACTCGGCCAATTCATTCATCCTCAAAGATGCAGATGGTCAAGTTCTGCCGATCTCTATCAATGGTCTTCATCTGAAGACTTTTCACCGCTAAAGTAAAATACAATTTCTTTCTTTAAAAAAAAAAATGTGTATATATACTTTTGTATATAATTTGCATTTGTGTATACATCCTCTTCCAAGATCACAAAAGCCAAGTACTACACTTCAAAATCTCCTTCGGAGACCTTTTATACGAAGGAGCAGTTGCAAGGAGGTTCACCGCAAGCATGTTTACCAATTCAACAAGGCTAAAGAGCTTCCACCCAAGTATTTTTAGCTTCGGAAAAATTTTGCGAAGCAGTTTTCAAAATGGAAAGCTTCGACGACCTTCGCAAGGCAGAACGACATCGTGGCGAAGGAAAAGTACTTCGGGCCCGAAGCATCAAAAGGCTATCCGAACCAAAGGTTCACCGTGAAGCATTTTTCAGCATCAAGTTCCACTTCACCGAACCAACCACGCGCGAGGTGGAGAATTTGAAATGTGCCTCGGAGAACATGCCGACAATGACATTGAAAGGAGTACGAAGTGGATGAATTTAAGGCAAAAGGTGGTGGAGCACTTCCCGAGGTAACCAAGTTAGAAAAGGGAGAGGAAAAGCTCGCACCAAGGTATGAGGTGGCAGCGGGTGGCATCTCCAATACAAAGTGTAATCATCGAAGCATGCAGCCCTGTGTACCACGTCGCTGTAGAATCGATTTAAGAATACGGCAATCTCTTCCATCCGAGGTGTAAATTTAATTTTGGTAGGTGCCATAAATTTAGGTGGTTGCCTTTTTAGGTTATAAAAGTGAATTCCTAGCTAGAGGGAAGTTATTTGTCCATCAGTTCAAGCTAGACTAAGAACCTTCAGATACTCTGCAACCCTCCTATCCTTTGCATCTGGCCATTCACATTAAAGCTCTCTGTATCAAGAACTCTACTGCTATCACTTGCAACATGGGAAAGAAAAACTCCAAGGAGAAGGGGAAAGAGCCCGAAGTTGTAGGCCCCAAAAAAACAAAGAAGGGCAAGGAAGAGAAAAAGCGTACTCCGAAGAAGCTAAATCTTCCCCTTCGACCCGAAAAGTAGCCAATGGAAGAGGGGGATGACTCGGAAGAAGAACAGCTTGTGGAGCCACCAATTGATGGGTGGGAGAAGATCAGAGACACACAGCTCTCTAAGGGTGTATCCGATCTTCGACGCACCATAGAGTTCATGACAAGCAGACTCACACCAGAAAATAAGAGAGCTGTTGCATATTACTCCTAGATTTATTGGTTTTTAACCCCGCCTGCTCACCATTGTCCCGAGCTGATCTACGCTATCGCACAGAATTACCAACCTGCATCCAGGAAAGTGTTAGATGCTTTGGGTCACAAACTATTTTCCATCCTGAAGGAAGATGTACAAGCAGCCTTCGCACCACAGCAGGGTCCGCCCAAGGGCTATTCTGTTCGCAATGTCATCTTAAGTGAACAAATGGAGAGATTCACCTCCAATAGCTACATATTGAAATTCTTGCATGAGAATCTCAAGAGTGGGCTACCTTCAAACAAGCTGCCCCAGATGCCCTTACCCTTGGAGGCCTTCAAAAACATCGATATTTTCTCCATCATTGCATGGGTGGCGGGCTTGTCAACAGATGCTTCAGTACAGCCCTGGCAGGTGTCTTTGGCCGAATGCATTTCAAGAGGGGAGTTTTATGCCCCTGATGCTTCAAGGCCGAACACCAACCCAGTTTTCTTTGACTGGGCGGAATGGGTGGCCCGAACCCTGCATACAAGGCTCACTAGCATGAAGAATTCAGCAACAGGCCAGTACTTCGCACCCTATTCTTTTCTTGTCTGGTTGTACTTCTACCAAGTTCATAAGCGGTTTCCCCATATCGCCATCTCTCCAAGCGGCAAGGATGGAAATCCTCTGCCAGTGTATCAATGGACTCCCCTCTTATTGAAGGAAGAGTCCTATTATCCTTTTAATCAACAATTTTTGGGACCCGCCATGCATCTGTTAAAAGGCTCTTGTCCTCGGGTACCACTCAGTTTGAGAGATAGAGTGGTGCAGGGAAAAAGGGGGGACGTTTTCCAATTGACACAGGGACTGGTGATTCGCCTGTTCGGCTTCATAGGGAAGCCCTTCCTGTTACCAGTCTACCCCTCTGAATATCAGTTCGCATTGGAAGTCGCTCGGTAGAGCGACTCTACAAATGCAATATACGGTCATGGCCGAAAGTGGGCACATACCTGTGACTTCCCCTTCAGGATGGGCGTAATCGAAGTCTTTGCCCTAAAATAGAACATTTTCCTAGAGGAAAAGCTTGCCGATTTTGGCCTACTCCAGATTCCTCAGCAATGGCTCTATGATCCTTTGGGCGTGATGAGGGATCATTTAAAATTCAAGAACTTCCACATCTGCCCTCACCCCGAAGTTGTGGAACAAAGGAATAACCCCAATGGAAAAGATCTGGAGTGGCATTTGGAAAGAATGAGGACATTGCCTCCATGGCATGAGTTCTATCCTATGGAGGTCGAGTTCGACCCTGATCAGTATCCCCTCCCGACTCCAAGCTCCACATTTTGGAAGAAGGCGAGGGATGATTTGAAGGAGGAGGTAAAATACTGGAGCGAGGAAAAGCTTCGAGAATGGTGGATAATGAGAGTCCATCATCAAAAAGTGAACTCTTATGGACTCTTAGCATCGGATAAAGACTTCGCGATTCTTTATGACACCAATGTCAAAACCTGGAAGTCTATATCCTTTGTGGATTTTGTTCCCCCAGCTACCCCAGGGTCAGGCGAAAGCCCAGGAGGAGCTAAAGATGCTTCGAGGAAAGAAAAGGAAGTAGAGGGCCGAAGCTACGCCTGCAGCACTACCATAGAAGCCATCAAAAATCCATGACACAAGTGCCGAAGAGGTAGAGCAACCATTGGAGAGAAAGAAAAGAAAGAGGCAGGAGCAAATTCAAGTGCCTCCGAGCCACCCAAAGCGCCCTCGCACAAAGCCTACAAGTACTCCTATTGAATCACCTGCATCAGGCCCGGTTGAAGCAAATATTGAGGATACAGGGCCACCAAGTGCTGATACGGTCCCCAAAATAGATATCATTGATGTGGAGGAACTCCTCCAACAAGAGAAAGACCCCGGAGTAGAAGTTGTGGAGGTCGGGAGTGTTGAAGCCCAAAAGGGACAAGAGCCAACCACCCAAGATGTCACCACGACCGCTTTGCCAGGAGGGCACGTAGGTACGCACTCTCTTCCCTTCACCTTGGTCTTCGACGCATCCATGGTAGTCTAGATTGGAAGTCCTCATCAATCTCTCCATCCCCTACAAGGTCAATCCCCCACTCAGATACCGCCCATTGCCAGTCCAATCCTGCATAGCTCCATTCCTCCCGAGTCGTCTGACCAGGATAAGCCCGTTGAAACCACTTCGCCTACCCATGCCATCGTTCCTTCAATCCTAAGTCAAGGCGAAGGTAGTGTCCCAACACCAAGCCCCGTAACCCACTCTCCCATAGCTCAAAGCATAGTCCCGCTTGCCAAAGCCCCTGCTACACCCGTCCCCGAGCCGTCAGGGGAATCCTTCCCCGTTAGTTCTTTATATTTGTTCACACCTTTGGCTGGAGATTCAACCTTCTCTGAAATAGATTTATCTTCAATAAAGGAGCGCCCCCTGGCTGAGAAGCTACTCCTAGCTCGACAAAATACAGAGAAAATGTTGAAGGAGGCAAGAAAGAAAAGAGGGCAATCTCTGGCCCAAGTTGAAAAATGTGCGGTTTTCGACTTGAAGGGTGGAAAGTTGCATAAGGTTAGGAAGGTCCCTAAGGTCCAGAAGCCTCTGGATGAAATGACTCCAGCTGACTATGACTACCAGGAGAAGACCAAGGACCTGGAGCATTTAAATATAGATGATGAATCTGCATCCATGCATGTCAGGGTTGAAACTTTTTGAGCACATGCAAATATTGCCAATCAGCGTAGGTTTGAAGCAGAAAATGCCAACATCAAGTTGGAAGAAGAGTTGGCTAGGATCCGCTCCGAGCTGGAGGATTCGTAGAAATAGTGCAAGTTGTTGAAAAAGGAAACACATGCCCTCAAACAACAAATTCTACAATTGCAGACTTCGATCGAGCAACAAGCACAAAAATAGGCCAAAAATGAGCTAAAAGCCAAAGAGCTCGAGAACAAGATCTTGCAGGCCCAGCAGCAATTGTTCGAAAAAGCAAACCTGGAGCTGTTCGACAAAGGTAGAATCAAGGAGATCCGCTCTCACCTACTCAAAGGTTTCAGATCTCGGGCCTCCAGTGCCCTATCGATTTTAATTTATGTCATCGAAGCTCAGCATGCCATTGCTAAGAAGGGACCAATAGTAGATGAGGTGATCCAAAAAATCAAGAGGTGACTCAAGCTTGCCTTTGAGGTCCAAAGTATTAGATATCAAGACCTGTAGGTCGCTGCTATGAGTCGAACGGCTAGGGATTGGTCTACTGCCCAAGCCACTATTCGTGCTTTCTTCTCCAAGGTGAAGAAAGCGCAAAAGGTGAAGGACCTCCTAGATATATTTGAGCAGGAGCAGCGCACATCAATGAGTTACTTCGAAGACCTTTCTTCTTTGGGTTTCCCGAGTTTCACAGACGATGATGGGAACCTTCTCACCAGGGAAGAACTTAAGCCGGCGTGGCTCCATTTCGAAAGTGACGTCTCTAAAATTGATGAGTGGGAAGAGCCAGTCACAGAGGGACAAGTCACCGACTTCATCCTGAGACACTGCAAAATCATGGCTTGTCTGAATGACCTAGGTGCAAGAATCAAACACGTCGACATAGGACAGATTGATCGGTTCCATGTTCTGGTCAAGGCACTCGAAGACCAAGAACCATTTCAGAAAGGGGTCTGGGCTCACGTTCGCCGAACCATGAAGAGAATCCATGACCGTCTTGTCCCATCACCACAGTAGGAGGCCACGCCAGTAGACGAAGGAGCAGAGGAGGAAGAAGAAGCAGAAGAAGAAGGAGAACAAGAACCAGCTATGGAAGCGCTCCCAGGAAGAAGGAGGAGAAGGATCGAGAAAAGACTCTGGCCCAATGGATCAAAATTAAAGGGTTCTCCCACCGAGACGAGCTCGTTGCCCCGTGAGCCGCCAAGAATGTTGACAATTTTGTCACATTTCTTAAGGGGTAGAAAAAGAAAACAAATTTTGTACAGTGTTGTGTAAAGTTTTTCTTTGTTGTTTTTTATTTTGAAAAGTTGCAGCAATTTTGGCTTCCAATGCCACCCCTTTGTATATAAAGTAGAAAAGAAAGAACTTCGCTGTCGAACAAGCTAGAGAAAAGAGCTTCATCGAAGGAAAATGAAAAGAGCTTCGCACCCAAAGCATTTCCAGCACTACTTCGAGTAAAAGTTTTGCGAAGTAGTTTTCGTCGAAGTAAAATACAAAGAAAAGAGAATGAAACTACTTCATGCCCGAAGCATTTCCAGCAGCTACTTCAAGTGGAAGTTGAGCGAAGCAGCATTCAAAAAAGAAAGAGCTTCACAAAGCATTCTCAACACTGCTTGGTAGAGTTTTTTAAGTAGTATCCAAGAAGAATACAAAAGTGGCATTCGAAAGAACAACTTCTCGAAAAGCAAAGGCAAGAAATCTACTTCGGGCCCGAAGCATTTTTAGAAGCTACTTCAGGTAAGATTTCTACGAAGCGGTGTGCCGAAGTAAAATACAAAGAAAAGAGGATGAAACTACTTCGCACCCGAAGCATTTTCAGAAAATACTTCGGTCAGGAAATCAGCGAAGCGGAACTCAAAGGAGCATTGAAAGTACTTCGCCAGAAAGTTGTCGAAGTACTCACTTCGGGCCCCTCCATCAGCGAACCATTTTTACTTCGCCAAAAGCTCATTGCGAAGCATTTGCTTCGGCTAATTTTATGCGAAGTACTTCTACCCGAAGTGAAAGGATGCAATGTCTTTTGAAGACAATTGCTTCGGCCGAAATCTTCCCAAACCACAGTTTTGAAAGAGGATCGCAGCGAAGCATTTCTCGAAGGCATCAACGAAGTAATTTAGTCAGTGAAGTGGCAAAGACGAAGAGGCCCATTTTGTGAAGTAAATATGCTTTGGCACTCCCCACCCCCGAAGCAGTTTTGTGAAGCTCAATTTTGTGAAGTACAAACCAAAGAGGAGTTTTTGCTTTGGCCCAGAACCATTGCGAAGCGAAGTTGTGAATGAAAACTTAGCGAAGCGCTTCACGGGCACGCGTTCCAAGCCGGGTATTTTCTCGAGGTGATCAAGTGCCTCATAAATGCAATTTTTCATGCCCGATAAGCTCGTTGCTCATTTTTGGCAATCAAAAATGAAGTATCAAGCCATGATGGAGAGCCCGACGAGCATGGCGGCCACTCGAGCACCGCACCCGGAGACCAAGGACGTCCAGACGGCTCATCAATGCACCTTTCCATGGTTGACCCGGTCACGGTTGCCAGTTTTGGTAATAGATTTGAGAGCTCGATCACGAGAGCCTCGGGGAGCCGAATTCTCAGGGCTCGAGGGCGTACTTCTCATTGCTATGTAATTATGACTCAGAGGCCCGGGTCCTCTATAAAAACCTAGGCATTGTAATAGAAAAAGGGGGGGAACTATCTGCTAGAAAGCTGTTGTAACTTGATGTCCTACGATTAATACTAAAGAGCTTTGGGCTCAATTCTTCTCTTTTATGCTGCCTTCTGTGCTTGATTCTTTTGTCTTTCTTCGTTTGTATACTGAGATGTTGAACCCTGCGTCCGATGTGCGATCGGGGGCTGTACCCTGAAACTCGTCTGAAGGATACATAGGAAGGGAAAAACGTCGTACTGGCTTTCTTTTATGCTGCCTTCTGTGCTTGATTCTTTTGTCTTTCTTCGTTTGTATACTGAGATGTTGAACTCTGCGTCCGGTGTGCGATCGGGGAATGTACCCTGAAACTCGCCTGAAGGATACATAGGAAGGTTGATATTGCATTTCTTTCATTTATTCTTGGTGTTCTTTGCTTCTATTCAAGTTGTCTGTTAGTGATCGTGCTTCCTGTTCTCTCCCACCTTAAATCACTGATTTCTCTAACCCTAACTCCTTTTATCTCTTTCCTGCACCCTTATCTTCAAACACCCAAGTAGTTTAGCATAGGAGCCGGCCTTTCTCCGGAGATTGGCACGAGGGGCATCTCTTCCCTTCGGCCTTTCAATGTTGGTCCAGGTCTAGGGCGCATACACTCACTCAAAATCCTTTCCTAGGCAGATTTGATGACCAACAGTCATCACTCCAACTTTGTATATTCCAAAAACTAGCTACCAAATACTATGGACCCTACCAAGTATTACAACAAAATGGTTTAGTATCCTATATATTGGCCCTTCTGGATATGTCCAACCTCCATCCAGTATTCTATGTTTCTTCTCTCAAGAAGGTTTTTGGCAACAAGGTACAAGTTCAATCCACTTTACTACAAATGGATGAAAAAATTTCCATCATGATTGAGGTAGAATAAATTTTGAATCAAATATCACACACCCATTGAAATTGTGTTATCACTAAAATTATTTTTCAATGGCATGGGCTACAACCATATGATGCCACATGGGAGTATTTCTAATAGGCTACAATAGCAGTTTCCTCATATACAACTTTGAGGACAAAGCTTTTTGAAGGGGAAGGGCATATTAGGACCCCATCCTAATATTATTTTGTAATGATCCCCTTTCCAATATGGGTACCCTATTATAATGATTTTTTGTAATATTTTGTAATTGTATGTGGTACTTGAGGCACCTAGATAAGTGGGTCTATTTTATGTAACTATTATAAAGAATGTAATTTTTTTGTTGATAGAAGATTGTAGCTTTAGTGATATTTTGCATGTAAGACAACTCTTGGGCATTAGTTTAAGGTTGCATAAAATGTATCTTTAAAAGAAAAGAGGGCATAAATGAATGTATATTTTACACATTAATGAAATTATTTAAGGAGGTTGCCCTCTCAAAAAGGCCTACAATTTTGTATTGTGATTTGTGAGATTAATATATATTTCTGCATTTACATTTCATATTGCAATATTTTTTTCTTTCATGAATTACTACTTTTATTCCAATATTTATGTAAATATGCTTATTTTAATTAGAAATTTTCTAAAAAATATTAAGTGGGATTCAATTACTTAATATTTTTACATGTTTCACAAAGAAACTATTTCTTTAATCGATTAAAAGAACATACCTTTAACCAATTAAATACTTATAAAAAACATTTCCTTTAATCAATTAAAAGTCCATACTTTTAACCAATTAAATACTTATCAAACCATTTTATTTAATTTAAATAAATTGAATATACTTTATTCAATTTAAATAAAATAACATCATTCTATTATTTTAGTAAACGAAATATCATTCAATAAATAAAACATCATTCTAAGCAAAAATTAGGGGTTTCTATTAAGACCACTAACTTAACCACACAGTCAACAATGACAACAAGGCAGATTTAAACAACACACAAAATTTAACCACACAGGCAACAACGATAGCAAGGTGGATTTAAAAAACATGTGAACTTTAACCATACAATCAATAATTATAGCAAAGCAATCAATCAACACATGATCTTAACTAGCAATAACATAGTTAGCACCCAACCCTTGATACTACCATTGAGGTAGCCTAAGAAGGAACCTCATCATCACCTAGAGGTGGTAACCCTTAAGGGAATGCCCTTACCCTTTTAGGCTCTAAGGAGACTCCCATACAAAGCATGTTGGATTAAACCCCACATCACAACAAAAGCTTTTACAACTCAAAAATTGGGTGACACACAAACAAACCACAAAAAACCATGCGATAACCAACACATTGAAGTTAGCAGTAGGGGAAATGGGGACACACAAACAAATTCACATGCCATATAAGTCAAGGTCAACATTCATACCCCTAAACTAGGTTAGGGTGACCCACCACATGGAATGGTCCCCTCGACCACATCCATGTGGTCAATTCAATAGGGGAGGCTAGCTCCCCTTAAGGTGCTTAGAGTGATATAGCATATCCCATGTGGGACAATAATTAGGGAGGCTTTTTTAGACTTTCATTGCCTAAGATCAATGCCTACGAGTCATTACTCAGTGGCATTGTGGTGGTGGTAGGCTTAGTAAAAGTTAAGTCCCCATTAAGGTTAGACCTTAGGGGAAAACTCACCCACCAGTGATAAAAATGAATGCCACCACCACTAGTGTTATAGATAGGCAAACAAAACATAATTTCACCCAACATGTTTGACCAGGGTTACACATGGTATAAGGTCAAGTTTTACACTAGGCATCCAAACAAGTTACCTCCTAGGGCACTCGATGGTAGCATAACACCAAAATAGCACTAAGTTTTTAGATAGGTAACAATATGAAGGAGAATCTTTGCATATGGTGCTCTTTAAAGTAAATATAGAATATTAAATGGTCTAACACAAGGTGCTCTTAAAGCAAACCATAATTCATTGAATGGATCTAACATAGGGTGCTCTGAGGTAGTGATTATACCTAGATTTTAAATCAAATTTGTAAGTATCCTTAAGTGATGATACCCAAATTTTAAATCAATGTATCCTTACTTGATGATACCTAGATTTTAAATCAATATTTATAAATATCATGGTATCCTTCAATTGATCGAACAAGTCTTCAATCCTAGGTAAAATATACCTCTTCTTAATGGTTGCTTTGTTGAGAATTCTATAGTCTATGCATAACTACAAAGAACCATGTTTATTTTTAACAAAAAGTATTGGTGCACCCCATGATGACACACTAGGTTTAATCAGTCCCTTTTCTAGGATCCCTTGCAAATGTACTTTTAAATCTTACATATCTATATGATTCATCCTACAAGGGGATCTATGGATAGACATTCTTCTTGGTATTAGCTCGATAGTAAAATTGAACTCATGCACCAAAGAGATTCTAGGTAGATATTCAGGAAATACATCATTGAATTCCTGCAACATTCAATGTTTTCCAAACACTTATTTATTATCCTCCTCAATTTCATTGAGTTTCACAACATAAACCATTCCTCCTTTCTTGATGGTTTTCTTTAGTTACGTTGCATATAGTAACTCGGATTTAAAAGATCCTTGTTCATTTTGGATCCTTAATATTCCCTTGTCCTTTTCTGAATATTCTATCTATCTATCCAAAAAATTGATTATGGCTCTATGAGCATGTAACCAGTCCATTCTCATCATAGGTTGGTAGGAATTTCAACAAATTGACAAATTTTTATAGTATACCTCAACAAATTTGGTTCCTTTTTGAAGGTTCCTCAAACTTTGTTGTATATAAATATTCTTTAAGGAACCTTTTCTTGAAAGCTATAACAAAATTCTCCCACATTAAATCAATTGCTTTGATTCTTTGCTCTTCCTAGAAGGTTTCCAAACTTTCTAGTCTAGTATCTTGTAGATGCAGTGTTGCCCATATTTTTTGAGTCCTAGTAGAGTAGTTCTTCATAGTGACGTAGATTTTTGGTTCCCTCAACCAAGCCTCAACAATATCACCCTCCCCTTTTACATTGAATTTGGAGGTGTGACCATTCTTTATACCTCTAGCTAATTCTATCTCTAGTAGAGCTTTGACTTCTTGTTCTTTATTGTTTGTTTAATTTGGTTGCCTAACATTTGAATTCTTAACCTACAAATATTGGTACACTATGGTCTCCAATAGTTGTATCTACTACTCCATTTGTTTTTGCACCAAGGTGACTATCGTAGTGAGGTTCTCTACCTCTCTCTTAGAATTACTTGAAACTTCATCTCGAGCTCTTCCTTCAACAATGTCTTGTTGGGTCTATCTATTTGGTGGAATAGACTTCCCCTTCTTGTCTTTGGTATCATTATTCTAGTCACACAAAATAAAGAATAATATGCTAGGTTATAGTTATTTTCCTGAACTGTACTACTAAAAATGGTTAAATACGTCATCCATATAAGCTAACTACAAATTTTTTATACGAAGACCTTCCTCACTCCATGTAAGGGTTTACTATTAAGATTTATCTTCTATTTCCATTACCAATGGCCACACTTACTATACATAAGATGTTGTATCAATAAGCTACCATTCTTAGGATCAACTTTGGAAATTTAGCAAATTATAAATTCTAGGTCTTCCCAACTTTAGCTTAGAAACTAAGCAAAGGCCTAAATAGGATGATGCCTTAATCATTATCACATCCCATGGAAGCCTTTAGTCCATCATACCTAGAGCTTTGATACCAAATGTAACAACTTTAAACTCTAACTAACAAACTAGAAATATTTTTTAAGTTTTTTATAAACATATACAAAGTAGAGATTTACATATCTCTATCTAGTGTATTTTATTATATGAAATCATCTAAGGCCTAATCTAATATTTTAAGTTATTTGTCTCATATCCACAATGATCCAACTTATACTCATACTTAATCTATCCAAGGATACACCCATCCCCATACCATATATAAGTCTGTCTGTGTAGGTATACTAAATGCATTACAAATAAGCTATTAGTCTTATTCCCCATGAATGAGCTAAATGAGCTAACATACCCAATTTTGCCTGTCAAAAGGGTATGCCTATCACTACACCATACATAAGTCCATCTATGTAGGTGCACTAAGACTAATTCAAATAAGCTATCATTCTCATCTCCACAATGAGCTAACTTATTCCATCCATTACTCCTAGTGATAACCAAATTTATTTTAAATATAGTTTATGCCTTCATGTAGCTATCTAGTTTAGTTTTTTAGAATATTTGCTTTAAGAATAAGATTACCCAAAGTTCCTCCCTAAGGGATACCCTAATCCCTTAGGTTTCTTTTTCTACTTCTAACACATAAGCTTAATACTTTTTAGATACCATTTCTAAACATCTAAACTACTCTAAACCATCAAGATATTCTAATATTTATTTCCTTAGAAGGATATGATTAATTCCATATAGTTAATTAAACATTGGATAACATATATATTTTCATCAAGGAAGATACATAAATAAGATGTAATATCTATCTAAAACATTAACAAAACATGATAAATTATAAAATTATAACATCATAGGTCATTTAATCATGACAAGTAAAATATGCCTCTTCCAACCATAAATAAAATCATTACACATCCCAAGTAGGGTAAAAGTATCACCACACTAACTAAATAGAGCATTACATCATTATCCAATTTAGGATATTACTCATGCTAGAGTATACTCCATAATATGCTTCCATAAAGAGCTTTACTACAATATAAATAAAAAGGGGTAATGTCTAGGTTCTAAGTGTCCTCCTTGGTCCTTCTTGCTTATCCATCACTCAGTTGATGGTAGCAAGGGATCAGGACAACTAATAGGTCTTATGAAGCATGCGCCTAAATGCATCTACTAAATGACTTATGAAACATGTGCATTTGTAATTTGGATGCCAAATTGCAACTATACAAACTAATGAAGGCATTTATGCATAAATCATTTACTCAAATCATCAGGAGGAAACCCCATAATTTTCCACATCCTTTATTTTCTCTAATATTCCCTTCTTCTATACTAATATGCTACTCTATGCAAGAATAAAATTCATCCATAATTCATTTCATTATAAAAGGATATTCATTTAATCCTTTAACAATGAAGGTCATTTATCAGTTATTAGTGAATTCAATAAATATAATTTCAATCAATCAAAATCCTATACCTTTAATTAGCCAAAATGCTCATAAAGATCATTCTTTTAATCAATTAAAAGCCCATACTTTTAACTAATTAAATACTCATGAAAACCATTTATTTAATCAATTAAAAGCCCAAACTTTTAACTAACTAAATAACCATAAAACCATTTCTTTAATCAATTAAAAGCCCATACTTTTAACTAATTAACTACTTAAAATTTTAATTTTTCCTTTAATCAATTAAAATCCTATACTTTTAACCAATTAAATACTTATAATAAAACCATTTATTTAATAACTTTTAACCAAGTAAACACTTATAAAAAACATTTCCTTTAATCAATTAAAATCCCATACTTTTAACCAATTAAATACAAATAAAAACCATTTCTTTAATAAATTAAAAGCCCATAATTTTATCCAATTAAACACCAATAAAAATATATTTTTTAATCAATTAAAAGCCCATACATTTAACTAATTAAATACTTATAAAAAAACCATTTTCTTTAATCAATTAGAAGCCCATATTTTTAACCAATTAAATACTTATAAAAAATGTTTTTTTTAATCAACTAAAAGCCCATACTTTTAACCAATTAAATACATATCAAACAATTTTATTTAATTTAAATAAATTAAATTCGCTCATGTAGAGGAGTTGGAGAGCAAGTGGGTAGTTAAAACTCTTCAGTTGAAATCGAGAGGCCTAGGTTCAAATATCTCCCCTCACATGTTGTGGATATGCTATGTAATGGTTATATCATGACCACATAATAAATATTTACCCCCTTTAAAAAAAAAATTAAATAAATTAAATATTCTTTCTTCAATTTAAATAAAACAGTATCTGTCTTTTGTTCTAGTAAATGAAATATCATTCATTTATTTTAATAAATAAACCATCATTCTAAGCAAAATGAGAGGTTTCTAACAAATACTCCTTGCTCCAAAGAGATAATAGTATCCAGTATATTCTTGAGCCTTTAAGCCATTAGCATTTTAACCATTAGTTTGGTAATGATCTTGTAGACTACATTGCAAAGTGTAATTGGTCAAAAGTATCCGAGGTTGGAAGCCTATCTCACTTTAGGAATCAAAACAAGGAAAGTGTAGTTCATGGATTGTAACATGCTTTTGTTTGCATGGGATACCTCCACTACCCTGGTTACATCCTCCCCTATTTATTTAAAAAATATCTTATGTTAAATTAATCAAAGGAATTTATCTTCAAAATAAGATCTAAGTAGTTTTTTCCACTTTATTGATGTCTTTGTGTTATTTATTAAAAATAAGAAGGAAGAGATAGAGAATGCATTGGCCATTTTGGATACCTTTTATAACCTTTCAAGTGATACAGTTCTCCCACCAAGACTAAGTTAATTCTCATTTTGGGCATAGCCAATCTTGGTTGGATTCTAGATGAGTAGAAGTAAGGAGATCATGGGGAGATTCTAAATTGCTCATCAGTTCAAGGTTTCTCTTGGAGGCTTTTGAAGATGATTTATGAATAGTTTTCATTGCAAATTAGATAACTAGCTCACCAAGTAGTTATCTTTGGATAGCAAATTTTAGATATGTAAGAAGATCTTCATCAATATTCATGTCTTCTATTTGTCATGTTGACTTCTATTTAACTCTCATTATCATAAACTCACTCGATATTTATATAGTTTCTTATGGGGAAGATATTAGATACAAGTAAGCATATCTTAGGTACAATGCACATAAAATAATATGGAGAATTGGATCTCATAAACCTAGAAATTAGGGTAATAGTATTATGTGTAAGTGAATCACAAATGTATTGAGAGACAATGGACCCTAAAAGGACTTGGTCAAGTTTAGGGTTTATTCAACCTTTTCTAATAGGGCTTGAAAAGGTATTATCTTCATAAAATTCTCTATGCTCAAGTTTTCAATATTAAAGGGTTCTTTTCAATAAACTTTTTTTGGAAGGCTTGGAAAATCTCAATAGAACTACTTAGTTGAAATGCATCAACTTTAGGCTATGGATTAGGTTTTTCTACCTCTTCAACCTAGTGGAAATATCTAGTCTACAACTACAATAATTTCTTAGATTTAAACCCATTACTAGAAGGAAAACTTGTTTCTAAAGGGGCATACACTATCTCATTGATAATTTCAACATTAGTGTTTAGAGATAAAAGAAATGGTAAGAACTTAAAGATCAATTCTCACTTCCTTGCCTTAAAATATCTATCATGTCAATTTGAAGTTTAGTTAGAAAATAATTTCATGTTAAACTTTCCATCATCTTGATGTGTAATATATTTAAGAATTATAGGTGGTCAAATGATAGAATAATTTGTGCCCTCTTGTGAAAACCTTGTATAAACACCTTATTCTACCACCAACCATAATGATGAGTCAAATGTTAGAATTTCTAAAACTTCCTTTTGAGTGTATAAATATGGATATTTTGGGTAACCAAGTCAAATGTGCTACTTTCTTGGGGAGTCTTGCATCTTCAGCTTCCTTTTGAGGTTATGTTATCTAAGTTTGATATGCCATGATCAAGTTGTGCAAGTTATTGTAGATCTATAATGTTCAAGCATATAATTTGGTCCTATAGAATTGTCAAACAAGCATGGCATGAGGTTTGACATAATTGCTTTATCATTTTTGGGTATAGGTTAATACGGAGAGAAGATCCATTAAGTTGTTTTAATAAGTTTGATGGAGTGTTTGAGATGTTTGGCCAATTGATTTTAAGTCAAATTTGGTTTTTTAAATACTTTAATTGCCTTTATGATGGTAAAATTTCCTTATCAATTATATTTTGATGACTTGACTCTAACAACGTATTGTAGGTAAATGTATATTCACATAATTTCAACATAAAGTGAATCAAATAAGAAATCTATGTGCAAGTTCCAAGTAATATAGGTTATTATCCATTTATAACTCAATAAATACATTTTAATATTGAAATATTATAGGAGGTGATTTATACCAAGTTGAATTTAAATCATGCTCAACACTAGGCAACAATCAAAGAAATTTAAATTTTCAAGCCATGAAAATCTAAAGTATATGTTTGTTAGTAATTTTATTGAGATAAGCAATTGAGATCCTCACGAAAGACAATATGTTAAAAAAATGGATTGTGGTTCCAACTATTTATGTGTTGTGTAACAAAGAGGATGAGTGCATGGACTGCCTGTTTGGAACTTGTAATTTTTTATGATATCCTAAATATGTTATTGAGAGAAGTTAATGTTGCTTGGGTCATTCCATATTCTCTAATCAATATTTGGAAACAATGGCACTTAAGAAGTAGTATTTTTTGGCAAAAATGCATTCGACATATTTTTTGGGGGATTTGGTTGGAAAGAAATAGACGAGTATTAAAAAAATAAAGGATAATTTGGGTTTATACCAGGATAAAAATAACCCTCTTGGAGAATTGTATTAAAGACATTGTCGACCAAGAAAATCTTGCAATGATCCTCTCTAGATAAAAAGATATATTAAATATTGAAAAAATCAATAAGGTGAGACTAGATACTAGATGAAAACATCCTCATAAAGATTGGGTAAAAATTAACTTCGATGAGGCTATGAAAGGAAACTCGAATCATGTTGGTGGTGGGGGCCTCATCAGGAATGACAGAGGTCAAGTAATGGTTGCATATGTTGAGATCTAGGAATTACCACAAATCACCAAACTAAAGCAAGGGCAATGCTTATAGGCCTCCGAATTACGCTGAATTTGGATTTTAGGTGAATTGTTCTCGAGGTGGATTCCAAGAATATTATAATTTCCCTTAAAAAATGGGAGCTAAGTAATTCTAGCATTTTTCAAATTATTACAAATGCGAGGAAAAGTTTAAGAAACCTAGAAGAAATTCAAATTAAACATATTTATAGAGAGGGAAACAAAGCTACCGATAAAATGACAAATATGGCAGTTAGATCTAAGAATTTCAAGGTTTGATTGTACGGCCCCATGGAATTGAAAAAGATTATAAGAATTGATAATGAAGCTAGCTATTAAAGAGGGCAAAGCAAAGCAGAATACTTATTAGGATCATGCGATGAAGGATTTGAACACCCTAAATTACATTGTTTTAGTGGTTTCTTTATTAATTATGTAAAGCATTGAGCATTGCATAAACCTTGTCAAATAAAAGGATAGCGGAAGGGATATTATTTAGCTTCTCCATCATCAAGTTTAACCTAGATTTGTTTGTTTTACTAAAATAGGACTATCTTGCATTTGTTTAATCTTCTCTTGTTTTTTAACTGTACATCTTTCAAACTCTTTATAAAAAAATCAGAGTCTATCAACATTTTTTATCAAATTATATATATATATAACACGAAAGCCATATGGATAGAGTAGTGAGACTTGGCATATCTTCACAAAGAAGAGGAGATGGATACCTTTATTTTATTAGAAGTGACCACTTTTTTCTATAGTCTTCTTTCCATTTAAGGAACAATATTTAAGAGGCGAGCAAAAAATGTAAGTCATATACTTTTTACAACATCTTTGATCTCATTATATTATATGCTTTAATCTTGAAAAAGAAAAGCGTCGAGAAGCTGATTGTCTACAAACTTTTTGTGTTTGAGTTTTTCAAACCCCAACGTCTTTGACGTTGAGCAAGGTGACAGGAGTGCCTGGCCCATTTTAGTTCACAATAATAACAGAACATGATACCACTTTAAGCTTTTATGTACGTAATATAGTGGGAACATGCTTGAGATTGTTTTGAGCACTTTCTTTCAAAAAGCGTAGGCTTTCTTTGGTTCACAATAATAACAGAACATGTTACCACTTTAAGCTTTTATGCACGTAATATAGTGGGAACATGCTTGAGATTGTTTTGAAAACTTTCTTTGGAAAAGCGTAGGGTTTCTTAAAGTTGAGAGTCGTTGGATTTCCTTTTGTGGCTGCATTGGAATCTTCCAACAGATAATGATGAGTCGCATGATTTTAAACCAAATATCAGCTGGACGACATGATGAAAAAGGTGAAAACCAACAAATGTATGTGGGGATGCACTACAAAACATTCAACATAAAATCAAGCAATCACAATTATTATAGGGTTGTCAATATTTTCTTATACATTTCCATTCTCTCTTCGTAATGAGGTGAAAGAAAGTTTATGGCAGAGGATTGATTATTTTGACTTGTTCAACGCTTCCTTAATATGGAAAATAGCGAAAAACGTGGACGGGATATGTCCCCCGGTTTGCATCATGTGGAGGAGGACTATCCGTAGCTATTTCAAGCTGAAATCCTAAGTTGAAGTTGCTTCCGCCTTGTGTGGCTAGGTAACAACGGCATAGGTAACAACCCAGCATAGAAGGCTAGTAAGATAAAATGGTTTATGGTTTATAATATTAGTATATTATTTTATTATTTGATAAGGACAACATAATAATTAGGGTTTTGTTTTTTTTCTTGGAAGTTTTAATATACTTAAAATAGGATACTAGGTAGGTTGGATAGCAGGGTGTGAGCTAGGGTTTATAGCGACAAATATTCAATGATGTTTTTTTTTTTAAACAATTATATTAAAACAAGATTTTTTATAAGTTGGGAGGAGACTCTTTTCAGCCTTAAACAAGCAAGAACACATGCTTACAGTAGTAAAGGAAATTTGTATTGGAGCCAAATCTTATAAGTAAAAGGAAATTTGTATTGGAGCCAAATCTTATAAGTAAAGGAAATTTGTATTGGAGCCAAATCTTATAAGTAAAGGAAATTTGTATTGGAGCCAAATCTTATATGTAAAGGAAATTTGTATTGGAGTCAAATCTTATATGTTTGTAATAGCTATCCAAATTAACGAAACACTAAATTTGCTCATCAACCCACTCTCATCCTCAATAGCCATGTCATTATGCTAATGAACACCTACCTCTTTCTTGGTACCTATCTTAAGCAAATATCCTACTTTATTCATAGCTCTACCTAAATAAATCAAAATCACATCATCTAATTCCCTTCATAATTCCTTAATTTGGACAACAAAAATCTCAAATGTCTCCAAGGAAAATTTCCTCATGCAATCCAAAGCTAGATTTGAGAATCTGATTCTACGATTATCCTCCCATAACCTTGTCTTACCATCTTGATAAAATAACATTTGATAGCTAAGGTTTCTCCTTCATTGCTCATTTTTCTTCCCAATAGAGCACTATGTGAACATGATTACTGCATACCATTCCAATTCTAGCTCTACGTGGTTTACAACTAGCTTTGTCTTGCCTCTCTTGCACTTCAATTTCCTTCTTCATCGTCTCTACATTGTCTCTATATCAACCCGATTTCCATCCAATGATGAAAATGTTTCTCTAAAAATTATGCTATTTCTCTCCAACCACACTTGTCATCAAATAAAGTTTATTCCAAGCTTCCACCTAAAATAAAGATCTTAGATTTTAATCTACCCCACTTCCATCTTTCCCAAATATTAGTCCCATTCAAATCATCCAAACATCAAGTCATCATATATTTATATGTTTCCTCACTTGTATAGCTTAAAACACATTAATATATTCCCAATATCCAATGAAGTTACTAATTTCTTTATGAATTAAAAAAATTAATTTAAAAATTAATATATTACTTTTTGAAAAAAACTAAACTGTGTATGGATAAATTGTTTTTCTTTACAACCTGAATTTTAAAATGGTAAAAAGTTTGAATAATTTTATATATTAAATTAATTAATTTTTTTATAATAAATTGTATTGCTAAAATTAACTTATTTAAAACAGTTTATCTTTACAATGTAAAGATAAAAAATTAGTGTCCAATACACTATGCTATACACATATTAATAAAAATTATATTAATTATACATATAAATATTTTTTTAAAATTATAATAATTTATTATGCTAAAAAACATTTAAAACAAAAAAACATGTTAGATCACAATATTAAGAGTGTCTCGTTCATTTTAGATCACAATAATAACGCAAAATCATGCTACAAATTTAAGCTTTTATGTATGTAATCCAGTGGGAACATGCTTGTCAAAGAAGGGTAGGTGCTTTAGGGTTTTTTTAAAAGTTATTGGATTTTTTTGGATGAAAAAACATTATATTAAAATGGTTTAATCATATAAAAAAAGATGGGTGAAATTACCACACCCCGAGCACACAACCAACACACTAACTGTGTGCTAAACAGTTAGCAGAGCTACCAAAATAACTTACAGAAGTTCACAAGAAAACCAAATAGAGAACTGCATAAAAAAACAACTAAGAGACTATGCATTATTGTTGTGTAGGGGCTGGAGAAACATGATTCACTGCACAAGGAGCATTACCCCAATGATCAATAAGGTCATGTAAGTGATGAAGCTCTATATTCACTTTTTTTGCTTGCACTAAAAGCTACAGCCAACAATCATAAAAAACCTTATACTTATCAGCAAGAGATAAAGTAGAAGAAGACTCCTACTGGCCAAAAATCACTCTGTTGTGAGTTTTCCACAAATGAAAAAGAATCCCCACTCTAAAGATATGCCACATAGGAACAAGTTTCTCAGAAAACTCAAGTGGATCCCCTAACAAAATATTCACCCAAGATCTGCAGGAAATATCATTCACACCTAAATATCTAAGCCGCTGACCAATAGGAAGCCCTTGAAACAATAAACTCCAAGCAAAAAATGTTTGCTTAGGTTCAAGATACTTTGCCCATAGTGTATTAAATCTGAGACTCCATCTGGACTGAAGAGATACTACATCCCACCTAGAATTAATCTTCTCAGCCATAGGCACAACAGGGAAAATCCAAGAGTATCCCAAATGAGGTTTATACTTGGTGAGAGAAATATCTTTGGGCCAAGACAAATCAGTCCACCAAGGTTTTTGCTAATATCGAAAAAAATTACCCTAAGCAGATAAAGGAGTGGAGTCAATAACAAGCTCATAAGTAGTCTTATCAACAAAAGATAAACTAAAAAAATTCCTAAAAATTCCCCAAGGTATCCAAGACCTTGAATGATAATCCATGAAATCAGATAACCGAACAATACCTCATTTATAAAATTTTTGAGCATGTATCCACTGGACTTGAGCAAGGGGAGTCCCCTGCAAAGTGATGGCCAAAGACCACCAGACATTAAGCAAAGGTATTGAAGCCCCTAGCTTCCCCTTGTGATCATTCCAAGAAATCAAGGGTTTAATGGCCTCCCAGGCCTTCCAAATGCTTTGCATAACAAAGGACCCAAAATATTAATTGGAACAGGGGTTGTAAGAATGGTTTGCAAATCAAGCCCTTTCCATACCTTCTAGAGTATCCCAAATGAGGTTTATACTTGGTGAGAGAAACATATTTGGGCCAAGACCATTCAATCCACCAAGGTTTCTGATAATATCGAAAAAGTTTACCCTAAACAGATAAAGGAGTGGAATCAATAATAGCCTCATATGTAGTCTTATCAGCAGAAGATAAACCAAAAAAATTCCTAAAAATTCCCAAAGGTATACAAGACCTTGAATGAAAATCCATGAAATCAGATAACCGAGCAATACCTCGTTTAGAAAAATTTTGAGCATGTGTCCACTAGACTTGAGCAAGGGGAGTCCCCTGCAAAGTGATGGTCGAAGACCACCAGACATTAAGCAAAGATATTGAAGTCCCCAACTTCCCCTTATGACCTTTCCAAGAAATCCAGGGTTTAATGGCCTCCCAGGCCTTCCAAATACTTTGAATAACAAAGGACCCAAAAATATTTATTGAAACAGGGACTGTAAAAATGGTTTGCAAATCAAGCCCTTTCCATACCTTCTTACCAAAAGGAATCCTCGTGGAGAGGTAGTGACGAATTAAAAGTTTCCAAGCTTCCTCCCTTTGTAAAGCTCTCACAATCCATTTAGCACAAGGGAAAAGTCTTGTCGCTGACAATCAAACAATCCCATTCCTCCAATTTTTTTAAGAAGACAACAAATATCTATATTATTTTTAGTAATTGATAAGTGCAGGATTTAAATTATAGGGTTGCTTCCACTAAACTTATTTTACATTGTTTAACTCAATGTTGCAAGGACTACTTGTCCGTCACACCCACACTTAAAAGATTCAACTACTACCTTTACAAACAAACTATCCAAATTTAAACCTTCATATATTTTCTACAAGTATATAATCAAACAAACAACTATCACATTCATATTTCCTTTTGTTACTGAAATCTTCCAACAGATAACGAGTACCATGACTTTAACCAAATATTAGCTGGAAGAGACGATGGCACGCGTCGCTATTGATGAATAAGGTGGAAACCCAACAAATGTATGTGAGGATGCACAACAAAACCTACAACTTAAAATAAATCACTCACTTGGACAATTATTATAGGGTTGTCAATCCTTTCTTATATTTTTCCATTCTCTCTTCATGATGAGGTAGAAGAAAGTTTATGGCACCCGATTTAATATTTTGATTTATTATAGGGTTGTCATTGCTTTCTTATATTTTTCCATTCTTTCTTCACGATGAGGTTAAAGAAAGTTTATGACACTGAATTTAATATTTTAATAATATTTTAAGGTTAATTCAATAGTTAGGGTTTTGGTAAATTTTTTAGGGAGGTTTATTGTTTAAATTATAGCATTATAACGTAATAATTATTTTTGCATTCATAATTGAATATATATAAGAAATTTTGGTGATAGATTTATCCACTTTATTTTATTTTTTATATTTTGATTTGTTTAATATTTTAATAATAGTTTAACTTAGGGCTTTAGTTAATTTTTTAGGAAGGTTTATGACTTAAATTAGAGCATTGTAACGTAATAATAATTTTTGATCCATAATTGAATATACATAAGAAATTTTGGTGATAGAGTTATCCAACTTATTTTGTTTTTTTAGTTGAACAGTGGAACCTTAATATTGTAATGTTTTTGTTAATGAATTAATATAATATAGTTTTTTCTTTAAAACCAAAAAAAAAAAATTGCTAAAAAAATATATGAATCAAAATATTGTCTTTCAAATAATGATAGTAATTTCTTCATTTCCTAATTAAATAAGAATAATATTAAAATATTTCATTTATAAACAAAATAAATATAAAACTTAAGTTTCATTAGGTCATGTTCCTAGGCCTTCTATATCCTTTGCACATCCGACTCAGAAAGGGTAGGTTGGATGGTAGTGTTAGTCGATTGGCTACTCTAGTTCCATGTCTTGTAAATTCGTGGTCTTAGTGAACTTATTCTAACCCAAAAATGCTATACATTCTTTATGTATTACAAAAATAACATTAAAAAATACACTAAAAAATTAAATTGGTATAAAAAATAAACTATATTTTTAGCCTTTCTAGGCAAAAAGGTCTTTTAGCCAAGATTCAACAAATAAAACATAAGAATTATCTTTCTAAGTTGGGGAAACTAAAAGACCTTAACTAAACCAAAGAGAAGCTAATACAAAGTAAAAATGAACTAAGTACCTCTAGTATTGGAGCTATTCAGAGAAATGAAAAATAGAAGACTATCTCTGATTTATGAAACCCATAATCTAGGAAGGTGGTTGTAGTGTGAGACAAGCAAAGTCTCTCCAAGATCGAATAATGATCCACAAGATCAATCACATATAAAAGAGGTAAACCCACAACGCAAATATTGAGTGGTAAAACCTTACTTCAAATGAAGAAGAAACACATCCACTATGAAGCTCACTATATTACTCAATGATTCAACAATACAAGAATGCTTCAATGTTATACAACAATATGCATCAACATAAACTACAACACAAGTCAATATGACAAGATATGATAAGATATGATAATATGTAGTAGAAAACACCCTTATTTAAAGAGAAGCTTTTCTACTACAACCTTAAATCTTATCACAATCTAATATTATCATAATCTATCAAATATTAGAAAGTGCTTTAGTTACTTTCTAATTTTATCACAATCTAATCTTTGAGATATGTGATAAGTGGCATCTATCAAATATTAGAAAGTGATTAGTTACTTTCTAATATTTTCTAAAAAAGGGGAAATAACTTTTTCTCACAAATTAAATATTCCTAGCACCCTTATTTTATTTATTAATTGGGTGAGAAAATTTTAATATAAAATAGAATTATATTCTAATTCGAAGATTATTCTTTAGACTTTATATTTTAGTCTAAGAATAATTTACACAATGTTGCATTACATATTCAAAAACTCCCCCTTAATGCAATATTGGGGAAAGTAATTATGAGATAAAGAAACATTCTCCCCCTAAAGATACAAACAGGGATGAGAATCAAATGAGTAAAATAATTACAATGAACTTCTATGACCAAGAATGGTCTACAATAAGGCACCAATACAAAATGGGCCAAAATGATACTGCAAGCCCCCAACAGAGTAGCTTCACATACAAGCAACTTACAAAGCCATCCATCAACCACAAGTGGTTGCAAATGACAAGAAGAAAATATCACAAGGGTGTCTTTAGTAAGCCTGCAAAATCCCAAACGGAAGCACCTGCAAGCTACAAGAATCTCAACATAAGAGTAATTAGATACATCATCATAAATATATTCACCACAACATATATGAATATCCAAATATGATAAAAAAATTAATCTAACAAATAGTGAACTATAAGTCATCACAAAAAGATGCCAAGCCATACTTATAGTCGCATGCTATATAGTAGATCAAAAAATATCATGTACAAAGTTGCATAAAGCAAACAAGGAGTACCATGATAATACAAACTCTAAAGTACCATGTATAAAAGTAGCACAAGGCTAAAAAAAAGTACCATGTACAAGAGTTGCATAAGGTATATGAAAATAATAAAGTGTGCACACCGGTTGCATAAAGCCAACCATAAAATATCATGTACAAAAGTAGCATAAATGCTAAAAAGAAAGTACCATGATAAACCAATTGCATAATGCCAACTACATAAAAAATATGTACAAATTTGCACAAGGCAACAAGAAAGTACCATGTAAAAGAGTTGCATAAAGCAATTGCATCATATACCATAATTGCACAATGCCATATACAAAGTAACATTTACAAAAGTTGCACAGGGCAAAAAAGAAAGTACCATGTTCAAAAGAGATGCAAAAAGTAATTATACCACCAAAGATCAACTCATATATATATAGCACAAAACACCTCATAAGGATGAATTTTTCATCACACAAGTGTAACTACACTTCATTCCCCCTTGAGGACAACTTCACCAAACCAAGTGAGTCCCTCAACTTACAAAACTACTCCTTGGAAAGAGGTTTGGTGAACAAATCAGTAGAATTAGAATATGTTGGGCAATACTCCAACTGAATAGTCCCATCCAATACCTTCTCTCTGATAAAATGGGTTTGTATTTCAACATGCTTTGTTATTTGATGCATTACAATATTTTTAACCAAGGAAATAGTTGATTGATTATCAGAGAGCAAACGTGAAGGACCAAATTGCTCAAAGCCAATTTCCTTCATGAGGGTACGAATTGCAAGTGAAATAAACTCTAGGCTTGTTGGGTTGGAAATTTTAATTTTTCCTTCCCTTGTATTTCTTCTTGAAGGAAGCTTTAGTGGCACTCAAGACAAAATTCTTCTCCTTGACAACTTGACCATTCACTTTGTCTCGATTAAGAGACTCTTCATGTTGAATAAATAATTGTGAAAGAGTGTTGAGAGGAATGCCATCCTCTTCTTGCTCTAGCCTAGTCTCAATAATGGTGACAAAATTCTTGAACTTGCTTGACAAGTTCCTCAAAATGATAAATCTTAAGAGCTTCTCACTTATCCAATCACAATTACAAGCCAATAGTTGAGTTCTCATGTCTTTCATCTTTGAGAGGAAGATCAAGGCACTTTCTTCTTCACCTTGCATAGTGCTAATAATTTTGGACAATAAAGTGAATTTCCTTGATGTGTTGGACCCTATATGGACCTTTTTTAGCAAGTCCCATGCATATTTAGCATACTCACAATGGCTTATAGTGAGCAATATCTCATCACTCACACTATTGATAATCATGGAAAGTGCAAGGTGACTCCTGTTGTTGTATGTCTCAAGTGCCCTTGCCTGGGTTGGGATTGCTTCATCTCCATTCACAATGGGCCATAACTTTATTTCTTGAAATTCAGCCCTCATCCTTGGTTACCATATTCTAAAATTTGATCCATCAAGGATGTGCTTAGGTGTGAAGGAGATTACATGATCAGCCATTATTAATGGGTTTTTCACCTCAAAGGATTGAAGACACTTGATGGAGATCCCAACTACTCTGATACCAAATGAAGACTTTGCTTGTCTCACATGTAGAAGGTAAGATCACCTTTATCCAATGCCTAATTAGCTAAAACATCAACAATCTTATTCTATTCTCTGACCACATGATTGTATTCAACTTTTAGAAAGCCAATATGGATTAATTGAATATTATTAACAATTCTTTTTATTATCCAATCAACCTTATGATTCTTAGACGAAGTCTTCAAAAGATTAATCATGACTTGGGAGTCGGATTGAACCAACACATTTTTCCATCCAACCTTAGCAGTCTCTCGAAGGCCTTTGAGTATACCATACCCCTCAACATGGTTATTGGAAAGGATACCCAAATTTTGAGCAAAATTGAAAACCAAGGAACCATCTAAAAGTCTAGAAATTCCTCCCATAATAGCTTTTCTAGGATTCCCCCTAGGGTTTCATCCATATTGAATTTTCCAAAATCCTTAGGAGGAGGCTGCCAATTTCTTGTTCTATTCATATTTCGATTACTTACATTCTCTCTCAATAGGTTTCCAAAAGTAGAGTTAGTGTTCAATATTTTCATTACTTGATCCCATCATTAGTGGGAGTCATGAGGATTATGAAGGAGTTACTATATAGATTTAGCTAAGTTGGTTATGGTCTTTTACCAAATTTAGTGACTATCCTTTCTTTCGTATTTAAAAATTTGGTTGATTCTTTCCTTCAAGATATTTCAAGGTAGGATGGTTGTTCCCATCCAAACTAACTACCCAACAAAATGATCAACAATCTCCTATTTAGGTGAATCCCTCCAAATTTATTCAAGAGTAGAAAAAATATACCATTGTAAACTAAGATAGTCATTCTCCTCCATATATTAGAGGCTAAAGGACACTCAATAAAAATATGGCTAAGATTTTCCATATTCTTTCCACATATTTCACATCTAAACAGGCCATGAAAGACACATTTCATAAGTTTCTCACCAATGAACATCCTTTGATGCAAAAAAATCTAAATAAAAACCTCACCTTATGCTAGAGCTTTTAAGCCCACAACTGTTTAAATATATCATAACCTTAAGCAACTATATACTCATCCTTAGTAGTGTTGTTCCATCCAAAAAAATCCTTATCATGGGACCAAGAGAGATATCATATGAAGGATGCATTGGATATATTTCTTATACCTTTCTAGAATTTGAATAGGCTAGTCTTCAACAAGGGTCCACTATATACCAACCTTTGCATTACTAGTTTGGTATCGATAGTAATTAGCTACCTTTATACAATTAGCCTAGTGTAGCTCCTCCATCCAAGGCCTCCAATCAGGAAACTAAGTTATCAAAGGTTGGTGACTGTCCCAAGAATTTATCCAAAAAAGTATTTGTTGACCATTATGAATGATCCAAAATAACTTCTTTATCAAGTCCTCACAAGTCCTAAGAACTACCATAATAAGAGAACCTCTAATGGGTAATTGATAGCAAACAAGGTCTACAATACATTTATTTTTAGCATATTTAACATGAATATTTTGACGTATAAAGCATTGGGATTAGTCCAAATCATACAATACAACGTTTTAGCTTAAGCCTTATTTTTTTAACAATAGTTCAAATTACTAACTCCCTTCATGCTTGGGAAGTCATAAGGTATCCCATTTCACCAAGGCCCTTTTTTTTCTCCTTAATACCACTCTAGAATAACATTTCAATAATGTAAAAAATAGAGAATAACATGGATAGGATAGGTTTCCCATTTGCATCATGTGGGTCAAAACTAGAAATAGCTAAGTTGAAAGCCTAAGTTAAAGTTTGCTTCCTCCTCGTGTGGCTAGGTAACAACTTCACAAAGAAGATTAGTAAGATAAATTTTGTGTGGTCTATTTTATGGTATTAGTACATAATTTAATTTGGTTTGTTAAAAAAAAAAAAACTAAATTGCCTTTGTATTAGAGGTTGATATGTATATCTATATAGAGAAGACTTTGATATTTTAAATATTAGAATTTAAAAAATAAATTTGTAAACCAAATATGGAATAACTCTATATATTGAATAAATTGTTTTCCTTTTAAAATAAATTGTATTATATTATTTTTTATAAAATAGTCTATGTTTTTTATAATATGAAAATCTTTCAAATTTAAAAAAGCTTAAATTTGTAGACCGAACATTGAATAATTTTGTATGTTGTATATTTATTTTTTTCGAATATTATCCTATTTAAAATAGATAAAATAAGTTAAGTATATATTAATAAAAGTACTATATGGATTGTATATATAAATATTTTTTCAATATTATGATGATTTACAATTATTATTTTTAATTAATATATTATTTTATTTTAAACACACATAAGAACTTGAAACCACAAGGAAAGAGTCCCCTTAAACCTTTAGCCTCTTTATACGTGGCACCACTGACTATGTTGATACACATTTCTCTTTCTCAAGTTAAAAATATAAAATATAATTTTTTTTACCTTGATACATAATAATCTTAATTAAACTAACTAAGATCCATAATAATCTTAATTAAATCAATTTACATAAGCAAATGAATTATCAAGATCTTATTAGTCATTACATACTATATTTTAACCCAAGTATTTTTAAAAGCAAGGTGTAATTCTATGGCTAACCTTTCCACAAGGTGCAATTCTATGGCTAACCTACCCACAAGGTGCAATTATATGGATAACCTTTTCACAAGGTGCAATTATATGGCTAACCTTCCCATATAATCTATAATGGGAATTCAATCATTGACACAAATTAAGATAACATATTTATGTTGTACTTTTCAAAAAATATTATTTCATATATAAAAAAATGCTTTATTAGATCACTTGAAAATCATTCATGTTTAAGATATAATATTTTAAATGATAAAATATTGTTAGTATTACTTTCATAACTTATAAGAAATATATTATAAATAATTTATATCAAATGAAATTGTCTCAAACGATTATAAATGTGATATTTCAATGTGGAAAACTAAATTCAAAATTTTTAGGTTATACTTGAATAATTGACATATACCATTATGTGGTTTATTGAAATGCTATGGTTACACAATCATAATATATTATGGTTTGCCCTTATTTCAATTCCATATAACTCTTATGTCACGATGCAACTAGTATTGAGCTAGTCTCCTAAACTCCCATGACTATGGTATCACAATTAAGATGGTAGGACTCTCTTTCGATTAGCTTGAATCAGGTTGAAGGAAATCAACTATAGGGTATGGGTTGAGGTGATTTCTTGTATGCAAGGATGTCACAGATTATTCCATATAGGTTTTTTATCAAAAAAAATTCTAAGGATTTCAGCATGCTCTTGTCGCAATACAGACTTGGACATTAAGTCATGAGGTGTGGGTATCAAATGAATGTCATCAGTAGGATTTATAGGTCCCACTAATTCAGGATCCAGTCTAGCATGGAATACCTCACATGCACAGCCTGGTGTGAAATGAAATGGTTGTAACATCTCTTCATTAGGGAAAATATCCTCAAGCTCTACAGGGGAATCAGTGTGATCCCAATAAATAGCATCTATATCAAGATACAATGGTTTAGTAGGATCTGTTGGGTTATGAAGTGGAGTAGTCAAATCAATGGAGATTTTGTTGATGGATGGAATGAAATCTCCAA
The DNA here is from genome assembly GCA_028583015.1 of Wollemia nobilis. Lineage (NCBI taxonomy): Eukaryota > Viridiplantae > Streptophyta > Pinopsida > Araucariales > Araucariaceae > Wollemia > Wollemia nobilis. Next base: position 4,925,612 of record JAQPPZ010000374.1, read on the forward strand.
GACTACATGGGTGAAATATTGTCTTAGATTTTTTCAATCCATACTCGTAATAAGGCTCAGGAGGAAAAGGAATCTCCAAATCTAACCCATGAGCAAGCCAGATAACAAGATCATTGAGTTCCAAGAGCTCTCTAAATGTAAGCAGAGAGGGATTTATTTCACGGTAAATGGCATCTAAGTCGACATGTATTTCAAAAAACTACAAGCTAGGGTCTAAGGTACGAAGTGCCGCTTATATTTTTACCATCATGTTGATTTGCCACAAGTGATGAGACCCAAGATAAGCCATCTCAGTCTCATTTTTGTAGTCATCATAATTTATCCAAAAACCATTGGCATTGGTATGTGGTCCTAAGATAAAGGGCACGTATCTTGGCCTTAATTAGGCCATATTTGTCTCATCCTCATATTCTTCGTCACTTATGAAGATGCTATTTGCATTAGTTTCTTTCCCCAAGCTATGGGACCACTGCCTTGGCCCTAGGTAGGCTCTTTCTGTTGAGTCCTCTAACTCATAGCCACTTTCATTTGATATGTATCCACTCTCATTGTGGTTGGACCAAGAAAGGCTTTGTAAATAGTGAGGCCCATGATAGGCTAAGCTTACCTATACTTCATCATCGCTTTTCACATATCAATTTTCTTCTTGCTCTTCATCCCACAAGATGTAACCTGTAGAGGAGGCATCAATTGAGAATTTTGGATGATAAATATTTGGTGGTGGTATGTTTACCATGACCACTTTTTTTTTGATCAAATGTCTTGTTCTTGGTGGGTGATAAGGAATAAAATCGATGTCTTCTCCTAACCCCAAGCTTAATCTATCCAAGGATGCTGCTAGAGAGTCATATTGACCTCTGATGTGGTAGTCTAACCCAAAATTGTTAGCGAGAAGTTGGTATTGCGGCTCGCATGGCCGCCTATTCCCCTGCTCATGTATACCAAGACCATAGCCATGCCAATGTTAATGTTTAAAGTATCTTAGAGCAAACTTGGTATTAGAGAGGTAATGAACATTAACAGTGAATAGTTCATCATTTTCCCCTTCTACATATGAAGACTCATGGGTGTATTCTAGTCCAGCATAGATAAAGTTGGTCTAGATGGGAGGGATTCCAAGCAGAACAACTATTCCCACTAGTGGTCTTAGGTCTTTTGGTCGTCCCATATCTTGTGCAAACTCAATGATGGGTGTGAATGTTATATTCTACACAAGGTACTCTCATATCCCTATACTTTCCAAGTGTATTGTCGCATGTGATGTGGATGACCCTACAAATGACACTGGTAAAGCGAGTTCAAGTATTTCCTCGGCTTGATATTGGAGATCTTCTTCTTCCATAGGACTTAGGATTTCTACAATGGCTATTGTTAGTAATTCCTTAGGTTGTTCTTCCTGGATTAAGGGTACATTTAGCTTCTGATTATCTTTAGGTTTAGACTTTGATGGTCTCTTATAAGCATCAGTTATTTTTGGTGCAAGATGAGTTGTCGATGTGGATGGGTCTTGTTCTACCCCTTTGTATCTATCATCTAGTTGCATAGTTGGAGATGAAGGTCCTACATACAGGTGGGTGTAAGGAATCACAAAATCTCCTAGAAATATTTGAATGGCTCTTCATCAGCTAGAACTACATAGAATTTTTCATCATACACATACTGGACACATTGGTGTAAAATCGAAGGCACACACTTCATATCTCTTATCCAGGAATATCCTAGGAGGATATTGTATTGCATGGCCTCTTCCAAGATATGACACATCACAGGTATGGTCTTATGCCCCACATTAATGGGTAGGACTATCGTTCCCATAGTAGAGCATAAAGCATCATTGAAATCTCTTAACATGTAGGCTCCTGGAATGATATTGGATTTGGGGATCTTAAGGTGCCCTATTGTTGTTGTTGTGATGATGTTGATTGATGAACCTGCATTGATCAAGACCCACTTAAAAGGTAAATTATTGACTTATGCAACAATGTGTAGCGGAGGGTCTAGTAAGGCAGTAGGTACTGTCTTAATATCATGATCATAAAAATGAATTATAGGATCTTTGCATTGTTGTACTTATCCCAAAAAATGTGTGAGTGCATTTGAATCTTGTAGTTGGAGCTCAATTGATCTCAAAATCTCCATAAAATTCTCCCTGTGCTTTAGGGACTGTTGTATGAGCTCATAGATAGATAACTTGGCCAGATTTATTTGTAATTTTTGTTCTAGTCTACTCCAAACAGTTACGACATATGAGGTTGGTGGACCTGGAAGGTTGTTTTGCACTTGCCTCTACCTAGGTGTAGCTAGGACATTAATGGGAATCGTAGGATGCTATGATTGACAATACCGTCTACTCTTGGTTTATATGTTGATAATTTCAACCATCCCAATGCATCCATGGGTAGGTGTATCGATTTGGACCTGATTTACTTGGGCACCTTGTCCTCTAGGGACCTCATAGTTTGGTAGCGGGTTTTTGCATATGCCTATATCTCTGTTATTGGGATCCAATGGGTTGTCAACTTTAATTTATCCTACTTCAATCATATTTTGCATCTGGTTCTTGAAACCAATGCAAACTTCAATGTCATGCCCTGGTATTCTATGATAAGGGCAAAATTGATCTTCCTTGTATCCTTTTGGTTTAGCATGATGGGGATCTAAAAGAGGTATATCAAGAAATTTGATCTTCTCAACCTCGCTCAACTTGTTGAAAAGTAATTGCATTGACTCTAACAGAGGTGTAAAATAAAGATATGGTTTGCATTCTTTGTTTCACCCCTAATTGTTCTTTTGATTATAATTGGTTGGTGGAGGTTGTGCTTGATAGTTATGGGGTTGTTGTGCAGACCCATATTTAGGTGCAGCCAATACTACTTTATTAACTAGAACAGGGTTGGCCTCCTTTTGCTTGTATTTATCATTCTTACCATTTTTATTCCACTCCTTCTTGGTTCAGAGCTTTATGGTTCCCTCATCTACTTTGATGTCCTCAATGAGTTTGGCCTATGCCAAGGCTTCCTCAAACAAAGGATATTACTGAAGTTGTAACAAGAAGGAGATGTGTTTATAATAACTCTTGGTGAACCTGCAAACATTTTCCTCTGTGGGGATAAAGAATGATAACTTTACCATGACTTTTCTCCATCTATCCCCATAGTCCATTATTGGCTCATCATCATAATTTTATAATTTGGCCAGGTATAAAAGGTTCCCCTTATTTTTAGCACCAAAGGAGAAACGTTTTAGAAAAGTGTTTACTAGTTGTTCAAAACTGGATATGTTGTGCTTGGGAAGCTCTTTGAACCATTGGGTGGCAGCCCCCAAAAATTTCATAATAAAAGTTCTCAGAATAAGAGCATCATTATCTTCAAGATGAAAAAATGCATTGATGAAATTGGTAACATGCTCTTGTGCATCCTCTTCATCCTTAAATTTTTCTAACCTAGGTATATGAAAGTGCTTAGGATATGCTAGGCTAGGAACTGATGGGCACAATGGTTGGTTGGTTCCCAGTTGTATCTTGCTTCTAAAAGGATTTCATCTTTTCAGCGAGTGCCTAGAATACCTTTGAAGCAAGGAGTTCCTCTTCTTGAAAACCCACTCACGGTGGTAATGGAGGTAACCCTTTATCCACTTGACTTGTTCTATTTTATTCCCTCTTATGAGGGGATTCAGGATGTGTCTGCTCCTGATTTACCATGTTTACCCTTTCCCCACCAGTTTAATTTTATCCATTAATTGAGTGGTGGTTTCATTGTGGCCTTTCTTCTTGCCCAATGCACCCTTATTTTGGTGAGTCAGTGTGTTTATATCTTTGGTGATTATCACCATATGCTTGTATATTTATACGAGCTATCTACTCAGCTTGTTCTCTTAAATGATGCTCATGTTGGTGCAAAAGCCTCTCTTTGCTTGTCATGCTCAAGAGCTTCAACTAGTTCTTGCACTTTACGTAATGCATTTTCTAACCATCGTATGTAGACAGATTGCACTGTTAAATAAGATTCATGTTTGTCTAATTTTGTTCTTGTGGTTCTAATTCGTAGATTCCTCGAAGAGGTTTCCACTGTCTCTTTGCTCTTGCTAGCCAAGGTAACTTGTTCAGTGTGTTTATAAGTTCCTCTATGATCAAACTCTGTATGTGTACTGTGAGGTTGCTTTGAAGCTTCCCTAGGTTGGGTGGTGCGTTTAGAGGTAACACTTTGTGAACTTCCAAATGCAGAATTTTCTATGGTTATGGTTGTAGGAGTTGACCTTGAATAAGACCAATCCAACTCATCTAACTATCTTGTTTTCCATGGCTGATCCTGTGGGGTGTCATTTACTCCAATGAGGTCATAATCTATTGGACAACTTCCTTCTATGTGAAGGGTATCTTTTGTTTGGTACCTATTACTGGATGTAACTCCATTTTCCTACCCCTCAGTGGGAAAATATATTCTAAGTGTTCCATTTTAATTTTGAGATGTTGTGACTCTCGTGTATCTTTTTGGTGATGAAGGCTTTGTGGCACCACTGTTCCTTCATGAGGATGGATGTGGGGAGACCCCGTCATCCCTATGTGAAGAGTGGGGTCTAGAACCCCTTTTATGTCCATATGGGGAGGAAGCCCTTTAAGCCTCCTCATGTATTTAAGAAGATTTTGTGTGTTTAGAGGAGGGCCTTGAGGCCTCCTCATGTCTCCTTGATGATGATGGATGTGAAGCCTCTTTGTGTTTGTGTGACTTATTTCCATGAAGTGATTCCTGGATTGGTTTTTCTTTAGGATAACCCGCAATGATTGATTTATCACCCCTTAGGCTCGTGGAACTGCGTCTCATAGTCTTATGAGTAGGTGGTTCAATGTTACTATGACTTCACCTATGGGTGTGTGTTTTTTTAGATTTTGCCTCAGTATTGGACTGAGGATGCTTACTTCTGGTTTTAACTATTGTGTTTGTGAATTAATCTTGAGTGTTACAAATAAGGACAAACAAACAACATCAACCAAGTGTTTATATTGATTACCAATTTATGTGTGCCATAAACTGTTTGGTGTGTTTTGATGTGTTTTTGGTCTTGTTTTTTTTTCTCTTGTTTTGAATTTAGAATGAGGAGAATCATCCATAGTGGAAACCAATAACACTCATGTCAAATGTGATTTTTCCAAAAAGAGACTAGTGTATACCACTTAAATCCCAATGGGGGGTTCACCTAGCTCTTCCACTCTGAACCAATGATTGTTCCAACAGTGGGAGATAGTTTGAACACGAGTAACTAGTACCTCTATAAATAACTGCCTTATTTCATTCTAAGAAAATATGGGGGGGAAATACGATGGAAGTAGATGAAGATCCTACAGATGATAACCTCTCAATCGTACAATACTTTGTTGCTCCTAAAAGGTGCTTCCATCTGCTCTCTGGTCTGATAGGGCTTCGCTACAAGAAAAGCTCTCCAAGTCTCAAAAATCTCTCCTTGGTCATATCTCTATGAAAGGTATCCCAAATATCTCCAAAAAAGTCCCCCTTTTTGTGGTGCTCTTAGGTTTACACCTTATAATATATTTGAAGCCCTAGGTCAATGTCCAAACCCTAGGACTAAATTTTGCATGCACACTAGATGTTAGCATGAGAAGTTTTATCTCTTCTATGTTTGAAGGCCAGTTAAACTGATGTCTAAACCTAGAATTGAGTCTCTCATGTAAACTAGCTATGATGAGGAATGCAAAGTTATCCCTGCTCAGCTTTATTGCATGTAAACTACCACTTCTACCTGATATTAGGCTAGTTTCATGACAATTTGCTATTTAGGAATTAGCCATTTTCATCTACAATGGCTAGGTCTGGCTGCTCTAAGCTTCAGTGTCCAAAATATAGTCACTCTGGTTCATAGCAGCCAGGCTTGGATGGGCTAATACTAACCCTAAATGAGTGGTGAAAACCACTTTTGGCACTTGGAATATCCCAAGGTTTAGTCACATGGTCTATGAATTCCCACATGAGTAGTTCTCCTAAACATGACATATTTTAGGTGTCCAAAAATTGTAGCACAAGCGATCTCATTTCAAATGTAGACTTTTCTTGTGACACTAGTGACTTCAAAACTAAAACTCCTCAAAAAGAGCTCCATAATATCATCAATACTGACAAATACCATATTGTTAAAATCATTGATGAAGATGATGAAATTGGGTGTTTTGAAAATACACCAAAGTATTTGGATCCAAACTGATGAATAAAATGGATTCAATGGTGAGAGATTAGGTAAACAATAACAAGGCATTAAAACTCCAATAATGCTAAATATCAGGTAAAGAATGAAGGTATTGGCTATTTTGGACAAGCAAGTACCAATAAAACCATGTTGGTAAACCCTAATTCTCCTACAACTCCTAAAAAGTATTGTTGCAATCATTCTGATAGAACATGATATGTAGCATCTAGGTGTTGGAAATTACATCCTTGTGACTCATGTGGATGTACAAATCACTCTTCTTCAAATTGTTGGTACAAAGTGAAAATGACCAAAAAGGTTCATATTGATTGTGTATGGACAACTCACACAATGGACCATGATGAAATATATGTTGTATGGCTTCTATCAAAAAGATAAAACCTTTGGTATACCCAGAGGCAGATCCAAAGATAGACTGAGTGATAGTCCCAGAGGCACTGACCCAGAGATAAACCTAAAGATAGACCCAGATATAAAGTTCCAAAGGTAGATCTACAATTAGATCTAGAGGCAATAATCTAGAGGTAGATTCACAGACAGATCCAGAGATAGATCCAGAGGTATGCTTAGAGCTAGATCTAGAGCCATGATCCAGAGATAGATCCAAAGACAAAGCAAGATCCAACATTATTTCATTTCTATTCTTCTTCTTCATTATATTGGTACAGTTATATTATTATCCAAATAATGTAATAATGGGGGATGTTAGAGTATTATTATCTTATTTGGTAATTCTCCTGGGTAATTACTATTTATTGTATGGTATATTAGTTTCTTATCCTAGGTTAGATATTATATAGACATTTCTTATGGTCGACAGATATTCTTGTTAGATATTAGCATAAAATATTTGTTGTTAGAGATATTAGTTGCATTGTTATCTATGGCTATTATTATCCTTAGTATTATATTTATATTTGATAAATATGAATGCAATTTTATCTAATTTTTTCCTAATCTAATAAAGTCTTCACAAATATTTTCTCAAATATACTCTCACACATACTAAAAATAGCTCACAAAATATGCTCAATCAATCTCAACTCTTGCACACAATGCTATCAAATACTTTTTCTAATATTCAAAGTAATTCCTTTAACTTGAAGCATTATAGACATATTTTATTCAAACTTCATTTAACCTCTGGAACATATAGAGAATGATGTACTCTATAAAAAACTCAACATGTCCTACTCAATCATTAAGTATGCCACTTTCACAAGTATGATTTCTAATGTTTTCACATTCACTTTCAATATCACTCAAAACCATGTTGGCAATTTTGGGTACTTTGGGTACATTGCCTTTGCTCAAGTGTATAAGTTGTTGTTGATGTCAAGAAGCTCTTGAAATAATTTGATTTGATGTCAAATAATTTGTTTTTATGAAGGTTACGGCATGACAGTTTCAAAGGTCTTTTGTAAACCCCAAGTTGGCAGGTTTAAAGATTACAGGTGGATGCATTAGTTTAATGCATTTGGGTCTAAGAGGAAGTATTTATTTAAATAATTAAAAACCTTGTTAAGGTTCCCTTTAATTATTTTTAAATAAATATTAAATTATTGTTTGCAATGGGTTATCCTAACCCATGGCACTATGTTTTAAGATTGTGGGTGCTAGCCAAGACCTCCACCGACGTGTTAAACTCCTCATCGACGTCAAGAGCTTATGGTAAAAATGCATATAAATCTCCCTCGATGAAAATAAAGAATGATCCCATCCACATTTTGAAAAGAGTTTCTCAATATGAATTCGTGATCTGCTATTTGATTTCTTCCTCGCTGTCATTTCATGATCCGCTGTTCAGATTTCTTCTCTGATTGTGTCCTCGTTGTTTGTCGCAAATCAACCGTAAGGTTTTCGCATTCATGTTCGCATCAGAATAAAGGGAGGCACTTTTGTTTTATTTAATCCCTAGCACAGAAGGAACGAGGCTAACAGTGTGAGGTTTAAACCTCACCAGGCACCTTTGGCACACCGGTAGCGGCTAGGCTGTTGGCGTGCTACCCGAACAGGAGGTTCCTTGTTCGAATAATGCGAAAGGGTTTTTCATCATGAAGTGGACACATCGGGTGGTGTTATAATTCATGCGCAATTTCTCCATAGCATGATTTTTGATGTTGGCCAAGGTATTTTCGAAATTAATTTTTGCTAAGTGTATTTTGCGGATGGAGGAAGTTTATTAGAGGGAAAAACAACTTAGGAGTTATAAGGAGTTTAAAGCTTGTTTTATTTTGAAAAAATATTCTTTTGAAGGTGTTGTTTGAAATATCTTATTGCATTCTTATGAGAGATAAATTTTATTTTTGATAAGAATATAAGGGAGAAATAAGTTGTATAAGGGATAAATTTTTCTTGTAATGTTGAGAGTGCTTTTGGTTGATTATGGAAATGAAAGCATGATGTTTTAAGGTTAAAATTGCTTCTTGTGTGAAGTTGTGAAACCTTAAGTGGGTAGCTTTGAGATTGACATTTGCTTTCATTAAATTGGTAATAATCAAGCTATTCTTTACTTGGTTAAAGTGTTGGGCTTACTCCTTTGTTGATGATTTGAAAATTTTTGTGTGCTCTTGTTTATTTGAGTTCGTGGATGCTTTTTGTTCAAACAATATTGGAGAGAAAAGGAGTTCTACTTGTTTCCTTTTCTGATGTTGATTGTGAAATGCTTCAAGGTTGTGTTTTGAGTTGAATGGTGTTGATTGAACCTTGTTTGATGAGCATTTTTGTTGAAGCCCTAATTGATGGTGAAAAGAACATGAGTATCATTGTTATGTGATTCTTTGCATAGTTGGCAATTGTTGGGGTTTCATGTTCTTGAAAGAAAGCATTCTATCCTATCCATTTCAGATATTGAGTTGAGTTTTCAGATTTGATATTGATTTTGAGCTGAGTTGATTTGAGTTGAGTTTTGAGATTGGGAGTTGAGTATAGAACATATTGAGTCTCTAACAATTCTCTTTATGCTTCTATGAGTTTGACAAATCACACCAATTCACCTTGTGATTTCCTACTAAGAATTTTTTTTTTGTTTCTTCTTGGTGAGCTTGCTGAGTTTTTGGACAGGTTCTGGTGGGGACTTTTGAGCAATCTTGGACAGGTTTCGGTGGGGACTTGTGAGCAGATTTGGATAGGTCCTAGCAAAGGACTTGTGAGCTGAGTTTGATAGTTCTATCAAAGAACTTGAGGACAGAGGTGCACTGGTTCTTTGAGAAGAACCTGAGGACAGATTTGGCAAGTCTTTGAGAAGGCTTGTGTGCATAGGATTGATTTATTCAAGTGTTGAACATATCTGACAGATAGAGGAAGACTTGTACTAGACTGACTGACTGTGTTTGGTACAGGTTGCTGAGCTGATGTGGACATGATCATAGAAGGCAGAGGTCTCTTAGGCTAAGCATTGAGGATAGGAGGTCTTAGGTGGAAAGGAGTTCCACATGCTGGCAAGAGGTAGAGGCAGTTGATCTTCTAAGGGATCATTTCTAGAGCAGATGAGAAGGTATCTTCTTTGAGCAGAGGCTCATAAATTCTGATTGGGGGAAGGTATCTCCTTTGGGCTGAGGCTCATAAATATTGTAATTTGGAAGGATTCCCAAAGAATTTTGAGATAACTTTTAGAGAAAAGTTTTGTGGACGTAGCCCAGCCATTTTGGGTGAACCATGTTAAAATTTGTGTCACTTTGTGGATGATATTGTGCATTGCTTTGATATTGCTTTGGGTATATTGCTTTACTATTTTGAGGTATAAAGGAAAAAGTAAAAAGAGGTCTTATACTGTTCACCCCCCCTCTCAATATAAGCTTGTGTTCTTCGATTGGTATTAGAGCCGGTGCCTTCGGAAAGTTTAACAGCTTGAAGGAAAAGCTAGTAAAGAACACAATGGATCATTCAAGTGGCAATGCAGCACCTATTCTTGATGGGTCAAATTTTGGTCTTTGGAGTGCAAGGATGAAGGTTCATCTAATGGAACTTGGGAATGAGGTTTGGGAAGTGATTGAAGATGAGTACACTATTCCTGAACATGGTCCTATTACTAAAGAAGAAAGGCTCCTACATCACAGCAATTCAAAGGCAATGAATGCAATCCCGAAAGGCTTACAAAAAGCGAGATCTCACTAAAGTGATTCACCGTAAGACAGCTAGTGAAATGTGGAAACAGTTGAAGGTGGTTCACACAGGTGATACAAATGTCAGGAAGGCCAAGTTGAGACACTTCAAAGGTATGTTTGAACAACTCAAGATGAATTATGATGAAAATATTAGTGACTACATGCTCCGTATGGATGAGGTTGTTAACTCCATGAAAGACTTAGGTCTTGAGCTTGCTAAAAATGATGTTTGTGATAAGATTTTAAGATCTCTTCCTAATAGATTTAGTGAAAATATTTCTGTTATTGAGGAAGCTAAAGATTTTGATAAGTTGAAAAAGGATGAGCTCCATAGTATACTTGCAGCATTTGAGTTGAGAACTCAAGTGAAGGTTGATGTCAAGAAAGAGGAAGCTTTCAAGGCTACCAAGAAATCCAAGGGTAAGCAGCTTCAAGATAGTGATGAGTCTTCTAGTGATGAAGAGGCATATTACAGCAAGAAAGGCAAGTTCTCTAGAAAGCACAAAAGTATGAAAAATATAAGATGTTTCAATTGTGGAAAGTTTGGTCATTATGCTACTGATTGTACTGTTCCCAAGAATGAAAGTGATGAAGATAAACAGGATTCTAAGAGCAAGGATTCTGAAAAGCACAAGCATCATAGGAAGAACAAAGATGAGCATAGCAATCAAGGAAAGAGGTATTCTCACAAGCACAAGAAGAGTTTCTACCTAGACAAAGCAAGTAAGTGTTCTAGTAGTGATAGTGAAAGTTCTTCAAGTGATGATGAAAATGATATGTTGTTCATATCAAAAAAATAGGAAGAACTAAAACATAGATTCATTATCATGAAATGTCTTAGATGTGAAAACTTTGATCACCTTGAGGATGATTGTACAAATAATGATTTGGTTTCTAGTATGTATGAGGATGCTTCAAAAAACTATAAGGAAGATGCATGTATGGTTTTTGAAAAGGGTAGCACCTCTAGTGATAAGAAATCTGAAAAAGGCTATGATGATTCAAAAAGCAAACAAATAGAGGAAGATATAGAGGAAGGTGAAATAGATCTTGAAGGTGAACTTATTAGTGCTCTTAGTGCTTTGAAAAAGGAAAGAAAGAAGAATGCTAGACTCAAGTATAAGTTAGATGAATGTTGCATGGAAAGAGATGAGCTTATAGAAAGTCTTGACTTCTCTATAGCTAAGACACAAGAACTCAAGGATGAGTTAGAGTCTAAGGTTCTTGAGTATAGCGAGTTGGAACAGAAAATGGCTTCTTTGAAAGAGGAAACTAAAGAGTACAAGGATAAGCTTTACAGGTTTCAAGATAGCTCCAAAAAGGTTAAGTCACTCATCAAATGTCAAAGAAAGACAACAGATAAAATAGGACTTGGTTTTGTTAAGCCACACAAGGAACAAGTTGGAGAGTCTAGTAAGAGACTCCAAAAGGAAGAGAATTCTGATGAGGAAAGTATTTCAGAAAAGGAGTCCTTGAATGATAGATGCACAGAAATAGAAAAAAAAAATTAGAATGAGAAGAAGAAGTATTCAGGACCCAAGAGGTCAAATAAAGGAAAGTTTCAAGGCAGATGTTTTTCTTGTCATAGGTTTGGTCACATGGCTTCACATTGCATGGCTCAAGTGAAGAAGGTAAATGATAGTTTTAGAAGTGCTAGTTACTTTCAAGGGTATTGCTACTCTTGTAAATAGTTTGGGCACAAGGCAGTCTATTGCAAGGTAAATAATAGGAACATGTTTGATCAAAACAGGTTTGGTCAGAACAGGTTTGGTCAGAACAGGTTTGGCCAGAACAGGTTTGGTTAGAACAGGTTTGGTCAGAACAGGTGGATTCAAATATTAGGTTTACCTCAGAGAAACAACATCGTCAAGTGTTTCAAGTGCAACAATGAAGGTCACATAATCAGACAGTGTAGAGTTGAAATTCTAGAATACAGGAATAGGAACAGTGGCATGATCAGGTCCAAGGATCAATGCATGGACAAGAACAAGGATGAGAACAAGAACAAGAACAGGAATATGGACAAAGAGTTCAAGAGAAGGCCCGAAAAGGAAGTTATAGACGCTGATGATGATCAGTGCCTAGTGGGAGTTTTAGTCCCACCCCAGAATTAATCACCTCATCAGGAGGTGGGGGAGGGACTAAGCTAAGAGGCTCATTCTTAGTCTCGAGCCCCAAAGGTGACCCTTTGCCATTGATGACAAATGGGGAGATATATGAGTAAGGGGGAGAGCTTCAAAGTGAAGAGGAGAGCTTCAATTCAGGGGGAGCAAAACTTCAAAAGAATATTCTCAGTTGTGGGCACAGTTGGTCAGTTGTTAGCACATTTGGTTTCAGTTTTGGCTCTTGAGAAGTGTTTTCAGTAAAGGTTTGCCATCAATGACAAAGGGGGATATTGTTGGCAATTTTGGGTACTTTGGGTACATTTCCTTTGCTCAAGTGTATAAGTTGTCATTGATGTCAAGAAGCTCTTGAAGGAATTTGATTTGATGTCAAATAATTTGTTTTGATGAAGGTTACTGGCATGACAGTTTCAAAGGTCTTTTGTAAAACCCAAGTTGGCAGGTTTAAAGATTACAGGTGGATGCATTAGTTTAATGCATTTGGGTCCAGGAGGAAGTATTTATTTAAATAATTAAAAACCTTGTTAAGGTTCCCTTTAATTATTTTTAAATAAATATTAAATTATTGTTTGCAATGGGTTATCCTAAACCATGGTGCTATGTTTTAAGATTGTGGGCGCTAGCCAAGACCTACGCCGATGTGTTAAACTCCTCATCGACGTCAAGAGCTTATGGTAAAAATGCATATAAATCTCCCTCGATGAAAATCAAGAATGATCCCATCTGCATTTTGAAAAGAGTTGCTCACTATGAATTCATGATCCACTGTTTGATTTCTTCCTTTCTATGATTTCATGATCCATTGTTCGGATTTCTTCTTCGATTGTGTCCTCATCATTTCTCGTAAATCAGTCGTAAGGTTTTTGTCTTTGTGTTCGCATTAGATGAAAGGGAAGCATTGTTGTTTTATTTAATCCCTGGTGCAGAAGGAACAAGGCTAATAGTGTGAGGTTTAAACCTCACCGAGCACCTTTGGTGCACCGATAGTGGCTAGGTTGTTGGCGCGCTACCCAAACAGGAGGTTTCATGTTCGAATAACACAAAAGGGTTTTTCTTCGTGAAGTGGACGCAGCGGGTGGGGTTAGAATTCGTGCGTAATTTCTCCATAGCATGATTTTTTATGTTGGCCAAGGTATTTTCGAAATTAATTTTTGCTAAGTGTATTTTACGGATGGAGGAAGTTTATTAGAGGGAAAAACAGCTTAGGAGTTATAAGGAGTTTAAAGCTTGTTTTGTTTTGATAAAAGATTCTTTTGAAGGTGTTGTTTGAAATATCTTATTGCATTCTTATGAGAGATAAATTTTATTTTTGATAAGACTATAAGGGATAAATAAGCTGTATAAGGGATACATTTTTCTTTTAATGTTGAGAGTGCTTTTGGTTGATTATGGAAATGAAAGCATGATGCTTTAAGGTTAAAATTGCTTCTTGTGTGAAGTTGTGAAACCTTAAGTGGGTAGCTTTGAGATTGACATTAGCTTTCATTAAATTGTTAATAATCAAGCTATTCTTTACTTGGTTAAAGTGTTGGGCTTACTCCTTTGTTGATGATTTGAAAATTTGTGTGTGCTCTTGTTGATTTGAGTTGGTGGATGCTTTTTGTTCAAACAATATTGGAGAGAAAAGGAGTTCTACTTGTTTCCTTTTCTGATGTTGATTGTGAAATGCTTCAAGGTTGTGTTTTGAGTTGAATGGTGTTGATTGAACCTTGTTTGATGAGCATTGTTGTTGAAGCCCTAATTGATGGTGAAAAGAACATGAGTATCATTGTTATGTGATCCTTTGCATTGTTGGCAATTTTTGGGGTTTTATGTTCTTGAAAGAAAGCATTCTATCCTATCCATTTCAGATATTGAGTTGAGTTTTCAGATTTGAGAGTGACTTTGATATGAGTTGATTTTATTTGAGTTTTGAGATTAGGAGTTGAGTATAGAACATATTGAGTCTTTAACAATTCTCTTTATGCTTCTATGAGTTTGAAAAATCACATTGGGTCTCTAACAATTCACCTTGTGATTTCCTACTAAGAAATTTTTTTTTCTTCTTGGTGAGCTTGCTCAGTTTTTGGACAGGTTTCGATGGGGACTTGTGAGCAGTCTTGGACAGGTTCCGATGGGGACTTGTGAGCAGATTTGGACAGGTCCTAGCAAAGGACTTGTGAGTTGAGTTTGATAGTTCTATCAGAGAACTTGAGGACATAGGTGCACTGGTTCTTTGAGAAGAACCTGAGGACATATTTGGAAAGTCTTTGAGAAGGCTTATGTGCAGAGGATTGATTTGTTCAAGCATTGGACAGATCTGACAGACAGAGGAAGACTTGTACTAGACCGACTGACTATTTTTGGTACAGGTTGTTGAGCTGTTGTGGATGTGATCATAGAAGGCAAAGGTCTCTTAGGCTAAGCATTGAGGACAGGAGGTCTTCGGTGAAAAGGAATTCCATGTGCTGGCAAGAGGTAGAGATAGTTGATCTTCTAAGGGATCATTTCCATAGCAGAGGGGAAGGTATATCCTTTGAGCAGAAGCTCATAAATTCTGATTGGGGGAAAGCATCTCCTTTGGGCCGAGGCTCATAAATATTGTAATTGGGAAGGATTCCCAAAGAACTTTGAGATAAATTTTAGAGAAAATTTTTGTGGACGTAGCCCAGCCATTTTGGGTGAACCACATTAAAATTGGTGTCACTTTGTGGATGATATTGTGCATTGCTTTGATATTGCTTTGGGTATATTGTTTTACTATTTTGAGGTATAAAGGAAAAAGTAAAAAGAGGTCTTATACTGTTCACCTCCCCCCTCTCAGTATAAGCTTGTGTTCTTCAAACCAATGCTCAATAATTTCACTCAATCATTCAACCAATTAAGCACAAATTGCTTACAAACCCTAACCAAGTGTTTCACAATACTTCCAAAAAAAAGCACAATGTACGTCTCAAATCCTAACTAAAATAATTTATATATCTTAAATTTTCTCCAAATATTCAACAATGAAGCACATAGAACTCACTCAAATATTTCCAACAAGACTCATCAAACAATCCTTTTCACTCCACCTTATGTTTCATAACATTCAATCCAAAAAACACTTCAAAAAAAATATGATGTGCCCATACCTTTTTGCTTGTTCTTATGGAGATATGTCTTCAAAATATGTTTCACAATCAACCACTTTTCTATGTGCCACTTCACAAGTTAGATAGAAAATTTCTATTTCAAAATTTCCTCATAAATTTTCTTCAATGATCTCTAAAAATAATACTCTAGAGCTCTTCCTTAGTTCTCAAAGACACTACATTAAATCTCTCAAAATTATCTCAATAATTTCCCTTTCATAAAGCACAATTTACAATCAAATAAAATCTCTTTTACACCTTTTATCTCCACACTTTCAAAATAATTTTCACTCCACTTTTATATCAAAAACAAATACATTACATTCATAAATCCTTCACAAACTTATCACTCCAAGCTTAACAGATTTAAATAAATGATATTTAAACCCTAAAAATATTGTAAAAGTATTTTACCTTATATCTCCTAAGTTTTCAAACCATAGGTCAAATTAACATCTTCCAAATATACTATAGCCAATAATCAATAATGTAACACATACCTTGTAAACCAAACCAAAGTGCATACCTTTAAAAAAAAATATTTGCTTTGTTGTGGATAGGAATCGACCCTCTGACCTCAGCCCACCAAGCACAGCGTCTTGGCTGCTTGTGCTAGAAAAATGGTTGAGGCTAAGCGTTAGCCTCCCACACAAAATACTTGTTGCCTCTATAAAATCTCAAAAAAAAACCTTCAAATCAGTGCTAGGGGAATTCAAACCCTGTACCTCTCTTCTACCAATGACTTAACGCAGGACCCACCTTCCACTTTGGCTACCAGCCCTTGGTGCATGAAAATATTCACCACCCTCTCTTTATTCTTTGTGCTCATCCAAAAAATAATAAACATCCATGTTTCTTCTCTCTCCTCTGTTTGATTTTGTTCGCATGGACTTCAATGCTTAGCATTCGATTTTGTTTGCATGTGCTTATTTCCTAAGCCTTCAAATTTCTTCCATTTTAATTTTTATTACCTCATTTTATATGCTCTAAGGTAATGTCTAAAACGTCGACAAAATATCTACCTCCAATATTAGATTTGAATATTTGGCACCTTAGCCAAATTCAAAATTTAATTATAATATTAATATAATATTTTAACCTTAGGTTAAAGATTATATTAGTTAATCTAGTTTTAAATAATACTTTTGCATGATATTTACACCAATTTTTTTATTCCTTTTATTAAGCCCTCCTAGCTTAATTATTATAATATATATTTTTTTTATAAGCGAAAAACCCCTTGTGGGGTCACCTTGGTCTGAGAGACCACGAACAGGGGGTTCTACACCGTCAAAGTCACCTGGTAATCACACCCAACCTTGCCCGCACCAAAAATATACATTGTATTTTGGGTACCCAATTCAGCTTTTTGGTAGGGTGGAGATTCGAACCTAGGACCTCCCTTGGAGGATTGCCCTCTCCTCTCCAACTCACCTACAAAACCTGGGTTAATTATTATAATATTTAAAATATTTTAATATCTCTTTTTCTCTTTAAAACCATGGGCATAATATTGTGTCTTCAACCATGTTAGCCAACCCTTTTGGCTTATAATATAAAATATTATAACTAGTTATTTTACCACTTTTCTTGTACTAAAATGAGCTTACCTTGAACCAAACACTTGACATCAATGACAACATTATTACTCAAAATATCCAACAATCTCCCTCTTTGTCATTGATGGCAACCCTTTTTTTTAACCATTCCTTTTATTTTTTTTAATTATGTTCCCCATGAGAAACTGCTCCCCCTGACTGAATGCTCTCACCCTAACTCAAATCTCTCCCCCCCTTTGACATCAATGGAAAAGGGACTCATTTGGGGATAAAAATAATACTTTTAGCTCAGCCCCATCCCCACCTCCTCTCCTTGAGGTGAATAATTTTGGATTGGGAGTATCTCTGCTCCCAGCATACAATGCTCATTTTCTTTTTCCACCTTATTTCTCGACTGACCCTTTTGATTATTTTGAATAACCATGTTCTTACATGTCCCTGGAAATTTTGTTCTACAACACTTGGTCATATGCCCAAAATTATTGCACTTATGAAAATTAATGTTGTGGTTCCTGGAAGGTGCAAATATCTTGAAGTTCCTCCTAGTGAAGCCATCCCCATTCTTGTCATGAACACTGCAATGAATTTCTTTATGACCAAAATGATTACAAGAGTAGCAATACCCTTGAAATAGATGCCCATTTCTAAAAAATTTCTTAGTGAAATCATATTCCTTCTTTTCATGTGTCCTGCACTACATAGCCTTGTGACCAAACCTATTACATGAGAAGCAACATCCTTTGAAGAAATCTTGCCTTGAACCCATTGGTCTCTTAGTCCTTTATTCCCTGTGATGTTCCTTGTTCTCTATTTGTGCATTGTTTCCTTCCTTTTTGAGCCTTTTGTTTTTCAACTTATCCTCATAAGTCTCACTTTCTCCTTCACTTTCTTCTTATGAAGATTCTTCTTCTTTGGCAGTTGAGCTTGACTCCTCTTATTGCTTCCTTTGTCCTTATTCAAAACCAAGTCATGTCTTGTTTGATGAAGATATTTATTCATTGATAATCTTATCCAAAGTCTTTGAACATTCCCAAAACCTGTGTAGCTTGTCTTTATACTCTTTCACTTCCTTCCTTAGTGAAACTACCTCATGCTCTAATCTCTCACATTCTAAGAATTTTAGCTCTAACATTTCTTTAAATCTCCTTGTCTTAACTATTGAGTTTTTCATATATTGTATAATCTTTTCCTTCTCTTCATCACATTCTTGAAATTGAATCTTGAGTTTTGAATCCTACTTTCTAACCCAAGTTCTCGCATGGAGTTAACAACCTCATTCACTCAAAGTAAGCATGTAGCAATGTCTTCCTCATCCTTCATCCTCAAGTCCTATAATTTTTTCTTGTGATTTTGCAACTTTACCATCTTGACCTTTTTATCTCCCTCATATGCTTTCTTCAACTTTTCCAAATATCTTTTGTTGATGTGCAATGCATAACTTTTACAAATTCTGCTTCACATAATCCACCCAAGATTACATTCATTACATTTGCATTATGCAGGTGTAAGATCTTACCATCTTATCTATAGGAGAACTAGCTGGAGGTGTGTTTCCATCTTTAACTGCTTGCCATGTCTCAAATCCTTGTACCATCAGGTAAGTCTTCATTCTTACACTTCAAAAAGTATAATTGTTCCCATCGAACAATGGTGCCTTATTTACTGAAGGTCCACTTTGATATGCCATATGTGTTCATGTACACTCTTCCTTCAAGCTATTAATATTTTTTGAAGGAACCCGTTCTGATACCAATTGAAGAACATAAGCTTATACTGAGATGGGGGTGAATAGTATAAGACCAACTTTTACATTTTTTTCCCAAACAATATTATCCAATATTATCAATGGTCATATCAATAGTAGTAATAAAATCAATACAAAAATCATAACACATAAGAGAGACACCAATTTAATGTGATTCACTCAATGTGGGCTACTCCATGGAGAAAATATTTCTACTAAATTTTCTCAAGAAATATTTTTGGGAATCAATTCCTTTTTACAATATTTATGTACATTTGTCTAAAGGAGACACAAATACCCTATACTCTGATTTTTGGATATCCCTCCATAGGAGAAATATTTCCCCTTTTCTCTAGTTCATGGAACTTGATCCAAGAGACTTTTATCTCCTTAACTAGTTCATGTATCTCTCTCCACAAAAAAACTATATCTTCTCAACTGGTTCATGGATCGCACTCCATAGGAGAACTCTTTCCCCTTGCTCTGTTTCATGGATCTCTATCCATAGGAGAACTCTTTCCCCTCTGATATGGCTAATGATATTCTAGAAGACTTATGTCCCCACTGCTATGGATTGTGTATCTCTCTCTATTGAAGACCTATATCCTCATTGCCCTGGCTAATGGATATCTATCCACTAGAGACTGATATCCTCTAATCTATCACCTTCAAATATTGCTCTCAAATCTATCTCAAATTTGCTTATAAATCTCTGTCTCAAATCTATCCCCAAGTCTTAACACAAAGCTTGATCAAATTTTCTTAGATCTATCCCAATAATTAACATAAAGCTTTAACAAATCAAACCTACTTTCAATGCTATCTCAAGTCTTCACCAAGGATTTCTTAAATCTATCTTCATGTCTTCACCAAGACTTGCTCAAATTTGTCTTCAAGTCTTCACCAAGACTTGCTCAAATCAGGTCTCACACATACTCAAAACAACTCATAAAATATGCTCAATCAATCTCAACTCTTGCACACAATGCTATCAAATGCTTTGTCTAGTATTCAAAGTAATTCCTTTAACTTGAATTATTTTGGATATATTTTATTTAGAATTCATTTAACCTCTGGAACATATAGAGAATGATACTCTATCAAAAACTAAATATGTCCTACTCAATAATTAAGTCTATCACTTTCACAAATCTGATTTCTATTTTTTGCACATTCACTTTCAATATCACACAAAACCAATGCTCAAGAATTTCACTCAATTATTCAACCAATGAAGCACAACTTGCTTACAAATCCTAACCAAGTGTTTCACACTACATCCAAAAAAAACCATAATTTAGGTCTCAAACCCTAACTCAAATAATTCATAATCTCTAACTCAAATGTTCTTCATGTTGGAAATTACCATTAGTAAAAGGTTAAAAATTTGATTTTAACTGGGGTAAAGGTAACTTACCTTTTACCTTACCTGGACGGCAGTGGACGGCAGCATTTGGGCGGCAAGAGAATTCCTTCCATCCTTCTTTTCCCCCAATTTCTCCTTTCCCCCTTTCTTTCTCGAATAGGTTATTTACCGCCTATTTAATCTATGTAACCTAAGTTTGAAGGTTAATGCAATAATTCCTTTTTTCGTAATCACTCACCTTTCACATTTGGTATCGATGCGACGGCACAGATCTTGAGGTAGCCTACAGGAGCCGAGGCGGCACGGATCTCGAGGTGGCCCGTAGGAGCAGTCTGGCACGCTTTTTGAGGCACTGGAGGAGCTGGACGAGGCGGCCCATAGGAGCAGTAGATCCGCATGATTCTCGAGGCGTTGTTGACGTGGCGATCTGCTGCACGCGACCCGAGGCATGAGACTGACGTGGCGCGATGCATGGCGATGTGTGACTGGCACGCGACCCGAGGTGTGGTGACGTGGTGCTGGTGCACGGCCCGAGGAGGGTGACGTGGCGATCCCCGAGGTGTGGTGACGTGGCATTGGTGCGTGGCCCGAGGAGGGTGACGTGGCGATCCGCAAAGTGTGTGCTGACGTGGCGCTGGTGCGCGGCCCGAGTGGTGACGTGGCAAAAGGAACCTGCGTGTTCGTGACTGCCCGCAGGTAGTCAAAGTACAGTAGGTGTTTAGTTATTTTTAAATAACTAAAACATCGCCCTACGGGCGATGTGGGACAATTAGTCCCAACAATTTTTAAGCTTCGCGCCGAAGCGCGAAGCCAACACTAGCTTCACGCTCGACGCGGAAGCCAAGGGGCGGGGAGCACGCATTGCTCCCGGATCAGCCCGGTAGCGCAGCGGCTACCCTCAGCCCTGACACCCGCGAGGTCGCAGGATCGACTCTCGGCGGGGTCGATAGATAGTTAAATTTTTTTTTAATTAAATTTTAAAAAAAAAAAAACTAATGAATAGTTTAAAAAATATATATAATATTTTTTTTGTGTGTGTAATTTCCTAAGAGGAAATTTCTGTTCATTAGTTTTTCAAAAAAAAAAAAATTTCAAAGTTAAATGAAATTTCCTAAGAGGAAATAATTGTAAAGTTTTTTTTATAAAAAACTTAGAAAGTTAATTTTTTTTTATTACTATTTCCTAAGAGGAAATCTTTGTAAAAGAAAATTTCTGGGAAATTTTCTTAAATGATAAGATCGGAAGGTTGTTATCATGCCCTCTGCAAGTTGTTACTGAGAACAACTCCTGAAAACTTTGATAGGCACGTGAAAACACTAGGACTTAATACAGTTTTTCACAGTTGCAAAACGCGGTTATTGCACACCAGAGAAATCCTGATCAAGGATACGAAGCAGATTCAGAAGATAACTCCTTTGGCAGCAAGTTTGAACAATCTGACACAGTTGCAATTGCTCCACAAGGATCAGAATATACTCATTATAGTAATTCAGTTGAAATCCTACAACCTCCTTCTCTGAAATAATATTGATCAGTGACGATGATGAACAAGTCGCTGACAATTTTGTAATGGCTGAACAAGTTTGAGTTGTTTATGATTTTAAATCAAGCAGGGCTTGATAGTTTGTAAAGTCTTTTTTTGCAATAAGACTATAAAAGAGAGGTTTCTTGTTTTAGTAGATAAATGGGATCACATAATAATCTACCAATTCCCGAATTTAGAGGGGATAATTATGAGTACTGGTCCATCAAGATGAGGACATTACTCATCGAAAAAGGACTATGGGATATTATTGAAGACGGTTACATTGCTCCAACAGATTGGACTACCTTAAGTGCAAATGATAAAAAGATCTACAAAGATGCACAGAAAAATAATTCATTTGCCTTATACCATCTTCAATCAGCATTAGATCCAAGTATCTTTTCGAGAATTGCATCTTTCTTAACTGCAATAGATGCATGGAATGCCTTGAAAGAAGGATTCCAAGGAAGTGATAAAGTAAAGCAAGTCAGGCTTCAGACTTTGAAAAGAGATTTTGAAAATCTCAGAATGAAGGAAAATGAAAGAGTTGGAGACTACTGTGTTCGAGTTAAAGCGGTAGTTGATATGATGCAAACTTTAGGTGAAGACACAAAAAATGAAACAATTGTGAAGAAAGTGTTGAGAACACTTCTTCCTAAGTGGAATCACATTGCAATCATAATTGAAGAATCCAAAGATCTTTCTACTCTTACATTTGATAGTTTGATTGGATCATTAACATCACATGAAGAGCGACTTCAAGGTGCACCTTCAACAAGCTATGGAGGTGATGACAAAGCCTTCACTTCGAATGAAAGTGCAAGACGAGGACAAGGAAGAGGCCGAGGCGAGAGGTCAACAACAAAGAGGCAAGGGCCAAAGCAACTCCTACGAGAGGAGGTAATCAAAACAGAGGTGGAAATCAAAACAGAGGAGCCAATCGGAACCAAAGCGGCAATGCGAGGCCATGGAAATCAAGGACGAGGAAGTAACAAGACTAAAACGACTTGTTTCAATTGTGGGAAACAAGGCCACTTCGCTCGAGGGCTGCTGGTCAAAGTCTACAAAAGATCAAAGCAGACAATATGGCTCATTCTACGGAGAAGAAGAAGGTCCACCAAACCTTTTTCTCTCTTATGGACAGCCGGATCAAAATCTAAATGATACATGGATTTTGGATCTTCGGTTGCTCCAACCACATGAGTGGCAAAGAAAATCTCTTTGCTACATTAGATTCAAATTACAAATCTCATGTTAAGTTAGGGGATAATAAATCCTTGCAAGTTGAAGGCATAGGAGCTATGGAAGTTCCAACAAAAGAAGGCCTTAAAAATGTGAATGACATATACTATACTCCACGGCTACAACACAATTTGTTAAGTGTTGGCCAAATGATGGAGAAGCATTACAAATTAGTTTTTGATGAAAGAAAATGTACAATCTTTGATAAAAACAATTGTAACCGGGTCATCACTGAAGTACCTATGACAAAGAATAGGTTGTTCCCTCTAAAATTTGGTGAGCCAGGGGGAGCTCAACTTGCAAACATTGCTATTACAAATCCAAGTGAATTGTGGCACTTGAGATATGGTCACCTCAATTCCGCTAGCTTGAAAATGTTAACATCACAAGCTATGGTGACGAGGACTACCAAAAATTCCAGAACATAAAAAGGTATGCGAAGCATGTGCTTTGGGAAAGCACTCCAGAACGAAGTTTCCAAGAGGCCGAGCGTGGAGAGCAAGCTATCCTCTTCAGCTAGTACATTCGGACATCTGTGGTCCAATGCAAACAAAGAGCCTTGGAAACAATTCTTATTTTCTAACATTCATAGATGATTATTCTAGAATGTGTTGGCTTTATTTTCTGAAACACAAAGATGAAGCATTTGATTGCTTCATAGACTTCAAAAATAATGTAGAAAAGCAAAGTGACTACTATGTCAAATGTCTTCGCATTGATAAAGGAGGAGAGTACTCCTCAAATGAATTTCTTCATTATTGTAAGCAAAATGGGATAAAAAGGCAGTTCACCACTGCCTACACCCCACAGCAGAACGGTGTGGCTGAGAGAAAGAACCGCACCCTTGTTGAAATGGCACGAACAATGCTTCAGGCAAAACATCTCACAAACAGCTATTGGGCAGATGCAGTGAGAACAAGTGCATATATTCTAAATAGAAGTCCGACTTCTAGTTTAGATGGTATCACTCCTTATGAAGGATGGTACGGTAAGAAACCAAATGTCAAACATTTCAGAGTATTTGGTTCTTTAGCATATGCACACATTCCTGAGGAGAATAGAAAGAAGCTTGATCCAAAGAGTCAAGCATGTGTTTTTGTAGGGTATTGTGATTCAACCAAAGGGTATAGATTGTACAATCCCACGACACATAAAATCATTATCTCCAGGGATGTAATTTTTGATGAAGGGGGAGAATGGGGTCATAAAAAATTTGTTGATTTTGACTCTAATTCGGACAGTTCTACATTAGTACCTCCCACATTGGTACAACCCAAGAAAAGCAGTGTAAAAAGTCCTCCTCCACAAATTCCACATCAGGAAACTTCATCAAGTACATCAAGTGGTACACCAAGTCCAAGAAGGAATTTGTTGGCACCCCCAAATTCTCCAAAATGATTTCAAAGATCTATAAGCGCTCCAAGCCCGATGGATATTGATTCAGTTTCTCAAAGGAAAGAGACAAATAGAGGAAAGCGCATACTGTAGAGTCATCCATCTACTCAAATGTTGGATAGGAATTTCCAACAAAGATACACTAGGAGTCAAGCTAGTGAGATGGATGACATTTTGTCAAGACTTGAAAATCTTCAAATGTCAGGGGATGATGAGTCTCATGAACCAAGGGGTGATGTAGTCAATTATGCTTTGTTGGCTGCTGCACAGCTAGAACCTTCTAGCTATGAAAAAGCATGCATTGAAAATATATGGCAAGATGCCATGGAAGAGGAAATATCCTCAATTAAAAAGAATGATACTTGGGAGCTTGTGAAGCTTCCCAAGGGAAAAAAATGTGTTGGATGTAAATGGGTCTATAAGACCAAATTCAATGCTGATGGGAGCATTGAAAGGCACAAGGCGAGATTAGTAGCTAAAGGTTTTACTCAGAAATATGGAATAGATTATGAGGAAACCTTTGCTCCAATTGCTCGACAAGAAACAATTAGAACTGTTCTTTCCTTGGCAGCCCATAAAGGATGGAAAATTCAACACATGGATGTGAAAAGTGCATTTTTAAATGGATACCTGACAGAAGAGGTGTATGTTCAACAACCTCAAGGTTTCCAAGAACCAGGAAAAGAGAACCTTGTTTATAAATTGAAAAAAGCACTTTATGGCCTCAAGCAAGCACCAAGAGCATGGTACTCACGAATTGATGGCTATTTCAGCAAATATGGTTTCACAAAAAGCAAGAGTGAACCAACATTATACTACCTGAAAAATGGAGTAGATATCCTCATAGTTTGTTTATATGTGGATGATCTAATATTCATGGGTAGTAATGATAAAATGAATATGGAGTTCAAAAACTCCATGATGAATCAATTTGAGATGAAGGATCTCGGATTAATGAGATACTTTCTAGGAATGGAAGTACATCAATCAAAGAATGGGATCTTCATATGTCAACAAAAATATGCTCATGACATGATCAAGAAATTTGCTATGCGGCGAGTGCAAATCAGTTGCAACACCAAGCTGGACATGGAATCCAGCTAAGCAAAGAAGATGGAGCACCAAAAGTTGACTTGACCAATTACAGAAGCATGGTTGGGAGTTTAATGTTTCTCACCAACACTAGGCCAGATATACAGTATGTTGTTTCTCTTGTATCACGATATATGGCATGCCCATCCGAGCTGCATCTTCAAGCAACCAAACGAATTTTACGATATGTAAAAGGTACATTGGATTTTGGAATCCATTACCACAAGTCTAACTCTGTGAAGTTATTTGGTTATAGTGACAGCGATTGGGGCAATAATATAGATGACAGAAAATCTACATCAGGGAACTGTTTTAGTCTAGGTTCAGGACTAATAACTTGGAGTTCCAAGAAGCAATCTGTTGTAGCATTATCATCTACAGAAGCTGAGTACATAGCCATTACTCATGCCAGTACTCAGATCCTCTGGTTGAGGAAAATCCTTGAAGAGATTGGCGAAAAACAAATTGGTCCAACCAAATTGAATTGTGATAATATTAGTGCCATACAGTTGGCATATAATCCGATCCACCACAAAAGGTCAAAACATTTTGATATGAAGTATCACTTCATAAGAGATATGGTGGAGCAATGAGACAGTTGAGCTTCAATATTGTAGCACTTTGGATAATCTAGCGAGACATCTTCACCAAAGGCATGGCTAAAGCTCAATTTATAAAGCTGAGAGACTATATAGTTAGTCCTCTCAACTTTAAGGGGAGAATGTTGGAAATTACCATTAGTAAAAGGTTAAAAATTTGATTTTAACTGGGGTAAAGGTAACTTACCTTTTACCTTACCGGACGGCGATGGACGGCAGCATTTGGGCGGAAAGAGAATTCCTTCCATCCTTCTTTTCCCCCAATTTCTCCTTTCTCCCTTTCTTTCTCGAATAGGTTATTTACCGCCTATTTAATCTATGTAACCTAAGTTTGAAGGTTAATGCAATAATTCCTTTTTCCGTAATCACTCACCTTTCACACTTCAAACATTCAACAATGAAGCGCATAGAACTAACTCAAATATTTCCAAAAATGCTCATAAAACAATCCTTTTCACTCCACCTTATGTTTCACAACATTCAATCCAACAAACACTTTAAACAAAATATGATGTGCCCATACCTTTTTGCTTTTTCTTATGGAGATATGTGATGTAGGATCAAAGTATGAAGCTATATTATTCATCATAATGCAAGTATATATAGAATTACAATGGATTTTACGTTGGTTAAGTGGTTGAAACAATCTGCCAAACATGACCAACCACTTAACTACTAGTTAACCAAATGCTAATTAGGGATGTCCATTTACTACTAGAGAACAAATGAGATCTCTAACAGTTAACAACCATCTGACAACATGCTAACAACCTATTTCTAATAGTGGCATACTATGCCTCATGTGAATACAAAGTGCAATAAAATAGGAATAGTAAATAATAATAATTAAATTAGGCTTAAGTGGATAAGCCTAAGTTATCCTCAACACTCCTCCCAACCATATAAGCATTGGACCCCAATGCTCTCAACAAATGTGGAAAGTCATGGGCCATCTCATGGTGAGGAATCTAGCAAGCCATGTGTGGAAAGTGACCGCGACGAGTGACAAGGTAAGTAGTGGAAGAACCCTGTCCAGTGTGATGAGTCTTCATCTCAAAAACTCTATCTAAAATGAGTGAAAGTTGATAATCAGGTGCAACTATTACTGTAGGACTAAAAATAGGATCAAGTACCAAAAGAGGTTCCTAAAATGGTGTCTCTGGAAAGTGGCACTCATCCAAAGGAACCCAAAATTTGCCTCCAACCTGTGGTGAGTGAGGATTGTGATGCTTTCGCACCACTCCCTGGGAAGTAACCTTAGCTTGCTCCTCCATGTGTGCAATGGTGGGAGTGGGCAAAGCCAAAGGTAACTTTTGTGGAACAAGTGGTTTAGTGAGAATGGTGGGTTCCTTAACCACTTGCTCTTATGACTGTTCATCATGTGGGAGTGAAACTTCTTCCTTTACATGTTCCTTAGGTGGTGCTTTTTCTTCATTTTGTGTGGGACAAATGCTAGTAGGAGCTAAAATAAGTGCTTGACTCAATGGCTTCCTTACTTGCCTATAAATTAATATCAAATTGGAAGTAGGTGTAATGCTTTGTATCAAGTAGTTTTTACCATGCAACTCCAATGTGTAGGTGTTATTTTTAGCATGATAAATAGCATTCCTATAAAATTGTGTAGACACCAAAACAGCACCAATCCGATTATGTGACTGCAAACACTGATCGCATTGACACACACAGCCCCAAGGGCAGCCCCCAGAGGTTAAACAGTGGTCCTAACCACTCTCACAGTAGTTTTGGAAGGTCAAAAATCAATTTGGCACCTTCAGGCACTTTGCTCAATATTCGCCCTACCCAGGGACGAATTCAAACTGGGATTCGCCCCACCCAGGGACGAATATCAAGATTCGCTCCAGGGTGGGGCGAATTGCAGGTTTGACGGGAAAAAAGTCAAATCTTGACAAATGGCAGCTCAGATCCGCCACTTAACGCTTCCTTCATCGCATGGGAGTGTGGGTGAGCATTTTTGAGCATTAGAGGCAGTTGCAAGGGCAGTCATGAAGTCCCTAATCAGGGAAGAATCTCCTTCCCCCTGGGAAGGCATGATTGCCAAGTGGCGCCTCTGCATGCCCAATTCAAAGAGACCTCCAGGTCTATAAATTGGTGAGTTTCCTCACCCCAAAATAAGGAGGAGAGAGAGCATTTTAAGCAATGAAGTGCTGCCATTTTACTTCCCCATACACCCTTAGTTGATTTGTGCCTTTCACATCCGTGATCTCTTTTCGAGAAGAGGTCATTGGGTGACCATTGGAAGGTCAAATATTGAGCCCAAAAACCTAAAATTTTGCCATAGAATACCACCCAATTTGCTGACAACACTTTACAAGAGATTTTGGACCCATCCCAAGTGGATTGGTGCCGAAATCAGGCCCCAAACGGTGGGCGGCCTGCCCGGGCGCCCCCGCACTATTGCAGGTCTAATCGTCCCTTTTGGGAACGATTAGGAATCTATGGTAGATTGTTCTTTCTATCATTTTCATTTTGCATTTCATCTTATGCTGCTTAGATAGTTTGCAATTTCGATTTCGTAACGTTTTGAGCAAATCTTATCATGTTTTATCATTTTCTCGTCTTTACTAACTTGCAGAGGGCATCATCAAAATCTGGGCGTTAGAGGCCAAATCGGGGAAATATGACCATCTGGGTCATCCCAAAATGCCCCCAATTAGCTAACCCCCACTTTTTCAGGAGATTTGTAGCTGTCCAGATGTGACATTTTGAGCGGTGCTATCTGGCATTTTGTTGTAGGTAAATTCGTCCCGCCCCGGAGCGAATTCAAATCGGTGAGGAATTTCCTGACTGTTCTTTTTGCAATGCCTTCCTGGTGATGTTTTCATGCCCCTATCAAATTTTTAGATCATTTGGATATATGTTAGTTATCGTTTTATCTATTTCTTGCATGCACTAATCGTAGGCTTGGGGATTGCATGTCTCATCTCATCCGCAGGTGCTACTGACTATTTCTTGTTTCTTTGAACGTAGGATCTGGATGTTAGAGGAGCAGCAGTGAGTCAAAATTCGTATACGCAAGCGGCGGTGATGTTTGGTCCGCCCACTTTACATGTGGGCACGCGGAAGAAGGAATGGCCTCCATGGATGTAACAAAGAAACGAATTTAACGCTCCTCGCCCCTAAAAGGGGAGGAGGCAAATTGTAACCGAATTCCAAAACACATCAATAAAAGAAAGGGCTGTTTTCCACATTGGATTTTCATTTGGGTTTCAATTCGTTTATGCTTTTCCTATTTCATGCATTTTCAATTCGTAGGATTTAGCGTTAAGTTTAGTTTCGCTTTTGCATCGTACTTGGAGCCCTGTTTCCTTTTTGTTTTCGTATCCTCATGCTTTCAGTGGTGATCATGGTGGGACCTTGTCCTCTATTCTTTTTAGATCAGAAATCTGATCAAAATTTGCCTCTTGCTTGCAGGTATCATTTTTTTCGAACGCGGGACTGCTGTTCGTTCCAGTCTGTGGCGAATATAGAGCTGGAATTCGTCTCACCCAGGGACGAATGGGAATGCGCCCCACCCTATGATGAATTCAGTTCTATTATTCATCTCACCTAGGGATGAATAGCTCTCTACGCAGTTTCAGGGCAGAAACTCAGAACTAGCAGATTTGGGCAGAGAAGAGGTAGGGATTCTGAACTTTTCCTGTCATTTTTTGTTTTTAGTTTTCTATTTTTAGGGTACTTGCTTGCTTAGGGAAAGTTTTCTTTTACTGCTTGCTTGTTCCCTTTTTGCAAAATAAAAATAACCCCACACATCACGTGGCAAATTAAACACCAAGGAGCTGGTCGTAAAACCCCAGCCCTTGATCAAGACCAACGGTGGATTTCATCACCACCTTGGCTTGAATTTTTGCATCCATTGCCCCGATCGCTACTGTTGCTAGACGTAAATCCTGATGAAAGCTGACCGAGTGTAGCTGGGGTGATTCCCAACACACGAGGATAAGTCTTCTATGGTAGGTGTCATAAATAGGGTGATTCCCCTTTTGTACCGCCTACGTTCCATGTACCATCTGCTCTCACGTACCTATAGTTTCCCTCACGTAAGGGCGGGTATATAGAGAGGTTGGTATATCGGCCTGGCAATGGTATATCGAAGGGGTGACCAATTTTGGGAGTCATAAGAGCCATCATATTGCATTTAAACGTTCTTTACAAAAACCTTCAAAAAAAAAAACAAAACAAAACACACTAAACCAGGTTTAGGACACACTTTTAATCTTTAAACGAGATAATCATTGCTTTGTGTGTGTGTGCTCTTTTCTATTTAGTGTAGCATAAAAATCATAAAAAGAGATAAAAACCTACATAGCTTGTAGAAAAACACCACCATGGTGTACACCCGTAGCCAAGCCCAATCAAGGGTGGAAGCTGCAAAAAGTGTACAAGGGGGCACAAGTCGCCTCTGCTACAGCCCCAGGGACTTGGTCATTCCACCTTGGTGGCCTGACCCACAAGGGAGTCCACATCATTCCATTTCAGAATGGGACTATAGAGGCACCCCTTTGAGGGACATGCCCATTCATCATAGCCCCTTTCAGGAGGAGTCCTTACACGTGGCGCTCAATATAGACAAGAAAGCTCCCTTAGAAGCTCGATATGAGTGGCCACCATGCGATGAAGTGCTAGAGTGGCATAGTGTCCATGAGGAGAGGCCACATGATTATGGCATCCCTCCTTTGCCCCCCATCACTGTTAGAACCAATAGACAAAACCCAGAGCGCAGGGCTCTTCAAGCAGGGCGAGCCAACTCTGCCCACCCCTTTCACACATACGAAAGGGAGCACGAGGAAGACCATTACATTCCTCAAGAGCAATGTACAGTGTGGGAGCCATGCACTTTTGCACCCGCTATATACCATGATCACCCACTGAGGCCAGGGCCTCGGGTAAATGCCGCCAACCTCGACAGAGGGAAGCAACCCATTGAGATCTCGGATCATCGCGACCGAGGTAAGTGCATAGGAGAGGCATCCAGGCCTCCTAGGCTCAAGATGGTGGACCAAATCGACCTGGCAGTCGCAAGACATGCCGCCCGCCAAGCCCAGATCACGCGGCTTGAGCAAGACCAACAACAGCTAGAGCATCTATATCGCCTTAGCAAAGAGCGCATTCGGTGCCAAACAGATGAGCTGCTCCATAACCCAGTGCTTGAGAGGGTTTCGACCCCTCGCACCCAAAGAGCGGAACCATATGAGAGGCGCAACCCCTTGGTGCGAGATAGGTCTCCATGACCTTATCAAGTGTTGCCTCTGAGACCTCCTAGACCTGAGCGGGAGGCCACTCCCCGAAACAATGATGGGTACCCTCCGTGGGGACCCACCCAGGGTCATAGGTCTCATCCAGAGACTCCTCAAGAAGCTTACGAGGAGTATGAACAAGAAGAAGAGCGGGCCGAAATGCCCTACCAAGGTGGAGGGGTTGCTATCCGGCCACCCCTCCATAGGCCTCAAGTCTCCCACAACCCACAATGGGAGCAAACTAAAGAGGAAGAGATTAAATCTTTAGATGCATATAAAGCGTTGCTAGAGCATTTGGAGTCTGTGGAAACCAAAACTTTTGGGCCCCAAAAGCCCACGTTACGCCAACTCCGTAGTCATCCTGTGCATCCATCAGTGCCAGCACCCCCTTACCCTGAACACTTTAAGCTGCCTCAGTTGGCAATCTTTAGAGGTGAGGAGGATGCCCAAGAGCATGTGACGAGATTCCTGAGCCAATGCTTTGGCATTCAGGACAATGATGCTTTGTTATTAAGAACATTTATAACCACATTTGTAGGCCCTGCCTCGGATTGGTTTACTCAATTACCAAAGCACAACATTAACAACTTAGATCAGTTAGTGGATGCGTTCCTCGAACGCTTCACCTTCAACACCAAGAAGAAGGCGTCACTAAGTGACTTAGCCAGCCTCAGGAAGTATGAGGAAGAAACCATGGCGGCCTATGGGAATCGATGGAGGACTTTGCTTTCAAAGCTGCCCTACCTTCCCCCTATGTCCGACCTCACTCAAATGTTCTCAAAGAGCTATTTGAGATCGATCTCTATGCTATTGCAGCTATAGCAATATGCCACCTTAGAAGAAGCTCTGGCGCAAGCCAAGATCATTGAAGAGATCAAGATACAGGATGGCGAGATAGCCAAACCTAAGAAAAAAGAGTGGACTAAAAACACTAAAATCGGGACCATGCAACAGAAACCCGTTGCGGTCAATCAAGTTGCTATCAATGTCCCTAAGCCTGCACAAGCAACATAGCCTCAAAAGGCTAACTATCAGGCGGTGCCTCCTAGCAACTATGATAGAGAAAATTAGAGGCAAGAACAGAATCAACAGCATCACCCTAGGCGACAATACACACCCTACACAGAGTCCAGGGACTCCCTGTTTGACCGCTTGTTAGCGGAAAATCTGATCAATCTGCCAGAGATTCAAACCATAGACCCCAACGCTCCCAAGCCTAAGGGGTATAGAGAGGACTTGTACTGTAAGTTCCACAGATGGCAGGGACATGACCTAAATGCCTGCTGGAAGTTTAAGGGCTTGGTGCAAGACCTAATTGATAATAAGACACTAGCGATGGATAATCCTGTGGCACCAAGCAACCAAAAAATGGAGGTCTTCAAAGACCCCTTGCCTACCCATGTTCCGTAGGCAAAGACCCTACAAGTTAATGAGGTCACACAGAACTTCCCCATGCAGGGGTATGTAGGGATGATCAGTATAGTGACTCGAAACAGGAGGTACCCGAGTACAAATGCTCCTGCGGCAGCTGCAGGAGAGGTGCCAACAACATCGCAACCACAACAACACCTTGCACAACCTCCTCCGCCTAAGCCAGTGGCCACACTTCGGACCAAGCTCACTCAGAGTTTGAGGACCACCTCGGCTAGGCTCTCCATATACGAGCTCATACAACAATCAACGCCCCATCGGGAGGCTCTAATGGAGATATTGAAAGCCATCGAGTTGCAGCCCCACGAAACAAATTCTTTCAACAACTTCATGGGACACGTCAAATGATGCACTAAGCCAGTCATCACATTTTGAGAAGATCAGTGGTTGATGACATGGTGGATCCACCCCTGCACGTTATCGCATGGGTCAATGGGATCCCATATAAGAGGGTGTTGATAGACACTAGCTCATCTAGTAATATCATCACAACAATGGCCCTAAAACATCTGAAGTTGCCAGCATCTCACATCACGGCTTCCACCTACACACTACGAGCATTCAATGATGCGATATGCTCGACAATTGGCATAATTGTCCTACCCATCCAGGTGGGGCAAAAGACTATACCTACATTGTGCCATATTTTGGAAGGTGAGATGGCCTACAACATCTTGTTGGGGCAGCCATGGATCAGGGACATGAAGTGTGTCCCTTCGATAGCTCACCAGTGCTTAAAGTATACATTTGAAGGGGAGGTGCATGTAGTCTCGATGGACTTAGAACCCTTCAAGTATTGTAATGCGGTGTAGCTGATGCCACAATCGACCCTTCCATCAACGCATTTGGATTTCCAATTGAATCCATCTAAGCAGGGTCCGATTCTACAGGCATCCCCATTAGCAAGTTCTTCAAAACCCCAACCAGGTCCATCTTCATCGTCTGGTCCTCCACCAACGATACCACCTATGGGGGCTAAACAGAAGGACAAAGGGAAGAAACCCCTAGAAGAGGCAAAACCTTTGGAAGAGACACTGCCATCAATATCAACTATCTCTACTGAGGAGATGCCTAGCCGGATGGAAGTCGAGGCTCCTAGTTCACCCGACATGGAGTGGACTCAGGGAGAACTTCCATTCCCTCCCCCTCAACCGCCAACGATCACCATTGAAATGGCCAATACGGGCTTGGGGGAGTATCTGGTGTGGAATATTGTAGCAACACCCGCACTGGAGTCCATGCAGGACATGGGGAGACCTCGCCTCCCCATCGGCACTATTGTTCCCCTAGGCTACCCGCCGAACCAGAAAAACTTTGTGTATGGGGGCCTTGATCATGGTATTGAACCATGCATGCAAGAGGACGAAGATGAAGAGCCTTTTGCTGAAAATGTCAATTATCTGTCTAACCCAGACTTTGCTCTGAGATACCTTGGCCAATGCAATTGGCATGGATATGGGTTAGGTAGATATGAGCAAGGGATACATGTTCTTTGCCAACCAAGATACCAAATGCCATATGACAAGTCAGGAGTAGGGTTCAACTACCCCCTACCCTTGGACATCTTGGTGGAGAACATGCAAGGCCTAGGGATAGGCAACAAGGGGGGTTTGGCATCAGATCCCCATATGCCAACCCTAACACAACATATACATTGAGGGATTATCTCCCATTGATGGCAATCAACCTTGTTGACCCCCGCAATCCCTTCCCTTTGCTCGAGAGAGGAGAAAGCTCGAGGGCTCATTTTCAAGGAGGGTCCAGACAATGTCAAGAAGGGTCCTCAGAGGACGAGTCAGAGTATGACCCCTTCGAATCAAATAGCGATCACTCACAGGTGATCCCCATGGATGATTATCAAGAAAACCTCTTGACAATGTTCCCTTTAGATGCTCCAATCGAGCAAGCACCACCGCAAGACAATCAGGCCCCACCGCAGAGAGCGGAACAACCCCAATGGGGCCAGATCAATTTGCTCGAGCAAGACGAGCCCCTAATGCCGCAAGCAGTTGTCAGAGCCAACGAAGGCCTTTGGATCTCCGATAGTGATTATGAAGATGAAACCGAGATGGCGTATCTTAATCATATGCGACAATGACCATACCCCTTGGAGATTAACGACATATTCGCACAATTAAACATAGTGCCAGGGCATGAATGGTACGTAGACCCAGCACGGTGGGACCAAGTGTTGGATCCGCCACTTTGGGCATACGAAGAATACCTTCCGCCTAGAGACCCTATAACGACATCAGTGTCGAGGGCAGACCCTATCTTCCTATCCACACATAGGGCCGATCCATTCATGCCAGTACCTCTAGAGCCAGATCCAGAGCTCAGAGAACATCCAAAATGTTTGAGTCATCACACCCATGGTAATGGAGACCAAAATCATTTCATCAACATGATCTCCATTGACTTAACCGCCCCCATCCACAACCCGGTAGATCCAGCATAGTCATTGTATCTAGACATAGATGCCATCGACTGGGATCACGTCAATTCACCTCCATCCCCATCCGAGTATTGGCCTTTCGGTGAGATGCTTCATCTCACCCCAGGGCCAACTCAGGATATCTTCCATGCTGAAGAGGAACCCGAGGTTCCCAACGTAGATTTAAACTCAGCAAATGATATCCATTTGATCCCAACTCCACACCAGTTGGAGGATGGATCCCACATGTCGGTCGAGGAGATGACTGACGTAGACATCGGCTCTGATCCAATGAATCCATAGATTATCAAGCTAGGGGTAAGCTTATCCCCCGAAGAGCAAGCCGACTACATTGCCCTTCTCAAAGAGAAGAAGGAGGTTTTTGCATGGTCATACAGAGACATGTCGGGGCTAGATCCACAGCTAGTCATGCATAACCTAACGCTTGATCCGACAGTCAAGCCCGTTAAGCAAAAACTACGTAAGATGCACCCAACAATGGCCTTAATGGTCAAATATGAGTTGCAAAAGTTGTTGGATGCACAGTTTGTCATCTGCATGGATTATCCACCATGGCTGTCCAACATGGTGCCCGTCAAGAAGCCCGACGGGAGGATTCGCATATGCACTAATTTTTGAGATCTAAACAAAGCGAGTCCTAAGGATGATTTTCCCTTGCCAAGTATCGACGCATTGGTAGACGCTACAATGGGCCACGAAATGCTATCCCTCATGGATGGTTTCTCGGGATACAATCAGATTCGTATCAATCCCGAGGACCAACTAAAAATGGCGTTCACAATGCCTTGGGGAACATTTTGTTATAAGGTCATGCCTTTTGGCCTTAAAAATGTCTGGCGCCACCTACCAACGTGCCATGACGTACATCTTCCATGATTACATGCATAAAAATTTGGAAGATTACATGGATGATTTGTTGGCCAAATCTCTTTTGCGCCCAGATCATCTCGATGACTTAAGCAAGATCCTCGATCGCCTCATGGAACATAAAGTCAGATTGAATCCCAAGAAGTGCGTATTTGGCGTCACATCTAGAAAACTCTTGGGTTTCATAGTCTCAAAGTGAGGCATCGAGGTGGACCCAAACAAAGTCAAGGCAATCCTTGAAATGCTCCCCCCAACTACCATCAAGCAGCTCAGAAGCTTGCAAGGAAAGGTCGCATCAATCAAGCGCTTCATAGCATAGCTATCTGACAAGTGCCGACCCATGAACAAATTATTGCATAAGGGGTAGCATTTCACTGGGATGACGAGTGCCAGTCAGCCTTTGATGACATTAAACAATACTTGGCTTCGTCACCAGTATTGGCACCACCTAGACCAGGAGTGTCATTCTACTTATACATCTCAGCTATTGAGGTGGCACTGGGCGCCATGCTAGCCCAAAAAAATGAACTTCACAAAGAACAGGCTACTTATTACCTTAGCCGCACCCTGGTCAGTTATGAACTTAACTATGCATACATTGAGAAGCTCTGCTTGGCAGTGGTGTTTGCTACCAAAAAGCTATGCCATTACATGTTGAGCAACAAGACGTATGTTGTGTCTAAGGAGAATCCATTGCGGTACATGATGAGTCGTACTTATCATAATAGTCGCACGATGAAATGGATCATGTTGTTGACGGAATTTGACATAGAGTTTATTGGACAGAAATCCATAAAAGGTCAGGTCATAGCCGATCAACTAGCAGAGGCTCCTCTCGAAGACGATCAGCCTCTAGTCATAGAACTACCCGATGATGGGGTCTTCCATGTCTCAGAATCGCCAGATTCTGATGAGCCTGAGTCACAAGCTGACATAACCCTATTTTTTGATGGTTCTAAATGTGAGCAAGGTGGTGGCACGGGAATAGTATTCTTCACACCGCAGGGCGCTCCAATGCCTCTGTCATTTAAATTAAATTTCCCATGCACCAACAATAATGCAGAGTATGAAGCCTTGCTCATAGGTCTTCAGACAACAATCACCATGAACATCAAATGATTGAACATCTTTGGTGATTCACTGTTAATTGTCAACCAAGTCAAAGGGGTATTCC
This sequence comes from Wollemia nobilis, assembly GCA_028583015.1. Lineage (NCBI taxonomy): Eukaryota > Viridiplantae > Streptophyta > Pinopsida > Araucariales > Araucariaceae > Wollemia > Wollemia nobilis. The sequence goes on from JAQPPZ010000374.1 coordinate 4,962,874, forward strand.
AATGTAAATGCCCAGTTCTATAGGCCTACAAAGCCCTTGTGGACAAATTCTTAGCAAAGCTTGAATGGTACGACATCGAGGCACTCCCTCGATCATCGAATCATTTTGCGGACACTATGGCCTCCTTGGGGTCACTAATCCCGCAAGACATTTCTGGTGATATGACAACCATTCAAGTCAAAACACTATCGCAATCCATGATGGAGCGTGCAAGCTCTGATTTGATGCCAGGAATCCACTTGATCCAGATTGAACCATCCTCGGATAAGTTCTCTCGAATCCACGATCATCTGAATCATGCCAACTAGGGGTCCTTGTTCTCCCCTACTCCCCTTAATAGCAACACAATGCTATTCTTACAAGTTCTATCCCACTCAGCATTTGCTAGGGATGAACTTCAAGAGGGATTGGTTGTTCATACCGTCGAGGTTTCTGATCGACAGGATTGGTATTCACCCATAAGGGACTACCTCAAGTTAGGTAACCTCCCACTTGGATTGACGCATGCCGCAAAATGAGCATTCAAGCAGAAAGTGGCTAAGTATGTCTTGTTAGGAGACATTTTGTACCATCATAGCTATGAAGGAATCCTCCTTCGTTGCTTGGACCAGCAAGAGTCCACTTGGGCAATCGCCCAAGCGCACGATGGTACGTGCGGTGGCCACTTCAGTGGTATGGCCATCGCAAAGTGCATTCTCCGCATGGGCTATTATTGGCCATATTTAGAGCGAGATTGTTGTGCATATGTGAGGAAGTGCATGAAATGTCAACACCATGCTAATTTGACACACGTACCTTCCCAGGCCTTGCAGCCGATCCAATCGGCTTGGCCATTTTTGTAGTGGGGCTTAGATCTAATCGAAAATATCTCCCCTATGTCATCAGGTCATCACACGTTTATCATAACGGCCACAGAGTACTTCACCAAGTGGGTGGAAGCGATTCCGCTTACCTCTACGACAGGACCCCGCATTGTGGAGTTCATTTTACATAACATCATATGTCATTTTGGTATTCCATCCAAGATAATTTTGGATAATGGGACGTCATTCAAGAACAAAGACGTGCATGCTTTGACCACAAAGTACAAAATTCAGCATAGTTTTTTGACACCCTATTATCCGTAGGCAAATGGGCAAGAAGAGGCATCAAACAAAATGCTAGTTGCCATCCTCAAAAAGATAGTTACGTAGATAGTCATAAGGATTGGCACATTCAAATCCCACTTGCCCTATGGGCTTATCGCACTAGCATTCGGACGCCCACTGGGGCAACTCCATTTTTGCTCGTGTATGGCTCCGAGGCAGTCATGCCTCTCGAGTTGGAAATTCCTTCCCTACGCATATCAATGCAAGAGTTCATCGATGATGACACTCGCACGGTAGGCCCGGTTAGACCAGCTTACGTTGCTTGATGAATGACGCGTTAATGCTCTCGAGCATTTACGTATCTATCAAGAGCGACTTAAGAAAGCATACAACATGAAAGTTCACCTGAGGGATTTTTAGGTTGGTGACTTGGTCTTAAAAGAGAACCAACAGAACTCTAGTTTGTCGTCCCATCTAAGGGACAAGTTCATGGCAAATTGGTTAGGTCCCTATGTAATTGATAGTAAAATAGGGCCTGGAACATACCGGCTAGCCTCTCTTGATGGAATCAAGGAACTAGAACCCTTGAACATCAGTCATTTGCGGCCATTCCATATCTAAAAGAGCCATAGCCCAAACAAAATGCTCCAAGGATTCCCACAATCACTTGGTCAAACCCAAAATGCTCCAAGGATTCCCACAATCGCTTGGTCAAACCCAAAATGCTCCAAGGATTCTCATAGTCACTTGGTCAATCCCAAAATGCCCCAAAGGTACCCATTACCCCTTTGGTCAAACCAAAAAGCTCCAAGGATTCCCACAATCGCTTGGTCAAAAATAAGAAAATTCAAAAACAGTAAAATCATCAAAAATAACAAAAATTTGCATCTCATTTCCAGGCATGCTCAAACTCATCACAACAATAAAGAGCTCTTTTGCATCTCATCTTCATATTCACAAAAATCAATCCCTCAAAAACACAAAAATCTATAGTTGCATTAAGCATCACATCCATACATTGCATATTTGTGGTCATACAGGTCAAAGGCACCATAGACTGTAATTACTCCGCCAATCCATCTTGTTCCACATTTCTTCATTCTATAAGCAGTCCATCAAAAATAAATGCCATTCACTTCCTTTTACCATACCAGAGTCAGTGGTCTTCTAATGTATCAAGAGTTTTCATCCTTCAGTCATCATTTGCTTTCTAGCCACGTACTGTACCAAGTCAGACAGATTTTACAAAGGTAGAGTTCTACTTGGATCACACCTTGTTACATAGCATCCCAACACAAATTAAAACACATAAAAATTCCCAAGTTGTGTGAATGAAAGATGAAACCTGCAAAGCAATCTAGGTCACCATAAGCGAAACGGTTATCTTGCTCATCCCCCTGTGCGAATGACCCCAAGAATGTTGAGAGTTGGCAAAAGGACAAGCATCTTCCCTACCCAATTCCCCAAGAATCCCAAGTCCTTAAAAAGTTGCAAACATCAAAATTTTGCAAAAAGTCAAAACTCCAAAAATTTGACATCACCACCAAAGTGCATACATCCAAAGGCACATATAATAGTGATTCTCATCACTCAATATTCAAATCCCTTGCTCAAAAGAAAAAAAATAATAATAATAAAAATAAACAGTGATTTTTATCACTACAAACGAGCAAGTATCCCAATACAATTGAAGAAAAGAAGGGAGTCGAACTTGAATCCCTGGAACTCTCAGCATTCAGAAGGTCATGAGGCAAACTTCAGTATCGGTTTGGTGGATAGCCTATCGGTCACTGGTGGTAAACCTCCCGCATGACGATATATCTATCACATTAACTCGTGTACAGATCAATGTTTGCATGTGGATGAGCTAGCTTATGGTATCCTAGATAGCACCGCAGATTAATCTGACTAAATACAACAAAGGAGTTAGTGGAGCTAATTAGGTGATCCTCAATACAGGTTTGGTTGACAACCTATCTGGCACTCGGCGGTATCCTGACAAATACCACATAAACGAACTCAATTGCACACACAGGGATGTGAAATAACTTGGTCAAAGACAAGTCCGATTCATACCTTGTTCAAAAGTCTTGTAAGATAAAGTACAGTCATGGCTGGTTAGTTAAAAATGCTTGAGTCTCAGAAAACCTTAACTACATTCTAAACCAACTGTGCTATCTTTCATCCTCGCATTACCATCAAAAAATACAAAAACAACATGTATACATGAAAAGTCATTTACCACAACAATCGCCTAGGACAAAAAGCCATAAAGTTCTAAACAGTCTATGGTGCCCTCGCCAAACAACACAAATTCAATTCATCCATTCCATTTGCATATCACATATAAATAAAAAACATTTGCATTCATCATAACATATGCATCCATCAATATAAATTAACATGCATAAATCCATATTCATCAATCATCATGCATAACATCAAATCATCACACGTGCATAAATAAAATAAAGTCATATGTATATATATCATCAAAAATGCCCATAGGCTACAATAAACCGGTCCTATGACCCCGCGACAAAATCCACAAACTCAAAAATCCCTAAAGCCTAAGGCATCGGCCACCATGATCATGTAGGATCGGTGCGATGGGAACTACCCCCCATGGTGTGGGTCCTATGGGACCCCTCAGGGTGGCTGTTGCTAGCCCCCGCATCATGCCTACTACCCCCTCCCTCATCCAATCACCTACGACGAGATGATGCTGACTGCTCAGTATCACTGCCCCTCATCCGATGTGAAGAGCCACCTCCAGAGGGCTCAGGTACCCACCCCCCGAGGCGGATGATCTCTCCCTCCAAATCCATCCAGTGTCGGCACCACTCCACCTCCCATCGATGGTACATCGCTACTACATCATCGCGCTATGCCAGCTACATCCGTAGGAGGTCTCTCTCCCATGCAACGTCGGTATCCCCCTCCTATCGATGGTGCATAGCCCATGCATTCTCTCGCTCCGCTAGCTGGGCCCGTAAGAGATCCCTCTCTTGCAGAGCCTCCCCTAGCTCCTCATCTCACCTCCATAGCAGCCCCACCAACCGTGCATTCTCAATGCGCACCCCTGCCTCCACATCCTCTGCCACTGCCTGGTGCATAGGCGAATCCGAGGACTACAACCTGCTCTGGCTCCCACTGCTCCGGAGCATCCTGCATCTCCGGCTGATCTGAAGCACCATAATCTGCACCCACATCATCTACCTCCACCATGTCCGCATCCTCTAGCGGAGCACCCCAATCATCTCCTGGTGCCTCGACACCCTCCCCCTACTTACTGCCTCCACGCCTCCCAATGGCCCCTCTCCCCGCCATCACCATAGTATCCACCACTGGTCATACTCCATGGTAGTCCAGACATCATCCACATCTAGGACGTCAATCACCACATCTGAATCCTCACCAAGTGGCACGATGACTGGCCGGTCCAGAGTCCTCTCGTCCCCCGACGTCGATAGACCACGGGCTCACCAGGCAACCCCTGGCACACCCCAAACTATCATGTCACCCGACTGTAAGGGAAGAACTCCTGCTCGGTCCCATGCCGCCCAATCAGCCACCGCTCCCTACGTACCCTCCAGAGCCACTCTCCAGCCTCCAGCCAGGATGGACAGTCCCGATAGGGGTGCCAAAACACCTCCCCTAGAGCAAGCCGAGTGAAGGCATCGACATAGTGCCCTATGGCACCTACCCACCGTCGACTCTATCCCTGCTCCTCAGATCACCACCATAGAGCCACGTAACCTATATCCTTATCCACCATCTCTGCTCGAGTCATCCATGGTAACCCCACTGGCCTCTCCACCGCTATGTGCTGCCAAGCCCAACTCTGCAATAGATAGCTACAGCTAATCCCCTTCTACCTCCGATAATGGACCTCGTACAACTCACCATAGAGCTATGCTAGCAGCGTCTGTCCCCACCTCATGATCAAAGGCTCATGCGTCGAACACTCCACCAGCCGATAGACCACATCCAGCAGGTTCCATGAGAACCTCACACCTGACGAGTCGGGTAGCAGCATGTTGGACATGAGGCCCATGAGTACTGCGTGCCTCACTCCCAACACACCCCTCTCAAACCACCATCGAACCAAGATCCTACCAATCTGACAGTCAACCTCTGCCCTCTCCACCGGACCATCCACCCCCAACTCCTCCCCATGCCCGAAGCAGCGTGTCAGCACTGTTGTCCGCTGATCCCGTGGCGTCATCCTGATCGATAGTCCGTCTATTGGAATCCGAAGAATCCGATAGACATCCTCCAAAGTAACTATCATCTCCCCTATTGGGAGATGGAAAGTATTAGTCCGGGGATCCCACAAGTTGATCAGGGCCATCAAGTAGGCCCGATCCCCAATCACTGGCTCCAACCGAGTCACCTGCTTGAGCCCAAGGGCGTCAAGCCACTCCCAGTCAGCCACAGCTAGCGCCTCCCGTGCTTCAGCAAAAATAGTAGGCACATGATACCGGCTCTTCACAACCTGCAAAAGAAAACAAAATAAAACACATTAAAATCAAAAACAAAGTTTACAGCTACAAACAGTATAAACAAATTACAAAATTAATTTGTCAACCTAGGGTTTTACACTCTCAAATTGATAAATTAAAAAAAATCATCAAAACCTACACTTATTTGTCATCTAGGGTTTTAAAACAATAAGTTTTAAGCTAAATTTTACCCTAAGTTTTTAAACCGCTTTTTAACTAGGGTTAGCCTACGTTTTAGCTAAGTTTTATTTTTTAGCGGTTTCTTAGTTTACAAAAATGAACACAAACAAACATGGTTTCCCCAGATTTCAACCTTTTTAATGAAGCCATACCAAAACAAATAAACACATTCATTTCACTAATTTTTTTTTTTATTTACATTTTACAAAAAAAATAATAATAAAGAGGGAAGGCACTCACTGGTATCGCTTCGGCTCCGCCGCTCGATCCGGTGTGTGAACTCATGGTCACAGGAAAAATTTAGCAGAGCTTCGCTTCGCAGAATTAACCTCCTCCTCCTCAGAGCTCCAAATCGCCAAGAAAAACAAGTGCAAATGAGCCCAAAACCTAGTTTTGGCCTTTAAATAGGATTTTTGAGCCTGTAATCATTCCTCCCTGGGATGAGCACTCTGGTTAGCACTCGTCCCTCCCTGGGATGAATACTAAATAGGAATTCGTCCCACCCCAGGATGAATACAGAACAAAAATTTCAAAAATAGCAAAAATTGCACAAAATGCACCAAAAACAAGCCCTAAAAGTGTCCGATAAGAGTGCTTTTGCACTTGATATTCCGGGCATGCAAAATAGATGTCGGGGTCACAAATCCTCACTATCCTATTCCCTAAGAAGGCTCTCATAGCCGGACCACTCCACGGGAAGACAAATTTTCGAGAATTTCATCCCCAAACGGCGTCACCAAAACGGGTCAAAACCCAACCAAAAATAGCAATACCATTGCCGAACGAAGGCGCCTTTGCGCCTGACATTCTTGGCATCCAAAATAGACATTGGGGCTACAAATTATCACTACCCTACTCCCTAAGAAGGCCACCATGGCCGGACCGCTCCACGGGAAAATGGATTTTTGCCAATTTTAGCCCCGAAAAAGCGTCACCAAAAGGGTTAACACCCACCAAAAATAGGTCTAAATGTCGATAAGCACCTGAAGGCACCCTTACTTAAGTCATCTTGGGTCAAGTGACTCGTCACTTTTCTCATGCAGGTCATTCCCTCATCGATTCGTCGCTTGAGGGGGTAGTCACACTTAGTCACCAATCAACAAATACACACCCAATCATGGGAATGACACGCATTCAAAGGATCATTGACAAAGACAATTACGCTCCTGCTTGGGGCAGTAAACAAGCAATAATCACAAGCTGATCAATCACTTGGCATTCATGAATCATGAACTCAAGGTTCTCATAGATAAAAGGTTGCGCCCTTTGCCTATTCATGACTGATCAATGTCCAAGCTCAAGTAACACCTCACCAAAAAAGGTTAACACTTGAATTAAAGTTCCTTCGCTCGTCAGAAGCAAGGATCCAAGAATGCATGCCCTTTCCATACTTGGGGCATCAAAATTTGGTTAGGTTACTGAGAAACCCTAATCATTAGTGCTTTGGTTATCTATTTTTGCTCGACGCTGCACCTTGCACAATGCATCCCAAAAAGGGGCATCTGTAGACACCAAAATAGCACCAATCCGATTATGTGACTGCAAACACTGATCGCATTGACACACACAGCCCCAAGGGCAGCCCCCAGAGGTTAAACAATGGTCCTAACCACTCTCACAATAGTTTTGGAAGGTCAAAAATCAATTTGGCACCTTCAGGCACTTTGCTCAATATTCGCCCTACCCAGGGATGAATTCAAACTGGGATTCGCCCCACCCAGGGACGAATATCAGGATTCACTCCAGGGTGGGGCGAATTGCAGGTTTGATGGGAAAAAAGTCAAATCTTGACAAATGGCAGCTCAGATCCGCCACTTAACGCTTCCTTCATCGCATGGGAGTGTGGGTGAGCATTTTTGAGCGTTAGAGGCAGTTGCAAGGGCAGTCATGAAGTCCCTAATCAGGGAAGAATCTCCTTCCCCCTGGGAAGGCATGATTGCCAAGTGGCGCCTCTGCATGCCCAATTCAAAGAGACCTCCAGGTCTATAAATTGGTGAGTTTCCTCACCCCAAAAGGAGGAGAGACAGAGCATTTTAAGCAACGAAGTGCTGCCATTTTACTTCCCCATACACCCTTAGTTGATTTGTGCCTTTCACATCCGTGATCTCTTTTCGAGAAGAGGTCATTGGGTGACCATTGGAAGGTCAAATATTGAGCCCAAAAACCCAACATTTTGCCATAGAATACCACCCAATTTGTCGACAACACTTTACAAGAGATTTTGGACCCATCCCAAGTGGATTGGTGCCGAAATCAGGCCCCAAACGGTGGGCGGCCTGCCCGGGCGCCCCCGCACTATTGCAGGTCTAATCGTCCCTTTTGGGAATGATTAGGAATCTATGGCAGATTTTTCTTTCTATCATTTTCATTTTGCATTTCATCTTATGCTGCTTAGATAGTTTGCAATTTTGATTTCGTAACGTTTTGAGCAAATCTTATCATGTTTTATCATTTTCTCGTCTTTACTAACTTGCAGAGGGCATCATCAAAATCCGGGCGTTAGAGGCCAAATCAGGGAAATATGACCATCTGGGTCATCCCAAAATGCCCCCAATTAGCTAACCCCCACTTTTGCAGGAGATTTGTAGCTGTCCAGATGCGACATTTTGAGCGGTGCTATCTGGCATTTTGTTGTAGGTAAATTCGTCCCGCCCTAGAGCGAATTCAAATCGGTGAGGAATTTCTTGACTGTTCTTTTTGCAATGCCTTCCTGGTGATGTTTTCATGCCCCTATCAAATTTTTAGATCATTTGGATATATTTTAGTTATCGTTTTATCTATTTCTTGCATGCACTAATCGTAGGCTTGGGGATTGCATGTCTCATCTCATCCGCAGGTGCTACTGACTATTTCTTGTTTCTTTGAACGTAGGATCTGGACGTTAGAGGAGCAGCAGTGAGTCAAAATTCGTATACGCAAGCGGCGGCGACGTTTGGTCCGCCCACTTTACATGTGGGCACGCGGAAGAAGGAATGGCCTCCATGGATGTAACAAAGAAACGAATTTAACGCTCCTCGCCCCTAAAAGGGGAGGAGGCGAATTGTAACCAAATTTTGAAACACATCAATAAAAGAAAGGGCTGTTTTTTGCATTGGCTTTTCATTTGGGTTTCAATTCGTTTATGCTTTTCCTATTTCATGCATTTTCAATTCGTAGGATTTAGCGTTAAGTTTGGTTTCATTTTGCATCGTACTTGGAGCCCTGTTTCCTTTTTGTTTCCGTATCCTCGTGCTTTCAAATTGATAGGGTTTACCTAGAAAGAGTCCACAACAATCCATATCTATGACATCACACCTAAATTTGTCCACAAACTTATCATCAAAAGCAAAAGTAAAGGTGCAAGTATGGGTGATTTTGGATGTGGAGTCTACATCTTTCCACCCAAGTGCATAAGGTTGGTGATGTGGTTTGATGGGAAGTTTCAACTTCTCCACAATGGACTTCGCAATGAGGTTCTTTTGTGATCTGTTATCAATGATACAATCAACATAGAAATCATGCATCAAGTGGGCTCTAGTGATAAACAAATGATCATGCCCCCCTTGAGCAAACACATTGGACATTAGGGTAACTTTGTTCAGTTTACCTTTTAAAGCAAGATATTCTTCTTCTGTCCCTGTAGCCAAAATGGGACCATCTTGTGGTTCCTCATGTGTAGGATATACAATTAGGGATTTCTTCTTCTTAAACTTCTCAAAAGTATAGCATTTGGATTTTACATTTCCATGATTTTTACAAAAGTCACAATACAATGAAGAAGAAGAATATTTAGCATTAAAGGAAGAAGAATGTGCTTTAGGAGAAGTGGGAGGAGAAGAAGAATGAGGGAAATATTGAGAATTGTTCTTCACCTTCTGTTGATGTTGATTCCTAGCTTTGGAAGAGCCCTCCTATTATGAATGAGACTTTTGATATACACCAACTTTCTCCTCTGCAAGAACGGCATGATTGAATGCCACATCCAAGGTGAGGAAGACATTGAATTTGATCTCCTTGAAAATCTGATCTTGCAAGCCACGAGTGAATTTATTAATCAAATCATCTTCTGAATATTGCACACCAAGAAATACCCTTAACCTATTAAATTGTAAAATGAAATCAGAAACTGACATTCCATAGGTTTTCCTCAATCTATACCACTTGGTAGTGAGGTTACTTTGGTAGTTTGGTGGAAAGAAGGCATTTTTCAGAATTTGAGTTAATTATTTCCAATTCATGGTGGCATTATGGCTCTGTCTTTCTACAATGAGAATTTTTGCTAAACCTGTGAGTTTTAGTGTAGCAAATGTGGCTTTTTCATCCTCCAAAATTTTAGCATAAGCAAACCAAGTTTGCATATCCAAAATCCATGCAGATAAGACATCGGGATCCCTAGATCCATCATACATTTTAACCTCACATTTAGCTTTGTTGGCATGATTATGGTGGATTTTGATTTCACCAGGATTTAATTGCACAATAATATCTCTTACCTTCTCTGCTAAAATGTCTACTATAGAAGTAAGGTTTTCCATGTTTGATCTGAGGTCTTGAGCCATATTTTTCCTAATATATGCCAAACTAGGAAGATTACAAAATGGTCTTGTCGAATCTTAATCTAGACTTAGGAACAATTTCAGTTTCCTATGCAGTCAAATTGCCTAGATTTTACAAATTTGCTTTCCAAAAAATAACAAAAATGGGCTATTTAGTGCTTTTAAAAAATTAAAAATTTCAATTTTACAATTACAATGACAGCACTAAAAATGCTGAAATTTTAGCCCTTACAATGTCATAAATTAGGTTAGGAGGCAAAATTAACAATATTCAGAAAATTTGCAACACAATGCAAAAAAATTCGTCAAAAACGAGCAAAAAATGAAGAAGATATCACCTTCTGAAGTTTTGCTCTCCCTCTTTGCAGTTTTGGCACCATAAATTTGAATTTAAATCTTCAAATTTGAAATTCTGTGAATATTCCCTCCAAATCTTCTTTTCCCACAAAATAGAAATATTTGTTCAACCTCGAACAACTAAGCTGACACGTGGCACAGTAGCAGCCAATTCGAAACACATGGCGTAGCAATTTGCATGTGGTGTAGATCTGAATGCAATACGTGGGCCCAACAGCCCTCTTGGGGCCCACAAACCAGATTCAGGCACGCCAACCACTGGTGTTGCCATGTGAGCGGCTCGTGTGAGCACCTTAAGGTGCTCACGTTGGCTTGTGTGAGTCTTGGAGACTTTAAAGTCTCCTTTACCTTTAACATAGACAATGTGGGAGAATTCTTAGTCCCCTTCAACACTACACTCCCTATCGCCTGTTGAAAACCCGCAAGCTACTGGGAACTCGCCAGAAAAAGGCACACAACTACCTAAAAACTACGTCGCTTTCCAAAAACTCGATTCTATCACTGAAAAACCTATCTATGCGAAGACATAGTTTCTCATGTTAGAATTTCAAATCACCTTCGTATTTCGTCTGCAAGAATTTGGGATCGACGTAGAGGATGGAATTTTCACAGTTGTGGTCACCATAATTTGTCTGCTGCTATATGCTTTGAAGCAAAATTTCACTAGAATAAAAACAACGTCAAACCCTATCGATCGTTCATCTGCTATGTCAAGTTTTGTTTTTTTATCGCTACATCTACTTGCTATGATGCGATCGTTGGGAGGAGGCTTCGCATGTGTCGTTGGCTATAAGGGAGGATTAGGGCGCTCCTACCTTACTTGGTGGTTGCCGAAAGGGATATGGTCCACCGTGGCCACTAGTCGGTAGTCGATAGATTGTTGGCTATCGTCGTTGGTGGCTAAGACTTCTCGACTATCGAACGGCCGACCACGGTGATGGTTGATGGTTGTTGTCGAGCACCAATGGTCAAGGCTATTATCAATTGCTAGCCCATTGGTTGCTAGTGCTGGTTAGCTACCGCTAATGGTGGTTGGTCGATGCCATCGATGTTGTCGTTTTCTGGCCGATGTGGCTACCATAAGGTGGTTGGCTAATTGATATTGGCTGTTGCCTGTGCTACCAGGCATGGCTTTCAAAAAATAGCTGGTCATCGATGAATGGGCAGTGGCCCACAAGTGGTAGACCTGGTAGTAAATTTACCTGAGTAGGCCGAAATAAGGCCTTTTTTTAAATAAAATATTAATATAAAATTAATATTTTATAAAAGGGAACTCTTCATGCAAAAATAAGAGTTCTTTTCAAGATGAACTAAAATTATTTTTAATATAAAGTTTGAGTTCCAATTTAAACTCAATTTAACTCCTCTTGAACTGGTGAGATAGAACTCCACTTGAACTTATGAGGTAGAATCTCAACTTCTGCTTTTCAAGGCAGATATTTTGTGCAGGGGTAATATCTTCCCTCTGCCCTTAGCTTCACTTGGTGTTGTGGATGAATTCAAACTTCACTTAACACCTTCCTAGGATCTTGATGACTAGCACTCTCACTAGGCACCTAGCAGTGAAGTGGATGCTTGCCTTCCCTCCTACAAAAAATTATCCTTCGGCTCTGATTACCAATGATGTAGGATCAAAGTATGAAGCTATATTATTCATCATAATGCAAGTATATATAGAATTACAATGGATGTTACATAGGTTAAGTGGTTGCAACAATCTGCCATACATGGCCAACCACTTAACTACTAGTTAACCAAATGCTAACTAGGGATGTCCATTTACTGGTAGAGGACAAAGGAGATCTCTAACAGTTAACAACCATCTAACAACATGCTAACAACATGCTAACAACCTATTTCTAACATGGGCATACTATGCCTCATGTGAATACAAAGTGCAATGAAATAGGAATAGTAAATAATAATAATTAACTTAGGCTTAAGTGGATAAGCCTAAGTTATCCTCAACAATATGTATTCAAAATCTGTTTCACAATCAACCACTTTTCTATGTGCCACTTCACAAGTTAGATAGCAAATTTCTATTTCAAAATGTCCTCATAAATTTTCTTCAATGATCTCTAAAAATAATACTCTAGGGCTCTTCCTTAGTTCTCAAAGAAACTACATTAAATCTCTCAAAATTCTCTCAATAATTTTTCTTTGACAAATCACAATTTACAATCAAATAAAATCTCTTTTACACCTTTTATCTCCACACTTTCAAAACAATTTTTCACTCCACTTTTATATCAAATAAATACATTACATTCATAAATATTTCACAAACTTATCACTCCAAGCTTAACAGATTTAAATAAATGATATTTAAACCCTAAAAATATTGTAAAAATATTTTACCTTATATCTCCTAAGTTTTCAAACCATAGGTCAAATTAACATCCACCAAATATACTATAGCCAACAATCAATAATGCAGTGCATACCTTGTAAACCAAACCAAAGCGCATACCTTTAAAACAAATCCCTTTGCTTTGTCATGGATGAGAATCTACCCTCTAAACTTAGCCCACCAAGCGCATTACCTTGACCACTTGTTCTAGCCAATCTATTGATACTAAGTGTTAGCCTCCCACACCAAATACTTGCTGCCTCCACAAAATCTCAAAAAAAACCTTCAAATCAGTGCTAGGGGATTCTAACCCCGTACCTCTCTTCTACCAATGACTTAACACAAGACCCGCCTACCACTTGGGCTACCAGCCCTTGGTGCATGAAAATTATTTTCCACCCTCTATTTATTCCTTGCACTCGTCCAACAAATAAGAAACATCAATGTTTCTCCTCTCTCCTCCATTCGATTTTGTTTGCATGGACTTCAATGCTTAGCATTCGAATTCGTTCGCATGTGCTTATTTCCGAGCCTTCAAATATCTTCCATTTTGATTTTTATTACCTCCTTTTATATGCTCCAAGGTAATGTTTAAAACGTCAACGGAATATATACCTCTAATACTAAATTTGAATTTTTGGCAGCTTAGCCAAATTCAAAATTTAATTATAATATTAATATAATATTTTAACCTTAGGTTAAATATTATATTATTTAATCTAGTATTAAATAATACTTTTGCATGGGATTTTCACCAATTCTTTTTCTTCATTTTATTAAGCCCTCTTGGCTTAATTATTATAATATTTAAAATATTATAATATCTCCTTTTCTCTTTAAAACCATGGGTGTAATCTTGTGTCTTCAACCATGTTAGCCAACCCTTTTGGCTTATAATATAAAATATTATAACCAATTCTTTTACCACTTTGTTTGTACCAAAATGATCTTACCTTGAACCAAACACTTGACATCAATGACAACATTATTAATCAATATTTCCAACATGGGGTGATCCCTAGTGGTTCCATATTTTGAGTGGTCCATTTCCTCTTCTTGAGTCCCTTTTTTTTTTTTTCTATTCTAATCTTGTGGGCCTATGTGCCTGGTTTTTCTACCCCCACATGGTTTTTTGTATCTTTGATCAGTGCAAGATTTATTTGGGTTCTTTGGTTCTAGGGCTAGTTTCGCATTGCGAGTAGTATAAGTTTTATGTTTGATAGTATTTGGTTTCTCTTGGGTCTCCATATGTGGTTGGGGAATAGCTCCTTTTTGTAATTTGTTTTTAATTTACATGGTGGAATTTGTAGCTACCAAAAATAGAGGTAGGTTGTCCAAATTTTATGACCACCATAGTTTTTTACATTGTCCACTCCAAAAGTTGCCACGCAGTTCTTCGTGCAGCCTGCCCCTATAACCACCATACCCCAATCATTTTAAACATTTTACACCATTGAAAGCACTAGGAAAAATATAAGCATTTAGTCCGATGAGACCCAATATTTGAACCTTGGATCTCCACCCCTCGTACGAGGTTTTGTCGAACCAATTGATCTACACCTCAAAGCTAAATATTGTCAATCATAATTAATGTGTAAACCTTTTTTAAAATTTTAGAAATAGATTATGTTACATCATTTGGGTAATGTAAATGTACCTTCCTAGGTACATACTTAGAACATTAGATTACTTTAGTGAGAATTTATCTAGTTACTTCATGCAATGTAATAGATGCATAAGTGTCAATGTGCAAGTTGTATATGTGCAAGGTGTCCCTTACACAACTAGGTAGAGTTTTGGCCAAGGAAATGATCTTCCTATATAAAAAATACCTCATTGTAACAAGCAAGATATTGAATCTCAGAGTATATTTATAGGTAGTAGCATAGTGTAGACACTAAAATCATGTCAATCCGATTAGACTGCAATGACGCACTCTTATCAACACCATATGGCCCCCTTGGGCAACCCTCAGGGGTTAAATAGTGGTCCTAACCACTTTTGGGAAGTTTTGGGCCATGTAGCCATGGTCGTCCCACCCTAGGATGGCCACAGTTCATGGTCGTCCCACCCAGGGATGGCCACCAACAACCATCCCTGGGTGGGATGGCCATGGCCTAGGCCCCTCAAAAAGTCAAGGGTGGGACAAATGGCAATCAAATTCTACCATTTATCCCACCCAATGATTTATGATAGATTGAGGGCCTATCAAAGCCATCACAACCTACAAATTGGAGGCCTCTCCCACCCAATGCATGGCAAGGGTTTTGACAAGTGGTGGCACCTGCCTTGCATGCCCCAACTTGCCCATTTGACCCTATGGCCCTCTTGGGCTATAAATTGGAGTCATTCCACCCAATTTAAGAGAGAGGTCTTTGCAATATTTTGCAATGAAGTGCTACCGAGATTCACTCTCCCTTTCACCCATGTATTTGCCCTTGAAATCTCCATCCATCGAAGGAGGTTTGCAAGTGATCCCAAATACGCAAATCCATTCCAAAACCCACCCATTTCTATGAATTAGATCACCAAATTTGATGACAACACCCCTAGGAGTAGTTTGAACCAGATCCCAGAGGAATTGGTGGTAAAAACCACCAGGTTTGGTGGTCATCCCCACTTGGGATGGTTAACAGTCCCAATTGGAACACCTAGGGATGGCCATGAATCTGCACACAATTTTGGTTCAATTTTAGTGTAGATCATTTCTAGAGTAGTTTATATGCATCATACTAGAATTTGGTGCAATTTGGAGTAGTTTTGGACCTTCAATTAGGTTTTTCATTCTAATAGTCCCAATTGGAACACCCAGGGATGGCCATGGATTTTGCATATAATTTCATTTCAATTTTTGCATAGATCATTCCTAAAGTAGATAATATGCATTATACTAAGTTTTGGTACAATTTGGAATAGTTTTGCACCATCTATTTCACCTTTTATATTCAATATTGCATGCATCTTTATGATTTCATGTTAATCCGCACATGCTATTAACCAATTTGATTTCTTTGTGTGTAGATCTAGGTATTTCAATATGCAAGGAAGGAGCTACAAGTTTGAATATGGATAGATCATCACAGTGGTAGCAAAAACCTACTCTTCAATTCGTGAGTGTGAGGAAGACATTGAAAGCGCACCTTGAGTTTCTGAAAGGATTAGATCCTTTGAATATTGTAATGGATTGTATCAATTAAGAGCCCTCAAGGGGATATTTTGTAACCATGTATTTGGAAAATGGATTAATATAAAGAGAACCCCCATTTCTTTCACTTATTTGTCATCATGCTTACATTAATATCTTTTTGTAGTGCTTAAATAAATAGGTGCATTTCATTTCCCTTTGCTAGGTGCACCATTTTTTCCACTCTACAATGGTGATCATGGTGGGACCCCTATCCCATTTCATTTTTGCAAGTTTTAACTCTATTTTTATCTTTGAAATGTTGTAGGTTTTGGTCATTCTAGCCTAAAATGACCCTTGATTTCCTAATTGGAACACCCAGGGATGGCCACAATAACCATCCCACCCAGGGATGACCCCCAAATTTGCAATCATCCCACCCTAGGATGGCCACAAAATAGGGGGCTTGCAACTCAAATTGATAGAAACAACAACATCTTAGGCTTTCAAGATGAGTATCTAAACCTTTACTTTGCATTATTACTATTTAGAGAAGGTTAAATTTAGTTTTTTTATGTCTTTTCCTTGTTTTTTGAAGAGTAGATTTCACTTTTTATTAAAAACAACAAAAAGAAAAGAAAAATAGGAAAATAACAACTTAAGAATGCATTTGTGTGGTTTGATTGCTTGTGACCTACATAATGGTTAGGTTGCCATATAGGGTATGCATTTTGTAGGTTCCATCATTTATTCAATACTTCTAAAAGTGAAATATTATTTTGCATTTAGTGAAGTATCATTGAGTGCTATTTTGTTTTACTTTCTTTAAGTATAAAAGGAACCACACACACCACATCACATTTTAACATTAGTGAGTTGGAACTTCATCCCCAACCACTAATAGAGACCAACGATGGTGGGCTTCATCTCCACCCATTGGCTCGCATGATACGAACCCTATTTTTTGGCCAAAGCTAGCTCCAAGAACCATCTTAGCCATGGAAAATAGCATATATTCCTCTTCAAAGGGTGTATCACTACCCACGATCAATATGGGTGAGGACTGGTAGGACCTGTGCTCCCTGATTGGGTATGGGCTTCATCTCCATACTTTGGTTGGTTTACATGATCGAACTTCATTATTGGTTGTTGAGCTATGAGTATACAAGTGAAATCCTTTTAAAAAATTGAGAATTACATCAACAATATTCAAACACATGAAAAGATATCTCTTTGCAAAAAACAAATAAAAAACACACCAAATAGTTTTAGGGAACACATATAAAATATTTAAAAGAGATAAACACTTGTATTATTGTGTGTTTTCATTCTTATGTGTTGCATCATTAAAATTTGTAAAAGAGATAATCACATAGGGTTTGGAACAAAGTAGTTATGGTATGCACCCATAGCCAAGCCCATTCAAGGGTTGACACTATGGAGAGTAGGCAAGGAGATGTAGACCATATCCGATTTGACCCTAAGGATATGATTATACCTCCTTGGTGGCCTCCTACTCACCCAAGTCCTAGAATGTCAAATCAGGAACCTAACCTACAAGGGACCCCTACGCAGGACACCCCTACAGGTCTTGGTCCTAATCAGGGAACATACTTTCTAGATATAGACACTTCACATACCTTCTTTCAAGAATGGCAACCATGCATTGAGGCACAAACAAATAGAGCAATACCATGCATCCATGTGCCTACTCAATCTACCTTGCACACCTACATGCAAGATCAAGATTATTCACCATGGGTAGGGCCAAATGATCAAAATACACCCTTAAATCACCCTAATAGGTCTCAAAAATATAAGTACCAAGATGAGTATGATACTCATCACCCTAGGTGAGAAAATTCAGCCCTTCCCTTCCTCATTTATGAAGGAAGACACGAGGAGAATCTTGATTATCCTTAATTTCATTATTCCATGCAAGCACGATGTGCTTCTATACCAGATGAGTATAAAGAACATCTATTTAGGAGTGAGCCTCAAG
This sequence comes from Wollemia nobilis, assembly GCA_028583015.1. Classification (NCBI taxonomy): domain Eukaryota; kingdom Viridiplantae; phylum Streptophyta; class Pinopsida; order Araucariales; family Araucariaceae; genus Wollemia; species Wollemia nobilis. The sequence continues at coordinate 4,981,018 of JAQPPZ010000374.1, forward strand.
TGAACGTGACCTCTCTCAATCGAGGGAAGCTCATAGTCGATCTTTCAGATCCTCTTGAACAAGATAGGCATCATGGCAATAGTGCTAGGGCTAATAGACCTTGCACAAATGATAAGATAAACCAAGTTGTCAAAATATATGTTGACCACCAAGCTCAATTCAATCAGCTTTAACTAGATAAACAATGCTTGGATCACCAACATCAGTTAGAAAAACAAATGATTGAACAACAAACCCATGAGTTGTTCCAAGAGACCTTACGTAATGGGGTCCCTACCCCAAGTACTCATAGATAAGGGGTTCATCAGAGGCAACCTAATTTTAATAAAAATAGGCTTCCTAGGCCTAACCAAATGTTGCCTCCTCGACCTCCTAGGCCTAATCAAGACTTGCCTCCTAGGCCAAACATAGATCACCTTTCGTAGGTATTTGTTCCTCCTTGTAGGCCAATTCAAGAAACACCTTATGGAGCCTACGATGATCTAGAACCAGAAGAGGAATATCTAGAAGCACCTTATGGAGGTATGGTTGATGACAATCAACCACCATACCATATTCTTGACATTCCTTACCTCCCCCATGGGGCCAAAGAAAATAAGAGGAGATCAAATCCTCTGATGCGTATAAAGCATTGCTTGAATGCATGGAAACAATAGAAAACAAGACCTCTAGGTCTAGGCTTCAAAATCCCACTTTGCACCAGCTTCATAGTCAACCGCTTCACCCATCAATACCTTCCCCTCCATACCCAGAGCATTTCAAAATGCCCAAGTTGGATAGATTCAAAGGAGAGGAAGATGCATAGGAGCATGTTACTAGGTTCATGAACCAATGCTTCAGTATCCAGGATAATGATGCCTTACTTCTAAGAACATTTTTTATTACCCTCTCTAGCCCAATCATAGAGTGGTACAATCAACTCCCAAGGCACAACATCCATAGCTTTGAATAATTTGTGGATGCATTCCTAGAATATTTCACCTTTAACACTAAGTGAAAGGTGACTTTAATAGACCTCATGAGGTTGAAGCAGTATGAAGATGAGTCAATCATAAATTATGGTAACAGGTGGTGAACGCTTCTCGCTAAGCTACCATACCTACTACCAATGTCTGAGTTGACTCGCATGTTTTCCAAGAGTTTTTTAAATCTAATTTCATTATTGCTACAACTCCAACAATACCAAACTCTTGAAGATGCTCTAGCATAGGCTAGAACAATCGAAGAAATCAAAATTCAAGAGGGGGAGATCACAAAACCCCATAAAAAGGAGTGGAATAAGAACACAAAGGGCAATCTAGCACAACCAAAGCTGGTAATAGTTAATCAAGTTGCCATTAGCATTCCAGGGCCTATGCAACCAATACCACCTCAGAAGGTAAACTATCAGGCCCAACCTCCTCCTACAAGTTACAATAACAACACTCAGGTGAATCAAGGGAAAAACTAGCAACATCACCCTAAGCGATAATTTACACCTTTCATTGAGTCTATGGATTCCCTATTCGATCATCTATGTGTGGCCAAAGCAATTACTCTACCTGAGATCCAGCCTATAGATCTGAGTATGGGTAAACCAAAGTCTATGGGATATCATGAAGACCTATATTGTAAGTACCATAGGCAGAATGGGCATGACATGCAAATATGCTATGGGTTCAAACACCTAGTACAAGACATGATTGAGAGGAATGATCTTCAAGTTGATAACCCTCTTGCAACAAATAATCAACAAATGGGTGTCTTTAAAGACCCATTGCCCACTCATGAGGTGTAGGAAAATCAAGAAAAATAGGTAAATGAGGTCCATACGACACCCCCTCAACAAGGGTTCATCAGGATGGTTAGCATCATGACAAGGAATAGGTATTATCCAAATCAAGTTGCACCACCTATAGCTTCAAATGATATTCCCTCCATATCACAACCTCCACCACCTCCAGTGCAAAGCCTTCCACCTCATCTAGTGGTCACCATAAAGAGTAAGCTTGCTCAAAGCTTACGAACAACATCGGCCCGACTCTCTATCTATGAGCTTATCCAATAGTCTCCACCTCATCGAGAAGCTCTTATGGAGATCCTTAAGTCGATTGAACTGCAACCCCAGGAGTCTAACTCCTTTATCAATTTTATGGGGCATATTCAGTAGTGCAAAGAGCTAGTAATCACATTTCATGAACATGAACTCAAACTAATATCAAATGATGTGGTTGATCCTCCCTTACACATCATTGCATGTGTAAATGGAACACCTTACAAAAGAGTTCTAATTGACATTGGTTCTTCAAGCAATATCATCACCACAAATTCTCTCCAACATCTAGGTCTTCCAACATCCCACATTGTTGCATCCACATATACCCTCCGAGCATTCAACGATACTCTATGCTCAATGGTTGGCACTATAGTCTTACCTATTCAGGTGGGATGCAAAACCATACCAATATTGTGTCACATCTTAGAGGGTGCAATGGCTTATAATATCTTGTTGGGTAGACCCTAGATTAGGGACATGAAGTGCGTGCCATCCATAGCTCACCAATGTTTGAAGTACACTCACGAAGGGCAAGTACATGTTGTCTCCGTAGACCTTGAGCCCTTCAAATACTGCAACTTGGTGCAACATATCCCCGAGTCGACCTTACCATCAACTCATGTGGACTTCCAACCAAATACATCCATTCAAGGTCTGACTCCTTCACCATCACCTTCCATTGATCCATTACCATCTTCTTCTATACCACCATCATCAATTGCACCTTCAGATACACCTTCATCATCATCAAATCCTCCATAGAGGAACATGTCGAAGAGGCCTATTGATGAGATCCCTCCAATCATCTCTACCATTTCCATGAAAGAGATTCCTAGTCTAGAAGATGAGGAACCACCTCATGAGGTAAGCATTGAGTCATCTCAAGCCTCACTTCCATCTCCTCCATCCTCACCATCATAGGTCATAGTCCATTTGGCTACTACAGGTTTAGGAGAGTACTTAGTAAGGAATATTACAATAGTTCTAGCCATTGAGACAATACAAAATATGGGATGACCTCATCTTCCCATAGGTACCATCGTACCTCTAGGTATACCTCCCAATAAAATGAACTTCATATATGGGGGTATTGAATATGGCATAGAACCATCTCCTCAGCAAGAAGAGGATGAAGAACCCTTTTTTGAGGACATCAATTATATGTCCAATCCTGACTATGCCATGTGATATCTCCATCACTACCATTGGCATGGCTATGGTTTGGGGTTGTACAAACAAGGTACTCATGTTCCTTTCCAGCCACAATATCAATTACCATATGATAAATCTAGCTTAGGACACAACAAGCTTGTGCCTCTTGATATCCTCACAGAAATTTTAGAGTACCTAGGTTTGAACTATAGGGATGAGCTTGCACATGATCCTTACGCTAATCCTAATCATGTCCACTCTTTGGGGGATTATTTTCTTATAAATATGATAGATCAAGGGATATCTCATGATTTCACCTAATCCTATGAAGAAGGTGAAGGTTCACATACTCTTCCATTCGAAAATGAGGAAGAGGATCAAGGTCCTCCTTATGAATGGACAACTGATGATGAATCGGATTATGATGTAGCACCTATTAACTCCCCTAGTTTAGATGAGGAATATGAGTAGATCATCCCATTGGATGATGAAGAAGAGTTCTATCTACATATGTTCCCATTACAACATCCCATCTAGTGATAACTTTTACCACTCGAGGAGCAATCTCACCCCCTTCCACATAGACCACCTCTAATCATTCCACCTCCACTACAACCACCCCTACAAGTCTTGCGACAACCTCTTGTCAATAGACCCAATCACCCATCCAATAGAGATCATCCATCCATCCAAAGGTATCCATAAACCCTTTATTCACCCAAAATCCCCAAAGGTACCCATAAACCCTTTGGTCACCCAAAAAGCCCCAAAGGTACCCATAAACCCTTTGGTCACCCAAAAACCCCAAAGGTACCCATAAATCCTTTGGTCACCCAAAACCCCAAAGGTACCATACCTTGGTCACCCAAAATACCCATAAACCCTTTGGTCACCCAAAAATCCCCAAAGGTACCCATAAACCCTTTGGTCACCCCAAAAAGCCCCAAAGGTACCAATAAACCCTTTGGTCACCCAAAAATCCTCCAAAGGTACCCATAAATCCTTTGGTCACCCAAAAAGCCCCAAAGGTACCCATAAACCCTTTGGTCACCCAAAACCCAAAACCTTTGGTCACCAACCAAAAGTACCTATAAACCTTTGGTCACCCAAAAATCCCCAAAGGTACCCATAAACCCTTTGGTCACCCCAAAAAGCCCCAAAGGTATCCAATAAACCCTTTGGTCACCCCAAAACCCAATATCAAAAAAACCATAAACCCTTTGTCACCCCAAAAAGCCCCAAAGGTACCCATAAACCCTTTGGTCACCCCAAAAATCCCCAAAGGTATCCATAAACCCTTTGGTCACCCAAAAATCCCCAAAGGTACCCATAAACCCTTTGGTCACCCAAAAAGCCCCAAAGGTATCTATAAACCCTTTGGTCACCCAAAAATCCCCAAAGGTATCCATAAACCCTTTGGTCACCCAAAAAGCCCCAAAGGTACCCATAAACCCTTTGGTCACCCAAAAATCCCAAAGGTATCTATAAACCCTTTGGTCACCCAAAAAGCCCCAATGGCATCCACTAAGCCCATTGGTCAATATATATATATATATATCAAAATCCAAAAACATCATTAAAATACACAAAAATATTGCATTACATTTCATATCATTGCATTATACAATCACTTGCATTAAGCATACCCATCATTGCATTTTGCATTCTAGAGTTGCTCATACATGTCTAGCACCAGGTCTATACACTAGCCATCCTTCAAAATCAACTTTGTCAAAAGTCATTATTAACACCCATCTACATTACAATTATCATTTCCATAAACATTCCCCACCTTTCATATTTGTGTATGTTTCCCTTCACCTAGTCATTTGTTATAAGGTATCATTAGGGTTTTCGGTCACTCAACCATCTCTAGTTTTCTTTTCAGATTTTGTAGAAAGCTATCCTAATTTTTAGAAGGTAGAGTCTTGCTTTGATTATACCTTGTATACGTCATAATCCCAACACATTTTCACACTAATAAATCCAAGTTTTGCACAAGGAAAGATGAAACCTACAAAGTGGTCCATGTTACCTTAAGCGAAAAGTTTACCTTGCTCATCCCCCTATGCGCATGGTTCAAAAATGTTGAGAATTGAAAAAAGGACAAGCTCCTCCCTACCCAAAGCAATAAAAATCCCTTACCCCATGCCAAATCTAGGCAAGTATCCAAAACAAATACAAGAGCAAAAGAAAATAAATAATGGTTTTTACCACTAACAAAAGCAAAAATCCCCAAAAGAAAAAGTGGTTTTCACCACTAACAAAAGCAAAAAGTAAAATAAATAGTGGTTCTCACCACTACCAAAATCCCTTGCTCACCAAAACAAAAATGAGCAAATCCCTAGAGCAATTCAAAAATAAAAGAAAAGAAGGGAGTACTGAACTTGAATCCCTAGAATTCTCAGCATTTGACAACCATAAGGTGATCCTCATTACAGGTTGGGTGGCATCAAGCCTACCTAGAAATGGTGGTATCCTTACGCATGATGATATGTCTATCACATTAGTGACCTTCTTTTGTATAGACCAATGTTTGCTTATGGATGAGCTAGATTTTGGTAGCCTATATTACCTAATGGTCTAATCCAACTACGTACAAAACTTAGGATAATGATACTCATAGGGTGATCTTCAGTACAGATGGGCTGCATAAATCCTGTTTGGCACTAGGGTAACTTTATGCGTTATCATAACAATGAACTCACATGCACACACAGGGATATTGAATATCTTGGTCATCCTAGCAGATTTATACCTTGCCAAAAAGTCTTGCATAGTTAATATACAACTTTTGACTAGGTCACTAGAGTGTTTGAGTCTCATGAAAACCTCAAGGACATTCTATATATAACATCTTACTATTCATTCCATTCCATACCATTTTATCACATGTTTGTCAATTTACATTTTCATAATCCATTACATAATCTTATGATAACGTTAAAAATGAATCGATGAATTTTGTACAGTCTATGGTGCTAGCATCTAGTGTGTCAAATAGTATTCATAATTCATCATACAGATTAACAAATCATCCATTTCATTATGCATACACACATGTACATATCATCAAATAACATCATATTACAATACATGCATCCATGATATTGCATCCATAAATGCATCAACAAACCAAGAAGCAGACATAAATGCACATATTTTCTCACCACAAGGAGCTTCATAAAGGACAATTAAGCATATCTACCAATCCAAAATATTCAAAAATCATAAAATCAACAAAAAAATCAAATAAAGAAAAATCTCAAGTGAGCCTCATACCCAATTATTTACCCTATACACTTGGTGGTTGCAGCGACTTGCGCTCCATGCAATCCGGCAAGATGAGTAAATTACCATAAGGCCATTTGAACCAAATTATTCATCATCAAACTGAAATATCTTCACTTCAATCCCCAAGAAGGCCATTGCATCTAAATTACTCCATAAGAACGAGGTATTCATTTCCTTTCTTCTATGAAATATCATCAAAAAACACCAAAAAAAGAGAAGAAAAAGCAAAGAAAATGGCCTAAAAACCACAAAAAATATGTCAAAACTGATAAAATTCACAAAGGATCAATATTGAACCAAAATTGTTCATTGATGAATTGAAAAGTCTCTACTTCAATCCCCAAGAAGGCCATTGTGGTCAGACCGCTCCATGGGAACGAGGTATTCATTTCCTTTCTTCCATGAAATATCAACAAAACCATCAAAATCCTAACAAAATTGATAAATTTTACAATGGGTAAAGATGAAGGAACCCTAATCAAGTCATATTGGTCAAGTGACTCATCTCTTTCATCATTGGTCATGCCCTCATTGACTCATCGCTTGAGGGGGTAGTCATAATTAATGAATTCATAATCAAAATCAACACTCAAACACTCAAAAGTGCAACTTGCATACATTCAAAAGAATCATTGCCAAAGATAAATTTCAAGCCCATGTTGGGGCATATAATTTAGCACAAATTCAACAAAACAAAGTCTTGGTATCCTTGAAGCCTTGGGACACGTATCCCAGAATAGGCTTATAAGCCAAATAAGGAACCAAGACCAAGTATACCCTAAGCCCCTAAGACTATCATTACAGTGTGGTTGAAAGGTATACCAAAATCAAATCCTTCAAATATGTCAAAAGCAAGGATTCCAAGAATGTATGCTCCTTCCATGATGGAGGCATCTAAATTTGGTTAGGTTACTGAATAACCTTAATCATTTGATAGTTTAGTCATCTATTTTTGCTCCATGCTCTATTTCACACAATGCATCCCAAAAAGGGGTATTTGTAGACACTAAAATCATGTCAATCTGATTAGACTACAATGATGCACTCTTATCAACACCATATGGCCCCCTTGGGAAACCCTCAAGGGTTAAATAGTGGTCCTAACCACTTTTGGGAAGGTTTACCCCACTTTTGGGAAGTTTTGGGCCATGTAGCCATGGTCGTCCCACCCTAGGATGACCACAGTTCATGGTCATCCCACCCAGGGATGGCCACCAACAACCATCCCTGGGTGGGATGGCCATGGCCTAGGCCCCTCAAAAATTCAAGGGTGGGACAAATGGCAATCAAATTCTACCATTTATCCTACCCAATGATTTATGATAGATTGAGGGCCTATCAAATCCATCACAACCTACAAATTGGAGGCCCAAATTGGAGGCTTCTTCCACCCAATGCATGGCAAGGGTTTTGAAAAGTGGTGGCACCTACCTTGCATGCCCCAACTTGCCCATTTGACCCTATGGCCCTCTTGGGCTATAAATTGGAGTCATTCCACCCATTTTAAAAGAGAGGTCTTTGCAATAATTCACAATGAAGTGCTACCGAGATTCACTCTCCCTTTTACCCATGTATTTGCCCTTGAAATCTCCATCCATCGAAGGAGGTTTGCAAGTGATCCCCAAATACGCAAATCCATTCCAAAACCCACCCATTTCTATGAATTAGATCACCAAATTTGATGACAACACCCCTAGGAGTAGTTTGAACCAGATCCCAGAGGAATTGGTGGTAAAAACCACCAGGTTTGGTGGTCATCCCCACCTGGGATGGTTAACAATCCCAATTGGAACACCCAGGGATGGCCATGAATATGCATATAATTTTGGGTCAATTTTAGTGTAGATCATTTCTAAATTAGTTTATATACATCATACTAGAATTTGGTGCAATTTGGAGTAGTTTTGGACCTTCAATTAGGTTTTTCATTCTGATAGTCCCAATTGGAACACCCAGGGATGGCCATGGATTCTGCATACAATTTCATTTCAATTTCTACATAGATCATTCCTAAAGTAGATAATATGCATTATGCTAAGTTTTGGTACAATTTGGAATAGTTTTGCACTGCCTATTTCACCTTTTATATTCAATATTGCATGCATCTTTTTGATTTCATCTTAATCCGCACATGCTATTAACAAATTTGATTTCTTTGTGTGTAGATCTAGGTATTCCAGTGTGCAAGGAAGGAGCTACAAGTTCGAATATGGATAGATCATCGTAGTGGTAGCAAAATCCCACTCTTCAATTCGTGAGTGCGAGGAAGACACTGAAAGCGCACCTTGAGTTTCTAAAAGGATTAGATCCTTTGAACATTGTAATGGATTGTATCAATTAAGAGCCCTCAAGGGGATATTTTGTAACCATGTATTTGGCAAATGGATTAATATAAAGATAAACCCCCATTTATTTCACTTATTTGTCATCATGCTTACATTAATGTCTTTTTGTAGTGCTTAAATAAATAGGTGCATTTCATTTCCCTTTGCTAGGTGCACCATTTTTTCCACTCTACACATATTACTGTGTAGATCACCATAGATTGGTGATGGGTGTAATGTAGTCTAGTGTATTTTTTTATGGAGTTTCTATTTCCTCCATAGCTACATTGTATTCACTTTTCTCATTTCTATTTATAGCATATTTCAATCATATCATAGATTTATTTTCTTTCATACTATTTTGCATCTTGTGATTGCTATCTCCCATTGCATACTGCATCAAAAGACAATAGTGGTATTAGAGCCACAGTATATCTAGTCACTGTAGATCAATAGAAAACCTCCATTATCATTAAGCCTAAGTTTTTTTTTAACCTAACGCACTACTGGACCAGCCACTATGAAAACTCTAAGAAGAGTCTAGGTGGTAGAATTAGGGAGAGCCACAAGTGAGGATTGAAGGAAATATTAGTTCCAAAAATATTGATATTAAATTTGGCTAGAGTCTTTCCATAGAGTTACTGAATAAACTCATGAAGACTAGGACTCAAGATTCAATCCACTAGATTGACAAATCAACTAGTGAAGATCATTCAAAATATCTAGAATTTTTTCCAAAGTTTCTTTTGTTGCAAAAAAATAATTCTTATATTATTGGGACACCTCCTATAATAGAAAGCTATGAGACTATGAATTTTTTGCCTGAAGGTCGATGTGCCTTCATAGTGCAGATATTTATTCCTTGTGCAAGAAAATAATATTATGGAAGAAGACTTCTAGAGAAGATTCATGGTGAAGTTAGAAGACTAGAGATCTCCATTTCTAGATTGAACTTAACAGAAGAAGAAAATGCCATAGAAGCCTTGATCTAGAAGAAAAATCCATAGAAGCCTTGATATTTAATAAAAGGCCACAGAAGCATTGATACTAAAGAAAAAGCCACAAAAGCCTTGATACTTAAGAAAAGGCCACAGAAGCCTTGATACCGAATAAAAAGACCATAGAACCCTTGATATTAAAAAATGCCATAAAAGCCTTGATATTGAACAAGAATCTACAATAAAGTATCTAATTTTGAAGCAAATTAATATTTTAGTACTAATACTTCGTTGCAAGGAAAGGAGATTCAGTGATTTGGAAAACTGCCTACAAGAAATTTAGGAAGAGTATCTTCTTCAGAATCAATCCAACACCTGAAGCAAAATTGAAGGTAAAAATATCAGAAGAAGATCTCATTTAAGGACTTCTAGTCTTGGAAGAAGAAGGACTAGGAGAGTCTTGCTCAAATATAGAAGTACCAAAATTAGAGATCCAAAATAAGATCTTACCACCAACACTTCTAGGAGCAGAATATTGAAGAAAATATCTCAAGGACGACTAGAAGAAGTTGTAAGATAAAATACCTTGGGGAGGTCTCAATGAGCATCTAGTAAAAGGATTGAAGAGCCTTAGTGAAGAAATAATCAAAGAAGAACTCATTTGAGAAATTTACTACATAAGTTAGTGAAATATTTGGGATAATTATTGCCATCCAACAACAATCCCGAAAGAAGAAGAATAATTTTGCAAGGAGTGCCAAATCTCATAAGACCTCAAGACATTCAAAATATTTAGAAGAACATTTGGTACAATTATCACCATCCAACAACAATCCCAAAAGGAGAAGAAGAATTTGGCAAGGAGTGCCAAATCTTAGAAGACGCCAAGACATTCATAATCTTGAGAAGAAGATCCTGCTTGAAGTCAGAATTCAATAAGAAGACTTGAAGATAGGATAAGCCTACCAAATCCAAGATATTTGATGATTACATATCATAGAAATAAGGCACCATTTTAGAAACAAATATTTCTCCAAATCTACAAAAACAGGAGAATATTTCTTAAAGTATCAAATCATCAAAACCTAGGCTCATAAAAGAAACTTCGATACCACATTTTGGTGAAGAAGAAACTAAGAAGCAAGATCCTACTCAAAGTAGAAACTTGGTGATCTTAGACACAAACATATATATCCTCTACATAAGCTTTAAAAGAGCTACAAAATATTTCAAAAAAGGTAAGCAACTATTGGTGCAAGTAGATTCATTAATTGGATTACTTATCAGATTTGTTAAAGCACCTAAATTTGGATTAGAGTTGCAAACAAGAAAAAATGAATTACAGTCTTCAAAAGTGAAAAATGGAAAAGTTTCTTTTAAGGTTCATTTACACATTATATTTGGAGTTGATTAGATTACAATTACAACTATCTATCAACTACCAAATACCTACTTTAGACATAAAAATAAGACTAGTTCTTACAATATTGTTTGTAGTGAAATTGTAGAATAACTCTTGAAGATTCATTTCATATTATTATTTATTAGTTGCAGTACATTTATTAAGTGCACTTATAAGTTATTTTGAGAGTTTATTGGAGTGATAAGGTGTGATTGTTAGTGCATTAAAAAAGTGAAATATTAGTGGGTTCATTTGCACTACTATATTAATCTAAAAATAAACTTAGTATTTGTGTTCTTTAGAAAGGCACAAAATAGTATTAGCATCAAGTATCTAAAGATACCATTAGTACATCAAAATATATAAATTTTAGTGGCCAAAGGAATCCACTAAAAATAGCTCAATCCTCCAAGTTTTGGAGAAGAAAATAGCCACAAAAAATTAGCAAAGTATTGCCTCAAATCGAGACTTGTTGAGTCTCATATTCAAAGCACTATAAGTGTTATATTGCATCTACAAAAGTGATTATAAGTTGGGTTTATAAAACCAAAAAAAAAAAGATTACATATTCAAAATAACTATTCCAAAACTTTGCCATAAAACTAGAAAATAAGATCTACAAAAAGGAGTGCAAGAAGGTTTCTTATAACCAAAATTTATTACATTATTGTGCATCATTCTAATCGGCTACACACATGTCTTTGGGAAAAATCTAGAGTGCCTTAAGGGCATATTATTACAGTAAAGAACAACTACATAGTATTCCACTCCAAGCATAGAAAGGAAGCCTCCCAAAAGACTCATAATTCCTCCATTTTGGATGGTCAAACCTGCAACAAAATAATAAACCATGCAAAGTAAAGAAAGAGCATTACATCCAAGGTAATCTCATCTAAGGAGCATACAAAATAGGTTTAAAAAAGGACGTAAATTATATCAATCCATGTACGTCCAAGGAGTTTCATCAAGGCACCATCATATCTCCACCAAGGTACCACAAAAGCTCAATCATAAGCTACTCTAAAGCCTCCAAAATAATTAGCTAGAACCACCTCATCGAACGTTCACAACAAAGAAATAATTTTCCAAGGCACATTTCTAATAAGAATATTTGCCAAGGCATGTTGAGACGGTGTTACGTAGAAGACTCATGCACAAGGAGGTGATGACACTTTTTATCTAAATATAACCCTAAAAACTCTCACACAAGCACCCACACAAGCCCCCATCCATTATAAGGTTAACCAAGAAGCGTTACACAAAGGAGGTTGGAATGTTAGAAAGAAAAGAAACACTTGGAATGGAAAAGAACGAGTACTCATATTAGAACATAACGTTCCTTTTAGACTTGACAAAATGCTTATAAGTGGTAATAGGCATCTCCAAGGTTATGCATAATGACTATTTATCAACCAAACCAGATAAAATTAGGATTTTTTAAACTTTGAATTGGCTAATATTTAGGACCCTTGACCAGGGCCCATTAGCCAAAAATTTCTAGGTGCAAATTTTTTTTGGGTCGATTTGCCCTAATTTTATAATAATTTGACCATTTTAAGTTTAAATTTCCAACATTACCCCTAATAATAGTGAACCTTCTACATGCGTTTGGACATTATTCGCCTAGATTTCAAAATTGATTCACCAAATTTTTATAAATACATTTTGGGGCTAACCCCTTATGCATAACCCTAGGCATATCTACTTCTCTCAAGCACTCATAAGAAATGGTTGTGACACTTGTCACAAGGTCCAATATCCCTCCTTTATAAAAAGGTGCCCAAGTCCAAATAGTATGTATTCATAGCATAGTCAAGGTAAGCCAAAGTGCAGCATGGAAGCAAGGAGAAGAGACCATTAAAATATCTGGTCAAGGAAGGTCAAAGACCCCATAGTTTGAAGTTCCAATGTTCATGCATTGAACAGGAGATTCCAAAGCTTGGACAGTGTCTTTATTGCCAAAGGATAACAGTACATTGCTATCATATATAGCCAAAAATGGCATCAAACATTACGATAATACAATGTTGAGAGATAAGAAATAACCCTTATTTAGTATTTCTTTCATTCTTAGTGAGATATAAAGATTGTAAACTAAGGTCAAATCCTAGAGTAAATATCAATATTGAAAGCAAAAATCAAAGGGTGAAATATAACAAATCAAAATAATATTTGCAAAATAAACCTAGGAAAAATAAAGGTTACTACTAGAAAAATTAAATTTATAATATTTGCAAATATTATTGTTTTCTAATTTTCTATATTTGGGAGCTATAAGGATTACAACACCATATTAGGTTATTGAAAATTAGAAACACTAAAATCAAATCCTAAGGGATATTAAAAGAGGTTATTAAAGTTTTTGCTAAGGTTGGAAATTTATAATATTCTTGTCTAAAAATTTATCAAAAGCGACAAAATAAATCCAATATTAAAACCTCTTGAAAATTAGAAAAGTGCTTAGTTCAATAGGAGTAATAAGGTGTTAGAAATTTTGATTTTTGATATTTACAAAACTTTACAAAACCAACCAAAATTGAACTATATTTTTACAAGAGCACTTTATCACATTCCAAAATCACTAGGGAGTCATAAGGCATTATACAGAACTTTATAATAATAGCATCTACTAAAGATTATCAAGTTCTATATAATTGGGAAGATATAAGCTTTCTACAAAACCTAAAATTCCATTAGGTGTATATACTCTCATTATTAGGGAGACATAAGGAAGCTTACAAACATAAGGATTGACAAATTTTTTATCAAAATCAAGCTTATATACTTTAATTAGGGATCATATATCTCAATATAAGGAGTTATAAGGTAGACTACTAAGATTCTATCAAATTCAATTCTAAGAAATAGCAAGAATCACTATTTCAAATATCTATCATGGATGAAATATTGAAAAAATCTTTCAATAATTAATAACTATTCCATGAAATATAAATATACTCTTAAAACTTAATAGATACTCTAGAAGGATGCGAGTATCTATCCACTGGTGACAAAGAAAAATTCTTCTTGTTTTTTAAATAAGCCAAAGAAGGTGATTTTACAACATTGATTGGTTATCTTCATGAAATCCTCTTCATAGCATGGTGGAACTCACAAATATTGGTTATATTTTCACCAAAAGAGTGTTTGATGATTTATCTATCATTAATTATGTTTGTACTTACTCAACACAAAAAACAAGCTAGTTGTAACATCCCCACAATTTGATTACTATCTTGCTGGAATAATGTGATACTGCTAAAAGCATTTGTGAGTGCAGGTACAAGTTTTCAACTCCATAGTAGATGAGACTGACCAGAAGAACACCCACCCCTAATGGATATAGTGGTTGAAATCATCAGGTAAGGTGGGATATAATGTCATCCCTAGTGCACTATGGCTCGTGGGTACATAGAAGCCCACTTAGAAGAATTCATGTAGGTCAAACTAACTACTGTGGTATTTTGTGCATAAGTGTGATTGTGAAGTGAATGCATTGGGTGAAACTAATTATATATTTTCTTTCTTTTAATATATATAAATACACATCCATAAAATATGTAAATAAATTAATTAAATATTAAAAATTTATAAATATGAATACACATACATATATGTAAATAAATAATTAAATAAATATATATATAGAAAAAAATATAAAAGTATAATAATAAAAAATAACATATAATAAGTTTAAAATGACTACCAACGAGAAATTAGGAGTCATTATCATATAGACATCCTTATCAAGCAAATGAGCTCTCCTCCACATGGCAGTTGTTGGTGTTTCCTAATCTGCATGAATCAATAGGTGTATTTATAGAATTGCTTTTGTATCCTTTAAAAGAGAAAGAAATGTGTAAAATGGAGGGCATTCAGAGTTTGTCTTGTGTATTGAGTCTAAAACCAGTTGGTTGCTATCTTTTTGTGGTGAGAAATTTTGTCAGATATTCATCAGGTTAATTTATTTTTTCTTCCATATTTCTTTCATATTGAGGTCATATAGTGTTGTGAAGCTTTGTTCTAGAAAATGTTTAATAGATTTCAATGTTTGGCATGCTATGTTTTTATATAATTTGATTCAATGATAGACATTGCATCCATGCTGCCATTGATTTTGGAAAAGTAGGAACATATCCATTCTTTCATACATGTAAGTAATAGACCATACAATCATATCATTGTTGAGTTTCTCTAATTGAAGTAAACCAACATATGCATATAATTTTATTTAATATATATATATATATATAATATAAATAAGCTATATGATACGGCTTAATTTTGAATTGAAAAGTGAGATAACAGTAGACAATTGAAATATATATATAAATTACCATATCCTTCAATATTAAATTGTTTGCATAGTTAAGAATGCATATCATAGGACCACACTGACTTAAAATACGTTCAATCTACTATCACAGGCCATGAGAATGCTTTTGGAGCCTTCGCCATGATGTCCGTAAATTATTTTTAGATCCCTTTGTATGGTTTGGAATGCCATCCATTGGAGAACTTGAATCCGGTCATGTAGATGTATTCTGCCTCGCTTCAATATTTTCAATCAAATGTTCTTGTTATAGTATGTGAGAAATTTGAAATTTCTCATATTAAATATGTACATAGAGGTTTCGTTTTGTATGTAAAAATTTATATCAGAGGTACCATGATATATTGGTTAAAGGACAAAGATTTATTTCTGTTTGAATTTCATTTTTTTTATCATGATCAAAAATACTTTATAAACTGTCTTTGGTGAATCATCAGTGGATATATAAACAAGAGTATTTATTTTATAAGATACTGTAATTAGTTTATGTTATGTAAGACTTTTAGAGACCCTATGAAAGATTTTTTTAAAACCAATTCCACCAGGGAATTTTTGTAGACATTCTGGAAAGCTATGAAGTCACATTTCTGTTTATTTTATATGAATTGTATTCATTATACCTTGAAATTTCTAGCTACAAAGTCACAATTTACCTTTGAGAATTCATTATTGGAATTGTGTTGTTTAAAACCTTTCTTATACTTCTTTTATGAAGTAAACTATCTTCGAAAAACCAAAATACTGAGTGTGTCCACTGATAGTGTAAGTTTGAATATTCATCACCTCTTGTTGCTTCACTTGATCAATAGGTATTGAGCCATGGTTGTGCAAAACTCTAAAAAACTCAATACTTTCTAAGTTTAATATGAAATAGGGTTTGACGTTGAAGTGAGTAGTAGATTGATATTTTAAAACCAAGAGCATCATCTTTGTGTGTTATGTCATAGTTTGGCTAGTATGAGTTAGGTATAATTGTATGTCTCCTCCAAAACTTATTCAGTTAAGTATTAAAACATAGGAGTATGATTTATATATGTGCCTTCATTTAGAAAAGTCCTATACCTAAAACTTACAACAATGATTAAAATTTATTAGGATAACATGAGTCACATTGTAGATATTTATGTATTTTTTGGATTAAATATTCAAACCTCTATTTTATATTTATAAAAGAATTTTTAAACCTTAGTATAAAAGCAATATATTTTCATTTAACTCAAAAATATCCTTTACTTGAAACTAGTACCAGGTGGTAACATATACATAGATTTTGAATGAATTTTATTTAAAAAGTATTTATTTTTCTTTAAATATTGATATGTAATTAAATTTTGATTATTATTTTAACTGAGTAATGTAAAGCATCGAATTTTTGGATGATTATTTTAAATGTACATTGTAATTAAATTATAAATAAATAATTTTTTAGGAACTATTTTAATATTATAACCTAGAAGAAGTAATTGTTATACTATGATAATATTTTATAGTAAATCCTTACTTTGAAAAGATATATTTACATGTCTTTTACAATATGGAGGTTTCTTTTAGAGTTTTATTTAATAATTGAGATAAGAACTAAAAACAAACCAGAGACTTGAAAATTATTCCATTGAGAAGGATAGTATACATGTCTTATACATCAAGGAGGATGTCAATTTAAAAAAAATGGCTTATCATAATATTAATGACATTGGAAAGAATGTCATCCATCCAACTCCAGTAGGTCCTAGTTAATGACTATTGTGATATCGAGGATAAATTTTCTCTAGCACAAATATTAAGAGTTAGAGGATTCTTTGTTGTCGAGAGTAATGAATGTTTTTATGGGAATTCATTCCAGGTTGTTGTATGAGGTCGTACATGAGCATTTTCAATATTTGTACCCCAATTGCAAAATAGCCAACGATGACTCAAGACTAGGGATTTAGTCCTTGGGGTTGGAAGGTCTAGCTATAGATAGTATGAGCAAAATTATCATCAACTAGGTTAC
This sequence comes from Wollemia nobilis, assembly GCA_028583015.1. Lineage (NCBI taxonomy): Eukaryota > Viridiplantae > Streptophyta > Pinopsida > Araucariales > Araucariaceae > Wollemia > Wollemia nobilis. The sequence continues at coordinate 4,998,489 of JAQPPZ010000374.1, forward strand.
ATTCTAATATACCTAGCCCCAATAGCCAAAGTATTTATGGGTCCTGTAAGTGTTCATAGAAGGATGAAATGCTATCAGGAACAGGTATAATATGCTAACTCTAACATGGGCTCAAATATTTAAAGATAAGGTCAATGTACCATTAGGACTAATATAGGGTCATATATCTTTTTTCTCCATGTTACGATATGGGTAATATATGCATCCATCCTTTCAGGTGTTATGGGTCCCGAAAAGACAACCCCATGTCGAGTACCCAAAATTTGATTAGGGAAAAAATGGATCTCATAAATGGCATCCTATTTACAATAAATTGGTCATTATCAAGCACTAGATATTTTATCTACAATGGTATTATATCTTGAAGTGTAAACATCTATGCCTAAGTACTAATACAAAGTTGGGTGTGCTTACATCAAATTGTGACAATGATTTAAAATAATCAAAATTTTGAATTTGTGCTTTTAACAACTAGGTGAATAGACCTAGGTTGTTATAGTTGGTATCAGAGCCTATGTTGTGAAATCCTATGTTATAAATATGATTTATTGATTTGACATAGCTCTTTTATCATCGAGTATGATGGTAGGGACCTTAAAAAGAGCAAGTGATAATATGCAAGAGGGGATTGTAGAAGTTCCAAAAAAAGGACTAATATGAATCATTTAAGAGTCAGATCGAGTAAAAACTACCAAAGTGCCTTGATGAGTTTTAATAAAATAAAAAGAGTCCGTAGAAGCAAGAGCTACATAGAATGATAAATATATGACAAAAATAATTCATCTAATGCATGAAAAACTGAATAAGAAAATAGAACAAATGGAGATCCAAAGGGTTCAAATGAGTGAGTACATGGATCAACAAAGAGCTTAGATGTCTCACTAATAGGAAATTATTGTTCAACAATAGAAGGTAATAAAAAATATGATAAAGAGTAAGGAATAATATAGAATAAATGAATTTATCGAGGGATATTCATGAAGAAAATTTGGGGTGGAGCTACAAAAAGAAATTAAAAATTTAGATATTTCTATGTTTAATGGAAAGGGAGACGAAGAAGTAGTTGTCAATTGGTTAAGTGAAGTTGACGGGTACTTCTCTATTCAACCCCTTTATGTAGAATCCAAAATTATATGGGTTGTAGCACACCTAATAGGTCTATCCAGGTATTTGTGGTCCACCTACAAGAAAACAAGCCAAAATGAGGTTGTTGATATTCCTTGGAATCAATTTGAGAAAGAATTTAGGGATATATTTATTACTCCATAATTTTACATTGAGAAGTAATCTAAATTCACCAATCTACATCAAGAGAGCATGTCAGTGATAGAATATTACCAAATATTTTTCCAACTATTAAAACATGCACAAGAATATGATAAACAAGAAGATTTTAAAGCTCAAACATTTGTAATGGGATTACATCCCAAAATTGGGACCCCTATTGGGCAAGGTAACCTAAAAATTTGATAGAAGCTTTCGATGTTGCATTTTATGAAGAAATAATCCAAAAAAATACAAAGGCTTATTTCCAAAAATTTTAGAAGGAAGAACCTAAGAAAATAAAATACCAGAGCCTGCTAAAGGTAAATATCAATATAATAAATATAGGGATGGTGGCTATTACAAAGGGGACAATAGGAACAAAGGAAATTTCAAGGTAATAAGGGATAGTCATACATGAAGAATTTTCAAGGGAAACATGTGCAAAGGTCTACATACTAGAAAAAAGGAAAGAATGTCAACCATAATAAATGGGAACAAGCAAAAGAACAAGGGTTCAAATGTATGCTTTGTGTGTGGAGCTCTGGATCTGTATGCAAATCAATATCCAGAGAGAGCCACTAAAAGAAAATTAACAAAAGAAGACTTTCATAGAATTTATATTGCAATAAGTAATTCTAACCTTTTAGTACAAGCCACTCCATTTATCTTAAAATGAAAACTAGGCAAGAAAGAAATTCATATTTTGGTGCAACTGACAGTTTTATATCTTCTAGTATTATGAGGGACACACCGGTAAGACTTGGATTTATAAAAATGGGTGGCACGTTGAGTATGGTTCAGGATAAACCTATATGGTCAACTATTCGACTCCCAAATAGATATCCCTCAAGGAAAATAAATTGGCATCTGTATGTAGCACCCTTGTATACTTTTGATATTATCTTAGGTTTAGATTGGCTAAAAGTTGTTGGAAATTTTGAGTATAGTGTGTTGTCATTGATTTCAAAGGATTGATGTCATAGGTTGATGTCAAAAGAGAAGATGTCATTGGTTGTCATTGATAATATTATAATATTTATTATTATAATATTGGTTGAAGAAAAGCATTATAATATCTACATTTTGAATATTATAATGAAGGACAAAAGGCTTAAAATCTCTTTGGAACAATGGTTTAAAATGAAGGTAAGGTTCAAAAGAATTAATAATAATAATATTATTGACATAAATAATATTAATTGTGAAGGCAAGGTTCAAAATAATTAATATTATTAATATTATTGAAGGCAATAATATTAATTATGAAGGCAAGGTTCAAAAGGAGTAATATTATAATATTTTTATTATAATATAAAGTTTTTAAATTATAATATTTGAGCACCAATAAATTGAAGGTAATTCAAATTATTTTCGAATGAAGTTGGCCGACGTCATATGGGTGGAAAAGACAAGGTGGCACCGACGTTGGATGAAGACCAAATTAAAACTATTAATACCCATGCCTAAAGTCATTTGAAGGTGTTCAAAATTCATGCAAGTAATTTGTTCGACATTCGATTCATTGCATGCGGTAGAGAAGAAGAGGGAAGAGGAGCGTAGTCCTCTATGGTGAACGTGGAGGTTTTACATTCGAACTAGTGCACATTTGAACCCATCCAACCAACTAGACCAGCTGGTGGTTGAGCCAATGTGAAGGCATTGTGAGGAGGAGGTTTTGGGTTTGAAACCCATCGTAGACCATTTTGTTTTGGTTTGGCTAAGTTCATGGTAGGAGAAGATAAAGGGTGTCTGGCACCTTAGTGCTCTCATGAGCTGCATTGGCGTAGCTGATCGTGGCCCCTTGGTTGGGTGCCTTGCTCTCACGAGGTGAGAGGTTCGAGTCACATTGAGGGAAGAATAAAAAGAGGTATTTAAATTTTAAATTGTAATTTGATTTTTTGTGGAGTTATAAGGTTAAGTTGGCATTTAATTTTTGCTCATTTGATATAGGAGAAATAAGGTGTGAAAATTTTAATTAAATATTAAAAAAAGTGTGAAAAGGGTCTTTTGGTGTTAAAATTTAAATCTGTTTAGAAGGAGAAATAAGGTGTGAAAAGGGTCTTTTGATATTGAAATTTAAAATCTATTTAGAAGGAGAAATAAGGTGTGATAAGGATTCTTTCATTGTATGAGTTGATTGTGTGTGTTTTAAAAGTAGGAGTTATAAGGTGTTTCATGGTTTAATTATTGTGTGTATTTTTGCATGGTGAAGGAAAGTTTAAAGGTTTTTATTCTTTAATTAAAAGCCTTGTTTTGAGAAGGTAAAAGAGGATAGAGCAATATTTCTATGCACAATTTTTGAGGAAAGGTTTTTGTGATTGATTTGAAAAGAATATTGGCTAACCTCTTAAAGTGGCAAAAAGGAAATTATTTTGGAACAGGTTTTGAGGGCACTTTTTCATCAAAGCAAGTTAAGAGGTATGTTGACATTATTACTTCTCTAAGGTGGTTGGTTGAGAAAATATTTCAGAATTATAAGGTGGAGATAAAAGGGTTGATTAGTGTGTATTGTTGGAAATATTTGAGCTAGGTTTTGAGAACAAATTGTGCATCATTGATTAGTGAAATTGGAAACACTTGAGTTAGGGTTTTTGAGAACAAATTGTGTATTCTTATTGAAAGAATTTGTGAAGCATTTGTGCATTGGTGTGAGTGACATTGAATGTGAATGGGCAAGTGTTAGAGACCAGTTTTGTAAAGCAAGTTGTGCATTATTGTGTTTGATCATTGAGAGTAAATTTGCAAGGAATAGAGACCAGGTTTGTGAAGCAAAGTTATACACTAGTTTGATTTGATTTGAAAGGGATTTTGCAAGAGGTAGAGATTGGATTAGATGAATGCAATATTTGTGAATGTAAAGAACATATTGGGTATTTGATAGTACATATCATTCTCTATATGTTCCAGAGGTTAAACGAATTCTAAGTAGAATATGTCTGAATTGCCTAGTTGAAGAAAGCATTTCTGAAAGAGATATAAGCATTATTTGTATGCAATATTTGGAAATATTTGAGCAGGTTCAATGAGTAGCATTGAGGTAGATTTGAGCAAGTCTTGTGAGAAGACTTGAAGAAGCATTGAGGTAGATTTGAGCAAGTCTTGTGAGAATACTTGGGATATATTTAAACAAATTTGAGGGAAGACTTGAAGATTTAAGCAGTAACAAAGAGGTTTGATAATTTGTGCTAGCCTTGTAATGAGGTTTGGTGTAAATTTAGGCAGAGATAGAGAGCAAGTTTGAGGTATATTTGTGCATGTAATGTGTGCATATTTGGATAAATTTGTGATCAGAGTTGGAGCATATTTGTGCTAGCCTTATAACAAGGTTTGGTGCAAATTTAGATAGATTTGTGATCAATTGTATATTGTGCTACTAATTTATATAAAATTTAAATTAACAATTTTGTAGCCTTGTAACGAGGTTTGGTTCAGATTTGAGGTAAAGATTTGTGAGCAGAGTTCTAGCAAATTTGTGCTAGCCTTGTAACAAGGTTTGGTGCAGATTTGAGGTAGATATTTATGAGCAGAGTTGGAGCAGATTTATGCTAGCCTTGTAACGAGGTTTGGTGTAGATTTGAGATAGATTTGAGAGTAGGCTTTGGAGAAGACCAAAGTAGAGGGGATAGAGTTCTCCTATGGAGAGAGATCCACAAACTAGAGCAAAGGGGATAGAGTTCTCCTATGGAGAGAGATCCACAAACTAGAGCAAAGGGGATAGAGTTCTCCTATGGAGAGAGATCCACAAACTAGAGCAAAGGGGATAGAGTTCTCCTATGGAGAGAGATCCACAAACTAGAGCAAAGGGGATAGAGTTCTCCTATGGAGAGAGATCCACAAACCATAACAAAGGGGATAGATTTCTCCTATGGAGAGAGATCCACAAATATTGTAATAGGGAATTGATTCCCAAGATATTTATTGAGAAAATTTAGAAGAAATATTTTCTCCATGGACGTAACCCACATTGGATGAACCACGTTAAATTTGTGTCTCATGTGTGTGATGATTTGTGCATTAATTTATTATTGCTATTGATATTGCAATTGATAACATTGGATAAAATTATTTGGGAAAAGAAAGTAAAATTTTACCTTATACTATTCACCCACCCCTCTCAGTATAAGCTTGTGTTCTTCAATTGGTATCAGAGAAGGTTCCTTCAAGAAAAGTCTAACAAATTGAAGGAAGATATTACAGGAACATAGATGGCATCTCAGAATGGATCTTCAACAAATAAGGCTCCATTGTTTGATGGGAATAATTATGCTTTCTGGAGTATGAGGATGAAGACTTACTTGATGGCACAAGGATATGAAACATGGCAATCTATTGAGGATGGGTTCACACCTACAACTACTCCTCCCATAGATAAGGATGGTAAGCAATTACATGTGAATAATTCCAAAGCTATGAATGGAATCTTAAGTGGATTACGTGAATCAAAATTTGTGAAAGTTATGCAATGCAAATCAGAAAAAGAGATATGGGAAAAATTGAAGTAAACATATGAAGGAGATAACAAGGTCAAGTTGGAAAAACTACAAACTCACAAAAGGAGGTTTGAAGAATTGAAGATGGAAGATGAGGAAGATATTGCTAAATACTTACTTCATGTTGATGAAGTTGTTAATACCATGCGAGGACTTGGATTCAAAGTTGAGGACTCCAGTGTTGCTCAGAAGGTATTAAGATCACTCCCTATAAGGTATGATGCAAAGGTTTTAGCTATAGAAGAGATGAAGGATATTGATAAGTTGACTATGGATGAGTTACATGGAATTCTCATAGCTTATGAGATGAGAATAGAAAAAGATCACAATTCCAAGAAAGAGGTAGCTTTCAAAGCTTCAAAGAAGATAAAATATAAGAAACTAGAATCAAGTGATGAGTCAAGCAGTAATGAAGAAGCTAACTATGTGAGAAGAAATAAGGACTCAAGAAAACACAAAGATATAAATACTATGAAATGCTTTAATTGTGGTGACTTTGGTCACTATGCATCTAATTATCCATAAGATGGAAGTAGTAGCAGTGAAGAGAAACAGGATTATAAGAAAAAGGAAGGAAGAAAATTTAGGCATAAAAAGAAAAATAGGTATGGTCAAAAGGAGCATGAAAAGAAGTTATTTCAACGACACAAGAAGAGTTTATATGTTAAAAAGGCAAGAAGTGCTTCAAGTGATAGTGATGAAAGACTCTCAGATAGTGAAGAAGAAGAGATTCTATTTTTGGCAATAGAAGAGGAAGAAAATGCTCCTATTAAAGATCAAGTAGAAGAGTATGAAGATGCTCTTGAAGACCAAGAAGAAGAGAAAGATTCAAAAAAAGAAGAAGAAGGCACAATTGATCTAGAAGAAGAACTTATTGTTGCTCTCAGAGAGTTGAAAAGAGTTAGAAAGCAGAATTCAAGACTGAAGGCTCAAGTTCAAGAACATGAGGAAATAAAATAAAAGCTTCTACAAGACCTCACAAACTCAAAAGCTAAAAGGGTAGAGGCAAAAGAGTTAGAATGTGAAAGATTAGAACATGAAGTGGTTTCTCTAAGGATGGAAGTGAAATATTCTAAGGATAAGCTACACAGGTTTGGGAAAAGTTCAAAATATTTGGATAAAATTATCAATGCACAAAGATCTTCATTTATCAAAATAGGACTAGGTTTTGAAGAAGGACAAGGGAAACAAGAAGAAGGGTCAAGCTCAAGCTCAATAGAAAAGGAAGTTTCAGAGGAAGAGATTGAAGAAGAAACTAAGACCTATGCGGATAAGTTGAAGAATGGAAGCTTCACTAAGAAAGAAAACAATGCACAAACAAGAAACATGGATCATCACAAAGAAGGCAAAGAAAGGACTAAAAGACCAGATGTTTCAAGACAAGATGAATATTTCTTCAAAGGGCATTGTTTCTCATGTAATCATTTTGGTCACAAAGCTATGCATTGCAGGGTTCATGGAAAGAAGGAGTATGGTCTTACCTAAGAGGAACTTCAACTCATTCAAATATGGATATTTATTTCAAGGGTATTGCTACTCATGTAATCACTTTGGTCATAAAGTGATCCACTACAAGGTTCATGACAGAAATGATTATGGCTTCACCAAGAGGAACTTCAAGTCATTTGCACCTTCCAAGAACTACAACATCAGGTGTTACAAGTGTAAAAATATTGGGCATAAGGCCAAGTGGTGTAGAACAGAGTTTCCAAAACTTTTAGAGTCAAGCAAGAACAGGGACACTCAAAAGGATCAAAAGGGTATGACTACAAAGGTGTTGAAAAATAAGGTTGAAAAAGAAAAAGAGCATTGTATGTTGGGAGTAGAATTACTCCCACCCCAAAATTAATCACCTCAAGGAGAGGAGGTGGGGAGGGGGCTGAGCTAAGAGTCTTATATTTAGCCCCAAAGGAGTCCCTTTGCCATTGATGTCAAAGGGGGAGAGATTTGAGTTAGGGGGAGAGCATTCAGTTAGGGGGAGCAGCTTCTTAGGGGAGCAGATTTGGAATCCAGTGGTTGGAAAAGGAATTTTTAGAAAGGGTTGCCATCAATGACAAAGGGGGAGATTGTTGGAAATTTTGAGTATAGTGTGTTGTCATTGATGTCAAAGGATTGATGTCATAGGTTGATGTCAAAAGAGAAGATGTCATTGGTTGTCATTGACATCAAGGAAAATATTATAATATTTATTATTATAATATTGGTTGAGAAAACATCTACATTTTGAATATTATAATGAAGGACAAAAGGCTTAAGAGCTCTTTGGAACAATGGTTTAAAATGAAGGCAAGGTTCAAAAGAATTAATAATATTAATATTATTGATGACAATAATATTAATTATGAAGGCAAGGTTCAAAAGAATTAATATTATTAATATTATTGAAGGCAATAATATTAATTATAAAGGCAAGGTTCAAAAGGAGCAATATTATAATATTTTTATTATAATATAAAGTTTTTAAATTATATTTGAGCACCAAGAAATTGAAGACAATTCGAATTATTTTTGAATAAAGTGGTCGATGTCATATGGGTGGAAAAAACAAAGGTGGCGTCGATGTTGGATGAAGACCAAATTAAATATATTAATACCCATGCCTAAGGTCATTTGAAGGTGTTCAAAATTCGTGCAAGTAATTCATTCGACATTCAATTCGTTGCATGTGGCAGAGAAGAAGAGGGAAGAGGAGCGCAGTCCTCTACGATGAACATGGAGGTTTTACATTCGAACTGGTACACATTTGAACCCATCCAACTAGCTAGACCAGCTGGTGGTTGAGCCAACGTGAAGGCATTGTGAGGAGGAGGTTTCGGGTTTGAAACCCATCGTAGACCATTTTATTTTGGTTGGGCTAAGTTCATGGTAGGAGAAGATAAAGGGCGACTGGCACCTTAGTGCTCTCATGAGCTACATTGGTGCAGCCGGTCATGGCCCCTTGGTTGGGTGCCTTGCTCTCACGAGGTGAGAGGTTCGAGTCACATTGAGGGAAGAATAAAAAGAGGTATTTAAATTTTAAATTGTAATTTTAATTTTTGTGGAGTTATAAGGTTAAGTTGGCATTTAATTTTTGCTCATTTGATATAGGAGAAATAAGGTGTGAAAAGGGTCTTTTGGTGTTAAAATTTAAATCTATTTAGAAGGAGAAATAAGGTGTGAAAAGGGTCTTTTGATATTGAAATTTAAAATCTATTTAGAAGGAGAAATAAGGTGTGATAAGGATTCTTTCATTGTATGAGTTGATTGTGTGTGTTTTAAAAGTAGGAGTTATAAGGTGTTTCATGGTTTAATTATTGTGTGTATTTTTGCATGGTGAAGGAAAGTTAAAAGGTTTTTATTCTTTAATTAAAAGCCTTGTTTTGAGAAAGTAAAAAGAGGATAGAGCAATATTTCTGTGCAAATTTTTGAGGAAAGGTTATTGTGATTGATTTGAAAAGAAGATTGGCTAACCTCTTAAAGTGGCAAAAAGGAAATTATTTTGGAATAGGTTTTGAGGGCACTTTTTCATCAAAGCAAGTTAAGAGGTATGTTGACATTATTACTTCTCTAAAGTGGTTGGTTGAGCAAATATTTCAGAATTATAAGGTGGAGATAAAAGGGTTGATTAGTGTGTATTGTTGGAAATATTTGAGCTATGTTTTAAGAACAAATTGTGCATCATTGATTAGTGAAATTGGAAACACTTGAGTTAGGATTTTTGAGAACAAATTGTGTATTCTTCTTGAAAGAATTTGTGAAGCATTTGTGCATTGGTGTGAGTGACATTGAATGTGAATGGGCAAGTGTTAGAGACCAGTTTTGTAAAGCAAGTTGTGCATTATTGTGGTTGATCATTGAGAGTAAATTTGCAAGGAATAGAGACCAGTTTTGTGAAGCAAAGTTATACACTAGTTTGATTTGATTTGAAAGGGATTTTGCAAGAGGTAGAGATTGGATTAGATGAATGCAATATTTGTGAATGTGAAGAACATATTGGGTATTTGATAGTACATATCATTCTCTATATGTTCCAGAGGTTAAACGAATTCTAAGTAGAATATGTCTGAATTGCCTAGTTGAAGAAAGCATTTTTGAAAGAGATATAAGCATTGTTTGTATGCAATATTTGGAAATATTTGAGCAGGTTCAGTGAGCAGCATTGAGGTAGATTTGAGCAAGTCTTGTGAGAAGACTTGAAGCAACATTGAGGTAGATTTGAGCAAGTCTTGTGAGAAGACTTGGGACAGAGTTGAACATATTTGGGTAGTAAAAGAGAGCAGGTTTGAGATAGATTTGTGCTAGTCTTGTAATGAGGTTTGGTGCAAAATTGGGTAGAGATAGAGAGTAGGTTTGAGGTAGATTTGTGCATGTAATGTGTGTAGATTTAGATAAAATTTGTGATCGAAATTGGAGAAGATTTATGCTAGCCTTGTAATGAGGTTTGATGTATATTTGGATAGAGTTTGTGAGCAAAGTTAGAGCAGATTTGTGCTAGCCTTGTAATAAGGTTTTGTGCATATTTGGATAGATTTATGAGCAGAGTTGGAGCAGATTTGTGCTAGCCTTGTAATGAGGTTTGGTGCAGATTTGAGGTAGATATTTGTGAGTAGATTTGGAGTAGATTTATGCTAGCCTTGTAATGAGGTTTGGTGTAGATTTAAGATAGAGTTGAGAGTAGGCTTTGGAGTAGACCAGAGTAGAGGGGATAGAGTTCTCCTATGGAGAGAGATCCAAAAACCAGAGCAGAGGGGATAGAGTTCTCCTATGGAGAGAGATCCACAAACCAGAGCAAAGGGGATAGAGTTCTCCTATGGAGAGAGATCCACAAACTAGAGAAAAGGGGATAGAGTTCTCCTGTGGAGAGAGATCCACAAACTAGAGCAAAGGGGATAGAGTTATCCTATGGAGAGAGATCCACAAACCAGAACAAAGGGGATAGATTTCTCCTGTGGAGAGAGATCCACAAACATTGTAATAGGGAATTGATTCCCAAGATATTTGTTGAGAAAATTTAGAAGAAATATTTTCTCCATGGATGTAACCCACATTGGGTGAACCACGTTAAATTTGTGTCTCTCATGTGTGTGATGATTTGTGCATTGTTTTGTTATTGCTATTGATATTGCAATTGATAACATTGGATAAATTTTTTGGGAAAAGAAAGTAAAATTTTACCTTATACTGTTCACCCTCCCTCTCAGTATAAGCTTGTGTTCTTCAAAAGCTTACAAAGCCTTGATTAATTTTGAATATATATGGTTGGATTTCATAGATGATTTCAATTAGTGAATATGATTTCATTGTAAGAGAGTGACTTTATAACCCCACGTGAGGACTACTATGCAAGTTAAAATGGTCTTAAAAAAATGGTGTGGTCTTTATGTGGTCAAATTGAACAAGAAATAAGAAACTAAGTCTAGTTCTACTCTATTTCAACAATATCCTATATTGAATGAGTTTAGATATGTTTTTCTTGAATACCTACTTAGACGTCCTCCAAAAAGGGAATTTTACTTTTATATGGAACTTTTATTGGGAGTGTTGTCTATTGCTAGAACCCCTTACAGAATGAATGCCCTTGAATTACAAGAACTCAAGACCCAAATTCAATATTTATTAGAAAAAGGTCACATCAAGCCTAGTGTATCACTGTGGGGAGCACCAATTCTATTTTTCAAGAATAAGGATGGATCTTTGAGGCTATGTATTGATTACAAAATTCTTAATAAGATGACGATGAAAAACAAGTATTCTTTACCAAGGATTGATGATCAAATTGATCAACTAAGGGGAGCAACTATTTTCTCAAAGACCGACCTTAGGTCAGGGTATGACAAATTGAGAATAAGGGAAGAAGGTACCTTCAAGACTACTTTATAACTTGTTACGAGAATTATGAGCTCACAATGTTGCCTTTCAGATTAACAAATGCTCCAGCAGCTTTCATGAACTTGATGAATAGTGTATTTAGGGAATATTTGGATCAGTTTGTATTGATATTATTGGATGATATCTTAATATATTCTTAAAGTAAGTAAGAACATGATCAACACATGAGAATAGTTCTAGAAATCCTCAGGATAAATTATTTGTATATAAAATTGTCTAAGTGTGAGTTTTATACACCACAAGTACAGTATTTGGGGCACATAGTCTCAACCAATGGAGTAGTTATTGATGCTAAAAATATAGAAGCCATAGTAGACTAGCCAGCTCCCACCAATGTTACTGAAGTAAGAAGTTTTATAGGAATGGTTGGATATTATCGATGATTTGTAAAAGGATTCTCAAATATTGCCTTCCCTATCACCAATTTGCAAAGGGAAAAGTATTCAAATGGACTGCTTAGTGTGAGGAGGCATTTAGAGTCCTTAAGGAAAATTTGACAACTACACCTATCCTTCAAATTATAGATCCTAGTAAATCATTTATAGTTTGTACGGATGCCTCTCTAGAAGGGCTAGGAGGTGTCTTATTGCAAAATGAGGTTGTTGTGGCATATGAATCTAGAAAACTTAAGAAACATGAAGTTAATTATGTCACTCATGATTTAGAGTTTGTTGTCATATTCCATGCTCTTAAAATGTGGTAGCACTATATTTTGGGTAAACCCTTTGAATTAAACATAGATCACCAAATTTTGAAGTAAAATTTTACTCAGCCATTGCTAAATGGTAGACAACAAAGATGGATGGAATTTTTGGCTAAATATGATTTCAAAATTGAATACATAAAAGAAAAATAAAACAAGCTGGCTAATGCGCTTAGCATAAGGAGACACATAGTTGCTTTAACACAATGCTAGTATGGACTAAAGGAAAAAATTAAATAGTTGTAGAAAAATTATGAATTGTGTAACCAATGTTGTATTAAGGTCGAGCAAGGATGGAATCGGTATATGAATCTCAAAATTAAAGAAGATCTGGTATATTTAAAAAACTGCATAATAGTACCCAATAATGATTTAATAAAAAGAACAATATTGCAAGAGGCACATTGTGCTCCATAATCTAATCATCTAGGAGTGGTGAAAATGAGGGAGAATCTGAAAAAGGACTTTTGCTGGCCTAGAATGAAGAAATATGTGGTTCATTTTGTTGCAAAAAATCTAGAATTCCAAAAACTTAAGGTCGAGCATAAACATCGTGGAGGACTACACTTATTTGAAATTCCAAAACAAAAATAACAAGTAATTTCCATGGATTTTATAATTGGTCTCCCCAAAACTCAATTCTAGCATGATGCAATTTTTGTTGTGGTGGATAAATTAACTAAGTTGGCACATTTTATATGAGGTAATGTTCATGATGATTCCCCCACTATAGCACAAAATTTTACTCGAGAAATTGTGAGGTTACCTGGATTCCCAAAAATAATCATCTCTGATAGGAATTCATGATTTACTCCTAGAGAGTTTGCTATTAGCGATAAAGTTTTCTTGAGAGTCAAACCAACCAAAACCTCTATTAATTCCATTAAACTTAGCCCTAAATTTATAGTACCTTTCAAAATCATCACCAAAATCAATAATATTGCATAAAAATTAGATTTACCACCTAACTTGTCCAAGATCCATAGTACTTTCCATGTGCCCCTTCTTTGTAGATATGTAGTTGACCCTTCAAATATACTCGATGTTTCTCATTTACAAACATTGGACCCACAACTTATTGAGGTTCAACTCATCAATATTTGGGATTTAGAACCAAACAGTTGAGAAAATGGAATGTAGACCAGTGTAGAGTCCAGTGGGATCTCTACTCATAAAGGAATGCCACATGGGAAGATGTGGCAACAATGAAAAAATAATTTTTTTTCTTGTTCAAGAACTTTCACTTATGTGAAAATTTAAACAACCGATATGCTAATACTTGTACATTTTTAATAATGATACATGATTTGATATATTGATGTCATAATATATGCAACTTTTGATATAATGCATAATATATGGCTGACTATTTATATATGTATGATCAATGATTTGAAATTTGCAAAATATTTTGGCCAACATAGGGACTATGTTAAATTATGGTGGAGGGGAATGTAACATCCCCACTATTTGATTACTATCTTGCTGGAATAATGTGATATTTTTGAAAGTATTTGTGAGTGCAGGTACAAGTTTTCCACTTCGTAGCAGATGAGTCAGACTAGAAGAACACCCACCCCTAGCAAAGATAGTGGTTGAAAGCGTCAAGTAAGGTGGGATATAATATCATGCCTTGTGCATCATGGCCTGTGGGTACATGGAAGCCCACTTAGAAAAATTTATGTAGATCAAACTAACTACTGCTGCATTTTGTGCATAAGTCATGTGAAGTGAATACATTGGGTGAAACTAATTATATATTTTCTTTATTTTAATATATAAATACACATCCATAAAATATGTAAATAAATAAATTAAATATTAAAATTTTATAAATATAAATATACATATATATGTAAATAAATAATTAAATTAAAATATATATAAATATAGAAAATATATATATATTTATAATAATAAAAAATAACATATGATAAGCTTAAAAGGGACTACCAATGAGAAATTGGGAGTCATTATCATATATAAATCCTTATCGAGCAAATGAGCTCTCCTCCACATGGCAGTTGCTAGTATTTCCTAATCTGCATGAATCAATAGGTGTCTTTATAGAATTGATTTTGTATCCTTTAAAAGAGAAAGAAAGATATAAAATAGAGGGCATTTAGAGTTTGTCTTGTGACTTGCATCTAAACCGAGTTGGTTGCTATCTGTTTGTGGTGAGGAATTTTATCGGCCATTCATCATGTTAATTTATTTTTCCTTCCATATTTCTTTCATATTGACGTCGTATAGTGTTGTGAAGCTTTGTTTTGAAAAAATTTCAATAGATTTCAATGTTTGGCATGCTATATTTTTATATAACTTGAGTCAATGATAGACAATGCATCCATGTTGCCATTGGTTTTGGAAAAGTAGGAACATATCCATTCTTTCATACATGTAATAAACATACCATACAATCATATTTTTGTTGAGTTTATCTAATTGAAGTAAACCAGCATATGCATATGATTTTATTTAATATATATAAGCTATATGAGATGGCTTACTGTTGAATTGAAAAGTGATATAATAGTATATAATTGAAATGTATATAAATTAACATATCCTTAAATAATCAATTGTTTGCATAGTTAATAATGCATATCATAGGACCACGTTAACCCAAAATGTGTTCAATCTACTGTCTCTAGCCATGAGGATGCTTTCGAAGCCTTCACCATGACGTCCATAAAAATTGTTTTCAAAGCCCTCTGTATGGTTTGGAATGTCATCCATTGGAGAGCTTAAATCCAGTCATGTAGACGTATCCTACCTCGCTTCAATATTTTCAATCAAATGTTCTTGTTATAGTATGTGAGAGATTAAATTTGGAATTGCTCATCTTAAATTTATACGTAGAGGTTTCATTTTGTATGTAAAACTTTATATCATAAGTACCATGATATATTGGTTAAAGTACAAAGATTTATTTCTATTTGAATTTCATTTTTTTATCATGATCAAAAATACTTTATAAATCGTGTCTTGGTGAATCATCTACAGATATATAAACAAGAGTATTTATTTTATAAGAGAATTTAATTAGTTTATGTTATGTAAGATGATGCAGGAGCATCCGACGATAGCAGGGCAATCTTGCATCAACCTAAATTTTTCTAAGTATTGTGTTTTATTTCTTTTCTTTACAAGGCAAAATTTTGTCGCGATATCGTGACATCAAAAAGGAACCAAGGCAAGGTGGAAGTTTGTCGCGATATCACGACGTCGCGATATCGCGACATCTAAAAAGGGAACCAAGGCAAGGCGGAAGTTTGTCGCGATATCGCGACGTCGCGATATCGCGACATCAAAAAGGGAACCAAGGCAAGGCGGAAGTTTGTCACGATATCGCGACGTCGTGATATCGCGACATCAAAAAGGAGGAACCAAGGCGAGGCGAAAGTTTGTCGCGATATCGCGACGTCACGATATCATGACATTAAAAAGGGGAACCAAGGCGAGGCGGAAGTTTGTCGCGATATCGCGACATCGTGATATCGCGACATCAAAAAAAAGAACCAAGCAAAGGCAGAAGTTTGTCTGATATCGCGACATGTCACGATATCGCGACCAAAAGAAGGCAAATAAGAAATGGACATGCGGACGGCCATGCGCACAAAAAAAGAGGCGACAGTCATAGGTGAACATTCTGACAAAGCGGTAGTTGCAGGTCATGGGCAATATGGATGAGACAACAGTTCAAAAGAACAGTCTGACAAAACGGCGGTTGCAGGTCAAGGTCTCTTTAATGCATGCTTTCATGGCGGATCGGGGCAGTTGCCCATTTATGGAAAGAAAATTGAAAACTCGGCCGAGGAAGCCGATTTTGGAGGTTTTTGTAATGTTTTCTGCCAGGTGGGTCATTAATGACCTAGAGGGTCGAGACCTCGATAAAAACTCAGAGACTGTAAGGGAACGGGATGGTGAGTTAGAGATTGAGAGGGGGAAGAATTATGCCGGTGGACGGTATTGTAACACTGTTGTAAGAAAATTATAGAGAAATAATATCAAGTTTGACTGTGTGAATCTCGGCTCGCCATCAAGTGGTATCAGAGCCGGAAGTTCCTGAGTGTGTAACAGATCGCCGGACGTGAGGCAGTTACACCAGGATCTATGGAAGGGCTTGTGAGAGAGTGAGCAGAATGCCTCCAAGAAGAAACCCTGTTGGTGGGAGAGGCATGGCGACAGCGAAAGATGTCCGAGTTTTGCAGAGGCAAGTTCAAGCCCTGCAAGAAGAGCTACGCAGAGGGCACGAGCCCAGAAGGGAAGAAGGAAGTGAAGACGAAGTTGATGAAGAAGAAGACCAGTTTGAGGAAGAAGAAGAGGTTGTAGATCCTGCACAGGCCAGGTTATGCAAAGCCATCTCCCAGATTGGAAAGAAACCAAAAATGGAGGTTTCTACATATTCTGGAAACCTAAATCCAGAAGAGGTGATTGACTGGATAAATGATCTAGAAGAATATTTTGAATATGAGGAGGTTGAAGACCCTAATCGGGTCAGATTTGCTAAGACCAAGCTGAAGGGTCATGCCAACGATCCGGTGGAAGGGAATACAGCTGGAAAGGAACAGAAGAGGGAAGGAAAGAATAACAAGATGGGATAGAATGGTAGAAAAGCTGAAAAGACAGTTTATTCCTACAGATTACGAGTTGGATCTGCTAAGGAAAATGCAGAGTTTGAGACAGACAAGCAAAACTGTCCAAGAATACACCGAGGAGTTTTACAAGATCTCTATTAGAACTGGCCATTTAGAGGCAAACAAGGAGAAGGTGGCCCATTATATCAATGGGTTGAGACTCAGTATCCAAGAGGAGCTGAGCCTAGTTCGGGTAAGCACCATTGAGGATGCTTACCAGTTTGCCCTAAAGGTGGAAGAAAAGCTGAATAGACGGTTTGAAGGCAAGCAAAGAGGAAGGGGCCATGGTGGAAGAACTGGTGGGAGGACCAGTGGAGAAAAATACAAAGATCTGAAGAAGACTGGTGAAACAAGTAGTAACCAGGATCAAAAGGAAGAGGATATTTATCAGCCCCGTGATCAGAACAACTACCCAAGAGGACGGGGTGGATCAGGACGAGGGTTTGGAAGAGGAGTATTTCATGGGACCTATTTCCACTATGGCAAAGAAGGACATCGAGCATTCGAGTGTCCACAACACCGAGAAAGGGTGAACAAGAGACCTGAGGGTCCAGCCAGAGCTGCTGTAGCAGATGAAGATGCTGAATCAGAACATTCTGAGGAGGCAGAAGGAGGAGAAGTTATAGTAACAAGAAGAACCCTGTTGAATGAAGAGGAAGGATCAGACCAGAGAAGAAACCTATTTTGCACACGATGTAGAAGTTCGGGTAAGGTTTGTAATGTCATTATTGATAATGGAAGTACTGATAACTTGGTCTCTGAGGAAATGGTTACCAAGTTACAATTAAAGAGGAGGAAGCACCCGCATCCATATCGGATCGCGTGGTTGCGAGGAGGACCATAGGGCTTTGGTCGAGTGAGCAATGCTCTGTAAAATTTAATATTGGGAATTATTGTGATGAGGTCCTGTGTGACATCCTGCCTATGGATGCTTGCCATTTGTTGCTGGGAAGGCCATGGCAGTTCGATCGGAGTGCAGTGCATGACGGTCGTGCCAACACCTACTCAGTGACGAAGAATGGCGTGTGCCATAAGCTGAAGCCCATGAAGGAGGTGGATGAAAAGGTATGTAACAATGCCAGAATCTGTTTAGTTGAAGGGAGAAAATTTTTGGACTGTTTGAAGCATGAGCATATGTGTTATGCATTAATTCCTAGAGTCAGGGAGGAGGAATGCAAAGATGCCCCAACAGAAGTCCTAGACCTATTGGAGGAATTTCCAGATATTATATCTGATAATGTGCCTGAGGGTTTACCCCCGGTGAGGAAAATCAGTCACCATATAGATTTAATACTAGGGTCTAGTTTGCCCAATAAAGCTGCACATAGAATGATGCCTGTAGAAACTGAAGAGCTAAACAGGCAGGTCCAGGAGTTGCTGGAGAAGGGACTGATTTGGGAAAGCTTGAGTCCATGCGTAGTGCCTGCAGTGCTAGCACCAAAGAAATATGGAGAGTGGAGAATGTGTACAGACTCTCGAGCCATCAACAAGATCACAATAAAATACAGATTTCCATTGCCAAGAATGGATGACATAATGGACTGTTTGAGTGGAGCCAAGTACTTCACCAAGATTGACCTCAAGAGTGGTTACCATCAGATCCGTGTCAGAGAAGGAGATGAGTGGAAGACAGACCTTCAAGACCGAGAGAGGGCTTGTATGAGTGGTTGGTCATGCCATTTGGGCTATCCAATGCACCAAGTACCTTCATGCGGCTGATGAATGAGGTACTGAAGGAGTTTTTAGGCAAATTTGTCATTGTCTATTTAGATGATATATTAATATTTAGCAGAACCCTGGAGGAGCACCTGGCGCACATCAGAAGGGTTTTTGAGAAGCTACGGGAGGAGCGATTATTAATTAATCTAAAAAAGTGTAATTTTGTAAAGGAGTTAGTATACCTGGGATTTGTCATCTCAGTAGAAGGTCTAAAAATGGACCCAAAAAAGGTGAGAGCTATCATCGAATGGCCTACCCCGAGAAGCACAACAGAGGTAAGATCATTTCATGGTCTAGCCAGCTTTTACAGAAAATTCATTAGAAATTTTAGCAGCATTTGTGCACCCCTCACAGAAACAATGAGAGGGGATAAGAAAGAATTTAAGTGGACCTTAGGGGCTGATAGGAGCTTTGATGTATTGAAGAAAAAGGTCACAGAACAGCCTGTTTTGGCACTTCCAGACTTTAACAAAGTATTTTAGGTAGACTGTGATGCCAGTGGTAGTGCAATAGGAGCTGTACTGAGTCAGGAAGGCAAGCCTGTTGCTTACTTTAGTGAGAAGCTCAATGATGCTCAGAAAAAGTATTCAGTTTATGACCAAGAATTTTATGCTATGGTTCAGGCTCTAAAGAAGTGGAGGCATTATTTGTTGCCAAAAGAGTTTGTTCTATTCACTGATCATCAGGCCTTACAGTACATTAACAGCCAAACAAAACTGAATCAAAGGCACTTGAAGTGGGTTGAGTTTCTCCAAAGCTATACCTTTGTGTTGAAGCACAGAAGCAAAAAATCAAACAGAGTTGCAGATGCCTTAAGTAGAAGGCAGAATTTGCTGATTGAAATGACAGTGGAAGTGGTAGGATTCGAAGAACTGAAGGGTCTATACCCTGAAGATCCTAATTTGCAGAAGCCTGGATGGCTTGCTTGGCACCTGTTACTTTGGACAGGACAAAATGGTTGGATTTTCTAATCCAAGATGGAATGTTGTTCAGAGGAAGTAAATTATGCATTCCAAGGAGTTCCATGCGGGAGAACTTAGTCAAGGAGAAACACAACGGAGGACTGGCTGGACATTTTGGTCGGGATAAGACCATTGCCCTGGTGAGTGAGAACTATTATTGGCCGCAACTGCAGCAGGATGTGAAAAGGTTTGTGCAAAGTTGCAGAATATGCCAGATGGCAAAAGGCATGAGGCAGAACACAGGATTATATCAGCCATTACCTGTACCTGAGAGGCCATGGGAGGACATCAGCATGGATTTCATTCTTGGGTTGCCGAGAACACAGAGGGGAAATGACTCCGTATTTGTGGTGGTTGACAGATTCTCCAAGATGGCACATTTTATTCCCTGCCAGAAAACAAGTGACGCGGTTCACATTGCAGGGTTGTTTTTCAAGGAAGTGGTGCGACTTCACGGTCTACCAAAAAGCATAGTTTCTGACAGAGATACAAAGTTTGTTGGGTATTTCTGGAGAACATTGTGGAAGAAGTTGAAGACAGATCTGAAGTTCAGTTTGCATACCACCCACAGACTGATGGATAGACAGAGGTGGTAAATAGAAGTCTGGGTAATTTATTAAGATGCTTGATAGCAGATAAACCCAAGGGATGGGATTTGGTTTTGCCATAGGCGGAATTTGCATACAACAATTCTGTCAACAAGAGTACAAACAAATCTCCATTCCAAGTCATATATGGAAACAGCCCAAGAAATGTTTTTGAGCTGAGGAAATTAGATAAAGGAGAAAAGTGCAGTGCCGAGGTTGAGGAATTTGTGAAACAGATGAAAAGCCTGCATGAAGAAGTAAAGAAGCAAATTACAAAAATGAATACTCAGTATAAGACAAGATCAGACCAAAAGCGACGGTTCAAAGAGTTCGAAGTGGGAGATGAAGTCATGGTCCATCTCAGAAAAGAAATATTTCCTGCCAAAACTTATAACAAATTGAAGATGAAGAAGTTTGGGCCATGCAGAATACTGGAAAAACGGGAGTCAGGCAATGCATATGAAGTGGACTTGCCAAGTGGGCTTGACATTTTGCCTGTTTTTAACATATCAGATTTAGTGGAATACCATGAGGGAAACAGTACAGAGGCACCAAGTACAGAATTGTGGGGCACTCCAGAATCTAACCCAACCACAGAGGAGATCGAGGAAATATTAGATACTCGTGAAGGCAGAAGCACAAGGAACAAACAGTATTCTGAATACTTGATAAAGTGGAAGGGCAGACCTGTAGAAGATGCAACTTGGTTGTCAAAAATAGAGGTTGACCACCTGGGTCTTCCCCTAATAGAACAGAAGTGAGGATCACTTCTCAATTTACCCCGAATGTCTGATGTAGGAGCATCCGACGACAGCAGGGCAATCTTGCATCAACCAAATTTTTTCTAAGTATTGTGTTTTATTTCTTTTCTTTACAAGGTAGAAGTTACAAGGCAGAAGTCTGTCGCGATATCGCGATATCGCGACGTCGCGATATCGCGACATCAAAAGAGGGAACCAAGGCAAGGCGGAGGTTTGTCGTGATATCGCGACATTTAAAAAGGGAACCAAGGCGAGGCGAAAGTTTGTCGCGATATCGCGACATTCAAAAGAGGGGACCAAAGCAAGGCGAAGGTTTGTCGCGATATCGCGACATTAAAAAGGGAACCAAGGCGAGGCGGAAGTCTGTCGCGATATCGCGACGTCGCGATATCGCGACATTGAAAAGGGAAACCAAGGCGAGGCAGAAGTTTGTCGCGATATCGCGACGTCGTGATATCGTGACATCAAAGAAAGAACCAAGCAAGGGCAGAAGTTTGTCGCGATATCGCGACCAGAAGAAGGCAAATAAGAAATGGACACGCGGACGGCCATGCGCATGAAAAAAGAGGCAATAGTCACAGGTGGACGTTCTGACAAAGCGACAGTTGCAGGTCATGGGCAATATGGATGAGACAGCAGTTCAGAAGAACAGTCTGACAAAACGGCGGTTGCAGGTCAAGGTCTCTTTAATGCATGCTTTCATGGCGGATCGGGGCAGTTGCCCATTTATGGAAATAAAATTGAAAACTCGGCCGAGGAAGCCGATTTTGGAGGTTTTTGTAATGTTTTCTGCCTGGTGGGTCATTAATGACCTAGAGGGTCGAGACCTCGATAAAAACTTAGAGACTGTAAGGGAACAGGATGGTGAGTTAGAGATTGAGAGGGGGAAGAATTATGCCGGTGGACGGTATTGTAACACTGTGGTAAGAAAATTACAGAGAAATGATATCAAGTTTGTCTGTGTGAATCTCGGCTCGCCATCATAAGACTTTTAGAGGCCCGATGAAAGATTTTTTTAAAACCAATTCCACATGGGACTTTGTGTAGATATTCTAGAAAGTTGCAAAGTCACATTTCAATTTATTTTATATTAATTGTGTTGATTAAACCTTGAAATGTCTGGTTGCGAAGTCATAATTTAGCTTTGAGAATTCATTATTGGAATTTTATTGTTTAAAACCTTTCGTATACTTCTTTTGTGAAGTAAACTATATTCGAAAAACAAAAATACTTAGTGTGTCCATTGATAGCATAAGTTCGAATATTCATCACCTCTTGTTGCTTCGCTCGATCAATAGGTATTGAGTCATGGCTGTGCAAAACTCTAAAAACTCAATACTTTCTAAGTTTAATATGAAATAGGGTTTGATGTAGAAGTGAGCAGTAGATTGACATTTTAAAACCAAGAGCATCGTCTATGTGTGTTACATCATAGTTTGGGTAGTATGAGTTAGGTAAAAAAATTTGTCTCCTCCAAAATGTATTCGATTAAGTATTAAAACATAGGAGTATGATTTATGTATGTGCCTTCATTTAGAAAAGTCCTATACCTAAAACTTACAGGAATGATTAAAATTGATTAGGGTAACATGAGTCACATTTGATACATTTGTGGATTGTTTGGATTAAAAATTCAAACCTCTAGTTTAGATTTATAAAAGATTTTTTAAACCTTAGTTCAAAAGTAATATATTTTCATTTAACTCATAAAAATGTCCTTTACTTGAAACTAGTACCAGGTGGTAACATATACATCGATTTTGAATCATGTTTATTTAAAAAGTATTTATTTTTCTTTAAATATTGATATGTAATTAAATTTTTATTATTATTTTAAGTGAGTAATGTAAAGTATAAAAGTTTTGGATGATTATTTTAAATGTACATTGCAGTTAAATTATAAATAAATAAATTTGTAGGAACTATTTTAATATTATAACCTAGAAGAAGTTATTGCTATACCATGATAATATTTTATAGTAAATCCTTACTTTGAAAATATATGTTTACATACCTTTTACAATATGGAGGTTTCTTTCAGAGTTTTCTTCAATACTTGAGATAAGAACTAACAAACCAGAGACTTAAAAATTATTCCATAAAGAAGGATGGCATACCTGTCTTATACATCGAGGAGGATGTCAATTTAAGAAAGATGGCTTATCATAATATTAATGGTATTGGGAATAATATCGTCCACCCAACTCCAGTAGGTCATAGTTGATGACTGTTGTGATATCAGGGATAATTGTTCTCCAACACAAATATTAAAAGTTAGAGGACTCTTTGCTATTGAGAGTAATGAACGATGATATGGGACATCATTCCATGTAATCGTACGAGGTAGTATGTGAGGGTTCTCATTATTTGTAACCTAGTTGCATAATAGCCAACAATGACTCAAGACTAGGGATCTAGTCCTTAGGGTTAGAAGGTCCAGCAATAGATGGTATGGATAGCATTATCGTCAACTAGGTTACATTCTGAGATGCCTAACCCCAATAGCCAAATTTTTTGTGGGTCTTGTAAGCATTCATACAAGGATGAACTACTATCAGGCACAGATATAATACGCTAACTCTAACATGGGATCAACTATTTAAAGATAAGGTCAATGGACCATTAGTAATAAGATAGAGTCATAGACCTATGTCCTCCATGTTACGAGATGGAAAAATATACATCCATCCTCTCAGGTTTTATGGGCCCTAAAAGTCCAACCCCATGTCGAGTACCCAAAATCTGAGTAGGGATAAAATGGATCTCGTAAATGATAGTCTATTTACGAGAACTTAGTCGTTCTTGAGCACTCAATATTCCATCTACAATGGTATTATATATTGGGTGTAAACATTAATTCCTAAGTACTAATACAAATTTGGGTGTGCTTACATCAAATTGTGACAATGATTTGGAAATAAGTTGAAAATTTGAATTTGTGCTTTTAAAAACCAGGTGAGTAGACTTGGGTTGTTACACTAGCAATAAAGAACAATATTATTGTGATGATAGAATAGCTTGTCATGAAGCAGAAATTCCACCAACACCAATGTAGAATCATAGAAGAAGGAGGAAAAGGAAGAAAATATATGCTAGAAAGAAACATGACATAATAAAGAATGAACTAGTTGAACACATACAAAAGGCAGAAGAACCTTTAGTTACAACTTACTTTGCATCATATGAAGACACATGTTACCTATTGAACTTGATCATAGTAAGAAATAAAGAAGAATACAAATTCCACTATCCAATATAAGAATATCCACATTGAAGACTAAAGTCTTCAATACCCAAATAATGTAATACAAGAGGATGTTAGAAATACATTATATTACAACAATTGGGTCATGTAAATATACCTTCCTAGGTACATACTTAGGACATTAGATTACTTTAGGGGGAATTTATCTAGTTACTTCATGCAATGTAATAAATGCACAAGTGTCAATGTGCAAGTTGTATATGTGCAAGGTGTCCCTTGCACAACTAGGTAGAGTGTTGGCCAAAGAACCTATCTTCCTATATAAAAAAGGCCTCATTGTAACAAGAAAGATATAGAAGCTCAAAGTATATTCGTAGGTAGTAACATAGTGCTGTGTAGATCACCATATATTGGTTATGGATGCAATATAGTTCATTAGTATTGTTTATTGAGTGTCAATTTCCTTCATAGCTACATTGTATTCATTTTCGTAATTTCTATTTATAGCATATGACAGCCATCTCGTAAATTTACCTTCTTTCATATTATTTTGCATCTTATGATTGCTATCTCCCATTGCATACTGCATCAAAATCTAACATTAAAAGTTTTGGAGATCCTTTCAAAACTTCTTTCGTCCACCATATCAAAAAAAATAAAAAAAAACTTCAAGGCATAAAAATCTAAATTATATATTTGTTAATAATTTCATTGAGGTAAGCAACATCCCTACTAAATCTAGTAAGATCTTGGATTTGTTTTATACTTAAGCATCCTCAATTTAAAATAAAAATAAAAACACAACTAATATCTAACATCATTGAAAATAACCATAATATTCATTTGGATACCCTTTTCTTGACCAACTCCCTCTCTTCAATACTAAATTTTATGATGAATGACCTAACATAGAAGATTTAGAAACTCTCAATAAAATTTTAAGATTTAACTCTTGGAGGAACTAAGGTTATACACCATACTTTGGTTGGAAATCTATATGTAAGTAAACAACATTCTTTGTAAAAATTGTCTTATATAACCTATAATTTGCAAACTCTAAAAAAACTACTTTAACTTTACTTCATAATATCCATTAATTGATGGCTTAGATAACCCAATTAAGCCCGTTATAAATACAAAGATACTTCTTGTGCACATCAATCAATATATCACCAACGGCAGTACCAATCTCAAGCCCCGAGTGCTCCTCATAATAATAAGGTAGAATAGATGTTGTTGAGATAATTTAAAATTTAAACTTTTCTTGGTAGTAAAAAAGAATTGGATGCAAACAACTCCCTTATGGATTGATTTATTTATTTTGTTATATATATATATATATATATATATATATATATATATATATATATATATATATATATATATATATATATATATATGAGGGAGGCATTTTAATTCTGTCGATTCTTCTTGTAAAAGCATTATCATATTATCAGATAAAGATATAACAGAAATCCATATGGATATGCCAAACTATTTATGTGACAGTGGTGAGACTTAACGTATCTCATCGAAGAAGAGATATATACCTTTATTTTATAGAATGTGATTTTTTTTTATTGTATATTTTCATTTAAGGAACAACTTTTAAGAGGCCAAAGAAAAAAAAAACAAGTCATATATTTTGCTTCTTTAAACAAGGCATACACATTTGCTCCTTACAAAACAAGTCAAGTAATATTATATGCTTTAGTCTTGAAAAAGACAAGCGTCGAGAAGTTGATTGTTTACAAACTTTTTGTGTTTAAGTTTTTCACAACCAACGTCTTTGAGGTTGAGCGAGGGGTTACATAAGGAAAACAGGAGTGCCTGGCCCATTTTAGTTCACAATAATAACAGAACAACATGTTACCTCTCTAAGCTTTTATGTATCTAATGTATGGTGGGAACATGCTTCAGATTGTTTTGTACACTTTCTTTGGAGAAGGGTAGGCGCTTTAGGATTTCTTATATTTTTCCATTCTCTCTTCGTAGTAAGGTGAAAAAAAATTTATGGCACTGGATTGTATATTTTGACTTGTTCAAAATTAAAGTTTTGATCTAATTGGTTTTTTAATAAAATAAAATAAAATTGTTTTATATTATATTTGATTTATTATTATTTTTTATTAGTGTAAGAAATTTTTATCAGGTTGAGCAGTCTTCTTCCAACCATTACTTGCTTAGTGTAAGAAACCTCTACGAACGCACATGGATGAGCATTCTCCTTCCAATCATTACCCCTCGTAGAACCCATAGCTATGGGGATCAATAGGGAATTTAACACACACCCACCCCCTCACACACTCACCCACACCCAATGATGCCAATGATGCATCCAATAATTTATCTTCATAGAAATTCTATTCACCAGTGTTTTCCATTATGTAACCTTCAACTTCTTATAGTGAAGTGGAAACCCTAGGTAATCCAATGAGAGGGAGCCTTAAAAGAAGCCTAATATGTTTAGAATCTAATTTTGGATTCCTCTTTCAATATTAAAGAACACTAGCTTGGACTTGGCTACATTCACATTCTAACCTATGGCTTACAGATATGTATTTAAGGAAGCTTTTAGCACTCTTTCCTCCATAAAATTAGCCACACCAAGAAACCCTATCTCATGCACAAATTCTAAATGGTCCATATTCACCGCTTCCACTTGCCCTCTTGAGATAACTCCTTGTTGCCTATTTCTAACAACCCTAAATTTTAAATAATAAACTAGAGAATTTTTTATACTCTATAGGAATTTACATATTCTTGTCCAATGTATGTCATTCTATGAAGTATTCTAAGGCCTAATCTAATATTTTAAGTTATATGTCTCATATCCATGATGATCCAACTTGTCCTCATTTTTAATATGTCCAAGGATACGCCCATATCTACACCTTACATAATTTTACCTATGCAGGTATACTAAACACATTGCATATAAACTATCAATCTTATTCCTTGTAAATGAGCTAACTTACCCCTTTTTGCTTGTTAAAATGGTATTCTCATCACTACATTATACATAAGTCCATTTATGTATGTTCACTAAGAGTAATGCAAATAAGCTATCAGTCTCATCTCCATGATGAGATAACTTATTCCATCCATCACTCCTACTATTAACAAAATTTATTTTAAATCTAATTGATGTGTTTGCATTCCTTGAAGAATAATATTACCCAAAGTTTTTTCCTAAAGGATCCCATAATCCATTAGGTTTCCTTTTCTACTTCTAACACATAAGCTTAATCCTTTTTAGATATTATTTTTAAGCATATATACTACTCTAAACCATTAAGATCTTCTAATATTTCTTTCCTTATAAGGATGTGATTAAGTCCATCTACTTAATTAAACATTGGATAACATTTATATTTTCATCAAGGAAGATACATAAATAAGATGTAATTTCTATCTAAAATATTAACAAAACATGATAATTTATGAAACTATAACATCATAGGTCCTTTAATTATAACAAGTAAAAGATACCTCTTCCATTCATAAATTAAAGCATTACATACCTAGGTAGGGTAAAAGTATCACCACACTAAGTGAATAGAGCATTACATAATTATCCAATTTAGGATATTACTCATGCTAGAGTCTACACAATAAGTTTCCATAAAGAGCTTCACTACAATATAAATAAAAAGTGGTAATATCTTGGTTCTAAATGTCCTCCTTGGTCCTTCTTGTTTCTCCATCGCTTAGTTGATGGTATTAAGGGATCAATATAGTTCATAGATCTTATGAATCATGTGACTAAATCCATCTACTAAATGGCTTATAAAACAGGTGCATTTGTAATTTGGATGTCAAATTGTAACTATACAAACTACTCAATGCATTTGTGCATAAATCATTCACTCAAATGATCGGTAGGAAACCCCATAATTTCTCGCATCCATTTTTTTCTCTAATGTTCCCTTATTCTATACTAACATACTATTGTCATTAATCATGCAAAGCGCATTCATTATACAAGAATGAAAGTCATCCATCATTCATTTCATCATAAAAGAAGAGTCATTTTATCCTTTAAGAATTAATATCATTTATCAGTTATCAGTGCATTCAATAAACATCATTTCAATCAATAAAAAATCCCATACTTTGAAATAACCAAAATGCTCATAAAGATCATTCTTTTTATCAATTAAAAGCCCATACTTTTAACTAATTAAATACTCATAAAAACTATTTCGTTGATCAATTAAAAGCCCACATCTTTAACTAATTAAATACCCATAAACCCATTTCTTTATTCGATTAAATTCCCATACCTTTAACCAATTAAATACTTATAAAAACCATTTCCTTTAATCAATTAAAAGCCCATTATTTTAACCAATTAAACACCAATAAAAACCATTTCTTTAATCAATTAAAAGCCCATACTTTTAACCAATTAAATACTTATAATATAATAATTTCCTTTAATAGATTAAAAGACCATGCTTTTAACCAATTAAACACCAATAAAAATATTTATTTAACCAATTAGAAGCCAATATTTTAAACCAATTAAATACTTATAAAACAATTTTCTTTAACTTAAATAAATTATATATCCTTTCTTCGACTTAAAAAAATTTCATTCTTTTATTCTAGTAAATGAAATATCATTCATTTTATTTAATAAATAAACCATCGTTCTAAGAAAAAGTGGGGGTATCTAACAAATCCTCCTTGCTCCAAAGAGATAATACTATCCAGTACCTTCTTGAGCCTTTTAGCCATTATTTTGGTAATGATATTGTAGACTACATTGCAAAGTGTAATTGGGTAAAAGTATCCAAGGTTGGAAGTCTTTCTCACTTTAGGAATCAAAGCAAGGAAAGCGCAGTTCATAGCCCGTAACATGATTTTATTTGCATGGGATTCCTCCACTACCCTAGTTACATCCTCCCTTATTTCATCCCAAAAATTCTAGAAAAATTCAATCAAAAACTCATTAGGACATGGGTAATTTCAAGTTCTCATGTTGAAAACTATATCTCTCACCTCCTTAAGATCCATAGTTTTGAAGAGGGTTTGGTTTTGTTTGGCTATTATAATATGTGGGATAAAATTAAGTACCTCTTGTTGTGATACAATATTAGGATGGTTAGAAGCAAAGAAAATAATTTCAAAATATATATTTGTACTTGCTATATACTTGGGAGAGTGTCCATCAAATTACCATGAAGGTCTTCTAGGTTGTGTAGTGTGTTGGAGGGTCTTCTTATCAAGGTCAAGTGGTGGAAGAACTTAGTGTTTCGGTCCACATCTACCAACCATGAAGTTTTAGATCTTTCTTTCAAGTACATCTCCTCTTATTTGTATATGTTCTCTAACTCTTTTTTGACCATATTATATTCCTATTTCAAGTCTTCCATGCTTGTTTTAGTCCAAAAGAGTGTAGGCAATAGAACCATCTAAATCTGGAAGTTTGATTTATTATTTAGTTTCTATATTTTGATTTGGGCTTGGACATGTTGGAGTTGTTTAAATACTCCAAACAATGTTGTCCTATGGGAAGGGTGCCCCTCCTCCCACCAAACTAGAATTTTATCCCTAATCTCCTTCTTTTCTAACCAAAAATTCAAACTTAAATGGTCTAGAGAAATATATATGGCTCATATTCCATTCCAATAGAATTGAAAAGTGATTTAATTCTATACGATTGAACACAAAGAATCTAGCTTTACCTTCCCATTTTTCAACCTTTCTTTTTTTTTCAAGTATGAGAAGGCCCCACACACTAGACATCAATCAAATTGAGTTGATTCACTTTAGGGATCATAACTTTGTTCCCCTAATCCAAAAATGAGATTTCCCTTTTATGATCCCTAGCTAAAATCTTAGCATTGAATTTTCCTACCACTATCCTATTCACCTCTTCCTTTCCTATCCTACTTTCTTTTAAAACTACCCATTGTAGGCATTGCTTCCCAAAAAATTTTGAATTGTAGAAATTTGAAACTAATAAAAATTATCTCAAACTAGTACTCTTGAAGAGAGATGTGAGAAAACCCTTCCTACAATATTATCAATTTTTGTTGAGTTTAGAGGGTTCCACAAAGTCACTATACCCCCTCAAGCATCCTAGTATGCAATTGCCATAAGCTCTTTCTATCTCAATATTTACTTGGCTATTCTATCTATCACTTGTAATGGATATTTTATATCTTGGAGGAGAGTGAAATATGAATGATGAATTTCAATTAAACTGTAAACAATAATTTTATGATACTTGTTTTCTAAGCCTTTAACATTCCATAATTGTACAATCATGGGGAACCCAAAACCTAGTAAGTATCAATCTTCTTTATGCTCCCCTAGTTTACTAGTTGGCCACCCTCCATTACCAACTACTACTATTTGAATCACACATTCAACAATGACCCATGTTGGCAGGTGGGTTTGTTCTCTTTTTTCACCCAATTTCTATTATTCTACCATTTTAAATGATATTTTTACCTCTAACTTTTTCAAAACCCAAAAATAATGATAGATCCAAGATTAAGGGATGTCGTGATACATGCCCCCAAAATCATGTTTTATAACAATTAATGGTTCCATGATCATCACTTTAAGTGAATATCATGCATAGACATGATGCTAGAATGTTTTCACACCTAGGGTTTAAAGGACACATTGTTTTGACCAAAAGTTATGATTTTATGAGCCTAAAAACAATGAAAATCAATAATTGACTTTAAAATATAAGTTATTTAATTTCATCTACTAGAACCTCTTTCACCCTCTCATTTTTCACCACACATTCACTATTCACTTAGCCATCAAAATTGTACACCTCTCGACAATATTTTTTTCTATTTGACTTTATTGTTATTGCATCATGCACCCTCTTTTGCTCTCTCTCTCTCTCTCTCTCTCTCTCTCTCTCTCTCTCTCATCCTTGTAGGTACAACCAAATCCATTGAACACTAGACCATTGTCTTTCATGAAGGAGGATGGGATGCTCTACCAAGATTCATATCCAAAGGTAACTGATTAGCATATGAGGACTAGAAGTTAAGAAAGATCAATTTCTCTACAAACATCCTAGGTGTGATCTCTACTTACTTTACTATGATGACATTACAAGTATGATAGGGTAGCAATGAGTTGCTTATTCTATTCATATTTTTACTGATATGGTCCTTGATGTCCTAGCTATCAAGAAATTGTTTTCACTATATTAGGATTAGCCCTAACTTGTTGATAATATATGGATAATTTTAGTGTGGTCATTCTTGAATGCTTAAAATTTATTTATGCTTGAATTTGGATAGTTTTTGGCATTTACTATTAATTTAATTCTTTGTTATCTTAGTTCATTAGTAACCCAAATATTTTTAGACTCCATATTCTACCTTCATGGCATACCCACATCTATTGTGTCAAATAAAGACACTACCTTTACTAGTTAGTTTTGGCAAGAACTTCTTAAGTTGTAGGGAACTCAAATCAAAATGATTTTAGCCTATCATCTACATAGGAATGCACAAACATCATTTGTTAATAAATTATTGCAAATATACCTTTATTGCTTTAGATATGAACATCCTGCATAGTGGGAAAAGTGGCTTTATATCACATCGTGACCAAGGTTACACTCTTTGAAGTAGTATATGGTCATCCTCCATCAACATCATCCTCCTACATTCCAAGAAGATCCAAGGTTCATGATGTAAACACCACTCTCAGCCAACATGACACCGTCCTTCGATAACTTAAGATGAATCTTAAATTGGACTAGAATCATGTATCAAAAAGCTGGTCAACATTATTTTGAGCATAAATTTAAATTGGGGGATATGGATTTTGTCCACTTGCAACCCTACAAACAATCATCACTCCAACTTTACAGATGCCAAAAACTAGGTGTCAAATATTATGGACCCTACCAAGTATTGAAACAAATGGTTCAATAGCCTACATATTGGTCCTTTTGGCTATGTCTAAACTCCATCCAGTCTTCTATTTTTCTTCTCTCAAGAATTTTTTTGGAAAAAAAGGTACAAGTTCAATCCA
The DNA here is from genome assembly GCA_028583015.1 of Wollemia nobilis. Classification (NCBI taxonomy): domain Eukaryota; kingdom Viridiplantae; phylum Streptophyta; class Pinopsida; order Araucariales; family Araucariaceae; genus Wollemia; species Wollemia nobilis. The sequence continues at coordinate 5,030,715 of JAQPPZ010000374.1, forward strand.
CTTTACCACAAATGGATGAAAAAGGTTCCATCATGCTTTAGCTAGAACAAATTTTGAAACAAATACCACACACCCATTACAACCATATCATTGTTGAAGTTCTTGTTAAATGGAATGGACTACAACCATATGATGCCACATGGGAGTCTTTCCAGTAGCTAAAATAGCAGTTTCCTCATCTCCAACTTTAAGGACAAATATTTTTGAATGAGAAGGGCATGTTAGGACCCCATCCTAACATTATTTTGCAATGACCCCCTTTCCAATGCAAGGACCCTATTATAATGATATTTTTTAATATTTTGTAATGGTATGTGGCACTTGAGGCACCTAGATAAGTGGGTCCATTTCTTGTAACTATTATAAATAATGTAATTGTTTGTTGGTAGAAGATTGTAGCTTGAGTGACATTTTGCATGTAAGCCAACTCTTGAGCGTTAGATTAAGGTTGCATGAAATGTATATTTAAAAGATAATGGGGCATAAATAAATGTATTTTTACACATTAATGAAAGTATTAGAGGAGTTTTCCCCCTCGAAAAGGCCTATGATTTTGTATTTTTGAATGGATTTTTAGCTATGAATGTTGAGGGTTTTGGATGGTTGCAAAAATGTGAATACCGAGATTTTTGGATGGATTCCTTGAATGATAAAAACTTCCCCTCATTAGGGAAAAATGGTGAAATTAGGGATCCATATGGGAGAGATAGGGATCTAATGAATGCTGATCAAAGTGTAGAAAATGAAATACCAGATGCAAAAAATGTTCTACATAAAGGATCAGGAAAGGATTCTTGGGCATCGATTCACAAAGTAAGAAAGGAAGTGATTAAAGGATAATTTGGTACATAGATATATCATGAAAATGGAAAGGTATGTATTGTTGACTCCCTAATCAAAAAAATATTGAGGGATAATGAGTTTAGCATGGTAGGCAAATTTATAGGGTCCAGACTAGATTTAGATGTGCTTAGGAGATGGATTCATTCTAAAATTCAAACAAAGGGTTCAATTAATGTTATTGGTCTATAAAAGGGATACTTCTTAATCTGGTTTAATATTGAGGAGGATCTGGTGGCATATTTATCACGAGGTCCATTTTTCTTTGGGAAAAGATCATTTTTTTCTAAAAAATTGGCATCAGGGCTTCAAACCTCAAAAGAAAGAATTCTTTTCCATTCCTATCTGTATTAGGTTCCCAGATCTACCTATAGAATATTGGGATGATCAAATTATTAAGGGCCTGGTAACACAAATTGAATAGTTTATAACCATGAATCCACCCACTAGTAACAAAACAAGATTGTTGTGTGCAAGAGTCTATGTTAACGTGAAGCTAGAACAAGACAAAGTGGAAAAAGTGAGTATCAAATAGATGCTTGGGGAATGGGAACAAAAATTTGAATATAAAATTTTTTTGGTATACTATAAGCAATGTAAAGTGTTTGGACATGTGGAGGGGAAATGTCATCCACAAAGACAAACTAAATTTACTAAAAAGTGGTAACAAAAGGAGAATAAAATAAACCAGAGGACTACAAGCATGGAAAAGGCTAATTCTAACCCACAAAAAAGGGCACAAGTAAAGGAACAATATCAATAAATTTACTAGGAGGTAAATGATGAGGTAGAAAGTGAAATTAGTAATGGATGTTCTATATAGTACAAGGAAGAACAACATAATTCTAATAAGATAATGGAGTATGCAAGTAAATACACAGAGCTAAACCAGTAAGAAGATGAAGAACATAATGAGAAACAAAACTTGAGTAGTTTTGGAAATAACACTAATCAACAAAAGAATAGTCTCAATCAAGAAAAATAAAATTATTATGAATAAGGTAACCATAAGATGAAAATAAATATGATTGAATATCATATAAACCTATATACCAAGACACAACAATAAAATGTTATTGCAATCAGCACAGATAATGCATACAGTAATTTGGAAGTTGAAGAAGAAATATTAGTAGATGATACTAAAATGGTAGAGGATACCCCATCCACTAAAATGGACTCATAATTGGATAAGGATCATATTGAAGGAGTTTGGGGATTTAAAATCAAATAAATAGAGGGATGGAAATGATTAGATCAAGTTTTAAGTTCAAAAAATGAAACTAAATAATTTGAGGAACAGAAGGATCTAAGAATAATAGAAAACTCAAAGCAGTCTAAGGAGGGTATGTAAACAAGATTCAGCAAAAGACTAGATTTGGGTAAAACAACTCAATCAACGGCAGAAGAATATTCTATAAGATGTAATCAAATGGGAGAGAATGATCCTCCTAGAAAATATACAAAAAATACAAAGAATACAGGTAATTATGGGAAAATAAAGCAAGGAAGACCCCCAAATAAGAAGAACAAAAAGTACCAAAGAACAGGAGACAATAATTATATCCAAATGAGGAATGTATGGTTAAGGGTAAAATCCCATCAAACAAAACCAAAAAATGAAAATACTTTCCTGGAATGTGTGGGGGCTAAATTACCCTGGGAAAGAAGAATTTTTAGATATCTACTCATGGAAGTAAAACCTAATATTTTCTATATTCAAGAATCTAAAATTGACAGAAAAAAACTCGATATTATTTAGAAAGACTTACATGTATACCCAGAATAGGATCATATCACAATCCCCTCTTGTTGGATATGGAGAAAGAGGGGAAGTAGGAAGGATCATCCTTTAGGTATGAACTCATGTGGAATATCCACCCAGAAATTACAAATAAAATTCAATCTTAGTGAAAAAGGAGGTTCAAGGATCAGCAATGTACGAAGTTACCCAAAAATTAAAGAACATCAAGTATCGAATCAAAATTTGGAATAAAGATATTTTTGGTAACATTAATTTAAGAAAAAAAACAACTTAAAAAAGATATCCAAGATATAGAGGAAATAATGTAAGGGAAGGTAGAAAACCAGAGTGGCATGAAAAGGAAAAGCAAATCCTCATGGAGTATCATAATACCATTGCCCAAGAGGAAATTCATTGGAAACAGAAATCAAGAGTTTTGTGGCTCAAGGAAGGTGATAGAAACACTAGATTCTTCCATGTTTTGACTATGATACATAGGAACAGTAATAAAATCCTCTACCTTATGGGGAATATGGAAGAAAGTATGAGGATTTAAATGATATTAAAAATTTGGCCATTACTTTCTTTCATAACCTTCTTAGAAAACAATCAATAGAGTGTAACATGGAAATAAAAACATCATTAACAGTGTTCCCAAAGGAGTTAATGATAGTATGAATGAATATCTATGCAAGGTAATATCTATGGATGAAATTAAAATATTTGTGTTCTCTATGGGAGCATCCAAGGCTCTGGGACCAGATGGTTTTCCACCAAATTTTTTCAACATCATTGGGATATTGTTGGAGAAGATATAGTCAATGCAATCCAAGAAGCCCAAGAATCTGGTAAGTTTCTGAAAGAATGGAATAATAAATTCCTTGCTCTAATTCCCAAGAAATATGGGGTAGATAAATTGCAGGACTTCAAACCAATCAGCCTATATAATACAATTTACAATTTTTTTACTAAAGTTTTGGCCAATCAATTGAAAAATATCAACTTCTCAATCATTAATGAATATCAAGGAGGTTATGTGGTAGGTAAGCATATTACTGAAAGCATCATTGTCATTTATGAAACAACACACTCTCTTCAAAGGAGGAAAGGTTCAAGCATGTTCCTTAAGTTGGACATGAACAAAGCCTATGATAGGGTTTCATGGTCTTTATTAGATAAAATAATGGAGCGAATGGGTTTCAGTAAAAAATTGAGGGCATGGATTGGTATGTGTATTTCCAACCCCCACTTTTCAATCTTGATCAATGGACAATCTGCTAGGTTTTTTCCTTCTAGAAGAGGAATCAAGCAGGGAGATCCATTGTCTCCATATCTCTTTATCATTATGGCATATACCTTGGGAAGAACTTTGAAAAGAAAAATAAAAGATGGTAATATCAAAGATATAAAACATTCATCCATTGGTGAAGCTTTATCTCATCAACGGTTTGTGAATGATACTTTCTTGCTTGGGGAAGATACAAAGTAAGAAGCTTTGGAGTTCAAAAAAGTCCATGATTCTTATGAAAAATCGACAAGTCAAAAAATAAATTATGAAAAAAATTAGATTATGTTTTTAAACATGGAGGAGAGTATAAGAGATCAAATAGTTAAAGTGTTGGGTTGTAAGGAGGAAAATTTCCCTATCACCTATCTTGGTTTACCTTTGTTTATAGGAAAGATGAAATATGAACTTTGGAATCCAATTATTGATAAATTTAATAGGAAACTTCAACGTTTGTAGGGATCTCTATTATCCTTTTTAGGGAAACTACAACTCTTAAAACACACGCTTCAAAGACTCCCTATTTATGTCATGTCTTTCCTAAGGATGCCAAGGAAAGTGGAAGAGACTTTAGAAATACTACAAAAAAAATTCTAATGGGATGGCACTAAATGCAAAAAATGTATACATCTGGTAGCTTTGGATACCTATTGTCAACCTTTACAAAATAGGGGTTTTTGTTTGAGGAAGTTGAGAGATCTAAATAGAGCCCTTCTAGCTAAACATGGTTGGAGGCTTTACACTATAGCATCAGGAAAATGGGCTAGCATTATACAAAACAAATACTTGGAGGGTAGAAACCACTTTATTAGTTGTTCTAATCCTCCACGTGGGTCTATTTTTGGCAAAATATAATCAATAGCAGGAAAGTTCTATGGCAAGGTCTAAAATGGAGAGTAGGCAGGGGAGACAAAATTAAATTTTGAAAGGATCCTTGGATTCAAGAGGAGCCTTTAATTAACTATAGAAAGTCCAAATATATTAAAGAACATTTAACGAGAACCTAAGGTAAGAAAATTAATGGTTACATTCATAATGTGGGTGATTTTTAGGAGTGGAAAATCATACAAGAACATATGCAAGGCTTGGGGGGTAAAGATCTGCAAAACCTCCTAAGGAGTTATTATTTAGGTAGAGGTTTAGAGGAGGATTAGATAATTTGGGGAAGAAACCAGCAAGGCCAATACTTAGTGAAGGATGGATATAGAGTCTTGGGAAAAGTAACCTTAAAGAAACCCAAGCTTAAAATAATTTGGAAGCTAAACATCATCCCTAATATTGCTATTTTTTTGGACTTCCATTCTCAATAAGATCCTTACAAAACACAATATGTTCAAAAGAGAGATTGTGGTTCCAATTGTTTGTGTCTTATGTAACAAATAATATGAGTGTGTGTACCACCTATTTGGAACTTGTGATTTTTTTCATGATATCCTAAATATTTTTTTGATAGAATTTAATGTTGCTTGGGTCATTCCAAATTCTGTAATCAATATTTGGGAACAGTGGCACTTAGGAAGAAGTTTTTTTGAAAAAAAATACATTTTGTATATTTTTTGGGGGATTTGGTTCAAAAGAAACAGATGAGTGTTCAAAAATAAAACCAGAGGAATAATTGGGGTTTATTCTAGGATAAAAACATACGTATTGGAGGATTTTATTAAAAAATTTGTTGGCCAAGAAATCTTGCAATGATCCTCTCAAGAGAAAAAAGACATCTTAAATATGGAAAAAATCAATAAGGTGAAACTAGATACCATATGGGAATGTTCCCACAAATACTAGGTAAAAATTAACTTCGATGGAGCTACAAAAGGTAGCCCATATCATGTTGGTGTTGGGGGCCTCATTAGGAATGACAGAGATTAGGTAGTGGCTACATATGCTAAGGATCTAGGAATTACCATAATTCACCAAGTTGAAGCAAGGGCAATGCTTACAGGCCTCCGAATTGTAGTGAATTTGGGTTTTAGGATAATTTTTCTTGAGGGGGATTCCAAGAATATTATAACTTCCCTTCAAAAATGGGAGTTAAATAATTCTAGCATTTTCTAAATAGTTACAGATGCAAAGACTATTTTGGTAAACCTAGAAGAAATTCAATTAAAACATATTTATAGAGAGGGAAACAAAGTTGTTGATAAAATAGCGAATATGGCAGTTAAATCTAAGAATTTCAAGGTCTGGTCATATGATCCCATGGAGTTGGAAGAGATTATAAGAATTGATAATGAAGCTAACAGATAAAGAGGGTAGAGGAAAGCAGAATACTTATTGGGATCATGCAATGAAGGATTTGAGCACACTAAATTACATTATTGTCAACAGTTTCTTTATCAGTTATGTAAAACATTGAGCATTACATTAGCCACATTAAATAAAAGGATAGCGGGAGGAATATTATTTTAGCTTCTCCATCAACAGGTTTAGCCCAGGTTTGTTTTTTTTACTAAGATAGGGATATCTTGCATTTGTATGATCTTCTCTTATTTTTTCTTATATAACTTTTGATCTCTGTGTAAAGGGTCGGGGCCCTTCAACCCCCTTTTTTATAAATACCAAAAATATATATATATTTCTGCATTTATATTTCATATTGCAATGTTTTGTTCTTTCATGAATTACTACTTTCATTGTAATATCCATGTGAATGTGTTTATTTTAATTAGAAATTTTCTAACAATTATTAAGTGTGGTTCAGTTACTTAATATTTTTATATGTTTCACAAAGAAACCATTTCTTTAATCATTTAAAATTCCATACTTTTAACCAATTAAATACTTATAATAAAAACATTTCCTTTAATCAATTATAAGCCCATACTTTTAACCAGATAAATACTTATTAATCAATTTCTCTTTAATTTAAATAAATTAAATATCCTTTATTCAATTTAAATAAAACAATATCATTATTTTATTCTAGTAAATAAAACATTATTTATTTCATTTAATAAATAAACCATCATTCTAAGCAAAAAGGGTTGGGGGTTTTGGTTAAGACCACTAACGTAACCACACAGTCAACAATGACAACAAGGCATATTTAAACATGTAAACTTTAACCACATAGTCAACAATGATAGCAAGGCAGATTTAAATAACATGTAAACTTTAACCACAAAGTCAATAATGATAGCAAGGTAGTCCATCAACACACAATATTAACCAGCAATAACATAGTCAGTTCCAAACCCTCGATGCTACCATTGGGGTAGCTCGACCAGACTCTTCATGATCACCTAGATGTGGTCACCCTTAAAGGGAAAAACTTCCACTTTTATTCTTCAAGGAGGCCCATGCACCAAGCGTATGATATTAAACCCCTACCTCACAACAAAATATTGTACAACATAACAACTAGGTGACACAATGGTGAACCATAGAAAACCATGCGATAATTGACACAACTAGCATAGCATTGGGGTAGTGGGGAGACATGAAAATAAAGCTACATGTAACATAATCCAAGGTCAACGTTCATGCCCCCTCAACTAGGACAGTGCGACTTACCGTGTTGAATGGCCCCCTTAACCACATCTATGTGGTTGATCTAATAGGGAAGGCTAGCTCCCCTTAAGGTGCCTAGGGCACCATGACATATCTCATGTGGGATAATGCCTAGGGAAGGTCTATTTGGCTTTCCCTTGATTTCACTTAATACCCACGAGTTGTTGTTCAATAGCATCATGTGGGTTTAATAAAAATTAATTTTCCCCCTAAGGTTATAACTTAGGGGAAAACTCACTGATCGATGATGAAAATGAATGTTGCCACCACTAGTTTCAGAGATAGGAAAAAAATAGAATGTCACACAACACACTCGACCAATATTATACATGGAATAAGGTCAGGTTTTACACTAGACATCCAAACATGTTATCTCCTAGGGCGTTTGATGGTAGCATAACACCAAACTAATACTAAGTTTTTAGATAGGGGACAAGAAAAAGGAAAAGCTTTACACATTGTGCACTTTAAAGCAATCATAGAACATAAAATGGTCTAACACTGGGCACTCTTGATGCAAAACATAATTCGTTAAATGGTCTAACATGGGGCGTTTTGAGGTAGTGATAATTTACAATCAAATAAAGGTGGAAGCATAATATGAAAGCTTTCATTAAATAATTAAATATCTATTTAATAAACAAAGAAGAGGTTGAATATCAATCCATTAAAAAGCATTAAAACAGAACTAACTGTCTCTAAAAATCAACCTGAACCTATCATATTTAAGACAAAAAACATTCTCTAGATTTCTAAAAAAGTAAAAATATTTAACCAATTTTTCAAAAAATAGGGGAAGATTATTTACTAGCTCCAACTTGTTTAAACTTGAAACTGAAGGAAAGATGAAAGCTTCCTTTTCTCTAAAAACCTTCAAATATCCTCCCTTTCTCCTTCGTAGACTCCTCTTTTTCCTCATCCAAAAATAATCCTCCTTCCTTAATCTCTTGGCCCTCTTAACATGGAGAACCTATCTACCCAAGGCCCAAAGTCTAAATTTGGACATAAATGCTATATACCAAAATTAAATTTGTGCTTATCCAAGGTGGAAAGAGGGAAGATATTTGAATTTAAAGTGATGCTTTATTTTTCAAAATATCTTGCCTTAAATTAAAATCCAACCATTTCTGTATTTTCATAAAAGGTAAAAAAGCAGTATTAAATAGAACTTAAACGCATTAATATTTATAATATTCAATTCAATTTAATTCAAACCATAAAAGTCATTAATCATTTCCTATTTTTCTTAATTCAAATAAAATACCTATACTAATATTAAACATTAGTATGGTATTTAAGTGGGCCAAGAATTAATAGAACCTCTATATCTATTAATTTTATCTAGAGGACATTCTTTACCAAATCCACTCACACAATGATGCATATGTAAACAAAAGTGAGTAATAATCAATCAAGTTGGGTGATTCATCACAAATCAAATTGCCCATCCTAGCCGAAGACTTACGGTAACTTCTAGGTTATCAAATTTTGGCTAAGGATGGTTGGATTTTTCATAATCACCATAAAAGCAAGAATGCATGCATCTATATACATAGTAGTTCTTGTTACCTTGAGCCACCATAATCATCATTTCCCTTTTCAAGTACCCCATTCTTGGTGGTTGATTCTACCTCTTCCACCCATGAGTGTACCTGGTCCTACAAATTGATAATACATCAAAAATACCATATTCCTCAAAGATAAATCAATATAAATATTGCATAACCATCCAAATGCATCAAAACTAGGCATCAAGTTATCATTCATAAATACATAGTCTCTCATGTAAAAATTCTTGCCAAGACAAGTCATGACATACTATTCCCCTTGGACTAAACACAATCATGTGTGTTTTCCTATCATAAAAAGTTATTACAATATATTTTCAAATAAAAAGAGAAAAAATCTTTTCAAATTGTTCACTTTCTCCCAAGTGGTACTTCTTTCAGGATATCAGTCTCACTAGACCTTAAATATTTTTGAGTTCGTTTCCTCATCAATTTGGAATGAAACTCGAAAATATTCATCGACATCACTTCAATTGCCTTGAGGTTTACCATCTGCAATTTAGAAACATCCCATACATGATCAAGGTCAACAATATACCTCCTACGCAAGGATATGTGTAAGGTGTCATGAATCTTTGATAGGTTGGGCGGTAATATTGAAAGGTCCAACAAAGCGAGGATTTAAATTCAAGGATTTGATGGTAATTTTCATTAGCTTAACCCTTAAGACTACTCTATCTCCCATAGATAATTCCCTTGGTTATCTTTTCAAATTAGCAAATATTTTCTAATGGTTTATGGATTCTTTAAGCCTTTGTCTAATTATCTTAAGCTAATCTTCCATTTCCTTGACCATGTCTAGTCTGATCACGACTCAATCTTTTAAATTATCCCAACACAAAGGTGTTCTACATCTCTTGCCATACAAGGCATCAAATGAGGCCGTACCCAATGAAGATTTATGTCCATTGTTAGAAAAAAATTAAGTAGTCTTCCCATAAATACTTCTGATCCATGTAGTACATGTGAAGCATATCTTCTAGCACTTAGTTTACCCTCTAAATTTTACCATCGATCTTAGGGTGATATGCTAATATTATATTCAAATTTTTTTCCCATCGCACAATGTAGGGCTTTCAAAAATTTAGAAGTGAATTTAGAATCCCTATTTAAAATAATCATTTCAAGAAATCTATTATCCACAACCTAAATAACTCTTTTTCAAATCTATTAGCCACAACCTAAGCATCATCCTTGATGTTTCTTGGTATAAAATATGCAACCTTAGTTAATCTATCAACTACCACAAGGATTGCATCATGTTGATACCTAGTCTTGGGTAAACCTACTATGAAATCCATAGATATAACCTATAATTTTTGCATAGGTATATCATGTGGATATAGTTTCCATGTAGGGTGTCTACGTTCAACCTTCACCTTTTGGCATTCTAGGCATCGAGCAATAAATTTGATGATATCCTTCTTCATTCATGTCCAAAATTCATGTCCAAAAGAAGATCTTTTCATATTCTCCCTCATCTTGGCCCCTCCATGATGAGAAAATTAAGGATATCTATGCATTTCTTGCATGATTAGTCTCCTTAAATTACCTATTTTTGGTACAATGATCCTATCCTTAAAGCATAAAAGACCATATTTTATGTTGAAATCCTTGTTTTATTTAGTATTTCCTCCCATTTAAGCCTAAATTTCCTTGTAATACTCATCATGATATTACATTTTTCTAACTTGGTCTAATAAATTTACATGTCTTTGGTTCAGATCTGTTATATGCCTTCTTCTGCTTAAGGTATTAGCCACCTTATTTTTCTTTCCTTTGATATATTCAATATCAAATTCATATTCAGATAAAAAATTGATCTATATTCTCTATATTTCATTGAGCATAGGTTAGATAAATATGTACCTCAAGCTCTGATGGTTGATCCTTAACTCAAAGGGTCTTCCCACCAAGTAATGTCTTAAAATTTTAATAGCATGGACAACCACTACCAATTGTAGATCATGCATAACATATTTAACCTCATATTTCTTGAGTTTCCTTCATGCATATGCTACAACTAATTCATCTTGCGAAAGCACTCCTCCTAACCCTTCTAGTGATGCATTTGTGCATACTAAGAAGTTAAACTAAGGATATGGAATCTTTAGTATTGGTGTTGTGGTGATTTTTTACTTAAGTAATGCAAAAGCAACTTCACACCTAGTTTTCCACTTAAATTCCTTTCCTTTATTTTGGATATTGGTTATTGTAGTGGTTATTTTGGAGTAAAACTTCACATATCACCTATAATAACCTATCATGCCCATGAAGCTTTGCATGTCAGTCACATTAGTGGGCGGCAACCAATTTAGAATAGCCTCAATCTTCTCTGGATCCACTACAATTTCTTCAACAAATATAATATGTCCCAAATATCATACTTCTAAGACATATAAATCACTTTTTGATATATTTAAAAATATTTGATTCTTTTCAAACAACTCCACAATAATTATAAAATTCTATCACACTCTTTCATATCTCAATAATATACTAGAATATTATCTAAGAATACGAGGATGAACTAATCCATATGTCTTCTAAATACATTGTTCATTAAATTCGTGAATGCGGTTACGACATTAGTCAACCCAAAGGGAAATATTATAAATTTATAATGTTTGTATATAGTTTTAAAGATCATTTTGTGAGTATCCTCACATATCTTTAATTGATGATACCCAAATTTTAAATCAATCTTTGTAAATATCATGGCATCCTTCAATATATTGAACAAGTCTTCAATCCTGGACAAAGGATGTCTATTATTTATGGTTGCTTTGTTGAGCATTCTATAGTCTATGCATAACCACAAAGAACCATATTTCTTTTTAATAAAAATTACTGATGCACACCATGGTGAAATACTAGGTTTAATCAATCTATTTTCTAGGAGCCCTTCTAGTTATACTTTTAACTCCTGCATCTCTATAGGATTCATCCTATAAGGGGATTTATGGATAGGATTTATTCTTGGCATTCTTGATAGTAAAATTGAACTCACACATCAAAGGGAGTTTGGGTAGGTCTTCAAGAAATGCATCCTTTAATTCCTACAATATAGGGTGTTTTCCAAATACTTCTTCTTTCTTATCATCCTTGATTTTATTAAGTTTCATAACATAAACCATTCTTCCTTTCCTGATGGTTTTATATAGTTGCATTACATATAGTAATTGGGGTTTAAAATATCCTTTTTCACTATGGATCCTTAAATATTCCCTTGTCATTTTTTGAATATTCTATCCATCTATCCTAGAAATTGATTATGGATCTACGATCCTATAATCAATCCATTCCCAATATAATATTGAAGGCATGTAGTGGTGCTTCATAATAATATCCTATGGTAGAACCATTTCTTAAGGTAATTTCAGCCATAGGAAAACATTAATCTACTGAGTAGATTTATCTAGAACCATATTCAAAATTCTACCCTTGTGCCAAATATCTAGGTCTTTCCAACATATCCCTGACTATACTAGAAGATATAAAGCTATCAGTAGCTCTATTGTCAATTAAATATTTACTTCTTCATTAAAAAGCGTACCCTTTTAGAGTAATGGGGTGGCTTGCCCTTCCAATTTTTGGCTTTCGATCATAATATAAATCTTTTGGCCAGGTTCCTTTCCTTTTACACTAATTATACTTGGGCCTAGTTTATGTGGACAATGACTGGCATAGTATGGACCTCCATAGTTGTAGCACCCACCCTTGGGTCTTGTATGCACTCCTTATTTTGTTCTCCTATTTTTCCCACTGGTATCAAATTTGGTTGTTTTTGTAGTTAAGGTTTGTTATTACTATTGTTGTTGTTGTTGTTCATCTTTTGGAAGTTCTTAATTTTTCCTTGCTTCCCATCATTCCTCTTTTTGTGCCTTGGTAATATTTTACTCTTTTGGTTCTATTCTCCTTCCCACTTCATAAACCTATCACTATTTTCTTTCTAAGCGATTGTTGATCTTGCTCAGATAAAACTGCATAGTTAAACTGGAGATGAGATTCTACTTTTCTATCCAATTCATAAGCTTTCTATAGTGTTTTTGGCTCGTTCATGTTTACTTCATGTCTAATCTTATGTTTTTATCCTAATATAAATATATGAATATTCATCTTCTCATCATAGGCTAGTACATATTTCAACAACTTGACCAATTTTTTATAGTACTTCAACCGATTTGGTTCCTTATTGAAGGTTGGTAAATTCCTCAAACTTTACTACATAGAAATGCTTTTTAAGGAACATTTTCTTGAAAGCTATAACAAAATATTTCACTTTAAATCAATTTCTTTTATTATTTTCTCTTCTTGCAATATTTACCACCATTCTAGTCCAATCTCTTGCAGATGCAGTGTTGCCCATACTATTTAAGTCCTAGTAGAGTAGTTTTTCATAGTGAAGTAGATTTCTAGTTCCCTCAACCAAGCCTCAACTTCATCACCCTCTCCTTTTCCATTGAATTTGGAGGTGTTAACATTCTCTATATCTTTGGCCAATTATATATCTAGTAGAGCTCTAGCTTCTCATTCTTTAGTGGTTGGTTCATTTTCTTGCCTAACCTTTGAATTCTTAACCTATGAATCTTGGTTCATTATGGTCTCCAATAGTTGTCTTTGATGTTCCATTTTTTCTTGCATCAAGGTGACTACTGCAATGAGTTTCTCTACCTCTCTATTAGAATTACTCGAAAGTTCATCTCGGGATCTTCCCTCAATATTATCTTGTTGGGTCTATATATGTGGTGAAATAGACCTCTCTCTTCTTGTCTTTGGTGTCATTATCCTAGTCACACAAAAGAAAGAATAATATGTTAGTTTATAGTTCTTTCCTTGAACTATACTACTAACTACTAGATAAATATGTCATTAGTATAAGCTAACTACAAAGTTTCATACCAAGACCTCCCTCTACGTAAGGGGCTTATTAATATCTATATTCTATTTCCATTACCAATGGACACATTTACTATATGTAAATTGTTGTATCAATAAGCTACCCTTCCTAGGGTCAACTTTGAAATTTTAGCAAATTGAAAATTCTAGGTCTTTCTAGCTTTAGCCTAATAACTAAGCAAAGGCCTGAATTGGAAGATACCTAAATCCTTATCACATCCCATGGAAGCCTCTAGTCCATCATACCTAGATCTCTGATACCAAATGTAACAACCCTAAAATATAACTAACAATCTAGAGCTTTTTTTATTTTTTATAAACATATACTCAATAGGGATTTACATATCTCTATCCAACATATATCATTCTATGAAGTCATCTATGGCCTAATCTAATATTTTAATTTTTCTATACCATATCCATTATGAACCAACTTATCCTCATTCTTATTTTATTCAAGGATACTTACATCCCTACACCATACATAATTTTACGTATGTAGGTATACTAAGCGTATTGTAAATAAACTATCAGTATTATTCCCCATGAATGAGTTAACTTACCCATTTTTTTGTTAAAAGAGTATGCCCATCACTACACCATACATAAGTCCATATATGTAGGTGCATTAAGCATAATACAAATAAGCTATCAGTCTCATATCCATGATGAGCTAAGTTATTCCATCCATCACTCCTACTGATAACCAAATTCATTTTAAATCTAATTGATACCTTTGCATAGCTATCTAGTTTAGGTTTTTAGAAGAGTTCCTTGAAGAATAATATTACTCAAAATTCCTCCCTAAGGGATCCCATAATCCCTTAGGTTTCTTTTTCTACTTCTAACACATAAGCATAATCATTTTTAGATATCATTTCTAAACATATAAACTACTCTAAACCATCAAGATCTTATAATATATCTTTCCATAGAAGGATGTGATTAAGTCCATCTACTTAATTAAACATTGGATAACATCTATATTTTCATCAAGGAATATACATAAATAAAGTGTAATTTCTATCTAAAATATTAACAAAACATGATAATTTATGAAACATAACATCATAGGTCCTTTAATTATAACAAGTAAAATATACCTCTTTCATTCATAAATTAAATCATTACATAACCCAAGTAGGGTAAAAGTATCACCACACTAAGTGAATAGAGCATTACATCATTATCCAATTAGGATATTACTCATGCTAGAGTCTACTCCATAATAAGTTTCCATAAAGAGCTTCACTACAATATAAATCAAAAGGAGCAATGTCTTGGTTGTAAGTGTCATATTTGGTTCTTCTTGTTTCTTCATTTCTTAGTTTATGGTAGTAAGGTATTATGAAAGTTCATAGATCTTATGAAGCATGCGACTAAATGCATCTACTAAATGACTTATGAAACAAGTACATTTGTAATTTGGATGTCAAATTATAACTATTCAAACTAGTCAATGCATTTATGCATAAATCATTCGTTCAAATCATCAGGAGGAAACCCCATAATTTTCCACATCCATTATTTTCTCTAATATTCCCTTCTTCTATACTAACATACTACTCTCATTAATAATGCAAAGTAAATTCATTATCCAAGAATGAAAGTCATCCATAATTCATTTCATCATAAAAGGAGAGTCAGTTTATCCTTTAAGAATGAAGGTCATTTATCAGTTATCAGTGCATTTAATAAATATTATTTCAATCAATCAAAATCCCATACTTTTAATTAACCAAAATGCTCATAAAATTCATTCTGTTAATCAATTAAAAGCCCATACTTTTAACTAATTAAATAATAATAAAAACCATTTCTTTACTTAATTTAAATCCCATACTTTTAACTAATTAAATACCCATCAACCAATTAAATTCTTATAAAAACCATTTCCTTTAATCAATTAAAAGCCTATACTTTTAACCAATTAAACAGCAATAAAAACCATTTCTTTAATCAATAAAAATCTCATACTTTTAACCAATTAAATACTTATCAAACCATTTCCTTTAGTTTAAATAAATTAAATATACTTTCTTCAATTTAAATAAAAAAATATCATTCTTTTATTCTAGTAAATAAAATATCATTCATTTCATTTAATAAATAAACCATCATTCTAAGAAAAAGGGAGGGGGTTTTGGTTAAGACCACTAACTTAACCACACAGTCAACAACGATAACAAGGTGGATTTAAACAAGACCCTAACTTTAACCACATAGTCAACAACGACAACAAGGCAAGTTGAAATAACTTGTGAACTTTAACCACATAGTCAATAACAATAGCAAGTTGGTCAACCAACACATGATCTTAACCTCAAATAACAAAGTCAATGCCCAACCCCCGATGCTACCTTTGATGTAGTTCGATCGAGATTCTTGTGACCAAGTGGTCACCCTTAAGGGTAAGCCCTTCCTCTTTTATGCTCCAAGGAGGTTCCCACACCAAGCGTGTGGGATTAAGCCACTCCCTCAACAAAAGATTTTATATCCCAACAACCAAGTGATACATAGATAAACCATAGAAAACTACATGACAACCAACATGACCAAGTCAACAATGGGGGCAGTGGATAGACATGGAAAATAACTTACATGCCATATAATCCAAGATCAATATTCATACCCCTTAAATTATTGTAGGGTGTCCCACCATGTGGAATGGCCCCCTCAACCACGTCCATGTGGTTAATTCAATAGGGGAGCCTAGCTCCCCTTAAGGTTCCTAGAGCACCAGGGCATATCCCATGTGGGATAAGCCTAGGGAAGACCTATTTGGCCTTCCTTTGCCTCCACTCAATGCTTACTATTCATATTTTAATGACATCATAGTGGTGGTGGGCTTGATAGAAATTATGTCCCCCCTTAAGATTAGACCTTAGGGGAAAACTCACCCAACAATGGCAAAAAATAATACCACCACCATTGGTATCATGGACAAGTAAACAAAATAGAACATCACCCAAAAATTTTGACCAATGTTATACATGGCATAAGGTCATGTTTTATACTAGGCATCCAAACAAGTTGCCAGGGTATTTGAATATAGCATAAAATCAAACTAGTATTGAGTTTTTAGACATGTGATCAGACGAAGGAGAATATTTGTATAGGGCACTCTTTAAAGCAAACATAGAACATTAAATGGTCTAAAATAGGGTGCTTTTGAAGCAAACCATAATTCCTTGAATGGTTTAATGCAGGGTGCTTTGAGGTAGTGATAATTTCCAATCAAATAAAGGCAAAAGCATAATATGAAAGCTTTAAAGATCTATTTAATAAAAAAATAAGAGGCCATATATAAGACCATTCAAAATTGTTAAAAACAAAGAAAACTCTCTCTAGAAATCAACTCGAACCTATCATATTTAAGATAGAAAAAATTCTCTTAATTTCTTAAAAAAATAAAGATCTTTAACCAATATTTCAAAAATAGGAAAATATTGTTTACTAGCTCCAACCTAGTTAAACTTGAAATTGAAGGAAAGATGAAAGCTTCATTTTCTCTAGAAATATTCAAATCTCCTTCATTTTTCCTTCATAGACTCCTCTTCTTCATCCTCCAAAAATAATCCTCCTTCCTTGATCTCTCGGCCCTCTTAACATGGATAACTTAGTCTACCCAAGGCACAAAGTCCAATTTTGGACATAAATGCTATCTACCAAAAGTAAATTTGTTTTTACCCAAGGTAACAAGAGGGGAAATATTTGAATTTAAAATTATTCTTTATTTTTTAAAATATCTTGCCTTAAATGAAAATCCATTGGTTTATTTATTTTCATAAAAGGTAAAAATGGAGTGTATATAAAAGCATTAATATTTATAATATTGAATTTAATTTAATGCAAACCATAAAATTCATTAATCATTTTCTATTTTTCTTGGTTCAAGTAATATACATATACTAATATTAAAAATTAGTATGGTATTTAAGTGGACCAAGAATTAATAGAACCTTTATATCTATTAATTATGTCCGAAGGGGATTCTTTACCAAATCCACTCACACAATGATGCATATGTAAACAAAAGCGAGCATTCAAGTGCATCAAACAAGGTAGGTGATTCATCACAAATCCAATCGCCCGTCCTAGCTGAAGACTTACGATAATTTCTAGGTTACCAACTTCTGGCTCAGGATGGTTGGATTGTTTATGATCATCGTAAAAGTAAGAATGCATGCATCTATATGGGTAGGTTTTCATGTTACCTTGAGCCACCATAATCATCATTTCCTTTTTCAACTGCCCATTCTCGGTGGTCAATTCTACCTCTTCCACCCATGAGTGTACCTGGTCTTGCAAATTAACAATACATTAGTAGTACCATATTCCTCAAATATTAATCAATATAAATATTGCATAACCATCCAAGTACATAAAAACTAGACATCAAGTTATTTTATCGATACATAGTCTCTCCTACAAAAAGTCTTACCAAGGTAGGTCATGACACTATTCCTTCAAAGAAATATTTCCAATCCTTTAACAAGAATAATAAAGAGGTATTAGGATATAGGATATCCTTACCAAATTCCTCTAGAGGCTTGAAAGGGAGTTGAGGGAATAGCATTGATGAGGACTGAGAAGGAGGCTGAAGACACACAACTCATAATCCATGCTCTTAAGCCTTGAGATAAACCAAAGCTCTCTAAAATTTGATCCAAAAACTACCAAGGAAATCTATTATAGTCCTTATACATGTCTAATTTGATAAACATGCCTCTTCAACCTTTCTATTGTAAAGTGTGAACTGCTTCTTGTGCCAAGATTACTCCAAAACTAATTGGCCCTCCATAAATATTCCTTGCTCCAAAGAGATAATACTATCTAGTACCTTCTTGAGACTTTTAACCATTATTTTAAAAATTATATTGTACACTACATTGCAAAGTGTAATTGGTAAAAAGTATCCAAGGTTGGAAGCCTCTCTCACATTAGGAATCAAAGTAAGGAAAGTGTAGTTCATAGCCCATAACATGATTTTGTTTGCATGGGATTCCTCCACTAACCTAGTCACATCCTCCCCTATTTCATCCTAAAAAGTCTAGAAAAATTCATTCAAAAATCCATTAGGGCCTAGGGACTTTCTAGTTATCATGTTGAAAAGTATATCTCTCACATACTTAAGATCCATAGTTCTAAAGAGGGCCTAATTTTATTTTTCTATTATAATTGTGGGATAAAATTAATTATCTCTAATTGTGCTACAATATTTGGATGGTGAGAAGCAGAGGAAATATTTTTAAAATAGATATTTGCATCTTGTTACATACTTGGGATAGTATCCATCACATTACCATGAAGGTCTTCTAGGATGTGTCGTGTGTTGGAAGGTCTTCTTTTCAAGGTCAAGTGGTGGAAGAACTTAGTGTTTCAGTCCCCCTATACCAACCAAGAAGTTTTGACTATTTATTTCTAATACATATCCTCCTATTTGTCTATACTCTCTAACTCTTTTTTGACCAGCTTATCTTCATGTTTCAAGTCTTCCATGCTTTTTTTAATCCAAAAGAGTGTAGCCAATAAAACTCTCTAAAGCTAAAAGTCAGATTTATTATTTAGTTTCCAAATATTAGGTTGGGCTTTGATATGTTGGAGTTTTTTAAATACTCCAAACAATATTATCCCATGGTAAGGGTGCCCCTTCTCCCACAAAACTAGGATTTTATCCCTAATCTCCTCCTATTCTAGCCAAAAATTCTCAACTAAAATGGTCTAGAGAAATATTTATGGCCTACATCCCATTCCAATGGAATTGGAAAGTGATATAATTATATACAATTGAGAATTTCTAGCCTAAGTAACCAATGCAAAAAACATCTTTGAACACAAAGAATCTATTTAGATTTACCTTCCTATTGGCCAATCCTACTTATTTATTTTTCCAAGTATGAGAAGGCCCCACACATTAGACATCAATAAAATTGAGTTGATTTACTTTAGAGATCATCAATATATTTACCTAATCCAAATATGGGATTACCTTTTCATGATCCTTAGCTAAAATTCTAGCATTGAAGTTTCCAACCGCTATCCAATTCACCTTCCTTTCCTATCCTACTTTCTTGTAAAATTGTCCATTATAGGAATTGCTTACCAAAAAAAAAATGAATTGTAGGATTTAGAACTTAAAAAAAATTCTCCCAAACTCATACTCTTTAAGAGATATGTAATAACCCCTCCCTACAACATTATTCATTTTTGTTGATTTTAGAGTATCCCACAAAGTCACTATACCCGCTCAAAAGCACCTTAGGATGCAATTTCCATATGCTTTGCCTATATCCATATTTTCTTAGATATTCTATCCATTACTTGTAATGAAGATTTTATCTCTTGAATGAGAGTGAAATATGAATGATGAATTTCAATTAAAATATGAAAAACAATTTGACAATACTTGTTTTTTAAGCCTCAAAATTCCATTATTGTACAATCATAGGGAACCCAAAATTCAATAAGTATCAATCTCCTTTACACTTTCCTAGTTTACTAGTTGGTCACCCTCCATTACTAGCTAGTAGAATTTGAATCACACATTCAACAATGACCCATGTTGATTGGTGGTTTTGGTTCTCTTTTTTCATCCAATTTCCAATTTTCTACCATTTTTCATGACATTTTTACCTCTAGATTTTTCAAAATTCAAAAATAATGATTGCAATGACACTTGTTCCTCAAAGCATATTTCCTAATAATTAATGGTTCCATGATAATCACTTTAAGTGATAATGATGCACGGACATGATGCTAGCATGTTTTCACACCTAGGGTTTAAATGATATGTTTTTTAGACCAAAAATTATGTTTTTATGAGCCTAAAAACAATGAATATCAATAATTGACTGCAAAAGATAAGTTATTTTATTTCATCTACTAGAACCCCTTTCACTCTCTCATTTTTCACCATACATTTGTTATTCACTTAGCTATCAAAATCATACACTTATAGATAATATTATTTTCTTTCTATTTGCCTATGTTGTTATTACATCATGCACCTATTTTTACTCTCTTTCTCTCATCCTTGTAGGTACAACAAAATCCATTGACCACTATACCATTACCTTTCATGAAGGAGGATGGGATGCTCTACCAAGATTCATAGCTAAAGTTCATTTATTACTATTTGAGGACTAGATATCAAAGAAGCTCAAACCTTTTGCAAAAATCCTAGGTGTGATCTCTCTTTACTTTACTATGATGACATTACAAGTAGGATAGGGTAGCAATGAGTAGTTTATTATATTCATGTTTTGAACAATATGGTCCTTGATACCCTAGGTGTCAAGTAATTATTTTCATTGTATTAGTATTAGCCCTAGCTTATTGGTATTTTATGGATAATTTTAGTGTAGTTATTCTTGAATGCTTCAAATTTATTTATGCTTGAATTAGGATAGCTTTTGGTATTTACTATTTATTTAGTACTTTGTTGTCATGGTTCATTAGCAACCCAAATCTTTTTAGACTCCATATTTTTCCTTCATGGCATGCCCACATCTATTATATGAAACAAGGACCCTACCTTTATTAGTTATTTTTAGAATTAATTGTTTAAGATGTAGGGAACTCAACTCAAAATGAATTTAGCCTATCATCTGTAGATGGATGCACAAACATAATTTGTTAACAAATTATTAGAAATCTACCTTTATTGCTTTAGATATGAATGTCTTACATAGTGGGCAAAGTGGCTTACCTTTTCCAAATGGTGTTATAATACTTCATATCACACCATGACCAAGGTTACACCCTTTGAAGTAGCATATGGTTGTCCTCCATCAACTTAAGATGAGTCTTGAATTCGACTAGAGTCATGTGTCAACAAGTTGAACAACATTATTTTGGGCATAACTTTGAAGTGGGTGATATGGTTTTTCTCCACTTGCAACCCTACAAACAGGTATCACTCCAACTCTATAAATTACAAAACTAGTTGTCAAATACTATGGACCCTACCAAGTATTACAACAAATTGATTCAATAGCCTACATATTGGCCCTTTTGGTTATGTCCAACCTCCATCTAGTCTTCTATTTTTCTTTTGTCAAGAAGGTTTTTTGAAACAAGGTACAAGTTCAATCCACTTTACCACAAATGGATGAAAAAGGTTCCATCATGCTTGAGCTAGATCACACACCCATTGCAATTGTGTCATTGTTGAAGTCATTGTTCAATGACATGGACTACATGCATATGATGCCATATGGGAGTCTTTATAGTAGCTACAATAGTAGTTTCCTCATCTCCAACTTTGAGGACAAAGAGTTTTGAAGGGGAAGACATGTTAGGACCCCATTCTAACATTATTTTGTAATGACCCCCTTTCCAATGTGGGGACTCTATTATAATTATATTTTGTAATGGTATGTGGCACATGAGGCACCTAGACAAGTGGGTCCATTTCATGTAACTGTTATAAAGAATGTAACTATTTGTTGGTAGAAGATTGTAACTTGAGTGACATTTTGCACGTAAGCCAACGCTTGAGTGTTAGGTTAAGGTTGCATGAAATGTATATTTAAAATACAAATGGGCATAAATTAATGCATCTTTTACACTTTCATGAAAGTATTAAAGGAGGTTGCCCCCTAGAAAAGGCATACGATTTTGTATTGTGATTTGTGAGATATATATATCCGCATTTACATTTTATATTGCAATATTATGTTCTTTCATGAATTACTAATTTTATTGCAATGTTTATGTGAATTTTTTTATTTTAATTAAAAATTTCCTAACAAATATTAAGTGGGGTTCAATTATTTAATATTTGTACATGTTTCATGAAGAGGTAGACAAAATTGGATTCTTGGTACCTATTATTAATTAGGAACTAATCAAGTTGATCCCTAAATGTACTAATAGAAATAAGGTATCAACTTGTATACTAATTATAAGTTTCTCAATGTATGGTATAAAGCCATAGATACAACACTAGGTAGGATAATTAGCCCCATTTCTCAACAAATGGTCTATTCTAATCAAACTATAGGAACTATAGGATATCCGCATTTCATGAAAAGAATATTTACTATAGGAAATTTTAGTTTGGCATGGAAATATTTTGAGTGGGTTTCAAAATCAAGGTAGTACATTCTATTTATAAATATTTATTTTAACAAAGCTTATGATTGGATATGATGGCCTTTCATTTTATTAATGTTACAATGATTAATTTTTTTGTTTTAATTTTAGATACAAATGTCCTCATAGGACTTGATACATCTACAAAGGATTTTATTAATGGTTTTTATTTAACCAAATTGTTCTACAACACTTTCATAGATAAGTTTTTCTTGTTTATTCCTTTTTCTGTCATTATTTTTTTATACCCTAGGATATTTTCTTTAAAATATATCTTGGGTTAAATTAATCAAAGGACTTTATCTCCCAAAAAAAATCCAAGTAGTTTTTCTCACTTTATTGATGTATTTTTGTTATTTCTTAAAAATAAAAAGGAAGAGATAGATAATGCATTGGCCATTTTGGATACTGTTTGTAACCTTTCAAGTGATATAGTTCTCCCACCAAGACTAAATTAATTCTCATTTCTGGCATAGCCAATCTTGGTTGGATTCTAGATGAGTATAAGTAAGGAGATCATGGGGAGATGATTATGTGCATTGAAATTCCTCTTGGATTCAAGTTTTTTCTTGAATTGAAGATTTTTTATGAATAGGTGTCATTGCAAATTAGATAACTAGCTCACCAAGTAGTTTTCTTTGGATAGCAAATTTTAGATAACTAAGAAGATCTTCATCAATATTCATGTTTTCTATTTGTCATGTTGGCTTCTATGTAACTCTCATTATCATCAACTCACGCAATATTTATATAGTTCCTTATGGAGAAGATATTAGATATAGACAAGCATATCTCAGGTACAATGCACATAAACTAAGATGAAGGAGAGTTGCATATCATTGACCTAGGAATTAGAGAAATAGTATTATGTGTAAGTGAATCACAAAGGTATTGAGAAAAAACAAACCCTAAAAGGACTTGATCAAGTTTAGGGTTTATTCAACCTTTTCCAATGGGGCTTGAAAAGGTATTGTGTATATTCATAAAATTATCTATGCTCAAATTTTCAACATTAAGGTAAAATTTTCAATAAAAGGATTTTAGAAGGCTTGAAAAATCCTAATATAACTACTTAATTGAAATGCATCAACTCTTAGGCTAGGATTAGGTTTTGATGAGGGCATAAATTTCTACCTAGGCATTATTATATAGTCCTAGGGTATTTTATTATTTGGCTAATAATTGTGTGAGTTGTCCTCACATTAATATATTGTTAGTTGTTAGCTATTGTTAGCTAATAGTTAGGGATTGATTAGCATATCTATTTGTTATCTTCCCCTCTATTCATGCTCCTTCGATATTTGGGGGTGTATGGTTGTATTTGGTCTTTGGGTGCCTATTTAAACCCTAGAATTATCAATTAAACTAAATCGTATGGTTGTATTTGGTCTTTGGGTGCCTATTTAAACCCTAGAATTATCAATTAAACTAAATCGTATGGTTGTATTTGGTCTTTGGGTGCCTATTTAAACCCTAGAATTATCAATTAAACTAAATCAGGTTTAAACATCTTCATTGGTATCAAAACAAACTAAATCGTATGGTTGTATTTGGTCTTTGGGTGCCTATTTAAACCCTATAATTATCAATTAAACTAAATCAGGTTTAAACATCTTCATTGGTATCAAAACAGATCGATTTGATCGGGCTTCATTTGTCTTCATTCCCTTTGGTTTCATTAGCAATTTGATATTTCCACTAGGATTTTTGTCACTCCATTTGGTTTTTCCATTTGGATTTTGATGGTAAGCTCATTGAACGAGCAATTTCTTAATTTTGTAGGGTTGGAAAATTTTTGTTAACAACAAATTTGTTGTTGGGAAACAAGTTTATGTTGTTAATTATTTTTTTACTAATCCTATAGACGACAATTTAGACTAAATATTTGTGCTCACGACAATTTAGACTAAATATTTGTTGCTTTACTCAAGGTGAGCACAACTCGATCAAGTGAACAACACGATGGAGATTCCAAACAGAGGAATGGATGTAATAGACAAGCGATAAGCTAACAACTAAGTAGATAGCCTAACACATAGGTAGGTGATAAATCATAGTTGGTAGTCATTTTGGCAAAGTATTTAAAACAACGGACGTTGATTGGTCAACATCGTGATGAACAATAAACTCGCATGGGAGGGGACTGACCACCCAAGGTGGTCTACTCTGAATGTGTGTGTTGTTCATTTTAAACCACTTCTTATCCAAATCTTCCTACATGTGGGATAAATGCATCTATGATAGTACCGCTTGCAAAAAAAACCATCACTGCATTTGGCCTGGAGGTTATTTTGATCTATTGTTTTGATTGTGAGTTCTCATTGTTGCATTCACCATTTACTAGACATCATTGTATATCCATCACAGGGTTACGTCAACGACCATTGAAGGTGACATAAAGTCACAAATTACATAGCCTCACGCGCAGGTTTCTTATATTTACTACAGCATGTTTCAGCAGGGTTTACAAACAACCAATGTCGAGGATCTATCCATTTGTACGACAGATGGATTGAAATTTGATCATTGTGCTACATCGGAGGACTTATTACGTGTGAAGCATTCACATCTCACAAAATTAGGTAATATTTTCTACCACGAGCGGACCAGCATCACCGATAAAGTTAGCTCCAGGCATTGATCACAAGGTCGAAGTGTCATGTTCGGGTGCAAAATTTACTATATGTTGACTCTAATTAGTGGTTTTCTGATGGAGGTGGCAATAGAGATTAGAGCTATTGCATGTTTTAGGCGGTACAACCCTTGCATTCATCAAGAATTAGGCATTGACCATTGGAGGCCAACATCATCATCATTGACGGTCGAAGGGGCTTAAATTATCCCAATCAACAAACCCTTTTGGTTAAGGTGAATTTTAAATAATTAATTTAATTATTTAATTGTGTTTAATTCATCTAATTAAACAAATAAAATTGCATTTAATATTTTTCTTTTTGCAATTTTATTCCTTACCAATGCATTTTAAGCCTATAAGGCTAAATATTTTATAAACCTTTGCATCACATTGGGAGAACTTTTGAAAATTTCCTAAGAGGCAACATTGTTAAGCTCTTTAACAAGCTCATTGTAAGGGCTGAAAAACACACCATTGAAATTTCCTAAGAGACAACAAATTGTAAGTCTTTTTATGGCTTATTTGCTTTGAACTCATAGCACTTTTTGTAATTACCTTGCGAGGTGAATTTTGTAACTCGTTTTAAGAGTTTTTTTAGCCCTTCTGGCTTACACTAGAGGTTAGATGGCTGCTAATTTTATGGAATAAGTTACCACCATAGCTGAAGTTATCAGTTTCTTGGTTGATAGGGTTAAAAACATGGTTGGGCCTAATCCACCTAGTCCAACTTATGAACCTCGATCTCAAATAAAATGTGAGGTTGATAATTATCATGTCTCTCAGGATCCACATATTCCCAATAGTTGGATTCTCGATATGGATACATGGTTTGACTACAACAAAATTATAAAAGATGACCAAGTTGCTTTCGCAAAACTAGAACTTTCTGGCACTGTTAAAATTTTGGTACAAGATCATCAAAGCACCCAGGATCCCATACACACTTGGGATGATTTGGTCAAAGCATTTAAGGATACATTATATCCTTCCAATTTTGTTGAGGATTTGGATTTCCAATGGCTTCGTTTGAGGCAAGGACACAACATGAGTGTTCAATATTACATTGGGAAGTTCAAAAAATTGAGGATTCTCAATAGCATCCTTCATCCCACTCCTAAGATTATCAACAAGTTTAAGAGTGGTTTGCAAGATCAAGTCTTTAGAGAGTTGAAATATGCACCTTGTGCCACTTTGAATGAGGTATATAATAAGGCACAACTAGAGGAAGAGAAAATTGCTATGAAGTTAGGGGTCTCATCCAAGGCACCCAAACCAGGACCACCACAACAACAGCAGTCCAACAAAGCTTCAACAACTTCTTCTTCTTCTTCTTCTTCTTCTTCTTCTTCTACTTCTTCTTCTTCTTCTTCTTCCCCTTCTTATAATGGAAACAAATTATAATCATTGTAAGAAACGAGGACACAATGAAGTTGAGTGCTTCATAAATAAGAGAAGTTTGCTTGGACAACCTCCACAAGAGGCACCACAATATGGGCCCATTTAGTGTGTAGGATAAGATAGGGTGTATCCATAACTTCATGGAAAACTAACCCAAGTGACCCTCTTGCATCGATAAAAACATAGAGAGAGTTTATTCCTCATAAGAGCTCATCTTCTTCCCAATTTTTTTGTGAGTTGAATCTTTGACAATGGCTCCACGGTCAGTCTCATATCTCAAGATGTTGTTGATTGTCTCAAATTATTAGTCGAACCCCATCCTTCTCCATATTCACTTGGTTGGAAGGATAAGGGAATTGCCTCTGCAATTACAAAACATTGTACTTTGTTGTTTGCCCTTGGGATGCACTATGTGGATTGAGTAACCTATGATGTGACTCCCATGGACTTGTGTGGAATAATTCTTGACCAGCATTATCAATATTATAAGTGATTTTATTATGATGCTAATCATAGAACCTATTCTTTGCATCATCAGAGTAAGAGTTCTTATACGTAATCTTCCACATAAAAAATTCTTGAAGTCTTTCCCAAGGATTTCTTTAGTCTCATGGTCAAAGGAAATTCATCCTTCTAATCCTAAGGAGTTCATTCCTTCTCTAGCATTAGTGACTCCTCTTGTTGCTCATATTGCTCCTCCTATTGTTCCACATCGAGTACTATAGTGACCTCTTTCGATGTCATTTTCTCAGGTTTCAGATGTTCAACAACCTTTTTAGGTCCAACAGTAGGTCCTTACTTCTTGTCATAGTATTTCATTTGACAATGGAGTGCTCTTGATGCTGTATCTCTACATCGGCATCCTGTGGCTTCCAAGATGTTCTTCTTCCCGGTTATGAGTTTTCTTTGCAATGTTTGGTGCATCCAAATTCCACTCCTATTGTAAAAGCATTGGATTCCAATGCTTCTTGAGTGGGGAGGTATGATGAGGGCATCAAATTCTACCTAGGCATTATTATATTTCTATAGTCCTAGGGTATTTTATTATTTGGCTAATAATTGTGTGAGTTGTCCTCACGTTGATTATATTGTTAGTTGTTATCTATTGTTAGATAATAGTTAGGTATTGATTAGCATATCTATTTGTTAGCTTCTCCCTTATTCATGCTTCTTTGATATTTGGGGGCGTATGGTTTTATTTGGTATTTGGGTGCCTATTTAAACCCTAGAATTATCAATTAAACTCAATCAAGTTTTAAACCTCTTTAGGTTTTTCTACCTCTTCAACCTAGTGGAACTATCTAGTCTACAACTATGATCACTTCTTAGTTTTAAACCTATTACTAAAAGGAAAATGTATTTCTAAGTATCTCATTGATAATTTCAACATTAGTTTATAGAGGTAAAAGAAATGGTAAGAACTTAAAGATCAATTCTCACTTACTTGCCTTCAAATCTCTGTCATGTCAATTTAGAGTTTTGCTATCAAAGAATTTCAAGTTAAAATTTTCATCACCTTGATGTGTAATATATTTAAGGATTGTATGTGGTCAAATGGTATAATAATTTGTGCCCTCTTGTGAATACCTTGTATAAGCACCTTATTCTACCCCCAACCATAATTATGAGTCGAGTGTTAGAATTTCTAAAGCTTCCTTTTGAGTGTATAAATATAGATATTTTGGGTAAACATGTCAAATATGCTACTTGCTTAGGAAGTCTTACATATTAAGCTTCCTTTTGAGGTACTATTATCTAAGTTTGATATGATATGATCAAGTTGTGCAAGTTATTGTAGATCTATAATGATCAAGCATATAATTTGGTCCTATAGAATTGTTAAACAAGCATGGAGTAAGGTTTGAGATAATTGCTTTATCATTTTTGGGTATAAGTTAATATGGAGAGAAGATTTATTAAGTTGTTTAAATAAGTTTGATGGGGTATTTGATATGTTTGACCAATTTATTTTAAGTCATATCTGGTTTTTTAAATACTTTAATTACCTTTATGATGGTAAATTTTCTTTTCAATTGGAGTTTAATGACTTGACTCTAATAACTTATTGCAGGTAAATGCATATTCACATAATTTCAACATAAAGTAAAATAAATAATAAATCTAAGTGCAAGTTCCAAGTAAAATAGGTTATTATCCATTTATAACTCAGTACAATAAATTTTAAGATTGAAATATTATAGGAGGTGATTTATACCAAGTTGAATTTTAAATCATGCTCAACACTAGGCAACAATCAAAGCAATTTAAATTTTCAAGCCATGAAAATCTAAATTATATGTTTGTTAGTAATTTCATTTAGATAAGCAATATGCCTACTAAGTCTAGTAAGATCTTGGATTCATTTTATACTTAAGCATCTTCAATTAAAAGATAAATAGAAAACACAACTTCAAATATAGTTGAAAATAACCATAATATTCATCTTGATGTCCTTTTCTTGATCAATTCCCTTTCTTCAATAGTAAATTTTGTGATTTTTTTCCTTTATTATGTATAACTATGAGATTTTTTTTTTTGAAACTTTAAATAGAGGTCTAAAGTTCTAATCCTACAAAAACTAAGGTTATACACCATACTTTGTTTGGATATTCATATATAGTTAAAAAACATTCTTCATAAAAAAATTACCTTATATAACCTATAACAAAATTAAAAAATTTAAATAATCTGATTGCTCATATAACCCAACTAAACCAGTTGTAATTACAAAGATACTTATTATGGGCATCAATCAATATATCATGAGCGGCATTTCAATTCTGCGTCAATCCTCGTAAGAGCATTATCAGATAAGATATAACACGAAAGGCATATGGATAAAGTAGTGAGACTTGACATATCTTCAAAGAGAAGAGGAGATGGATACCTTTATTTTATTAAAAGTGACCATTTTTTTCTATCGTCTTCTTTCCATTTAAGGAACAATAATTAAGAGGCAAGCAAAAAAAAATGTATCAAGTCATATACATTTTGCTTCTTACAAAATCCTTTGATCTTTATTATTATATTACATGTTTTAGTCTTGAAAAAGAAAAGTGTCGAAGAAGCTGATTGTCTACAAACTTTTTGAGTTTTCCACAACCCAACGTCTTTGAGGTTGAGCGAGGGGACAGGAGTGCCTGGCCCATTTTAGTTCACATTAATAACAGAACGTGTTACCACTTTAAGCTTTTATGTACGTAATATAGTGGGAACATGCTTGAGATTGTTTTCAACACTTTCTTTGGAAAAGCGTAGGCGCTTTAGGATTTCTTAAATTTGGGAGTAGCTGGATTTCCTTTTGTGGCTGCATTGGACTCTTCTTGGACTCTTCCAAGAGATAATGATGAGTCGCATGATTTTTAACTGAATATTATCTGGACGAGACGATGGCACGCGTCATGATTGATGAAAAAGGTGAAAGCCAGCAAATGTATGTGGGAATGCACCAAGCAACCTGCAAATTAAAATCAATCAATCACCAACCCAATTATTATAGGGCTGTCTATATTTTCTTATACATTTCTATTTTCTCTTCGAAATGAGGTGAAAGAAAATTTATGGCACATGATTGATTATTTTGACTTGTTCAACGCTTCCATAATATGGAAAATAGCGAATAACGTGGACAGGATATGTCCCCCCATTTGCATCATGTGGAGGAGGAGGACTATTAGTAGCTATTTCAAGCTGAAAGCCAAAGTTGAAGTTGCTTCCGCCTTGTGTGGCTAGGTAACAACTCAGCATAGAAGGCTAGACCATATAAAATTTATATGGTTTAGTATGTTATTATTTTTTTTAAAGTAAGGGTTTTAAGAGGATTTTACAATTTTAAATATGATGTTTCAAATAGAGATTTATAATCATTAAATTTCAAAAGGATTACTTGATCAAGGAGAACTAAATCTAGCCACCAACCTTGCTAATTAAAAGAACAATAAAATTCACACCAACAGTCTCACAGTCCTAAAGAGTGGGATAGTAGCTCAATCCCCAGGTAAAGATAACCATAAATAAAACATTGAAAGACCAACCACGGATCTAAACCCCTCTAGAAATCTCACCAAGAAAGGGATTCAAATGATAAAATTTGAAATTTAAAAATTAAAATTCTTGCTTCAAAATGCATCTTTCGTGGCAAGGACTCTAAAACCAAGAACAAAGAAGGACTCTAAAACCAAGAACAAAGAGGAACTCCACCAATTAAGATAAAACCAGAAACCAGGAAACCAACAAGCCCCTACGATGAAATCCACCCAACGAACATTGTGTGCACCTTCACAGGACGAAAAATGTTCCCTGATAGCATCACACGAACTTGAGCGTGAACTTTGAATCACCCAGAAACCAACTCTCTATCATAACAAATTTAAGTAATAACAATTTTAACAACAAAAAGAAAAATAAGAGGTAAAGGGACTAAAAATACAACTCTACTCAAGACCCACAAAATAAACTGCCAAACCAAAAAAAAACCTAGCATGTGGCCCAGCAAAATAGCCATTTGACTTAACTTATATAACTCATGCTATAACAAAAAATACTAAGAAACCAGGATAACATAGCATCCAGCCTAGCAAAAAGGTATTAGTATATTATTTTATTGGTTGACAAGGACAACATAATGGTTATGGTTTTGGTTTTCCTCTGGAAGAGAAACCAGGATAACATAGCATCTTGCCTAGTGAAAAGGTATTAGTATATTATTTTATTGGTTGACAAGGACAACATAATGGTTAGGGTTTTGGTTTTCCTCAAATTTTCAATGTACTTAGAAGTGGATAGGCTAGGTTAGATGGAGAAGGGTATGCTTTGAAGTTTGTGCTTTAGGTTTCTTAAATTTGGAAGTTATTAGATTTTGTTCTTCTTCTTTTTTTTATTTATAGGAGAGTTAGTTACACCCACACTATTTTTAGTAACTGACAAGTCGAGGATTCAACTCAGAGGGGTTGCTCGTTTATCTTTCACCAAACTTATTCCACTTGTTGTTCTTGACTAAGAAGACCACCCATCACTTGGGATTCATTGTCAGTCTAGTTCGTTGTCAGTGTGGCATTAGCTTGTTGTCAGTATGGCACACAGGCAGAGGATTCACATTAGACTATAAACTACCCGAGGTTTGAACCTACCCTAAGTTTGAACCTATATCTTTTAGTAAAAACTTGACCAAACAAACAACTACCAATCCACATAACATTAGATTTATTTTTGGATTTCTTTTCATACCATGACTTTTAACCAAATATTAGTTGGATGAGATGATGGCAAACTTCGCAATTGATGAATAAGGTGAAAACCAACAAATGTATGTGAGGAACCTACAACTTAAAATCAATCATTCACTTTTAAGTTACAGTTTATCAAGCATTTACTAGTCTTAGAAGGCGCAACGATTCGAGTTTTGGATCTTTTTCAAAAGGTCCAAAGTCCAAACTATGGCGTGGGCGAGTGTGTGAGGGGGTGGGTGTGTGGTGGTTGTGTGTTAAATTCTTTATTTATAAGCATAGCTCTCGGTTGAAAGTAAATTAGGGTTGTCAATTCTTTCTTATATTTTTCCATTCTCTCTTCATGATGAGGTAAAAGAATTTTTAAGACACTGGATTTAATATTTTGATTTGTTCAACATTTTAATAATGGTCGAATATTTTGATTTGTTCAACATTTTAATAATGGTCGAATATTTTGATTTGTTCAACATTTTAATAATAGTCGAATATTTTGATTTGTTCAACATTTTAATAATGGTCTAACAAGAACAGCGATTTTGGTTAATATTACTTCAACATAAAATCAATGATTCACTTGCACAATTATTATAGGGCTGTCGATCCTTTCTTATATTTTTCCATTCTCTCTTCGTGATGAGGTAAAAGAATGTTTATGGCACTCAATTTTATATTTTGATTTCCTCAACATTCTTATAATGGCCCAACAAGGACAGCGAGTAGTTAAGGTTTTGGTTAGTATTTTTTTTAAGAAATATTGTGGTTCAAATTAGAGCATTGTAATATAACATTTATACGATTAAAAATATTATCCTTAGTCATTTTTTTTTTACAATTGTTTTTATTATATAAGGAAGTTGGTTATAGCCATTATTTTTAGTAACTAGTAAGCACAGGGTTCAAATTATAAGAGTTGCTTCCAACAAGCCTGTTCTTCTCATTGTTGTTGACCCGACGTGATATGGAGACCACCAATAATTCGGGGTTCATATCATCGTCATCATTTTGGTGTGCACTCAAAGGATTCGAAATAGACTATTATCTTTGCTAAAGTTGGTAGCGTGTCCCCAAGATTTAAACCTAGGTTTCTTCTTGATAAGTACTTGGTCAGTCAAGCCTTTGACAATCCACCTAACCCTTGGGGGCTCCTTTACGATTTAAATAAGAATAAAAATAAAATATTTTATTTATAGAAATAAAAACAAAAAACTTAAGTTCCATTAGGGCATGTTTTTAAGGGTTTTGTATCAGTTACACATTCAACTCAGACAAAGATAGGTTGAATGGTAGTGATTCTGGTTTTGCTTCCTTAGTTTCATGCCCTGTAAAATCAAGGTCCTAGTGAACTTCTTCTAACCCAACAATGTTTCACATTCCTTATGTATTAAAAAAATAAATTAAAAAAAACATAGAGAAAAATTAAATTGCCATACAAAATAGATTACATCTTCAGCCTTTCTAGGCAAAAAGACTTTTTAGCCACATTCAATAGAGGAAACATAAGAATGATATTTTTGAGTTGAGGAACTAAAATACCCTGACTAAACCAAAGAGAAGCTAATACACAGTACAAAGGAACTAGGTACCTCTAGTATTTGGAAACCATCCAAAAAAATAAGATATAGAAGAGTATGCCTGATTTGTGAAGCCCACCATATAAGGGGGTGGTCATAGCAAGTGAGATCACCTTTGGCCAATGCCCAATTAGCTAATGCATCAAAAATCATATTCTATTCTTTGAACACATGACTATATTCAACTTTCAAAAATTCCATATGGATTAATTGAATATTCTCAATAATTCTTTTTATTATCCAATCATCCTTATAATTCTTAGATGAAGTCTTCAAAATATTAACCATGACTTGGGAGTCTGATTCAACCAACATCTTTTTCCATCCAACCTTAGCAGTCTCTCAAAGGCCTTTGAGGATACCATACCCCTTAGAAAGGTTATTGGAAAAGATACTCATATTCTCAGCAAAAGTGAAAACCAATGAACCATTTGAAATTCTATCAATTCCTCCTGTAATAGTTTTTCTAGGGTTCACCCTAGGGTTCCATTGATATCAACTTTTTCAAAATCCTTAGGAGGCTACCAATTCCTTGTTATATCCATATTTTTATTACTCGCATTCCCTCTTGGTTGGTTGCCAATAGTAGAGTTAAACTTTAATATTTGCATTAATTGATCTCATCATTGGCAAGGGTCCTAAGGATGATTAAGGAGTTTTTGAACAGATTCAGCTAAGTTGGCAATGTTATTTTACCAAATATAGTGACTATCCTTTATTTCATATTTAAAAATTTTGTTATTTCTTTCCTTCTAGATATTCCAAGGTAGGATGGTTGTTCCCACCCAAACTAACTACCCAAAAAAATGATCAACAACCTCTTTTTAAGGCTAATCCCTCCAAAGTTGTTTAAGAGTAGAAAAATTGTTCCACTATAAACTGAGTAGTGTAATCACTTTCCTCCATAGCTCAAAGGCCAAAGGATTTTCAATAAAAATATTACTAAGAGTTTCCACATTCTTTTCACACATTTCACATCTAAACAGGCCATGAAAGCCATATTTCATAAGTTGCTCACTAGTAAGCACCCTTCGATGAAACAAAATCCAAATAAAAAAACTCACCTTAGGCCAAATCTTTTAAGACCACAACTGTGTAAATATATCATAGGATTGGTTGGGATTATTGTGGCATAAGGTCAAATAACCTTGAGCAACTATATACTCACCCTTAGTAGTGTTGTTCCATCTAAAACAATCCTTATCATGGAACCAAGAGAGAGATGTCATATAAAAGGTGTGTTAGATATCTTTCCTTTACTTTCTAGAATTTGAATAGGTCGGTCCTCAATAGCGTTCCAATATATACTGACCTCTGCATTACTAGTCTAGTATTTCTAGTAATTAGCTACCTTTATCCAGTTAGCTTGGTGTAGCTTATACATCAAGGACCTCCAATCAAGGAACTAAGTTATCAAAGGTTGGTGACCATCCCAAGAATATGTTCAAAAAATTATCTATTGACCATTATAATGATCCAAAATAACTTCTTCTTTATCAAATTCTCACCAGTCCTAAGAACCTTCAAAATGGGAAAACCTCTAATAGGCAATTGATAGTGAACAAGGTCTACAAGACTTTTATTTTTAGCATATTTAGCACAAAGACTTTTGGCCCATAGAGCATTGGGAGTATTCAAAATACTCCAATACAAGTTTGTAGCTAAAGCCTAATTGTTTTTAATAAAAAATCAAAATCTTAACCCCCTTCATGCTTGGGAAGGCATAAAGTATCTCTTTTCACCAAGGCCCATTTTCTTTTCTCCTTAGTACCATTCCAGAATAATATTTCAATAATGTAAAAAAGAGAGAATAACATTGATAGGATAGGTTGCCCCTTTGCATCATGTAGATGAGA
Organism: Wollemia nobilis; assembly: GCA_028583015.1. NCBI lineage: Eukaryota > Viridiplantae > Streptophyta > Pinopsida > Araucariales > Araucariaceae > Wollemia > Wollemia nobilis. The sequence goes on from JAQPPZ010000374.1 coordinate 5,066,348, forward strand.
ACTAGTAGTAGCTATTTCAAGTTGAAATCTTAAGTTGAAGTTTGTTTCTCCATGATGTGGTTAGGTAACAACTCAACAAAGAAGACTAGTTAGATAAAATTTATGTGGTCTATTTTATGGTATTAGTATATAATTTAGTTTGGTTTTTTTTTTAAAACTAAATTTCATTTATATTAGAGGTTGATATATATATATATATATATATATATATATATATATATATATATATATGGAATATTTTGATATTTTAAATATTAGAATTTAAAAAAATAAAGTTGTTTTTTTAAGCCAAATCAAAAAAAAATTAAACTAAATATTGAATAAATTTGTATATTGAATAAATTATTTTCCTTTTAAAATAAATTGTATTAAATTACTTTATTTAAAATATTAAATTTTTATAATATGAAAATAATTCAATTTTTAAAAATCTTAAATTTGTGGATACACGTTGAATAATTTTGTATGTTGGATGTATATATATTTTTTTAATTAGAAAGTAGTGTTCAATAAAATAAGTCAAATATATATTAATAAAAATAATATATGGATTGTATATATAAATATTTTTTCATATTATGATGATTTATAATTATTATTTTTCAATGTTAAACACACATAAGAACTTGAAACCACAAGGATATTTTCGAAGGGAGAGTCCCCTCAAACCTTTAGCCTCTTTATACCAAGTTCCACCACTCACATATGTTGATACACATTTCATTTTCTCAAGTTAAAAATATAAAATATGAAAATATTTATCTTGATCCACAATAATCTTAATTAAACTAACAAGTTGCATAAGCAAATGAATTGTCAAGATATTAATAGGCATTACATAATAGATCTTAACCTAAGTATTCTTAAAAGCAAGGTGTAATTATATGAATAACCTTCCCACAAGGTGCAATTCTATGGCTAACCTACCCATATCCATCTATAATAGGAATTCAATCATTAACACAACTTAAGTTAATATATTTTTGTTGTACTTTTAAAAAAAATATGATTCCATTTATAAAAAATGTTTATTAGATCACTTGGAAATCATTCATGTTTAAGATAATATCTTTTAAATGATAAAACATTGTTAGCATTGTTAGTATTACATTCATAACTTATAAGAAATATTTTATAAATTATTTATATCAAATGACATGATCTCAAATGATTAGAAATGTGATTTTTCAATGTAGAAAACTAAATTCAACTCTTTTTAGATTATGTTTGCATAATTGAGAAAATACCATTATGTGGTTTATTGAAATGCTATGGTTACACAATCATGATGTATTATGGTTGGGCATTATTTCAATTCCATATAACTCTTATGTCAGGATGCAACTAGTATTGAGCTAGTCTTCTAAACTCCCATGACTATGGTAACACAATTAAGGTGGTAGGACTCTCTTTCAATTGGCCTGAATAAGGTTGAAGGGAATAAACTCTAAGGTATGGGTAACTTTAGGGTATGGATTGAGGTGATTCCTCTTATGCAAGGATGTGAGAGATTATTCCATATAGGATTGGAGTTTGGTATATTCCATAGCCTTTGACTTTTACACAATCAAACTTATATATTTAAAATATTTTATACAAAGCATGAGAATGGAATGATAATGAAACTACAAAAATAATCAACTATAAAAAATTTATCATGTTGATTTAAGAGACTAGATATGAAACATGAGACTAATAGGATCATTTTTGAAGGGTTAGAGCAGACATTATTTTTGGCTAAACTTGATACTGATTGTAGGATACACAAGAAATAACCAACTAAAAAAATTATAAATCATTTATTAAGTCTTAGGGTATTTATTTTTTATTCAAATAAATTTCAATAAGGAACCACAATATCCCTTACTCAAATATCTAAAAGCATCTTAGGGTCTTTCATTATGTGTTAATGTTACTATTTCATAAAAAAATTAAATGAATCCTGTTGAATCAAATAGATCATCAAAATCAACAAGATCAAATATTACCAAAGGTACTTATATATTTACTCACACATGTATATGCTAATGTACATATAATTGTGCAAGCACACAAATCCATCATCTCATTTTATAAGGAAAATGAATTCTAATAATAATATCTACTTTTGTTCCAAATAAAGATTGAGAGAGAAATTTTATATTTTATCATGGTCTTTTGTTTGCATCAATTTAGCATATTTAAGCTATCTATATTAATACCTTTAGATCAATAATTCAGAATCAATTCACCACCTAATTATAATAAAAAAATCATATTTTTTTTTTTTGAAATGTAAGTTACCACTTGGACTTCTTTTAGTAAACCAAAGGTATATTATAACCAAGAAATATCACTCTAAATTGCATATTATAATTACTAGATTAATTAAAATTGAAATGAAAATATGTAATTTATGAATAACATTCTTTAAAAAAATTATTGTCCATATGCATGGATTTAATTTTTTTTTTAGTATGGGGATTGAACCAAGGTCACATCACCAATAATGTAAGTGGCATCCTTACCCGTAGACCACACTCACGGTGATTAAGCACGGATTTTTAAAGGCAATATATTGGAAATTTAAAAAACAAGTAGCACCATCACAATAAGTAATGTTTAAAATATTATTATTATTATTATTATTATTATTATTATTATTATTATTATTATTATTATTAATAAAGCAAAGGATAATTGTTTTATAAAGAATAAAATTTAATTAGGAAAAATATAATAATTGTAACATATGACATTGAATCAATTTTAAAGGTTTAAGGTTGTATTTATGTCATGGATGATTGCAATATTAATATACATCCACCCTACCTTGATGAATTAGGAAAAGTAACTAAGTTCAAAGTTTGAGCTAACCAACTTACCTATGTTCATAAGACAAGATGTTTTTACTAATGTTGTATTAAAATAATATTTTAATCTTTCATTAAAAAAATGAATGCATATAAATTATTAATTTTTTAATAGTGTAATATTAGGTATTTAAATGTTTTCATTATATGAAATGAAAAATAATTATATTGTAAATAAATTAAATATGCTTGTAATTATCTTCTAAGCATAATATATGTTGAAATTTACAATGTTTTTTACAAACATTCATAGACATACATTGACTACAACTATGTGTAGAATAATAAAGGAACAAAATAAAGATAACAAATAAATGAAGTAGAGAGAGACGTATAAGTAAAATATGGATAAGGGATGACTTCCTCTAGACATCTCACAATTTCACATATCACCAAATCGTACAATGGATAAGTCATTAGAGGGCATTTATTATGATACCTTATCCATAGTTAAATTCTAACCTCAAGACAACATAAATTAACTTAATGTTTAATTAAAATATATTAAATGTATTAAAACCTTTAATCAAGGTTAACCATAAAAGTGGTTTAACCAATATTGTTAAGGGTGAATACATCAAAAGTTTTCATAGGATTACATAAATATACATGTAGGATTACATTTAATAACATCCATAGGCTTGTATTGTACTTGCATGTAGGCTACATCAGGAGTACTCATATGCACTTGTTCATTGTCAACCTTGGGCTAATAAGTTAGATTACAAATATTCCAACACCTCCCCATAATCTTAAATAAGGTACCAATGAGAGGAGACATTAGAGATGGTACATCCTCACCATATTGAATTATTGAAAGGGATAGTGAATCCTGTTATGCTCTCTTGCTAAAGGCTCATTAAAAGCACTTGGAGGAACTTTATCATTATCTGTCTTAGCCAAATAAGGTCATATTATGGATATTCCAACAATTTATACACCTTATAAAATAAATTAGAAGGATGAGTACATGGTCCCAACCTCACTATAAAATAAAGTCTATTATGATTCATTCAAAACTAGTACTAATAATTAAATAGTAAATATAAAGTATCTTTATATATCCCTTTTTTAGAATTTTATTGTAAAAAAGAAAAATTTGAAGATTAAAATAGCTAAAGTATTATTTTCTATAATGCTAAAATTTAGATTTAAAGAAATAAATTAGATTTTTACTAGTTGATAAATGAGTTGAAATATATTTTGTTTCAATATTGCAATGTTCACTAAGCAATGGAGTGTCTATGGCTAGAAATAAGTCAAAATCCCAATCAGGAGATCTCTAGATGTCATTAGTTTCAAATACCTTTAGGGATCTAGCATTGGAATCCTATGATATATTATAACTTATATGAATTTTTTGTTATGTCTTAGAATATTAGGATAATAATATTGAAGGCTAATTAGCATTGTCTCAAGTAGGTTATGCAATATTGTGACCCTAACATTGTGTTGCTACAATAAGTGAAAAGCAATACGTGGATTCTTGATATTGCTATGTAGGTTATATGGAAAAGGGAATTTTCTTTGACTGCAATAGATGAGGAGGGGAGAGAGAGTGGGCATGTGCCTACCATCTTATATGAATAACTCATCACTTAGAAAGCTTGAGGATAAATGGCATGGTTCTATTTAAGCTAATTTTGCTATGAAGGTCTCTATTATAGGGTTTTGTTTAGTAAATGGACCTAACATCTCTAGTTTGCATACCTTCTTGTGAGAATTAATGGGGATAAAATCAAGTGAATAAATTTGTGATAGAATCTATAATACCTCTCAACATTTGTGTCTACAATTGAGATCAATACGTGGACTACATATAGAAATAAGCTTGGTGATTTTTATATTCTTAGACTTCCTTCAGGTACTAATAAGAAATCATAGTTTACCAGGCATAATAAAAGGTTGGGAACTAACTCCAAATATAGTAGATTTGATAAAATGATTTTTTTAGATTTTTTTATCAGTAACTTTAATATGGAAAGCAAGGTTCTATGAATCTATGGGTCTACACTATTAAATCACTTTCCAATAATATCTCGCATTTTTTAGAAGAACCTCCTAACCATTTTTACAATATTTTTTATAAGCTTTATGTCTCTTAGCTATATGATTCTTATAGTATTCAAGGTTTAAATGTTGTTTAGAATGAGTAGGAAATCCCTTTAGGTGATAATGGATAAAATTATAAGGTGGAAATATTCCATTTCCATGTGTCTTCAATCACTTCATAGTTTTGGAAGGCATAAAACCACATATAAAAGGAGATGAAAATAAAATTGTACTTTACTTTGTACAAAGATATAATTCTTGCTTAATACCGAACCTCTCAAATTTGACAAGACCAGGGTTTTATAGAGACCAACATTTTTAGACTAGAGAATTATAGGGCTATAGGTGCTAGAATATTTTTAATATTCATTGGTTAAGTCAAGGTGATAAAAGCTCTAAGATTTTTTTAAATTCCATTAAGAACAATAAATCATAGAGCTTTTATCATGCTAAGTTAGAAATAAAGGATGAAGAGTTTTCAAAAATATTTATTTCTAGTTAAAATTTTATTTAAGAATGAGGAACATGTTCTTGATGAAGTAGTTATCAATCATTTTTCTAGATGTCTAGCTTGCAAGGTCAATGAGGGGGAAAAAAATTCCTTTATAGTTTTATCTCATTCAAAGAGTTCTTTGATGCTTTATCCTCTATGCCAAAATAGAAAGTCCTAGGACTTGATGATATTTTAGGTGATTTATTTAAGATTAAGTGGGGTTTTATTTCTTAATATTTTTATATGTTTTGCAAAGAGGAATTGATCTACAACACTTTATTAGATAAGGTTACCATTTTTTTCCCTTTTTATATATCATTATTTTTCGTGACCTAGGATATCTCTTTTATAGATGTCTTAGGTTTATTTAATCAAAGGAATCTATATCCATAATCAAATCTAAGTAGTTTTTATCACTTTTTTAAAGTCTTTGTGTTATTTTTATCATCTTCGATAGTCTCGATCAGAATAATTGTGCCTCACAAGGAGTGACACAATAAGATCGTAGTTGAGAGCACAAGTATCAACTCAATCAAGGTTCCCCAGGAGTTTTTTTAGAAGGCTAGTTCCTTGTTAGGATGTGATATTTAAGGCACACTTAAACTCTATAGGGAAAAAAATATGAGAGAAATTAAAAAAAATAACTCAACAAAAGAAAAAAGGTTATGATACACCAAAATATCCATTCAGATCCCCCTAAATAGTAGGCATGAATGTTATGTGCCAATAATGAATGATTATTTTCCTCGATATAATTAAGAACATATGAACTTCATCCATGTATATGTACATACATAAATGGGCCTAAAGGAGAGCCATAGATGGCTAGTCCAAAAATTGATATAAGCCTCCCACACACACATACATAAGAAAAACTCATGAATAGGTAAAAAATACAGAACACATACACATAGAAATGGGTCTACAAGATAACCATAGATGGCTAGTACAAAAATTTATGTAGACCTCTCTTTATATATGTGTGCAAGCAATTATTTACAAATATTATTCCAAGATTGGGGTTTTGATTTACCCACAAGCCACTGAGGAGCCAACTACTCTCCAAAAATATGAAAGGAAAGCTTACAGGAGGATATAAATGTAAACTTATCAATCCTTTATAAAGATAACACTACTCCTATTTATTGATTATAAGGGAGAGGGTTTCCCTCTCAAAACTCATATAGATATTTCAAAGTGGCTGCTACTTCTGATGTCGGGTCACATCTTGTCTAAATTGTAAGTCCCATTGAGATCTTACTTTGCAATAAAGGACAATACTCCTCGAATAATTTGCACCTCATCAATTTTAACTTTTGGAGCATTTCTATTTTCTTCTTTCAAAGTTTTCATTACTTGAAATTGGGACCTCTTGACATCATAACTTTGAATCTTTTTATATTGGGACCTTATGTCAAAATATTTGCTCCTCATCTCTTGGTTAAAACTAGAAAAACCATGACATTTCAAACAACCTTTACTTTTAAATCTTACCCTCCAATATTTAGATCTTTTTATTGGTGGTTTCTTTTATGCTTGTCTATAGCTTAAATTTCCACTTTCTCTTATCAAGAAAATATGTAGTAAGTCATCACTACAGTTCTAAAATCTCTTAAAGGATATTTATCCTATTGAAGATAATGAATCTAGAAAAGCTAGTTCCTTAGTCCATTAGGTGTAGAGTAAAAAATTTTCCTTTTTTTATAGCAAAAATTTTAGCAGTTAATCTACCTTTTTAAAATTTTATAAATTGTTAGTGCTTTTTCTATCTCATGAAACTGAGATCACTTATCTTACATATAATACATATGTACAAAGTTTTAAGTGAGTGGCATTTATCCATTGGGAATGGAGTCAAAATTCCCCTCTCACTAGCTGCTCAAGTCCTTTCTTCTTCCTTTTTCTCTAGTTTCTTGGGTGAATGATTGTTACACCAATGAAAATAAGAGTTCTTAGTAGCCCCTCCTCTAGGAATAAATAGGTACCAATGATGATATCTATTATATTATTGGCACTACCAGAGTGAGGTCATTATTCATTGGTTGATTCTTTTTATGTCCTTGCATCATTACTAATGAAGAGGTTCTTTGCATGCATTGGATTGGTCTCCTCATCGAGTTCTTTGTCTAAGATATCGGTTGCCTATTTTCCTACCCAGTCACAAGAAGGGTAAAGGAGGTGTGATCCAACTTTTATATCACCATGAGCCTTATCAACTCTTTTTTGATTTGTAGACCCATGCTCTTCTTGATGCTTGTGTAGAGGCTCCTTTGATATCTCCTCTTGTTTAAGAGCACACAAAACTTCCTTTTTATCTCCATAGGGATGGTCTACCCCTCATCTTATTGTGTATCCTTCAAGGAAGTGTTTGGTTCTTGCACTATTTTTTCTACTTCTTTGAAATCATTCATGACCAAGGAAATAAACTAATCATAGTTAGTGACTAAATGTAGAGGTAGATATTTATACTTTTGGTGAGACTTACCTTTTAGTAAACCCACTAGTAGTTTTACGGTCATTTCCTACTCTATGAAATTATGCACTTGATATATCGGGGATGTCAGACCTTCATCAGTACACTTTGGTAAGATTTTTTATAGTGATACTAGAATTTTTCCCCAAACAACTGGTGGTTCTAAAGGCCACTACAGACTCTTATATCCTTAGGTAGAATATATTTCTTGAGATGGGGAAACCATTTGGTACCAATGGGTCCTTTGGATTATATTGGAGTCATAGGAGAATGCAGCTTTGTGCTTCTTAAAAGCAAGTTGATTAAGGCCTTCACATGAACCTCAATATAATGTCTTCATCAGTGACATCTTTTGGTATTTGTATTGGAGTGGAGTCACCAGATGAGTAAAGAGATACTTTAATAAGCAAAATATGGAAATACCTTCACCAAGTCCATGCCTAATGTATTATTATGATTTTGGGACCAATAATTTGTCATTGGGGTCCTACTTGGCATGTCTTTAAACTATTATCATCTCTAATTATCCCAATGAGAACAATAATGTTTCACAAGGAGTGACACAGTACAACCACAAGTAATAACATGGGGATTGACTCAATCAAGGGCCTTTGGGACCTCTTTATAAATCTAAATCCTTGTTAGGATGTGATCTTTAAGGTACACTTGAATTCTATAGGGGAAATGGATGAGAGAAAAAAAAGGAAAGCAACTCAACAAAAGGAAAAATGTGGCAATGTGTTAAAATATCTGCTAAGATCCTCCTGCACAACAATCCTAAAAACTATGTGCTAGCGATGAACACTTCCTCTCCTCAACACAATTAAACTTAGATGATATCCACCCATATATATGTGCATAAGGAAATAGGTCCATAGGAGAGCCATATGTGTCTAATACAAAAATTGATGCAAGCCTCCCACATGCATATACATAAGTGAACATCGTGAATAAGTAAAAAATATAGATACACACATACACATATAAACAAGTCCACAGGAGATACATAGATGGCTAGTCCAAAAAATTTATGCATACCTCTCTCTCTATGTGTGTGTGTGCAAGTAATTATCTATAAATATTGTGTTAGGGCGGGAGTTTGAATTACCCACAAGTTGCTCAAGAGCCAACTTCTCTATAGAAAGAAATAAATGGAAAGCTTACAAGAGAATACCAATGCGAAATTACAAATCCTTTATAAATCTAACACTACTCCTATTTATAGATTACAAGAGGGGGGTTTTTCCTCCCAAAACTCATGTAGATGTTTCAAAGTGGTCGTTGCTTCTAATATTAGGTCACATCTTGTCTAAATTGGTAGTCCCCTTTCGGTCCTCTAGATATAGAGTCATGAATATCAAATGGTCTTGATCCCTCAAATGAGTAGGTACCATCTTTATTTTCATCTACCCATATATGAGAATTCCCATCATCTAGGCATATAAAATTTCGTCATTTAATGTTCTAGATTTTCGAGCTACTTCTATTATGGATCCCATGTTGTTGTTGTCCTTTCATGTAGATGTGAGATATTATTTTATAGGAAAGGATGATACTCCTCAAATATTGTGCACCTCATCAATTTTTATTTTTGGGGTATTGGTGTTTTCTTCTTTAAAAGTTTTCATTACTTGAAATCGAGACCGCTTGACATCGAAACTTTGGAACTTTTTTCCTTGGGATCTTATGTTATAAATTTTTCTCCTCGTATCTTGGTAAATACTAAAAAACCTTTGATTTTTCAAACAACCTTCACTTTCGACACTTACTCTTTGATCTTCAAATCTTTTTGCTTGGGGGTTTCTTATATGCTTGTTTGTGGCTTCAATTATTACTTTCTCTTATCAAGAAAAGGTGTAGTGGATCATCACCATAATTAGTTCTACAAACTAAGAAGGAATATATAGAGAATGCATTGGCCATTTTGGTTGTCTTTTACAACCTTTCAAGTGCTAAAAGTCTTCCACCAAGGCTAAATTTATTATCATTTAGGACCAAGCCAAACTTGGTTAGATTCTAGATGAGTGAAATTAAGGAGGTCATGAAGAAGTGATTATGTGTGTTGAAATTCCATTTGCATTCATGGTCTCTCTAAAATGCCTATGAATATGTTTTATGAATATGTTTCATTGCAAATTAGATAATTATCTTATAAGGTAGTTGTCTTTGTATTTCAAATTCTAGATAATTGGGAAGATCTTCATTAATACTCATGTCTTATATTTGTCATGTTGGCTTCTATTTAACTTGCATTATGATGAACTCATTGGAGATGTCTATAGTTTCTTATGGATAATACGTTATATACGAACAAGCATCTCTTGGGTGCGATGCACATAACCTAATATGGAGAAGATTTGGGCCTCATAGACCTATGGCATTAGGGGAAATTATTATGTGTAAGAAAATCTTAAAGGTAATGAGAAACAATGAACCCTAAAAGCACTTGGTCAAGTTTAGGATTTAGTTAACCTTTTCCAATGGGGCTTGAAAGGGCATTGGGTATCTTCATAAAGTTCTCTATGCTCAAATTTTCTCTAGTTGGATCCTTCTCAATAAAAGGCCTTTAGAAGTATTGGAAAATATTAATAGAATTGCTTAGTTGGGATGCATCAAATCTTAGGCTAGGGGTTACATTTTGCTACCTCTTCAACCTGGTGGACCTATCTAGTCTACAACAATTATCAATTCATAGCTTTAAATCCATCAAATAAAGAAAAAATTAATTTTAAATAGGCATGCACTATCTCATTGATATTTGCAACATTAGTTTGTAGAGACAAAAGTATTGGTAAGAACTTAAAGATCGATTATCACTTTCTTCTTGCCTTAAAAGCTCTATCATGTTGATTTTAGTTTTTGCTAGCAAATAATTGCAAGTTAAAATTTCCACCACCTATATGCATAGTATATTTAAGGATTTTGGGTGGTCAAATGGTACAATAATATGTGCCCTCTTATAAAAACCTTGTAGAAGCACCTTATTCTACCACCAACCCTAATGATGAGTGGAGTGTTAGCATTTTTAAATTTTCCTTTTGATTGTATAAATATGGATATTTTGGGTAACCATGTCAAATGTGCTAAATTTTTAGAAAATATTATATCTTAAGCTTCTTTTTAATGTACTATTAGCTAATTTTGGTAAGTCATGATCAAGTTGTGCAAGTTATCATAGATCTAAAATGTTCAAGCATATAATTTGGTCATATAGAATTGTTAAACAAGTATGGTGCAAGGTTTGAGAGGACCTCTCTATCATTTTTGGGTATAGGTTAAGATGGAGAAAAGATCCATTAAGTTATTTTAATAAGTTTTATGGAGTATTTGAGATGTTTGCCAATTTATTTTAATACTTTAATTGCTTTTATGATGACAAAATTTCCTTGTCAATTGGAATTTAATGACTTGACTCTAACAACTTATTGTAGGTAAAAGCATATCCACATAATTTCAATAGAGAGTGAAGCAAATGAGAAATCTAAGTGTAAGTTCCAAGTCCTACAAGTTATTATCCATTTATTACTCAATATAATATCAAGATTGGGAAATTACACGATGTAATTTATGTAAAGTTAAATTTAAATCATGCTCTACACTAGACAACAATCAAAGAAACTTAAATTTTAGACCTTAAAAATCTAAATTATATGGTTGTTAATAATTTCATTGAGGTAAGCAATATGCCTACTAAATCTAGTAAGATATTGGATTCATTTTATACTTAAAAATATTCAATATAAAATAAAATTAAAGAACACAACTTCTAATATAATTGAAAATTACCATAATATTGTTTGGATGCCCTTTTCTTGAACAACATCATCTCTTTGATACTAAATTTTATGGTTAGGTATGCCTTGAATGGTCTAACATAAAAGATTTTGAAACTCTCACTAAAAATATAAGATTAAAATCCTAGAGGAACTAAGGTTATACACCATCCTTTGGTTGGATATTTATATGTAAGTAAACAACATTCTTTGGAAAAATCATCTTATATAACCTGCAAACTTTTAAAAACTACTTCACCTTTACTTTATAATATCTATTATTTGACAGCTTAAATAATCCAATTAAACCCATTGTAAATATATAAAAATACTTCTTATGCACATCAATCAATATATCATGAAAGATGATACCAATTCCAAACTCTTGTACTCCTCCTCACACAAGATTAAATAATAACAAGGTGATTAGGTTTTGACCACTTGGATAACCGTTGTAAATACAAAAATACATCTTGTGCGTGTATATATATCGTAAGAGCATTATCATATTATCAGATAAGATATTTATATAACACGAAAGCCATATGGATATGCCAAACTATTTATGTGAGAAGAGATATATACCTTTATTTTATGAAATGTGATTTTCTTTTTTAATCGTCATCTTTTCATTTAAGGAAGAACATTTAAGAGGCCGGAAAAAAAAAACAAGTCATATACATATGCTTCTTACAAAGTCTTTTATCTTTATCATAATATTATATGCTTTAGCCTTGAAAAAAAAGTGTCCAGAAGCTGATTGTCTACAAAGTTTTTGTGTTTAAGATTTTGACAATCAACCTTATAAGGTTAATGAAATGAAAGATTTTAATTATTTTTGTCTGTGAGACCTAAATATGGTTTATGGGATTTTAAATATGGAAGTACAACTGTTCAAATCATATCATATGATCTTTAATATCTTTGAAAAGGTTGTTCCTTCTCCTGTTGATTTGGGTTAGCAATTCTCCAACTTTTTTTATTTTATTATTTTCAAATAACTCTGTCATAGACCCGTTTCCAAGCACTTCTTTGTATTTGCCACGGATGTTTGAAAAACTCGGGCACTTATGGATGAAGTGTTCCTCTGTCTCTACTGCCTCTGTGCTGCATAAAGTACATATCCTTTCTTCCCATTGTTTTTTGGGTGTTTTACATCTCCATGTTTCACATCTAAGCCTATGAGAGCTAGTCCTTATCTGAGCAATGAAGATTTTTTCCTTTCACTTGATTTCAGCGCCTATATATGCTTTTTCCTTGTGATCATATGTTGGTTTAAACTTTGCAATATAATATTGTCTTTTCCTGCTTGCATTTTTCCACATTTCACTTCTAAACTTTTCATTCACATAGCTTTTGATGTCTTTGTTGAAATTTGGGCATTCATTTATGTTGATTTCCCAACGTTTCATCCATTTCTGATTTTGTTTCATGCATGTGTTCTTCCGCCTATGCAACTCTTCGTCTTTAGCTACCCTTGGCCATCTGTCGTTTTTCATGTTTTTGTTTTTTTCAAGTAACATAACAGCTTGGTCATAGCAATTGCTTCTAAAGGAAACATTCTGTTTCAGCTAGAATAATTTCATAAGGGGTTGTGGCCTTAATTTTGAGAAAATTTGTGATTATATATTTTTGAATCGTTTCTATTTGCCTCCATTTTGCCTTTGTTGTGCCACTAGCCCACACCTCGCAACCATACAACAAAACCGGTGTAACAAGTAGGCCAAATAAAACCCTAGTGGTCTTCCAGTCCCACATCTCGGCATTCGTACACCTATTTTGAAGTGCATACAGTGCTCTCCAACTGCTTTGAGTTCTTTTCATCCTACATGTATTCGAATTGAGTTTGTTCTACTACTACCTCAAGTGGTTCTCTTGCAAACTGAAATTTGAGTTGTTGCTTCTTCTTTTTTGTTGAAAAAATCATGATTTTTGTTTTGTTTGTGTTTACCTGCATCCCAACTTTCTTGCAAAAGAGTTCTAGAGCTCGAAGGTGATCTCTTAGATCTTTGGCTGTTTTGGCCACAAGAATTACATCGTCTGCATACACGAGGAGTTTTACCACATATTTGGCTAAGTGCACACCCTCTCCCCCAAATTTGTTTATCCATTCTTCTAATTTATCAATATACAACCAAAATAAGGTAAGAGATAGAGGACAACCTTGTTTGACACCTATGTCACTACCAAAACATTCAAGCGAGGGGTTACCTAAGCAAAACAGAAGTGCCAATTTAGATCACAATAATGAACAAAACTACAGGAGTGCTTTTATGTATGTAATGTATAGTGGGAACATACTTCAGATTTTCTTTTGTGGCTGCATTGGACTCTTCCAACAGATAATGATGAGTCGCATGACTTTTAAGCGAATATTAGCTGGACGAGACGATGGCACGCGTCGTCGTGATTGATGGATAAGGTGAAAACCAACGAAAATATTTTATGAGGTGAAAGAAAGTTCAGGGCACTGGATTGAAAGAAAGTTCTCTCTTCATAATGAGGTGAAAGAAAGTTTATGGCACTGGATTGAATATTTGAATAGTTATGTGGAAAATAGAGAATAACGTGGACAGGATAGGTCGCCCATTTGCATCATCTGCAGGCATCATCTGCAGAGGACTAGCAGTTAGCTATTTCAAGCTGAAAGCCTAAGTCTAAGTTGCTTCCGCCTCTTGCGGCTAGGTAACAACTTATTAGAGAAGGCTAGAGACAAAATCTATATGGTCTATCTTTATGGTATTATTATATAATCTAATTGGTTTGTTAATAAAATAAAATAAATTTTATTTATATTTCATTTGACTCGCTTTGGAAATGTTGGCAAAGACTTTGATATTTTAAATATTGAAATTAAAAAATATATAAAAAAATTAGACTTACTTTTGAGTAATTTTTATATTGGATAAGTTGTTAAAATTATTTTATTTAAAATAGTCTATGGTTATAGTATGAAAAGTATTTGAATTTTAAAATGATAAAGTTGTAGATCAAAATTTGAATAATTTTAAGTATTTTATAAAAAAAAAAAATTATAGTAAATTGTATTGTTAATTTTTTTATCTTTTTTAAAATAGTTTATCAAAATTAGTGCTCAATATAATATCTTAAATATATTAATAAAAATTTATATATATATATATATATATATATATATATATATATATATATATATATATATTAGTAATACTTCTTATACACATCCACCATCCACTATGGGGATTGAACTTGGGTCACATCATCGATAATGCAAGTGGCGTCCTTTCCGGTAGATCACACTCACAAAGATTAAAAAAATAATAATAAATAAATAATAAATCTATGTTGCTTTTTGATTTCCTAATCTTTTGCTTGTTTTACGTGGTAGATTTTGTCCCAAGTTACTAGAGCCCATTGCTTACCCATCCTTGGGTCATCCTAAAGAAATTTTTACATGAATGAGTCCAATCCCTTTAAGATTCCAATCCGAGCAACAATGATATAAAACGTGTAAAATGGCATTGCTTGAACCATTGATTGAAGAAGAGTCACTCTTCCTCTAAAATAAATCCAACGATGCATCCAATGATTTATCTTTACACCAATTCTATCCACAAGTGTTTTCCATTCTTCAACCGTTAACTTCTTATAGTGGAGTGAAAACCCTAGGTAATCCAAGAAGAGGGAGTCCTAAAAGAAGCCTAAAATGTTTAGAATCTAGTTTTGGATCCCTATTTTGATATTAAAGAATACTACCTTGGACTTGGTTGCATTAACTTTCATACCTATGGCTTCTAGATATGTATTTAAGGAAGCTTTGAATGCTCTTGCCTTCCTAAAATTAGCCACTCAAAGCAACCCTATGTCATACAAAAATAGTAAATGATTCATAGTCACTGCTTCCACTTGCACTCTTGAGATAACTCCTTGTTACCTATTTCTTCAAAGAAATCTTCCCAATCCTTTAGCAAGAATAATAAAGAGGTATGAGGATATAGGATATATTTTCCAAATTCCTCTAGAGGCTTGAAAGGGGATTTATGGAATACCATTGATGAGGATTGAGGAGGCTGAAGAGACACAACTTACCAAATTTCTCTAACATTTGATCTAAAAATACCAAGGGGCTCTATCATAGGCCTTAGACATGTCTAAGTTGATAAACATGCCTCTTCAACCTTTATGATGTAACATGTGAACTACTTCTTGTGCCAATATTACTCCATCCAAAGTTAATTGGCCCTCCACTCCTTTCTTCAAAGAGATAATACTATCTAGTACATTCTTGATCCTTTTATCCATTAGTTTGGTAATGATATTTTAGACTACATTGCAAAGTGTAATTGGACAAAAGTATCCAAGGTTGGAAGCCTCTCTCACCTTAGGAATCAAAGCAAGGAAAGTGTAGTTCATATCCCATAAAATGCTTTTTTTTGCATGGGATTCCTCCACTACCCTAGTTACATCCTCCCCTATTTCATCCCAAAATATCTATAAAAATTCAATTAAAAACCCATCAGGGCCTAGGGACTTTCCAATTCTCATGTTGAAAACTATATCTCTCACCTCCTTAAGATCCATAGTTCTAAAGAGGGCTTGCTTTTGTTTAGCTATTATAATATGTGGGATAAAATTAAGTATCTCTTGTTGTGCTGCAATATTAGGATAGGTAAAAGCAGAGAAAATATTTTCAAAATAGATATTTGCAACTTGCTACATACCTGGGATAGTGTCCATCACATTACCATGAAGATCTTCTAGATTGTGTTGTGTGTTGGAGTGTCTTCTTGTTGAGGTCAATTGGTGGAAGAACTTAGTGTTTCAGTCCCCCTCTACCATCCAATAATTTTTGGCTCTTTATTTCCAATACATCTCCTCCTATTTGTCTATACTCTTTAACTCTTTTTTTGACCATCTTATCTTCCGTCTTCCATGCTTTAGTTTCCAATGGAACCCTCTAAAGCTGAAAGTATAATTTATTATTTAGTTTCCATATTTTGAGTTGGCCTTTGAAATGTTGGAGTTGTTTAAAGATTCCAAACAATGTCGTCCCATGGGAAGGGTACCCCTCCTCCCACCAAACTAGGATTTTATCCCTAATCTCCTCTTTTTCTACCCAAAAATCTTAAACTAAAATAGTCTAGAGAAATATTTATGGCTCATATCGCATTCCAATATAATTGGAAAGTGATCTAATTCTATAAAATTGAGGACTTCTAGCTTAAGTAACCAATGCAAAAAAGCCTCTTTGAACACAAAGAATCTATTCAGCTTTACCTTCCTATTTGCCAACCCTTCTTGTTTGTTTTTCCAAGTATAAGAAGGTCTCACACACTTGACATCAATCAAATTGAGCCAATTTATTTTAGAGATCATACATATGTCCCTCTAATCCAAATATGGGATTCCTCTTTCATGATCCTTAGCTAAAATCTTAGCATTGAATTTTCCAACCACTATCCAATTCACCTCTTCCTTTCCTATCCTAATTTTTTGTAAAACTACCCATTGGAGGCATTACTTCCCAAAAAAAATTGAATTATAGAAGTTTGAAATCAATAAAAATTCTCCCAAACTCTTAATCTTTAAGAGATATGTGAGAACCCCTTCCTACAATATTATCAATTTTTTTTTTAGTTTAGAGGGTTCCACAAAGTCAGTATACCCTCTCAAGCAGCCTGGGATGGAATTGCCATATGCTTTGTCTATATCCATGTTTTCTTGGCTATTATATCCATCACTTGTAATGAAGATTTTATCTCTTGAAGGACAGTGAAATATGAAAGATGAGAAATAATTTTATGAGACTTATCTTTTAAGTATAACATTTTATGATTGTACAATCATTGGGAACCCAAAACCCAATAAGTATCAATTTGCTTTATGCTCCCCTGTTTTACTAGTTGGTCACCCTCCATTACTAGCTAGTAGTCTTCGAATCACACATTCAACAATGACCCATGTTGGTCGGTGGTTTTGGTTCTCTTTTTTCACCCAATTTCCACTTTTCTACCATTTTCCATGATATTTTTACTGCTAACTTTCCCAAAACCCAAAAGTAATGATAGATCCATGATTAAGGGAAATCATGATACATGTTCCCCAAAGTATGTTTCCTAACAATTTATGGTTCAGTGATGATCATGCATAAACATGATGCTAGCATGTTTTCACATCTAGGGTTTAAACGACACATTGTTTAGACTGAAAGTTATGATTTTATGAGCCTAAAAACAATGAAGATCAATAATTGACTCCAAAAGATAAGTTATTTTATTTCTTCTACTAGAACCCCTTTCACCCTCTCATTTTTCATCATACATTCACTATTCACTTAGCTATAAAAATCATACACTTCTCAACAACATTATTTTTCTATTTGTCTTTGTTGTTATTGCATCATGCACCATTTTTTACTCTCTCTCTCTCATCCTTGTAGGTACAACCAAATCCACTGACCACTAGACCATTGCCTTTCATAAAGTATGATGGGATGCTCTCCCAATATTCATAGCTAAAGGTCATTGATTGGCATTTGAGGACTAGATATCAAGGAAGCTCAAACCCTCTACAAACATCCTAGGTGTCATCTCTCCTTACTTTACTATGATGACATTACAAGTAGGATAAAGTAGCAATGAGTTGTTTATTTTTTTCATGTTTTGACTGATATGGTTCTTGATTCCCTAGGTGTCAAGTAATTATTTTCACTATATTAGGATTAGCCCTAGCTTGTTGGTATTTTATGGATAATTTTAGTGTGGTTATTCTTGAATGCTTCAAATTTATTTATGCTTGAATTAGGATAGCTTTTGGCATTTACTATTAATTTACTATTTTGGTGTCTTAGTTATAGCATTTTGGTTTATCTAGCATTTTTTTGAATAATTACGTTAGATATCCCCTTTTTCCTACAAATATTTTGGTCAACCTAATGCCAATCCAACTTTTAAGGATTTTTCTTTTATTTTTAGCCCCTAGGATTTGGTAGGTTAGTGGTCTTAGGGCTTGTGTTAGATGTTGTTTTTTTTTGTGTGCTAAATAAAACTATCATGGTTTTCCTCCTCTAAGGATTTTACCAAAAAATAAGTTTTATTTGCTATAAGGGTTTTTGGTAGTTTATTTGCATAAGGGTAAATGTTTTTGGTGAAACCCTAGTTGCTCTTGAGTACGATTTTTTCTTACCCTTATGGCTCTTGTTAATTCTTCCAAGGGTGTTGGAAATACTACTAGGTCTATGAAGAAGCTTGTTCTAGAAATTGTAGAAATAGAAAAGTATCTTCCTCCTATTACCTTTCAAAATTACATCAAATATCCTCTCATAATTTATGATGATGAACTTAGGAATAAGGGCTAGTCTTATAAGGATTCTAATTCAAAAGAAGAAAAGAGCCCCAATATTAAATTTGATATATGTAGATATATCGGAGGGTCCAAAAATCCTATAGTAAATTTGACATTAGACAACAAAGGCAAATGAAAGAATGAGATTTCGAAAATAAAAGGAAAACTATAGCTATGCAATATAAGACAAAATATAACGCTTTAATCCTATGCACGAAACAAAGAAAGGAGATAAATTGGAAATGAAAGAAAGATGTATGAAAGCACAGCCCTCTTTATTCAATTTTCTTATCCTCGATTACAAAGACGTCTCCTCCCTTTTTAGGGGCTAGGAGCGTTAAATGGATCTTTGTTACAATTGTGACTTAGTCTTCCTCCTTCCGCATGCCCACATTTGAAATGTGCTGGCCAGAGTGTTGCCACCGCTTATGCTGATGAATCCTCACTTCTTGCTGCTCCTCCTACAATCAAAGAAACAAACAAGGCGTTAGTAGCACCTGTGACAAAAAGGGATAAAGCGTTTGACTTTAGAACTCAATGAGAAATGCATGCAAAAGATTGATTAACTCAGTAAACAAAACAACTCTAAGCAACCTGCAACTTTGACAGAAATCAAAAAACATCACCAGATGGCCACTACCATTGAAACAGTCGGCCAATCTGCTCTCGACTGTAATTCGTCCCTGGGTGGGACGAATTTTGACTGTTATTCGTCCCCAGGGGAGACGAATTCTACTGTGATGAAAAAGCCAAAGTGATGCCGCTCCAATGTCGAACCTCGGGACCTCCAAAATGCCTGCAGACAAAGGGGTTAGGTAATTGGGGCCATTTTGGGACGACCCAGATGGTTGGATTCTCCCAATTTGGCCTCTATCCTCGAGAATTCGATATCGCCACCTGCAAGTTAGTGAGAACTATACAATCGACAAAGCATGATAATGTGTGATCAAAATTCTATGAAATCGAAATTAGAGACTACTTAAATAGCATAGCATAGAATAGATATGAATAAATGATAATTAAAATGAAACTTAAAAGAAAAGTGTGGGGTGCCCAAATGGGCCGCCCACCGTTAGAACTTGATTTTGACGCCAATCCACTAGGGATGGGCTCAAAATCTCTTGGATTGGGGTGTCGGAAAATTGGTGGTTTGAGGTGGTCAAATGTTGGGTTTTGGGTTCGGATCCACACTTCCAAAAGCCACCCAATAACCTCCCTTGCAAAATATATTAATGGATGTGAGAAGGTGAATCAAAAAAGGATGCAAATGGGTGTTCAATTGGGCAGCACTTCGTTGCTTGAAATCACCTCCTATCTGTTCTTTTTTGGGTGGGAAAGTCCACCATTTTATAGACCCATGGGGTCTCTTTGGAGGGGCATGCAGGGATGCCATGTGGCGGCCATGCCTTCCCAAGAGGGAGGAGACTCCTCCCTGACTTGGGCTTCCATGACTGCCCTTGTGATAGTCCACTAACTGCCAACCTACCCACCTACACGTGCATGCATGGAAGGAGGCAATAATTGACTGTCCTTGGCTGCCACTTGGTGGCATTTTTCTTTTTGCCCATTAAACCTGGAATTCGTCCTAACCAGGGATGATTTTAGAATTCGTCCCTGGGTGAGACGAATCCCAGTTAGTATTCGTCCCTGGGTGAGACGAATACTGAGCAAAGTGTCTAAATGTGCCAAATTGCTTCTTGACCTTACAAAATTGCTACGAAAGTGGTTAGGGCCACTGTTTGACCTCTGAGGGCTGCCCTGGGGGCTGTGTTTGTCAAATCGATTAGTGTTTGCAGTCACATAATCAGATTCGTGTTGTTTTGGTGTCTACAGATGCCCCTTTTTGGGATGCGCTGTGCATGGCGTAGCGCCGAGCAAAAATAGATAGCCAAAGCACCAATTATTAGGGTTTCTTGGTAACCTAATCAAATTTTGATGCCCCAAGCATGGAAAGGGCATGCATTCTTGAATCCTTGCTTCTGACGAGCTAAGGAATTTGATTTCAAGTATTAACCTATTTTGGTGAGGTGTGACTTGAGTTTGGACATTGATCAGTCATTATTAGGCAAAGGGCGCAACCTTTTGTCCACAGGGGAACCTTGTGTTCATGATTCATGAATGCCAAGTGTTTGATCAATTTGATTGTTATTGCTTGTTTACTGCCCCAAGCAGGAGCGTAATTGTCTTTATCAATGATTCTTTGAATGCATGTCATTTTCCTTAATTGGGTGTGTGTTTGTTGATTGGTGACTAAGTGTGACTACCCCCTCAAGCGACGAATCAATGAGGTAATGACCTTCATGAGAAAAGCGACGAGTCGCTTGACCCAAGATGACTTGTGTAAGGGTGCTTTTAGATGGTTTATCATTAAGCATGTGCAATTTTTCCAACATTTGGACCTATTTTTGGTGGGTGTTAACCCTTTTTGCGACGCTGCTCGGAGCTGAAATTGGCAAAAATTCATCTTCCCATGGAGCGGTCCGGCTAAGATAGCCTTCTTAGGGAGTAGGATAATGACAATTTGTGACCCCAACGTCTATTTTGTATGCCCGGGATGTCAAGTGCAACAGCACTCACATCGGGCAAATTTATTGTCTGTTTTTAGTGCATTTTTGTTCATTTTTTGATGTTTTTGGTGGTTTGTTGTTTTATTGTTTTTGAGTGGGTTTTGACCCAGTTTGGGACGTCATTTGGGGGTGAAATTGTTGAAAATCCGTCTTCCCGTGGAGCGGTCCGGCTATGGTAGCCTTCTTAGGGAGTAGGATAGCAACAATGTAGACCCCGACATCAGTTTTGCTATGCCAAAAGGTTAGGTTTGAAAGAGCACTCTTGTCTGGCAGTGGTTATTGTTTTTTTTTGTTTGTGTTTTGATTTTCTTGTTGTTTTTGTTGTTTTGTTGTTCTGTTGTTTTGATTTTCTTGTTGTTTTTTAGTGGGCTTTGACCCATTTGTGATGCCATTTGGGGGTGAAATTGTCGACAATCCGTCTTCCCATGGAGCGGTCCGGCTATGGTAGCCTTCTTAGAGAGTAGGATAGTGACAATGTAAACCTCGACATCAATTTTTCTATGCAAAGAGGTTAAGTGCAATAGCACTTGTGTCTGGCAATGTTTATTGCTTTTTTTTTGTGTTGCATTTTTTTTGTTGTTTTGTTGTTTTGATTTTCTTTGATCTTATGCATGATGGTTGATGAATATGGATGTATGCATGTTGATTTATTTTGATGGATGCATATGCTATGATGAATGCAAATGTTTTTGATTTATATGTGATGTGCAGAGATGAAATGGATGAATGGGATTTGTGATGTTTGGCTATGGCACCATAGACTGTTTAGAACTCTGTTATTTTGTTTTTAGGCGATTGTTGTGATGCATGACTTTGTATGTATACATGTGGTTTTTATCTTTTTTGTATTTTCTGATGGTATTGCAAAGATGAAAAGTAGCGCAGTTGGTTTAGAAATGTAGCTAAGGTTTTCTGAGACTCAGACGGTTTTAACTCACTAGCCACGACTATACTTTATCTTACAAGACTTTCAACTAAGGTATGAATCGAACTCATTTTTGACCAAGCTATTTCACATCCCTGTGTGTGCAATTGAGTTTATTTATGTGGTATTTGTCAAGATACCACCAGTGCCAAGTGGGCTTTCAACCGAACCTGTACTGAGGATCACCTAATTAGCTCCACTAACTCCTTTGTTGTATTTAGTTAGATTAATCTATGGTGTTATCCAGGATGCCATAAGCTAGCTCATCCTTATGCAAACATTGTTCTACACATACGTAAAGCGAATGTGACAGACATATCGTCATGCGGGTAGGATACCGCCATTGTCAGATAGGCTATCAACCAAACTTGTAATGAGGATCACCTAGATGGTTTTCGAATGCTGAGAATGCCAGGGATTCAAGTTCAGGATATTTGTTGGTTGAATGATTTAGAAAGTTGCTCGTCCATATAGTGATGAAAATCACTATTTATTTTCTATTAATTCTTTTGAAGCAAGGATTTTGAATAGTAGTGACAACCACTGTTATTTTATTTTGTATTTTGAATATTGTGAGTTTGGGATTATGAGTGGCCTTGATCCTTGTGGACTTGGGGACGACTACGCATCCTTTGCAAGGACGTGTAGTACAAATACTTACGACGTTAGGGACGAAGGGGGTGATGAATATTATGAAGCAAGGGCATTGATCTGTTAGGCCTTGGGGATGACTACCCATCCTGGTTAGGGGCGGATAGTACGAATCCTTACAACTTGGAGACCAAAGGTGAATGGAAAGTGTTAGGATGATGATTTGTTGGAATTTTTTTTGTGAATGGTGTTGATCCCTTTAGGTTTTGGGGATGACTACCCATCCTTGGCAAGGACGTGTAGTACAAATCCTTACAACTTTGGGAACCAACTATGATTGGAATTTGGTAGTGGTGAAAACCACTGTATATGGAGGTGAATGGATAGGAAAGACCTTGTCCTTTTGTCAATTTTTAGCATTCTGGAACCATTCGCACGGGGGGATGAGCAAGATAACCATTTCACTTATGGTGACCTGGATTACTGCACAGGTTTCATCTTTCGTTCACACAACTTGGTAATTTTTATGTGTTTTAATTTGTGTTGGGATGTTACGTAACAAGGCGTATTTCAAGTGTAACTCTACCTTCGTAAAATCTATCTGACTCGGTACATTACGTGGCTAAAGAGCAAAATGATGACTGAATCACGAAAACTCTTGATACATTAGAAGACCACTGACTCTAGTGTGGTAAAAAGCAATGTATGGTGTTTTTGTTGTTTTTGTGAAATGGAACAGTGGGGAACAAGATGGACTAGCAGAGCAATTACAGCCTATGGTGCCTTTGACCTGTACGACCACAAATATGCAATGTAGGATGCAATACTTAATGCAGCTACATATTTTTGTATTTTGGATGGATTGATTTTTGTGAATATGCAGATGAAGTGCAAGAAGAGCTCTCTATTGATGAATTTGAGTATGCCTAGAAATGAGATGCAAATTTTTGTTGTTTTTGATGATTCTTGTTGTTTTTGAATTTTCTTGATTTTTGACCAAGCGATTGTGGAAATCCTTGGAGCATTTTGGGATTGACCAAGCGATTTTAGGGATCCTTGGAGCATTTTTGGATTGACCAAGAGATTTTAGGGATCCTTGGAGCATTTTTGGGATTGACCAAGCGATTGCAAGCATCCTTGGAGCGTTTTGGGATTGACCAAGAGATTGTGATAATCCTTGGAGCATTTGGGTTTGACCAAGCGATTGCGATAATCCTTGGAGCCTTTGGGGATGACCAAGCGATTGCGATAATCCTTGGAGCTTTTGGGATTGACCAAGTGATTGCAAGAATCCTTGGGGCATTTTTGGGTTTTGACCAAGCGATTATGATAATCCTTGGAGCATTTTTGGGATTGACCAAGCGATTTTAAGGATCCTTGGATCATTTTTGGGATTGACCAAGCGATTTTAGGGATCCTTGGAACATTTTTGGGATTCACCAAGTGATTGCAAGCATCCTTGGAGCGTTTTGGGATTGACCAAGCGATTGCGATAATCGTTGGAGCATTTGGGTTTGACCAAGCGATTGCGATAATCCTTGGAGCCTTTGGGGATGACCAAGCGATTACGATAATCCTTGGAGCTTTTGGGTTTTGACCAAGCGATTGCGATAATCCTTGGAGCTTTTGGCTTGCTCTTCAGGGGATAGAGGTACCCCCAGCTTGATGGTCTTTGTGCTCTGGATCCGACTCTGGAGGTATGGGCACGAATGGATCATCCCTATGCACGGATAGGAGGATAGGGTCTACCCTCAGCACTGATGTTGCTATGGGGTCTCTGGGAAAAATTTGATCTTTGTGTGCCCAAAGTGGCAGATGTAACGCTTGGTCCCACTATGGTGGGTTAACGCGCCACTCATGCCCTAGTATTATGTTTAGTTGTTGAATTGCTTCATTGATATTTATGGGATGTCGATGTTGTCACATGTGATTGCTGGTGGCTATCTCTAGTTTATCTTCACCTTCGGCCAATGAGCACAACTCAGCAGAATATGGATATTTTGAGATATGGAGGACTGCATCATCAGGTAGCCCTACGGTTAAAGGTTGATCCTCTGTGAGACGAATTACAGAACAGAATTCGTCCCTGCCAGAGACGAATTTAAATTCGTCTCAAGGTCAAACAAATTACAGTAAAGTATTCATCACATTCAGAGACAAATAACATTCTGCTTTAAAAAAACTTGTACTTGTCAAGCATAAAACACATAAATGGATCAGTTACTTGATCTAAAAACTTGGGGACAGGGTCCCACCGTGATCGCCATTGAAAGCATGAGATTCCGAAAATAAAAGGAAAACTATAGCTATGCAATATAAGACAAAATATAACGCTTTAATCCTATGCACGAAACAAAGAAAGGAGATAAATTGGAAATGAAAGAAAGATGTATGAAAGCACAACCCTCTTTATTCAATTTTCTTATCCTCGGTTACAAAGACGTCTCCTCCCTTTTTAGGGGCTAGGAGCGTTAAATGGATCTTTGTTACAATTGTGACTTAGTCTTCCTCCTTCCACATGCCCACATTTGAAATGGGCGGGCCAGAGTGTTGTCGCCGCTTATGCTGATGAATCCTCACTGATTGCTACTCCTCCTGCAATCAAAGAAACAAACAAGGTGTTAGTAGCACCTATGAAAAAAAGGGATAAAGCATTTGACTTTAGAACTCAATGAGAAATGCATGTAAAAGATTGATTAACTCAGTAAACAAAACAACTCTAAGCAACCTACAACTTTGACAGAAATCAGAAAACATCACCAGATGGCCACTACCATTGAAACAGTCAGCCAATCTGCTCTCGACTATAATTCGTCCCTGGGTGGGATGAATTCCGACTGTTATTCGTCCCCAGGGGAGACGAATTCTACTGTGATGAAAAATCCGAAGTGATGCCGCTCCAATGTCAAACCTCGGGACCTCCAAAATGCCTGCAAACAGAGGGGTTACATAATTGGGGCCATTTTGGGACGACCCAGATGGTTGGATTCTCCCAATTTGGACTCTATCCTCGATAATTCGATATCGCCACCTGCAAGTTAGTGAGAACTATACAATCGACAAAGCATGATAATGTGTGATCAAAATTCTATGAAATCAAAATTAGAGACTACTTAAACAACATAGCATAGAATAGATATGAATAAATGATAATTAAAATGAAACTTAAAATAAAAGTGTGGGGTGCCCAAATGGGCCGCCCACCGTTAGAACTTGATTTTGACGCCAATCCACTAGGGATGGGCTCAAAATCTCTTGGATTGGGGTGTCGGCAAATTGGTGGTTTGAGGTGGTCAAATGTTGGGTTTTGGGTTCGGATCCACGCTTCCAAAATCCACCCAATAACCTCCCCTGTGAAAGATATTAATGGATGTGAGAAGGTGAATCAAAAAAGGATGCAAATGGGTGTTCAATTGGGCAGCACTTCGTTGCTTGAAATCACCTCCTATCTGTTCTTTTTTGGGTGGGAAAGTCCACCATTTTATAGACCCATGGGGTCTCTTTAGAGGGGCATGCAGGGATGCCATGTGGCGGCCATGCCTTCCCAAGAGGGAGGAGACTCCTCCATGACTTGGGCTTCCATGACTGCCCTTGTGACAGTCCACTAACTGCCAACCTACCCACCTACCCGCGCATGCATGGCAGGAGGCAATAATTGACTATCCTTGGCTGCCACTTGGCGGCATTTTTCTTTTTGCTCGTTAAACCTAGAATTCATCCTGACTAGGGATGATTTTAGAATTCGTCCCTGGGTGAGACGAATCCCAGTTAGTGTTCGTCCTTGGGTGAGACGAATACTGAGCAAAGTGTCTAAATGTGTCAAATTGCTTCTTGACCTTACAAAATTGCTACGAAAGTGGTTAGGGCCACTGTTTGACCTCTAAGGGCTGCCTTGGGGGCTGTGTTTTTCAAATCGATCAGTGTTTACAGTCACATAATCGGATTGGTGATGTTTTTGTGTCTACAGCAAACACAATGATAAATACTAATTACCCCTTATTGAGGTGTTCATGGTGAGTTTACAATCACTTCAAAAAGAGGTATTTGTAGTGCAACCATGGTTATCCCAACATGTGGTTATCATGGCGAGACAACACATATGTGAATGATGTAGGTTGAATCCTAGTCTCACAAATCTAATAATTTATCAGCCTCATGACAAAAAGCTAGCTACACACATGATGAATTTTAAGGAATCTTTGGCTACCAACTAGATGGGCATAGACATGATACTAAAAGGAAAATCGAGGCTTCTATAAGAAAAAAATCCAAACTAATGCACAACTTGATGACTAATCTTCCTCAAATTTTGAGTGCAAGAAGAAATATTATAGTGCAAGCTATTATTCCTTCTTCAATATTGAATCCCAATGCTCCTCCTCCCCCAGCCAACCTTAGGGTGGATTTACCTGCATCAACTAATCCAACTTTGAGAAACTATAATATTCAAACTCTAGCCCTTGATGTGAAATCTATTGTCCTATATGGGCATATACATAAGTTATTTTATGATGGGATTATCTAAAGATAGTTTCATGGCATATTATATGGATTGTATTCACAATAGTGAAATTAATGATTAGGATTTTGATAGGAAACTCTCTTGATTAATTTGCATCCGTCCCTAAACATTCCATTTATTCCCTAGATACATTCATTAAGAAATTAAAATAAGAGTTTGATTATGACACAACTATTATGGAGGCAATGAATATTTTTGTAGACACAAAAAAGGCCCTAATGAATTTGTTACTAATTTTTATAAAATTTGGAAAAGACTTAAATATCATGCGAAGATGAATTGAACTCAAGAGAATGCTACAATTTTGTTTGTAAACAAGCTTAAACCCTCTTTTCAAGAAAATATCTAGAAACATAATCCTTGTGGTTTGTCTCCCCTTGACAAAGTTATTCATTTTGTGAAAATATTTGGACCTTGGGGAAAGAAGGATGACCAAAAATACCTAAAACCTAATAAAAATGTTGTAGGGAATAGTGTTTACAATGTAGTTGTTCAAGATATCTCACATGAAATAGAAATAGTTGGAGCTCCTATTCATATGTTCTGGTGGGTGGTCCAAAACATGAGAATATAATTCCTTACTGGACACACCAAGATATTATCAAAATATTCTCACCTCCTAAACTAAAAAGCTATCATATCAATTATGGGTTTGAATATTTTGTAAGACATGATGCTAACAAGTTTTTATTTTAGCATGGAACCTCTACTCATAATAATTCCACTTGTAGAGTTTTGCAACATATTTTCCTTAGCCAAGTTGTTGATCCTCATTTAAATTTTAAGTTAATGATAAGATTGCTTTATTTTATGAAAAGAAAAAGAATCTTCAAAAGAGGTTTAATCATCCTCACAACCAAAGTCTAGGTATATATAACATCCCATTCCCCAACCATGATCAACAAACTAGATAGAAGCTAGAATATTCCCTAACCCTTATGTCTACAAATGAGTTCAATGCATGGACTGCATGTAGAAATAAACTTGGTAGTTTTTTTGAATTGAAAATCAGCAACTATAATATTAAAATAAAAGAGTATTACAAATATCCCGAAGGCAGAGTACTTGAAATAATATCAAGACTAAGAGCCTACCAAACTACACAAAAGCCCTTAAAAGGATGCTAAGTACATATATCACTAGCATTATACAAAGTATCATATTTCTTTTGAAATATATTTATACAATGTTGGAATAAGTTAAAATAAAAATCACCAAAGTGTTTGTATCCATCCACAGTGTTGATGTTCACAATATGATTATGCTCTTGGAAAGTCTAAAGAAAGTGTTTGAAAATATCTTTAAAGCAAAGCACGGACCTGGCAACCTGTAAAGAGATTTTAAAAATTGTGAGTCTCCTAAGAGACCCAATAAGAATCCTCTGATTATCCTGAAAAATGTCCGTATTTATAGCCAACCAAATATACCATAAAACTTCAGTCGAAAGCAACAACCAAAAATTATTATAACACCTCTGCATAGCAGGAATGTAGCCAAACAATATATGTTGCCTAAAAACATTATCATTAATATTCCAGCTTGAAATATTAGAGCAAAATAATGACCAAATTTATTTAGTAAAAAAACAATAAAAAAAGATATGCTTAACAGTATCAAGAACTCTACATAAAGTGCAACTCATTGGTGATTGAGGATCTTTACATACAGGAAGCCTCTGAATAAGTAATAACCAACGAAAACATACCTTTTTAGGCTCAAGAAATCTGGACTAGATATGCTGCAAAATGCTATGCCCATGATTAGTGAAGACTTCCATAGACCAACTGTTATCAATATGGAGTAAAATCTCATTAGTATCAGTGAGCAAATTATAAAGAATTTTTGGCTTGATTTTGAACAATTGTGTGTCATCATGCCACTGAATCTTGCCATAAAAATTTTGATCATCATCAATAAATATAGGACTGCTTAATTGCAAAAACAAGGCTTGAAGTAAAGAGTATGTCCTCCATTGAGAGTGAGCAATATCATACTGAGTACTAAGAGACTCCCAAGATTTAAGACACCCATTTTCAATAATATCAGCAAATGATACAATGCCTTTATGCACCTATTTTTTTGCAGAACAACCTTGAGTAACAGCAAGCAACTTATTATTATGAGAAATATTCCACCAGATAGAATTGTGCAAGAAGAAAGCATTTTGAGAATCAGTAATAGATAGTAAACCTCTAACATTCTCCCAAGCCTTCCAAAGGCTCTTGAAAACTGTTGACCCAGCTGGAACAACCAAAAACTTACCAAAAAGGATATCAATCATATGAAAATATTTCCAAGCGAGCTTTTTTAGGAACAACCTTAGTAATATTATGCCTGAGAAGAACTTTCCATGGTTCATTGTCATTAATACAATTCACTATCCACTTGATGGCTAAGGACATACCTTGAACAGCTAGATTTTTCAACCCAAGGTCGCCAATATATTTATTAACAGTGCACCAATTCCACCTTACCTTATGCTTTTTTATCTCTGTATTATCATTGGCCCATAAAAAAATCCATATATGTTTATGAATATCATTAATTTGATATGAACAGAATGACCAAGCTGAAGCAAAATAGATAGAGTAAGCAGAAAGGATTTTTTGACAAACTTGAAATCTACCAGCAACAGATAACTGCTTATTATTCCATTTATTAAATTTATTAATAATCCTTTCTTTAATCCATAACCACATATACTTAAGGCAAGGGTCAATGGAGAAAGGAATGCCAAGATAATGGATTTGTTTGGAGGGACATCCCCACTGGATATAAAACTTGGATAACCAAGGAGGAGCAAAATCCCAATTAAGTAATATAGATTTCGACATAGCGATTTTAGCTCCTGGAGCATTGCAAAAGCAAGCAAGCTTTGAAAAAAGGGAATCAAAATTTTCCTCAACCAGCTTAACAAAAACTGAGGTATCATCAGCAAAATGAATATTAATAAGTTTTTGATCATTAGGCAGAGTAATTCCTTGAATAGCAGGACTGATTGAGCTCTCTCTTAAAAGATAATATAAGGCATCAGTAGCAATAACAAACAAAGCAGGAGCTAAAGGACAGCCTTGACGTATAGATCTCTAAAGCAAGATAGGATCATAAAGAGACCCATTAACCTCAACAAAAGCAGTTGCATCAGTAAGAAGCACCTTAGCCATTTTACAAAACAGAGGAGGGAAGCCAAAGGCCTCAAGAACCATGAGAATATAGTTCCATTCAATTATGTCATATGCCTTTTCAAAATCCAATAAAAGCATATGCCTGCATTTTTTCCAGAGCATTTAGCCCAATACATGGCTTCCCAACTAGTGATCAAATTTTCCAAGATATATCTTCCTTTTATAAAACCTGTTTGAGTTGAATTTAAAAACTTAGGTAGACAATTTGCAACCCTCAAAGCCAAAAAAATTTCAAGGATTTTATATGAAACATTTAACAATGTTATTGGTCTCTAGTTTTTTACTAAATTTTTATCACCACCCTTAGGCAAAAGCCTTATGATACCAGTATTAATATCCCTACCCAAGGAACCATGAATAATGGCCTCAGAGTAAACC
Source organism: Wollemia nobilis (assembly GCA_028583015.1). Taxonomy (NCBI): domain Eukaryota; kingdom Viridiplantae; phylum Streptophyta; class Pinopsida; order Araucariales; family Araucariaceae; genus Wollemia; species Wollemia nobilis. The sequence continues at coordinate 5,097,482 of JAQPPZ010000374.1, forward strand.
TGATACAAATCATCACTGATCCAATGAACATTTTTCTTATAAAATTCTATAGGAAGCCCATCAGGCCCGGGGCCTTGTCATTGTTAATAGACTAAATAGCCTTGATGATTTCTTCTTTAGTAATCGGAGCATCTAAAACAAGAGCTTCTTGATCAAAATTTTTATGAGGAATAAGAGAGCAACAAAATTTTCTATCACCAATTCTAGCTTCGTTATCCTCAAAAGTGAACAAATCTTTATAAAATTGATAGAAAATGCTTTTTATAGTGTTAGGATCACAGATCAAATCCCTTCCATTCCATATTACATCAGTTTTCTCTATCATACCCCTCTCTTTAAGGAATTTAAAGAAAAAATTGGAACCTTTATCTCCTAAATGGAGCCAATTAAGTCTGGACTGAACTCTATGAACCCTGAATTCTTTTCATCTGCAATTGTCTCAAATTATTCTTGATAGAAATGAGCTCTTCCTACAAAGTAATGTTACTTGGATTGTTTTGCAGGTTAACTTCAAGAAAACACAACCTTGACTGCAAGGAATGTTCCAAATTTCTAGAATCTAAAGCTTTTTGTTTGCCTATTGTTTGTAAAATTTTCTTCCAACTTTGAACATTGAGATTCCATCTATCAATAGCATTCCACGATTTGAACATCCAATGGTTAACTTCTCTTAAAGTAAAAATAACATCAATGGAATATGTAGCCTCTAATAAGGAAGTATTCAAATGAAATTTTCAAGAGGGACAGTGATGATGCATACGTTCACCCTGAAGTCTTATATGAGCTTGAATAGGATAATGGTCAGAGAAAACATTAGGTGTGACCAGAACTCTATTACCATCTGAGATAGGAGCAAACTGAAATAAAGAATTTGAAGCATAAAATCTATCCAGATGACACTAAATTTGGTTTTCATCCTTTTGCATATTACACCAAGTATACCAAGGTTATGGCCTTCCAAAGGATGTATCAGTTGAAAAAAGGATTTCATTTTCATCTAATGATGAAATTCATCACCTCTCCATTCTACATTCAAACCCCCACTTTTGTCATCCTGTGATTCAACCATATTAAAATCACCACAGATAATCCATGGTATATTCAGAAGACTTAAAAACCATTGCTACAAAAGACTCATTTCTCTGTGATCATTGGGTGCATAAACAGAACAAACACCAAATTTAGTGTTATTCATATCAATTATCACCCAGACAACTCTATTGCAAGGAGAACAACCATACTCAATAACCTTAGAAGACCAAAAGGGGATAACAAAATCACAATACCTCCCATTAGTGCAAAAAGGAGTAGCTTCCTTCCAAATGACTTTAAGAGCAATATTCAAAAGCATCTTGGTCGCTTTCACTTCTTGCAAAAATAGGCAGTCAAGCTTTCTAATCGATTGAATATAAGATCTAATAGAATACTTCTTGACAGGAGATTCTAAACCCCTAACATTCCAACTAAAACACTTAAGCATCATTGTCAAAATTAGAAGAGTTATGTCTGCTTCTGACAAGCTCTTTAGCAAGCTCTTTCGTTTTTTATATAAATTTTTTGTGGACCTTTAAGCCTGGGAAAGCTCATGTTTATAAAAGTTCATTTTTTTTTTTCGAAGACGTTTTGAAGCTCATGTTTATAAAAGTTCATGTTTTTTTTTTTTTCGAAGATGTTTTGAGTGGGATCTGGATTTTGCAGATTTTCAAGTTTCAAATTTTATGTTCATCTCAAAGTTTATAGCCTATTGCTTATCACGAGCCAGAAGCACGTCCTAGCTGCAAACGAAAGCAAAAGTACCAAAGGGGATTTTCAACTTTTACCAAATACATGTGCAGATGCGGATGATATAAAATGTATTTCACCTCATAAACAACTCTCACCGTTGGACATTAATAGTTTACCTTGAAAAAACGCACCAGCACGGTACGCTGACCAGGAAGGGCATAGAAAATCGTTAAATTAATCCAGTTACACACACATCCGTGTCAATTTGGTTTATAAAATGATGTATTTTCGGAAAGCGAAAAGGAAACCGAGGGCTTCCCCAAAGCGGGTTAAAAAAATCTACGACTGAAAACCTAATTCCATCCCGATTCCAACGCATGTCTAAGCTGAAGTCGTAAGACGTTTGCGAGAAAAGGATGGAGCTTGTCTGTTTGACATCTTAATCAGCTCAAATTTTATCTTAGTTCGAAACATAACAAAAAAAACTTACTATTATAGAAAATATGACTTCGGTTGTATCATCTAATGTATTTCTTTAAAAAGTAAAGACCAAACTTGGAAAAAGTGCAGACCAAACGTGCAATCCCAAAGGGTGTGGGCTTTTCGTTATATTAAATTATATTATAATGTCGAAGGGTCGCGCAAATACTTTAGTCGGAATGACTAATGCATGGACAAGGTACGCTAAAATCATAGAGACTTGTCGATGTCATAAATAAAGGGTGTTAGTTGTTGGTCCGACATGATCGGACAAAAACTATACTTTTCCAGTGTATAACACGTGGAGACAAGTGATTGTTATTTTATCGGTAACTAAAATCAAAACAACTTAACATTTTTTTTCTTTTGATTCTTCTTTATAAAATTCAAAATTTAAATCTTAATATGAGTAAGTGTATAAAGATCTGCTAACTAAAACCAAAACAACTTAACATTTTTTACTTTAATTTTTTTTTAATTTCAAAATTTAAATAGCAAAATGTAAGGAAAATTTCAAAATTTAAATATTTAAATAGTAATATGAATAAGTGTACCAAGATTAAATGTATTCATACCCAGGTGTTGTAGGTAAGTTGGAGAGGAGATGGAAATCCTCTAAGAGAAGTTCTAGGTTCAAATCTCTACCCTACCAAAAAGCTGAATTGGGTATCCAAAATCCAATTGATAATGTTAGTGCAGGTAGGGTTGGGTGCAACTTCCGATAACTTTGACGGTGTAGAACCTCCTGTTCGGGTGCAACTCCCGGATGACTTTGACACCCCTCGACCAAAACGACCCCGCAAAAAAAAGAAAAAGACAAATTATGTTCATCAAATTAAACTTATGGTTGTAAGCTAATAATAGCTAAAGCATATTATATTGAATACTTTAATTGTGCATTAAAGAGGAAGAAAATATTCAAGAACTTATTGGCCCCCGTTAGGCAAACAGGCTGAAGTTCAAAGCGTTTAAAGAGATTAAAGCTGTATGAATGTCTTTAATTTTTTTTTTTTTTTTAAGAAAGGCACTAACTTTACTCATTGATATATTTTTTCTTGGTTATTGATATAATTAATAGTTTTTTAATTAATATGATTTTTTAATTTTATAATAAAATTAAAGTTAAATATTTTAATGATAATATTGTTTAATATTTTTTTCATATTTTTTATAATACAATAATATATTAGATTTTATCTAAATGTTTATTATAGGTAAGATGTAATATTAAGAAATACTAATTTTTATTCTAGCTTGTAAACTTGTACAAATATTGTTTATTTTATTTTTTATATCTTAAAGATGAAAAAAATAACAACATAGTTTTTTTTTGAGAAGGTGATGCTACCCTAGATTCAACTCTCTCTTACACTAGGGAAAGTGTAGGAGGTGTTTACTTTAGATTTGGTCATAATTCTTTCATGATAGTCAGTCATTTATTTTAAATGCTTACTTTTGTGCAACTTTTGTCCCTAAAACCAGTGTCTCAACATTGATCTCATTCTCCAAGGGTTAGGTGGATTGGTAATTTTTTATTTGACCAGGCACTTACCAAGAAGAGACTTGAGTTCAAACCTTAAGGGTGTCAATTTGTAAAGGTAGTAGTTTGCTCTGAATCCTTTGAATACACGTCAGATCGACAAAGACAGTATGAATCCTAAGCAACCGCAACCGATGGTCTCCCTCTTACGTAGGGGTCAACAACAATGAGATGGAATAGGCTTGTTAGGATCAACCCTTGTGGTTTGAACCCTACACTTGTCAACTACTAAAAATAGTGTGGTTGTAACCAACTTCCCTATGTATAAAAAAAACATTGATCTCACTCTTGATCCATTTTTAGAATTCAACCAAATGGTCCAAGTCCTTGATAGATGCATTACTTAATTTCTAAGAAAATTTTGGTATCACATTCAATAACTTGGTTTCTTGTATGCCCCTAAGCGTTAGGTGGATTGGTAATTGTCTGTCTAGCCAAACACTTACCAAGAAGAGACCTAGGTTCAAACCTTGGGGGCATGTTTGTTGCAAATGTAGTAGTCTGATTTGAATCCTCTAAGTATGTGTTAGACCGACAACAATGATACGAATCATGAGTAACAAATGGTCCCCTTCACGCTAATTCAACAATAGCAAGGTGGTATAGGCTTGTTGGGAGCAACCCTATGGTTTGAACCTTGCAATTGGTAGTTACTAAAAATAGTGTGGATGTAACCAACTCTCCTATGTATCAAAAAAAAACTTGGCTTCCAGTATTTCTAAGTATTGAGTGTTAAAGCTCCCCTCAATGTTCCTCAAGGTATTTAATCTTTGATTCATATAAGCTTAGAGTGGAGTCCAATAAAGAGATCCTCTAAATATTATCAATTAGCTATTGCATTGTTCTTTGAACTTTCCAACTTTGAATTTTACAAGATCAATATCAAATTCCTCATTTAGTTTCAACTTTGAATTTTACAAGATCAATATCAAATTCCTCATTTGGTTTTTTGAAAAGTCTTTCGTACACATGATAAATTTTCTCTTATAAATTTTTCGACCTATAATATTTCCTCCTCGGTAGTTTATTTTACGTTAGGCTATAAAACAACGAGGTGGAATAGGTTTGGTGGATGCAATCCCTGTGATTACGTTAGGCTATAAAACAACGATGTGGAATAGGTTTGGTGGATGCAGTCCCTGTGGTTTGAACCCTACGCTTGCTAGCTACTAAAAATAATGTGATTGTAACTAGCTCTCATATCAAACAAAAAATAAATATATATTTCCCTTTAAAAGTATTTTATTTTTCATCATCAATCAATATCTACTAACAAAACTTCATAATTAAAAGGAACATCACCCGCACCATATCCTACACAAACAATACGAGCATTAGGAAATAGTATTTGAAAAATCCTACTAAACAATATCTTTAAATAATAATAGAAAGAATAGTACCTCTAGCTTCATTAGGATTTTGTAAACTAGAAATAAGTATAAAGCGCTCACAAGTATATTCTAACATCTTATCTTTAGGAATTAATAGAGAGTCTTTAACAAGTAATTTTTTTCTAAAACATTAACATAACATAATATCTCAATATTGTACAAAAACATTAAAAATATTTGAATAATAAGTCTATAATAAGTTAAGAGCATCATCATTATCTGAAATAGATTTTGAAATTGAGAAACCAATGACAAGCTTGTAAACTCAAATACAACATATTTATTTATGTTCTAAGTTTTCAAAATTATATTAAAAATAAAATAACATTACGATACTCTAAACTTTGCTTAGAGTGGTGATGTTATTTCTTTTTCCTTTCATATTATTTGTACAACAATTGTCGCACATTTTTTTTTAATTTGTGATTTTTATATTAAATATTAATCATTGAATTTTAAATGTTTTGTTTATTGAAAAATTAGCTTGGAGTTTTAAATTTGATTAAAAATTATTTAATAATATTAAAAGTATAATTGTTTTATTTAATTTAACTTTAATGATAAAATTTAATAGTGTTGCTTCTTTTATATATATAAAGTGTAATATATATATATATATATATATATATATATATATATATATAGGGGAGTTCGTTACATCTACACTATTTTTAGTAAATGCTAGATACAAGGTTCAAACTACACTATTTTTAGTAAATGCTAGGTACAAGGTTCAAACTAGAGGGGCTACTCCCAACAAGCATATACCACCTTGTTATTGTTGATTCAACGTGAGGAGGACTATAGGTTGCTCAAGATTTGTATCACCATCGTCGATCTAGCATGCACTCAGAGGATTCAGATCAGGACAACAGATCGCTCAATATTCGTACCACCATCGTCGATCTAGCATGCACTCAAAGGATTCAAACTAGACTACTATCTTTGCAACAGGCATGCCCTCAAGGTTTAAACCTAAGTCTCTTCTTGGTAAGTGTTTGGCCAAACATAATTACTAATCCACCTAACATTTGAAGACTATATATAAAGTATAATTAATTACCAATCCACCTAGCGCTTGGAGGCTATATATAATCCATCTAACATTTGGAGGCTATATATAAAGTATATTTAATTACCAAACCACTTAGCCCTTGGAGGTTATATATAAAGTATAATTAATAGGCAAGACACTCACCTAGTCCTTGGAGGCTATATATAAAGTATAATTAATAGGCAAGACACTGGTTATAGTGGCAGAATCATGATATAATGCTACCACGTTACGATTGAAAGCAATGGACTTGATCCTCTGACTAGTTGTTAAAAAGGAAAGGTAGTTATCGATTGGTAGCATCATGATATAACGCTACCACGTTACGATTGAAAGCAATGGACTTGACCCTCTGACTAGTTGTTAAAAAGGAAAGGTAGTTGTCGATTCCTTTATGTATTAGAAAAATAATAATTAATAAAGTATAGTGTTAGGGGGTGGCATCATAGCATTCTCTCAAACTTTTACTAGTTTATTGAAAGTTGATATCTCTAAATGAGACAATTTTGTTGTAATCTTATTCTTAATTTTTGTATGTTTTTTTTATTTCAATAAAAAATTTACCCCTTTTTTTATCCATATAAGTTTATTTGAATATATATATAATTTATGTAATATTTGTGTTGTAATAATATTATTCTATTTTAATTAAATTAAATAAAAAAATCTAAATAATTAATTTTTTTAGCTTTTAATAACAAAAATTAAGTTTATGAATATATTAAATGACTATTAAAATACCTTATTTTTTTTTTAAATAAAGGGGTAAAAATTTATTGATAAAAAGTCTGGATTACAAAGTACAGTTGAGCCCCCACCTAGGACTCAAATAAGCAACAAGACAGGCTAAATCACTAGACAAGGTCAACTCCCAAAGAAAACCAAAAAAAAAACAAACCACATTAAGTCTGAACATCCTTATGGATCAACTCCCATAGGTGTTGAGAATCCCCAGACGGGAGACTCTCCCAGTTATCAATACTTTGTCCTGAATAAAAACCACATCCAGAGAATGAACACGAATCAAATCACGAACAGCTTTTTGTCTGGGGATGATGTTCAACCCCCTTACATTCCATGAAAGTATAATCATTTTGGGGGGTTATAAAAATGGGAGTCCAATGTTCTCACCAAACCTGACTCTACCAAAGTCTCCCCCATTAACTTAATTTTATCCTGGTCTTTCTTCCGACCCACCTTCATATTCTTATCTGAAGCATTTTTTTTAATTATTTTATGCTGCAATCCCAACACCGTAGGAGTTTTACAGTCCATGGATGACTGCATCAGTGCCTGGGTAGGAGAGGGCACATCTAAATCTGTGCCATTTTCTAAGATAACTTCACTTCCAGGGCTAGGGCCAACCATATCACCTATACTCGAAACCAAAGCCCTTTGTTCTTCATTTAAACCCCATGTATCTGGTTCCCTTGGTTCCACCTCATGAAGAGACAACTGATTTGGTCCTGTTATATCTATAACGGTATCGATGTTTCGGTATCTCCACGCATTGATCAAGATTCTCTAGAATTTCAAAATGATTGAGCTGAGCATCTGGCTGGTTATCCTTAATGTCTCTTTTTGCCTTTCTTCCTTTGTTTCGAGGTTTTACCGTAACAAAGCCTTCCTTATCCTGATCCCCCTCCTTTATCGAGGATTTTCCTTTATCCATATTTTGTATAGCTTGAGAGGGCCCAGGATTTGAAGCCATAGGTAGGACAAACTTAGGGCATTTTCTTTGTAAGTGGCCATATTCATGGCAAATCCGACAACGAAATGGAAGAGCTTCATAGTCAAGTTTTTGAACCCATGTGGTTGATCCGAATTGTATTTCAATAGAATCTAGAATAGGATTGTTTAAATCAATTTCAACACAGATACGGGCAACAGAGATTACCTTTTTATCCAGTGTCTGTCCTGACGGCCCAACCGGCTTCCCAAGTAGAAGGGCAATCATATGCAAGATGTCATTTCTCCAAAATTCCAAGGGTAGCCACGAAAGCCGAACCCACACCGGAACTCGTGACGATCGCTCCTCTGATGGGTTGAAACCCACATGCCAAGGTTTAAGAAAGAGTCCCGCTTGGTTACAAAAATAGGGACCTCCTTCAAATGCTTTGTTACGATCCGCAAGACAAGAAAAAACCACCATAAAATAGTTGTTTGCACTCAACATCACCTCCACATCACCTTCAAGGTTCCAAGTCTTCCTAACCCAAGCCTCCACAAAGGGAAGAGAAATTCGGATGCCCATAAATTTACCAATAAGTGCATGTTTGGTTAAATACTCCACATCTTCTGCCACCGAGTCTGGTTGAACCACTAGAACCGGCCTGGATTCACAACGTTGCAAACATCCATTGTTCTTTAACAAGCGATTCCTGGCATGCAATGGGAAATCCTGTTCCTTCCAATCATTTTTAAAAGAAATACCATCCCTAGCATGCACGCTCTGTGACGGACCTGATGCCATCACTACATTCCTCCAGTTGTTCATACCTCTTCCAGAAACTGCTGCCATCCCCACAGAGCCCACCAGATAGGTCTTAAAAAATTTCCAGCAAAGCCATTAAAATACCTTATTAATACAATGTGGTTGAACCTTTTTTTTATTTCATATAACCCTTTCAAATATACAATTATATTTTAATTCATAAATTTATGAAGTGCTAGTTTTTTTTTTTTGTTATTATTATTTTTTTTTTTAATTGTGGCATATATATTGGCTTTCTATATATTGTACAACTAAAAATAAAAGTAATATACAAAGTTTAAATTTTTTGTTTTATTTTTTAACCTTTATAATTCCTAGCATGTTAGATAAAGATGAAGCGAAAAGTCTGCATAATCGAATTAGTACAGTCTACTAGCAAGCACTTAACTATTACAAATCAACCTATCCTATTTTGGACAACAAAGTTTACAAAATTTCACACTCTAGACTTTAAACTAACTTTTAAAATTATGATATGCAAGTGTGATTTCAAATTTCATTAAAAAAAAAATTATTAGAAGAATTGATAATATGTTATAATTTTCTATGAATGTTCTTGTGTTTGAATATCGTTCTTTGTTGCCTATGTAACCTCTAGTTACATCAGGTAAGCCTTTTACGTAATCAACTATGCTGATGCAACATGTCCATCGGTACTACGGGGGTCCGAGGAATTGAAACTTTGGTCTATACACTCCTAAAAAAAATGTGTTTTGATGGTTGAATCAAACCCTCCTACCCTCGTTCGTTTAATTAATAAGTTACATATAAATAATAAATAATAAGATATAAATATGATGAACCCTTACTTTACCCCAAAATTTTCATCTCATGAGTTCCCGAAGAATAGTTAAATGGTTTCGGATTTAGCTATTCTTCAAAAGGCCCAAGATTCAAACTGCTAGTGTGTGGCTATGTGTATTATATTAAATCATAGAGGTTTATCACACTAACCGAAGAAAAAAATCATCTCGTGAAGATACAGTAACCCTTAGTACTAGGGAATCAAACCCCTCATAAAAATCGCATTCAATTTCCTAAAAAGTTGGGTCTCGTAAACTTAATCTTCACTTAAACTAAAGATCATAAAAGTTCATTTATTTATTTATTTATATATTTCATATTAGTGTATATGTTTGTGTTTGACTAGTACATTTATATTTTAATTGGTAAAATTATGTAATATGTTTTTAATTTAGTTGTATTCTATATTTTATAGTTTTTATTTTTTATTTTATCATGTAAACATATGTTATATTGTTTAAATAAAAATCGAAGTGATATGTATAGTTAAAAGTTGCCTTATTAAATGCTAAGCATTATTATTTGTATATTCTTAGATCCATGCTACCTTAGATGAATTTTTATTTATTATTTTTAAAATTAATATATACATAAATTATTTAATATAGATTAATATATTATATAAATTTATTATTTTTTTATAGGTTTATAATTTTTTAAGAACATTAGTTGCAATCTAATTAGTATTTATATATTTAATATCTCTTTTATATATTTTCGTAGATGATAATTAATTCAATTATCTAATGAAAATTATAAAACAACCACTAAGAAGTATGTTTACAAAAATATAGATTTTTTTTTATTTATTTGACATTTATTTTGGATTAATAAAACTTCTAATATCAATTAGAATGCATCTATATATTTAGTTATTCTTAAGTATTTTAGTGGTTAAACAAGTTCATCTTGTTTATTCGTACTGCTGAAGCAATGTGTATAATTGTTACATGAATATGAATGTTGTAACACCTACATGTCAAGAAGTAGTGAAGATCCATTATGGCCATATTCAAAAAAATATCATTTCAAACAACTGATTAGGTATGACTTTGAACTTTTTAATGTACCTTCATTATAATTCTTAGAGATGATTATAAAAAATATATTTGTTAAAAGATGATGCCAAACACAACTTTTTTTTTTTTTTTAGGTAATCAATTTACTAACAAAAGTACATGGTGGATTAGGTCATCCATGAATTAAGCTATTGATATTTATGAAATTTGTTTTTAACTCATGTTGCAATATTTCAAATCATGGTTGGCATCAAGTGATATATATCTAAGAATATATTTATTGGTGTTAAATATAATGTTATACAAGAATCTAGTTGCACTAAGAGTTACCACTTTATCATGTCAATATAGCCCTAATAAGTTATGCAAGCTTTTGGCCATCCTTATGCGGGACTTTTCACTTTTATTAAGATCCTTTTTAGTTGCATATCTATTTTCAATTAGAACAACTCCAATATTTCTTTTACATGCTAGATTTTACATTCAATATATTTTTATATTAATTTTTTTATTATTATTTTTTAATAAGCTATGTGTGGCTTTTATTGGAGTCACTCTCATTATGAAAACAAAACATTACATTGCTCTCATTACATTTCTAACAAGTTAATTAAAACATATCCAACTTTATCCTTTCCACAATCAACTCCTTTTATATCAAATAATTTTTAAAAATTTAAATTCTATCAAGACTGCAAATGGCTAAAATATTTGCTTCCCAACTTCTATATGCAAAAATATCTTGACAATAAAAACCTCAATTTCTTAATACTTTTTTTATGGTTTTTATTCATTCCTCCAATATTCCAAGATATTAGTTTCATTGTTATAAATAAATTTTATTTGTGGGTTTAGTCCCACTTCTGATATTTGCTTTTGTTTTCCCGTATCAACATCCCTTTGTGTTTCTTTTTCTCTTTACTTTTGCTTCTTAGGTCTTCCTCTTTTTTTTCATTTCCAACAATACTTTCCTCTTTATCAATCTTTTCAATATTCTCACACTGATCATAGTAAGACTTATCATCTTTAGGTTTACCTTGTTTTGAAGGATCAAAAGTGCAAGGGATAATCTCAAAAGCACAATCTTCTTTATGTTGCCTTAAAAACCTTAAAGTGCAATGATGCTCTTTTATAGAAATTACCTTCTTATTCTACCCTAAAACGCCTAAATTGTTATGAATTCCCTCCAACCTCATTTCCATATTATTCTACTCTTGAAACCTTAAAGTGCAAGGGTTAACATCTTCACCACATAAAGTTGGAGAGGAGAAGGAAATCCTTTAAGAGAGGTCCCATGTTCAAGTCTCCACCCTACCAAAAAGCTGAATTGGGTATCCAAAATCCAATTGATAATGTTAGTGTGGGCAGGATCGTGTAAAACTCCCGGATGACTTTGACGGTGTAGAACCTCCTGTTCGAGTGCAACTTCGGGATGACTTAAGTGTGTTCTTCAAATTAAGCTTATGGTTGTAAGCTAATAATAGCTAAAGCATATATATTGAATACTTTAATTGTGCATTAAAGAGGAAGAAAATATTCAAGAAGTTATTGGCCCCTGTTAGGCAAACAGGCTGAAGTTCAAAGCGTTAGCATTTATAGAGATTAAAGCTGTATGAATGTCTTTAATTTTTTTTAAAGAAAGGCACTAACTTTACGCATTTATATATATTTTCTTGGTTATTGATATAATTAATAGTTTTTTAATTAATTTGATTTTTTAATTTTATAATAAAATTAAAGTTAAATATTTTAATGATAATAATGTTTAATATTTTTTTCATATTTTTTTATAATATAATAATATAATAGATTTTATCTAAATGTTTATTATAGGTAAGATGTAAGATTAAGAAATACTAATTTTTATTGTAGCTTGTAAACTTGTACAAATATTGTTTATTTTATTTTTTATATCCTCAAAGATGAAAAAAATAACAACATAGTTTTTCGTTGAGAAGGTAATGCATACCCTAGATTCAACTCTCTCTTACACTAGGGAAAGTGTAGGAGGTGTTTACTTTAGATTTGGTCATAATTCCTTGAGGACAGTCAGTCATTTATTCTAAATGCTTACTTTTGTGCAACTTTTGTCCCCAAAGCCAGTGTCTCAACATTGATCTCATTCTCCAAGGGTTAGGTGGATTGGTAATTTTCTGTCTGACCAAGCACTTACCAAGAACAAACTTGAGTTCAAACCTTAAGGGTGTCAATTTATAAAGGTAGTAGTTTGCTCTGAATCCTTTGAATGCACGTCAGATCGACAAAGATGGTATGAATCCTGAGCAACCGCAACCGATGGTCTCCCTCTTACGTCGGGTCAACAACAATGAGATGGAATAGGCTTGTTAGGATCAACCCTTGTGGTTTGAACCCTACACTTGTCAACTACTAAAAATAGTGTGGTTGTCCTTGATAGATGTATTACTTAATTTATAAGAAAATTTTGGTATCACATTCAATAACTTGGTTTCTTGTATGCCCCTAAGGGTTAGGTGGATTGGTAATTGTCTGTCTAGCCAAACACTTACCAATAAGAGACCTAGGTTCAAACCTTAGGGGCATGTTTGTTGCAAAGCTAGTAGTCTGATTTGAATCTTCTAAGTATGTGTTAGACCGACAACAATGATACGAATCATGAGTAACAAATGGTCCCCCTTCATGCTAATTCAACAATAGCAAGGTGGTATAGGCTTGTTGGGAGCAACCCTATGGTTTGAACCCAGCAATTGGTAGTTACTAAAAATAGTGTGGATGTAACCAACTCTCCTATGTATTAAAAAAAACTTGGCTTCCAGTATTTCTAAGTATTGAGTGTTAAAGCTCCCCTCAATGTTCCTCAAGGTATTTAATCTTTGATTCATAAAATCTTAGAGTGGAGTCCAATAAAGAGATCCTCTAAATATTATCAATTAGCTATTGCATTGTTCTTTGAACTTTCCAACTTTGAATTTTACAAGATCAATATCAAATTTCTCATTTAGTTTTTTGAAAAGTTTTTCGTACACATGATAAATTTTCTCTTATAAATTTTTCGACCTATAATATTTCCTCCTTGGTAGTTTATTTTAGGTTAGGCTATAAAACAACAAGGTGGAATAGGTTTGGTGGATGCAGTCCTTGTGGTTTGAACCCTATGCTTGTCAGCTACTAAAAATAATGCGGTTGTAACTAACTCTTATATCAAACAATAAATATATATTTCCTGCTAGAAGTATTTTATTTTTCTTCATCAATCAATATCTGCTGACAAAACTTCATAATCAAAAGGAACAGCACCCTCACCATCATGTGGAGCACCATATCCTACACAAACAATACAAGCATTAGAAAATAGTATTTGAAAAATCTTAGGAAACAATATCTTTAAATAATAATAGAAAGAATAGTACCTCCAACTTCATTAAGATTTTTTAAACTAGAATTTCTAAGTATAAAGCGCTCACAAGTATATTCTAACATCTTATCTTTAGGAATTAATAGAGAGTCTTTAACAAGTAAAATTTTTCTAAAACATTAACATAACATAATATCTCAATATTGTGCAAAAACATTAAAAATATTTGAATAATAACTAGTCATGTAATAAGTTAAGAGCATCATCATTATCTGAAATAGTTTTTGAAATTGAGAAACCAATGACAAGCTTGTAAACTCAAATACAACATATTTATTTATGTTCTAAGTTTTCAAAATTATATTAAAAATAAAATAACATTACGATACTCTAAACTTTGCTTAGAGTGGTGATGTTATTTCTTTTTCCTTTCATATTATATGTACAACAATAGTCGCACATTTTTTTTAAGATTGTGATTTTTATATTAAATATTAATCATTGAATTTTAATTGTTTTTTTTATTGAAAAATTAGGTTGGAGTTTTAAATTTGATTAAATATTATTTAATAATATTAAAAGTATAATTGTTTTATTTAATTTAACGGATTAGAATTTTATAATGATAAAATTTAATAGTGTTGCTTCTTTTATATATATAAAGTGTAATTTATATTTATATATATATAGAGGGGAGTTGGTTACATCTACACTATTTTTAGTAAATGCTAGGTACAAGGTTCAAACTATACTATTTTTAGTAAATGCTAGGTACAAGGTTCAAACTAGAGGGGCTACTCCCAAAAAGCATATACCACCTTGTTATTTTTGATTCAACGTAAGGAGGACTACAGGTTGCTCAAGATTTGTATCACCATCGTCGATCTAGCACGCACTCAGAGGATTCAGATCAGGACAACAGGTCGCTCAATATTCGTACCACCATCGTCGATCTAGCATGCACTCAAAGAATTCATACTAGACTACTATCTTTGCAACAGGCATGCCCTCAAGGTTTAAACCTAAGTCTCTTCTTGGTAAGTGTTTGGCCAAACATAATTACTAATCCACCTAGCATTTGAAGGCTATATATAAAGTATAATTAATTACCAATCCACCTAGCTCTTGGTTGTTATATATAATCCACCTAACATTTGAAGGCTATATATAAAGTATATTTAATTACCAATCCACCTAGCCCTTGGAGGCTATATATAAAGTATAATTAATATGCAAGACACTCACCTAGTCCTTGGAGGCTATATATAAAGTTTAATTAATAGGCAAGACACTGGTTATAGTGGTAGCATCATGATATAACACTACCACGTTACGATTGAAAGCAATGGACTTGACCCTCTGACTAGTTGTTAAAAAGGAAAGGTAGTTGTCGATTCCTTTATGTATTAGAAAAATAATAATTAATAAAGTATAGTGTTAGGGGGTGGCATCACAGCGTGCTCTCAAACTTTTAATAGTTTATTGAAAGTTGATATTGAAAGTTGATATCTCTAAATGAGACAGTTTTGTTGTAATCTTATTCTTAATTTTTGTATGTTTTTTTTTATTTCAATAAAAATTTTACCTTTTTTTATCAATATAAATTTATTTGAATATATATATATATATATATATATATATATATATATATATATATATATATATATATATATAATATTTGTGTTGTAATAATATTATTCTATTTTAATTAAATTAAATAAAAAAAATCTAAATAATTAATTTTTTTAGCTTTTAATAACAAAAATTAAGTTTATGAATAATATTAAATGAATATTAAAATACCTTATTAATACAATGTGGTTGAATCTTTTTCTTATTTCATATAACCCTTTAAAATATACAATTATATTTTACTTCATAAATTTATGAAGTACTAGTTTTTTTTCTTATTATTATTATTTTTTTTAAATTGTGGCATATATATTGGCTTTCTATATATTGTACAACTAAAAATAAAAGTAATATACAAAGTTTACAATTTTTTGTTTTATTTTTTAACCTTTATAATTCCTAGTATGTTGGATAAAGATGAAGCAAAAAGTTGCATAATCAAATTAGCACAGTCTACTAGCAAGCACTTAACTATTACAAATCAACCTATCCTATTTTGGACAACAAATTTTACAAAATTTCACATTCTAGACTTTAAACTAACTTTTAAAATTATAATATGCAAGTGTGATTTCAAATTTCATTAAAGATTTTTTTTTATTAGAAGAATTGATAATGTGATTTTAAATTTCATTAAAGATTTTTTTTTATTAGAAGAATTGATAATATGTTATAATTTTCTATGAATGTTCTTGTGTTTGAATCTTGCTCTTTTTTGTCTATGTAACCTCTAGATACATCAGGTAAGCTTTTTACGTAATCAACTATGCTGATGCAACACGTCCATCGGTACTACGGGGGTCTGAGAAATTGAAACTTTGGCCTATACACTCCTAAAAAAACGTGTTTTGATGGTTGAATCAAATCCTCAGACCCTCGTTAAAGTTCGTTTAATTAATAAGTTACATATAAATAATAAATAATAAGATATAAATATGATGAACCCTTACTTTACCCTAAAATTTTCATCTCATGAGTTCGCGAAGGATAGTTAAATGGTTTCGGATTTAGCTATTATTCAAAAGGCCCACGATTCAAATTGCTAGTGTGTGGCTATGTGTATTATATTAAATCATAGAGGTTTCTCACACTAACCGAATAAAAAAATCATCTCGTAAAGATACAGTAACCCTTAGTACTAAGGAATCAAACCCCTCATAAAAATCGCATTCAATTTCCTAAAAAGTTGGGTCTCGTAAACTTAATCTTTACTTAAACTAAAGATCATAAAAGTTCATTTATTTATTTATTTATATATTTCATATTAGTGTATATGTTTGTGTTTGACTAGTAAATTTATATTTTAATTGGTAAAATTATGTAATATGTTTTTAATTTAGTTGTATTCTATATTTTATAGTTTTTATTTTTTATTTTATCAATATTGTTTAAATAAAAATCGAAGTGATATGTATAGTTAAGAGTTGCCTTATTAATGCTAAGCATTATTATTTGTATATTCTTAGATCCATGTCACCTTAGATGAATTTTTATTTATTATTTTTAAAATTAATATATACATAAATTATTTAATATAGATTAATATATTATATAAATTTAATATTTTTTTATAGGTTTATAATTTTTTTAAGAACATTAGTTACCATCTAATTAGTATTTATATATTTAATATCTCTTTTATATATTTCAGTAGATGATAATTAATTCAATTATCTAATGAAGATTATAAAAAAACCACTAAGAAGTATGTTTACAAAAATATAGATTTTTTTTTTATTTATTTGACATTTATTTTGGATTAATAAAACTTCTAATATCAATTAGAATGCATCTATATATTTAGTTATTCTTAAGTATTTTAGTGGTTAAACAAGTTCATCTTGTTTATTCATATTGTTGAAGCAATGTGTATAATTGTTACATGAATATGAATGTTGTAACACCTTCATGTCAAGAAGTAGTGAAGATCCATTATGGCCATATTCAAAAAAATATCATTTCAAACAACTGATTAGGTATGACTTTGAACTTCTTAATGTACCTTCATTATCATTCTTAGAGATGATTATAAAAAAAATATTTGTCAAAAGATGATGCCAAACACAACTTTTTTTTTTTTTAGGTAATCAATTTACTAACAAAAGTACATGGTGGATTAGGTCATCCATGAATTAAGCTATTGATATTTATGAAATTTGTTGTTAACTCATGTTGCAATATTTCAAATCATGGTTGGCATCAAGTGATATATATCTAAGAATATATTTATTGGTGTTAAATATAATGTTATACAAGAATCTAGTTGCACTAAGAGTTACCACTTTATCATGTTAATATAGCCCTAATAAGTTATGCAAGCTTTTGGCCATCTTTTCACTTTTATTAAGATCCTTTTTAGTTTTATATCTATTTTCAATTAGAATAACTCCAATATTTCTTTTACATGCTAGATTTTAAATTCTTAGATTTTACATTCAATATATTTCTATATTAATATTTTTATTATTATTTTTTAATAAGCTTATGTGTGGTTTTTATTGGGGTCACTCTCATTATGAAAACAAAACATTACATTGCTCTCATTACATTTCTAACAAGTTAATTAAAACATATCCAACTTTATCCGTTTCCACAATCAACTCCTTTTATATCAAATACCTTTCAAAAATTTAAATTCTATCAAGACTGCAAATGGCTAAAATATTTGCTTCCCAAATGCAAAAATATCTTGACAATAACAACCTCAATTTCTTAATACTTTTTTTATGGTTTTTATTCATTCCTACAATATTCCAAGATATTAGTTTCATTGTTATAAATAAATTTTATTTGTGGGTTTAGTCCCACTTCTGATATTTGCTTTTGTTTTCCCGTATCAACATCCCTTTGTGTTTCTCATCCCTTTGTGTTTCTTTTTCTCTTTACTTTTGCTTCTTAGGTCTTCCTCTTTTTTTTCATTTCCAACAATACTTTCCTCTTCATCAATCTTTTCAATATTCTCACACTGATCATAGTAAGACTTATCATCTTTAGGTTTACCTTTTTTTGAAGGATCAAAAGTGCAAGGGATAATCTCAAAAGCACAATCTTCTTTATGTTGCCTTAAAAACCTTAAAATGCAATGATGCTCTTTTATAGCAATTACCTTCTTATTCTACCCTAAAACCCCTAAATTGTTATGAATTCCCTCCAACCTCATTTCCATATTATTCTACTCTTGAAACCTTAAAGTGCAAGGGTTAACATCTTCACCACATAAAGTTGAAGAGGAGAGGGAAATCCTCTAAGAGAGGTCCCGGGTTCAAGTCTCCACCCTACCAAAAAGCTGAATTGGGTATCCAAAATCCAATTGATAATGTTAGTGCGGACAGGATCGGGTGAAACTCCCGGATGACTTTGACGGTGTAGAACCTCCTGTTCAGGTGCAACTCCCGGATGACTTAAGTGTGTTCTTCAAATTAAGCTTATGGTTGTAAGCTAATAATAGCTAAAGCATATTATATTGAATACTTTAATTGTGCATTAAAGAGGAAGAATATATTCAAGAAGTTATTGGCCCCCGTTAGGCAAACAGGCTGAAGTTCAAAGCGTTTATAGAGATTAAAGCTGTATGAATGTCTTTAATTTTTTTTTTTTAAAAAGGCACTAACTTTACGCATTTATATATATTTTCTTGGTTATTGATATAATTAATAGTTTTTTAATTAATTTGTTTTTTTAATTTTATAATAAAATTAAAGTTAAATATTTTAATGATAATAATGTTTAATATTTTTTCATATTTTTTTATAATACAATAATATATTAGATTTTATCTAAATGTTTATTATAGGTAAGATGTAAGATTAAGAAATACTAATTTTTATTGTAGCTTGTAAACTTGTACAAATATTGTTTATTTTATTTTTTATATCCTCAAAGATGAAAAAAATAACAACATAGTTTTTCTTTGAGAAGGTGATGCATACCCTAGATTCAACTCTCTCTTACACTAGGGAAAGTGTAGGAGGTGTTTACTTTAGATTTGGTTATAATTCCTTGAGGATAGTCAGTCATTTATTCTAAATGCTTACTTTTGTGCAACTTTTGTCCCCAAAGCCAGTGTCTCAACATTGATCTCATTCTCCAAGGGTTAGGTGGATTGGTAATTTTCTGTCTGACCAGGAACTTACCAAGAAGAGACTTGAGTTCAAACCTTAAGGGTGTCAATTTGTAAAGGTAGTAGTTTGCTTTGAATCCTTTGAATGCACGTCAGATCGACAAAGATGGTATGAATCCTGAGCAACCGCAACCGATGGTCTCCCTCTTACGTCGGGTCAACAACAATGAGATGGAATAGGCTTGTTAGGATCAACCCTTGTGGTTTGAACCCTACACTTGTCAACTACTAAAAATAGTGTGGTTGTCCTTGATAGATGTATTACTTAATTTCTAAGAAAATTTTGGTATCACATTCAATAACTTGGTTTCTTGTATGCCCCTAAGGGTTAGGTGGACTGGTAATTGTCTATCTATCCAAACACTTACCAAGAAGAGACCTAGGTTCAAACCTTAGGGGCATGTTTGTTGCAAAGCTAGTAGTCTGATTTGAATCTTCTAAGTATGTGTTAGACCGACAACAATGATACGAATCATGAGTAACAAATGGTCCCCTTTCACGCTAATTCAACAATAGCAAGGTGGTATAGGCTTGTTGGGAGCAACCCCTATGGTTTGAACCTTGCACTTGGTAGTTACTAAAAATAGTGTGGATGTAACCAACTCTCCTATGTATCAAAAAAAAACTTGGCTTCCAGTATTTCTAAGTATTGAGTGTTAAAGCTCCCCTCAATGTTCCTCAAGGTATTTAATCTTTGATTCATATAAGCTTAGAGTGGAGTCCAATAAAAAGATCCTCTAAATATTATCAATTAGCTATTGCATTCTTCTTTGAACTTTCCAACTTTGAATTTTACAAGATCAATATCAAATTCCTCATTTAGTTTTTTGAAAAGTCTTTCGTACACATGATAAATTTTCTCTTATATATTTTTTGACCTATAATATTTCCCCATTGGTAGTTTATTTTACGTTAGGCTATAAAATAACGAGGTGGAATAGGTTTGGTGGATGCAGTCCCTGTGGTTTGAACCTTATTCTTGTCAACTACTAAAAATAATGCAGTTGTAACTAACTCTCATATCAAACAAAAAAATAAATATATATTTCCCGTTAGAAGTATTTTATTTTTCATCATCAATCAATATCTGTTGACAAAACTTCATAATCAAAAGGAACATCACCCTCACCATCATGTGGAGCACCATATCCTACACAAACAATACGAGCATTAGGAAATAGTATTTGAAAAATCTTAGGAAACAATATCTTTAAATAATAATAGAAAGAATAGTACCTCCAATTTCATTAAGATTTTTTAAACTAGAAATAAGTATAAAGCGCTCACAAGTATATTCTAACATCTTATCTTTAGGAATTAATAGAGAGTCTTTAACAAGTAAAATTTTTCTAAAACATTAACATAACATAATATCTCAGTATTGTTAAAAAACATTAAAAATCTTTGAATAATAACTAGTCATGTAATAAGTTAAGAGCATCATCATTATCTGAAATAAATTTTGAAATTGAGAAACCAATGACAAGCTTGTAAACTCAAATACAACATATTTATTTATGTTCTAAGTTTTCAAAATTATATTAAAAATAAAATAACATTAAGATACTCTAAACTTTTCTTAGAGTGGTGATGTTATTTCTTTTTCCTTTCATATTATATGTACAACAATAGTCGCACATTTTTTTTAAGATTGTGATTTTTATATTAAATATTAATCATTGAATTTTAATTGTTTTGTTTATTGAAAAATTAGGTTGGAGTTTTAAATTTGATTAAATATTATTTAATAATATTAAAAGTATAATTGTGTTATTTAATTATAATGATTAAATTTAATAGTGTTGCTTCTTTTATATATATATATAAAGTGTAATTTATATTTAATATATAGAGAGGGGAGTTGGTTACATCTACACTATTTTTAGTAAATGCTAGGTACAAGGTTCAAACTATACTATTTTTAGTAAATGCTAGGTACAAGGTTCAAACTAGAGGGGCTACTCCCAACAAGCATATACCACCTTGTTATTGTTGATTCAACATGAGGAGGACTACAGGTTGCTCAAGATTTGTATCACCGTCGTTGATCTAGCATGCACTCAGAGGATTCAGATCAGGACAACAGGTCGCTCAATATTCGTACCACCATCGTCGATCTAGCACGCACTCAGAATTCATACTAGACTACTATCTTTGCAACAGGCATGCCCTCAAGGTTTAAACCTAAGTCTCTTCTTGGTAAGTGTTTGGCCAAACATAATTACTAATCCACCTAGCATTTAAAGGCTATATATAAAGTATAATTAATTACCAATCCACCTAGCTCTTGGTGGCTATATATAATCCACCTAACATTTGAAGGCTATATATAAAGTATATTTAATTACCAATCCACCTAGCCCTTGGAGGCTATATATAAAGTATAATTAATAGGCAAGATACTCACCTAGTCCTTGGAGGCTATATATAAAGTTTAATTAATAGGCAAGACACTGGTTATAGTGGTAGCATCATGATATAACGCTACCACGTTACGATTGAAAGCAATGGACTTGACCCTCTGAGTAGTTGTTAAAAAGGAAAGGTAGTTGTCGATTCCTTTATGTATTAGAAAAAATAATAATTAATAAAGTATAGTGTTAGGGGTGGCATCACAGCGTGTTCTCAAACTTTTACTAGTTTATTGAAAGTTGATATCTCTAAATGAGACAGCTTTGTTGTAATCTTATTCTTAATTTTTGTATGTTTTTTTTATTTCAATAAAAAATTTACCCTTTTTTAATCAATATAAGTTTATTTTAATATATATATAATTTATGTAATATTTGTGTTGTAATAATATTATTCTATTTTAATTAAATTAAATAAAAAAAATCTAAATAATTAATTTTTTTAGCTTTTAATAACAAAAATTAAGTTTATGAATAATATTAAATGAATATTAAAATACCTTATTAATACAATGTGGTTGAATCTTTTTCTTATTTCATATAATCCTTTAAAATATACAATTATATTTTAATTCATAAATTTATGAAGTACTAGTTTTTTTTCTTATTATTATAATTATTTTTAAATTGTGGCATATATATTGACTTTCTATATATTGTACAACTAAAAATAAAAGTAAAATATAAAGTTTGCAATTTTTTGTTTTATTTTTTAACCTTCATAATTCCTAGTATGTTGGATAAAGATGAAGCAAAAAGTTGCATAATCAAATTAGTATAGTCTACTAGCAAGCACTTAATTATTACAAATCAACTTATCTTTTTTGGACAACAAAGTTTACAAAATTTCACATTCTAGACTTTAAACTAACTTTTAAAACTATGATATTATTACAAATCAACTTATCTTTTTTGGACAACAAAGTTTACAAAATTTCACATTCTAGACTTTAAACTAACTTTTAAAACTATGATATGCAAGTGCGATTTCAAATTTCATTAATTTTTTTTTTTATTAGAGGAATTGATAATATGTTATAATTTTCTATGAATGTTCTTGGGTTTGAATCTTGCTCCTTTTTGTCAATGTAACCTCTAGTTACATCAGATAAGCCTTTTAAATAATCAACTATGCTAATGCAACATGTCCATCGATACTATGGGGTCCGAGGAATTGAAACTTTGGTCCATACACTCCTAAAAAAATATATGTTTTGATGGTTGAACCAAACCCTCAGGCCCTCGTTAAGTTCTTTTAATTAATAAGTTACATATAAATAATAAATAATAAGATATAAATATGATGAACCCTTACTTTACCCTAAAATTTCATCTCATGAGTTCCCAAAGGATAGTTAAATGGTTCCGAATTTAGCTATTCTTCAAAAGGCCCAAGATTCAAATTGCCAGCGTGTGGCTATGTGTATTAAATCATAGAGGTTTCTCACACTAACCAAATAAAAAAATCATCTTTAAACCCTCATAAAAACCGCATTCAATTTCCTAAAAAGTTGGGTCTCGTAAACTTAATCTTTAAGTAAACTAAATATCATAAAGGTTCATTTATTTATTTATTTATTTATTTATTTATATATATATATATATATATATATATATTTCATATTAGTGTATATGTTTGTGTTTGACTAGTACATTTATATTTTAATTGGTAAAATTATGTAATATGTTTTTAATTTAGTTGTATTCTATATTTTATAGTTTTTATTTTTTATTTTATCATGTAAACATATGTTATATTGTTTAAATAAAAAACGAAGTGATATGTATAGTTAAGAGTTGCCTTATTAATGCTAAGCATTATTATTTGTATATTCTTAGATCCATGCCACCTTAGATGAATTTTTATTTATTATTTTTAAAATTAATATATATATAAATTATTTAATATAGATTAATATATTATATAAATTTAATATTTTTTTATAGGTTTATAATTTTTTAAGAACATTATTTACCATCTAATTAGTATTTATATATTTAATATCTCTTTTATATATTTTCGTAGATGATAATTAATTCAATTATCTAATGAAGATTATAAAACAACCACTAAGAAGTATGTTTACAAAAATATAGATGTTTTATTTATTTATTTGACATTTATTTTGGATTAATAAAACTTCTAATATCAATTAGAATGCATTTATATATTTAGTTATTTTTAAGTATTTTAGTGGTTAAACAAGTTCATCTTGTTTATTCATATTGTTGAAGCAATGTGTATAATTGTTACATGAATATGAATGTTGTAACACCTACATGTCAAGAAGTAGTGAAGATCTATTATAGCCATATTCAAAAAAATATGATTTCAAACAACTGATTAGGTACGACTTTGATCTTCTTAATGTACCTTAATTATCATTCTTAGAGATGATTATAAAAAAAATATTTGTTAAAAGATGATGCCAAACACAACCTTTTTTTTTTAAGTAATCAATTTACGAACAAAAGTGCATGGCGGATTAGGTCATCCATGAATTAAGCTATTGATATTTAGTTGCACTAAGAGTTACCACTTTATCATGTCAATATAGCCTTAATAAGTTATGCAAGCTTTTGGCCATCCTTATGGGGGACTTTTCACTTTTATTAAGATCCTTTTTAGTTTTATATCTATTTTCAATTAGAATAACTCCAATATTTCTTTTACATGCTAAATTTTAAATTCTTAGATTTTACATTCAATATATTTCTATATTAATATTTTTATTATTATTTTTTAATAAGCTATGTGTGGATTTTATTGGGGTCACTCTTGTTACGAAAACAAAACATTTCATTGCTCTCATTACATTTGTAACAAGTTAATTAAAACATATCCAACTTTATCTGTTTCCACAATCAACTCCTTTTATATCAAATGCCTTTCAAAAATTTAAATTCTATCAAAACTGCAAATGGCTAAAATATTTGCTTCCCAACTTCTATATGCAAAAATATCTTGACAATAACAACCTCAATTTCTTAATACTTTTTTTATGGTTTTTATCCATTCCTCCAATATTCCAAGATATTATTTTCATTGTTATAAATAAATTTTATTTGTGGGTTTAGCCCCACTTCTGATATTTGCTTTTGTTTTTCCGTATCAACATCCCTTTGTGTTTCTTTTTCTCTTTACTTTTGCTTCTTAGGTCTTCCTCTTTTTTTTCATTTCCAACAATACTTTCCTCTTCATCAATCTTTTCAATATTCTCACACTGATCATAGTAAGACTTATCATCTTTAGGTTTACCTTGTTTTGAAGGATCAAAAGTGCAAGGGATAATCTCAAAAGCACAATCTTCTTTATGTTGCCTTAAAAACCTTAAAGTGCAATGATGCTCTTTTATAGCAATTACCTTCTTATTCTACCCTAAAACCCCTAAATTGTTATGAATTCCCTCCAACCTCATTTCCATATTATTCTACTCTTGAAACCTTAAAGTGCAAGGGATAACATCTTCACCACTTTTACTTTTATTACCTAAAGAGGATTCTATACTACTAGAGGAAATTACCTTGAATAAACTTGACCTCTTTGCTATCTTTTTTTAGGTTTTATCTCCACATTTTATTTTGCATATTTAATTCCTTCTAAACTTGCCAAATGATATTGTAGATAGGCTTTATTTGTCTCTTCTTTTGGAGTGGAATATCCTTGATCTGATCTAACTTCTTTTATTGTATAATTTTCTTGCTTCATCTTAAAGTTTATCTCATGGCTAGATTTTTTTGTCTCTTTCTTCGTAGTTTTTACTTTGCAAACTCTTGCTATAAGTTCAATATCAAAATAATTGTGGCAACGAAATGCAATATTTTCATAATGTACTTGTTGATCTCATTCTCTCGATTCAGATTTAATCTTAATGGATCATGGTAAATATTTTTAAATATCCATAGCAACACATATTTGACTATATATAGCATGATTTCACTCCTTAGTTTTCGGTCCTTCCTCGATGAATTTCCCTAGGTTATTTCTAATATTCTTCCAAATATTCTTATTTATAAGCTGATATGGAAGTTCAAAAAACCTAACCCACAGAAGCTTCTTAAAAGTTTCTGTCTCAACAGAAAAAAATTCAGTCCATGGTCTCAAATAAAGTGTATTTCTTCCCCTAAACCATGGGCCACCAACCATTATTTTATCCCTAAATTCTAAACTATAAAATATGATGATGAAAAAATATTTAGGAAGAAAAATCATGGAATAATTTGAATTCAATCCTCACTTCCACTTGATCCAATTTTGAATCTCTAAAAACCTTGGCCATGATGTATGGAACTTACATATGAACCCTCTACTTTTAAGAACCATTATATCATTGTCAATCATCTCATCCTTGATATTTACTTTAGGTGTAACATCTACTATCTAGACTGGACTTGCTATGTATTCTGCTCATCTCAGACTTGGGCCTCCATACTTCCAACTATGGTATTTTGATTTTTAGCTAAGGCATATTCAATTCTCATTAGTACTTTCAAATATGACTTTCCTTCCACAATAGCTAATGGGTCTTGCTCTTGGATTACACTCTATTTTTGTTCACACTCCCTCTCTACTTGCACTTGTTGGTCAAGGCTTGCATTCTCTGTTGCCTCACACTTGCTTCCCACTTGCACTCCCTCGTGGCTCATAATTTCTTGTGTCTCTTATTTTTCACAATGTTCCTTCACTTCAACAATTTTTTGGAAACAATATTTCATGCATTCGTGGTAATATTTTAAAGTATTGATGCACTCCAAATGAACCTACCGCTCTTTTTCCATGACTAAATCCTAGATCACACTCCCTCTTAGTTTGCACTTCCTTTTGGATCATAATTTCTCTTGGCTTGCACTCTCTCCTACCTTACACTCACTCCCAAATTGTACTCCCTCTTGGCTCACAATTTCCCTTGTATCTTTTTTTTGTCGATATTCCTTGCACAGTCTCTCTCATCGCTCTTCTATCATGATTGAATCTCAACTTGCACTCCCTCTAGGTTCACACCCCCTCTTTGATCTCATTCGCTCCCTACTTGCACAGTCACTCCCAACTTACACTTGCAACCACTGTTGTACTTACTCTGACTCAAGCTCACACTCACTTTTGGCTGCACTCACTCACATTTGCTTTTGGCTGCACTTACTCACACTTGCTTCCAATTGCACTCACTCTCGACTCATGCTTGTACTCATTGATACGAGTTACTCCCAGCTCATGATTACATTCATTGTTGCACTTACTCCCAACTCGCAATCGCACTCGCTATTGCACTTGCTCCTGACTTGTAATCACACTCATTACCACACTTACTCTCAGCTCATGCTCACACTCGTACTTGTTGTTGCACTTACTCCCAACTCGCACTTGCTACTGCACTTACTCCCAACTTGCGCTCGCACTCACACTCACTGCCCCACTTACTGTGAGCTTGTGTTTGCAATATTAATATATTTAATTATAAAAATATAATTTTCAATTATATTAAAGATATAATTTTATATAATACCGATTTAATTTTTAAAATTTTTAGGTTACATATTTTAAATATCTAAAAATAGAGATACTAATACCAATATGAATAGTAAGACATATTTATTATTAATATATATTATAATTCATATCTTAAGCCAATTTTTTTAATCCTATTGATCTTGAGTGTTCAAGATAGGTCATATTCCATGGAGAAGCCTCAAGTTTAATTCTCAATATATAAAATTAAAAGCCTAACAATTGTGAGTGAAGTATGATTGAATCCCACTAAGTTGTTCTAATCTCACTATAAACAAAAAATTCAGGGTAGGGCATTAAAAACTATTTATTTCTTTCATATTTATTTTATAAAATGAAACATAATCTTTTAAAACATTATTTGAACATTAATAAATTTAATAACATTCAAAATAGGACTAAAAATTTTATAATATATGTAATATAATTTTAAACCCCTCCCTCTTTATATATATAACCTCTTTTTTTTTCACCTCCATTTATCTACATTAATAATTAAATTAGAAAAAAAAATCTATTTTTGTTACAAATTATATCTATATGATTTTTTTTTTATATAGGGTTTTGAAAGGGTTACCCTTTCCCATTTACTAACATTAAACTATTTGGTGCGACCAAAATTTAAACCTTGGTATGGGCTACATCAAAATTTGTTTAACAAATTCTCGTAAGAATAATAATTTTAATATATTACAAAGCAAGCTATAATTCTCTATCTATTCAATTTAAAATTAATCTCTAATTTAAACCATTTTAGATTCATGTTGATGTATTTAAAAGTTGAAATATAAAATATGGATATAATTCTCTCTATATATAGAGACTAAATAAATTATCTAATAGTAGTAATAATATAGCATTGTTGACATAAATATACTAACTAGCATAAATTCAACTCAACATATATATAATATACAAGAGGATAGCTAAAATATTTGAGATGTTAATCTCAAACTACATGTGATACATAGTAAATCTCTACCTAGGTGGATTGGTAAGTGCTAGTCTGGCTAGGCACTTACTAAGAAGAGATCCAGGTTCAAACCTTGGGGAAGCCTATTTCAAAGGTAGTAGTTTGATCTGAATCCTTTGAGTGTGCTCCAGGTTGACGATGACAGTATGAATCCCGAGCACCCGATGGTCCATTTCATGTCGAGCTATAAAACAATAAGGTGGAATAGGTTTGGTGGATGCAACCCCGTGGTTTGAACCCTATGCTTGTCAGCTACTAAAAATATTATGGTTGTAACCAACTCTCCTATCAAAAACAAAAATATTTGTTAAGATGTATTTGAACAAATTTTATCTTTATGAGGAATTTATCATCTTGTTAAAATTTGTACTATATAGATTGAGAAGTGTTATATTAAAAGTCCTCTCTATATATGTTGACATTTGTGATGGTCAAACATTAGAATTTAAAGATAAAAATGAATTCTAAATGTTGATGTTGATTTCATCAACCTTCTTCTAGTGGTGTTTTATTTCATTTCTTTAAGCAAGATATAAGATCTTGTTATTGTTTGGCTACTGAGTTATCATTTGTCCTTTATATATGTTGAATATTTATGGATGCCATATGAATAAGTATAAATAAATATTTAAACATATGTGTAATAAAAAGGTTTTAAAAAATTCACATATATTAAAAAATATTTATATTTATGAAAGTATACCATTTTAATAATTATAATATCATGTGACTTAAAAATCTTGCACAATTTTATCTATCTAATATATCATGCATAGAGTAGCTAATTTATAAAGAAACATATTGCAATTCTAATGTTTTGCATGGTCTACGTGTAATAGACCTATAGTACTGTCGCTAATGCTTGATCTTAACATTAAATATAAGTACTTTTTAAATATAGATATAAATGCTGAAATTGTAATATGATTCTTTGCCAAGGATGACATGGTATGATGTAATCTTGAATAAGCCTAAGAGCATTTATTATACAATATAGTGGATTTATTGTAATATTTATTATGTAAACACTATGAGCCATGGTTGACCTTGTTGTGGTTACCTGTCTTATAAAATTAAAATTAACTTTAAAACCTTCCATGTCATGTTGGCTTAAGGTTATGATCATTTATGTATTTGGGATTTTGGTATTGGTATAAATACCCCACCACACCATATTAATTATTAGAGTGCAATGATTATTATTTATAGATACTAAAATCATTATTTATGGTGCCTATGGGTGCTTCCCAATATTTATATCTCTTTTTTTTTGTCCTTTTACTTTTTTGGTACAATATTTGAGTGGATGGATTGCTTCTATTCATTTGTAGAAAATATTGTAAATTTTGATATTGTATCAAAGTGGATATGGAGTTGCCTCATTTGGTCATGTAGAAATCGTCTTCAGAGCCTTTGACATTTCTTTTGAATTTTAGGACAAATATTTTCTCAGTATTTCAAATTTTTTGGCTTAAGAGATAAGAATTTTTTACCTTACTGTTTTGTAACATACTTCTAAAAGCATTGGAAAATAGCCCTATTATTTTTTCATGAGAAGAGCTTCAAAAATTTGCAAGAGGAGCATCTTTTACTACTTTGAAATTGATTCTTTAAAGAATCAAATTGTCTCCCTCAAAGTAGCAACATACACATGTTCATTTAAAATTAAATTATTGTCCTTTCCCACCCATTCATTTTGGCTTGACATCCAAGAGAAGAAAATTATGTAGCATTCTCCTGTAATAATGAGTGCTTTGCCTCTTTGTAAATGGTAGGGTTGCCATTGCACTAATGGGAGAGAATTAAAATCACTTGCTTCCCATAAGCACGAGTTTTAGACCCATTGAGTGCTATCTCTAGAGGAAGATGATAAAGAATTTTTAAATTTGGAGATCGTGTCATTCATTTCTATTGTTGTTGATTCATACCCTATCAAATCAATTGTGGCATGGTGGTTGGTTCGAAGGATAAAAAAGGAAATAAAAGGGATCAAGTTGCATCCCCCATTTTTACTCTTATTTATTGGTTAGAATTTCTATATAATACTTTCTTTATTTTTTACCAATTACTTCTACAAATAGATAAACAATAGAATGATCTTGGGGCTATGAGTTTAGATTTATGAATCCAACAAAGGACACTAATTTTATCTTGTGTTTTACTAATAAATATTGAGGAAAATATCATCATAGTGGGAATGTCCTCCCTTCTCAAAAATGATAATAGTATGGTGGTTGGTTGTCTTCTTTGCACCAAAGAGACCATGGTTTGAGCCTCTCTAATGCTTTACACTTAACATGCCAAGAAGGATTTCTCCTCAATAGACATGGCCACTCTTAGTGCCATGAACTAGATTCTTTTATACTTATATAACTCTTGCAACTATCATAATCGATTGAGTGTCAAAGTCATATAGGTTGAGAGGCAATAAAAAGGAGAATGATAAGTGGAAGACACTAGTGACTCACAAATCTCCAAGTGGTAATAGATAATTGGATTTTTCCTCTTTAAGGTTTGGATTTTTATTTTTATTTTTATTTTTGGAGGTCCATTAAGGAAAATCCCTTGTTTTGGGCACCAAATTGACATCAAGTTTTACTTGACACTATGAATGTCTATCTTCTAATTTTTTGTCCAGACATGCACCCAATAGTCACAACTCGACACTCAAAATTGGATGGACCAAAGGTAACTTCAATCCAACCTCCAGAGTAGGTTGGTTCCTTGTTAACTTAAAATGGTGTTGACACAATTAAAGCTCAAATAGGGTTTTGAGAAAAGGGTTAGAAAAAGGTTTAGGATTAGATATATTATAACAAATAGTGGTCGGATAGGCTAAAAGCATAGGCAACTACAGCAAAAAGCTCCCACAAATTATTTCTAGTATCCCATCACTCAAGATTAATAGCACCCAAACCCATGAAAACTTCATACATTAAAGCATAATAGAGATATATTGCAGAAAGCAATTCCAAAATCTAATATTGATAATCCAAATTAGAAGAATAGACCAATAGTTAGATTTAACATAAATAAACTTTCTAAAAACACATATCTAACTATGAATAGATTTCAATTACTCTCACAACTAGTAATCCAGTAAGTTGGGATGAACTAACCGCTAAAGTATTAACATAAATGCAGCTCAAAGCTTCTAACCTCTAGCACAAAGATGGTGAAGATGACAAATTTTGAGTTAAAAATCAGAGTAATGCTCCTTACATTAGTTCGCAAGTATTTTTACAGTAGGGCAAGAAAATAGACTAGAGAAAACCCTTAAAAATGAGGGTTTGACCTCTATTTATAGTTTGATAAATGAAAGAAATTTAGGAGACATAAAATATTACAAATTTACAACTTAGTAGAGATTTTTGCTAGCATTATCTTACTAGCTGGATAAGTCTAGGAAATTCGTTGTGAGTAATCCACCATGGTAGCTTAGCTCTATGTAACTTGCTGGTTCGTTGATGGTGGTTGGAGTTTAGACCATTAGAGACCATATTTGATCTGTTCATCGTTCTTGAAAACCCTACTCCATCGCAGATTTGTAACTGCTTCTAGTTCTTGTTCTTAAAAACCCTTGATGCTTCGTCTTCCCACCTTCCAACTGAATGCTTTCTGATCCGACAAGAATCTACCTTCAAATGCTTCAACAATATCAGCGTCTTCTCAACCATCGATGCTTTTCGAAGAACAGTTGCGATTAAACCTTCAAAATGCTCTATAAATTGGTGGAGAAGGAATAAAATACCATTCCACACTTTTTAATTGTTGATGTCAACTTTAGTGGCTTTAGTTTTATAGAATTAGATTCCAGCATAGAATGCACTAAGGAGCGAGTGGAATGAAGTTTGTTGATAATCCTCTACTTATCCTTCTCTCCCTTCTTCGATCTTAAAAAAATTGCAATTCGCACAAAAAAGCATGTTGACATCATCTTTACCTTCGTTGGAATGTGAAATCATCAATCCACACCGGGTGTAGTGCAAAATGAACTTTTCTTCGTTCTGCACTCCTCATAGTGTTTCCGATCTTATGTCTCCATTCCACACCAGAATACTCTTGGAACTCAACGGAATCAATTCTACCAACACTTAGTCACTAGAGCATGCAAAAAATCAACAATCTCCATTTCGCACTGAAAATAGTATAAAATGAACTTTTATTCGTTTCGCTCACTTTTAGCCTTAGAAACCAGCAGAATCAGGCTTCTTAGTACTTAGTCGTTGAAGTGTGTAGAATCCAAAAGAATCGATATTCTACACTTTTTATCATGTTGACATCATCTTTGCCCAAAAGTTTTGTAGAATCAGAGCTCGCCTGGAATCCGTTGCCAAATATACTGGGAACCGAGCGAAATGGAATTTTAGCTTGTTAAGGTGAAAAAAACTAAGTGTTGAGTGGATTGTGGAACTATCATTGTGGATCCACTCTAAAATACTCTATTTCCTCAACGAAATAGATAATTTCATGCCTTAGAATAATTTTCAATGTTTTCTAAGGATGTGGCCATTTTGGGCCTACATTTTGGCACCTCCCAAGTGGATTTTCTCGTAAATCCATAGAACTCAGGGTCTTATCCATTGGGAATTAGGAGTAAAAAATTTATTATCTTCAAAAATTGCTTTAAATAATAATTTCCATATAAAAACTACCTTCTAAAAACTTTATGAACATCCTAGAGGATAAACGTTCATATCAAGACCATGCTTCATACATCCGAGAGGATAACTATTCACATGGAGACTATGTCGAAAACAATAATATCTATACCACTCCATCAAAATTGTTCCAATGCTTCAAAAAAAAATAGCTATGTTCCCCTTATAAATCCTTCTTTAAAAAAATGATATGAATGCCTTCACACAATACTCATTTTTTACCTCTTTTTGACCTCGTGTTTTTATTCTTTCCTTTTGACAATGTCAGAGTAAAAATGAATCAACAAAATACAAAACTTCTACATGACTATAAAAATATACAAAACAAAAATTCTAAACTTGTGTCTCTTTAGGGTCTACATCTCTATCTAGCTCTTCTTCTTGCTTAGCCTCTTCCTCAGCATTTCCCTCTTGCTCTTGCTCAGCTTCTTCCTTAGGTGATGTTTGTTATTTATTTTCCTCTTCTACACTATCACCAAACATCTACACCACTAGTTTTAGGGTTTGTAGGGCTTGTTTCTAGGCTACTTCAGAGGGTTTGGAAGTTTCATTTAGTTGCTTATGGATGTACTATATCTCACCAATGTCTTCATAGTTTGCAGCACTTACTTTGTTTACCAAGTCTTCCATTAGATCTCTAAGCCTAGTAAAATCAATAATCATCTGTGAAGCCTGCTCTTGATCAATTGGCTCTTCCAGAGCATCAATTTTAGACTCATCTTGTAAGCTCTCATCAATACTCTTCTTAATTTATTCTATTGATAACAAAGAGTTATATTCCATCCATAGACCTCTGAAACCATTTTGAATCATTTCCTTATTTATATCCACTACATCCCTGATCATATTTTCCACTTTGTCAAATAATAGTGAAGTCTTTTGGAGGTCTGTGCTTCTTTACCACAATTCTAGCAGCAATTCTAGCATTATTTCACTCCTTATTATAATTTGGTTTAGCAAAGTCACTGAACCTACTATCTACTAGTTTATAAATTTGGTCAACTGGAATCACCATAGGTTGTATCTCTCCAGTGAAACTATCCAGATCCTTTTGAATATTTTGAAGTAGATGACTGGCATCATTCAAATAATCAATAATAGGTTGCAGCTCTGAGAATTTTTCAGAACTTTAGAGAGCAATTCATTTCTTACTTTCTTTAGCCCAACCTTGGAGAAGCCTAAAGATTTAGCCTTTTCAATTTGAAGTTGTTGCTTCAAACTCTGTATTTCCTTAGCATGTTTTTCATTTTTATTCTTGTGTTCTTCTATTTACTCTTTGAGATTATTAGCCTCCTGAAACTTGTCTTGCTAGTTCTTTATTTCTTTTTTTTAGAGCCTTCTCTACTTGTTTTTTATTGTCAATGGTCTTTTGAAGCTTTTCTATTTTCTTATCCACCTTTTCTTTGTATTATCATTTTTCACATAAAAAGTGTCCAAGTGAGCTTTGGCCATGACCAATTCATCTTCTGCATCTAGCTTTTCAATATCTTCTGTATATTCTTCTATGTGATAATCCTGAGCAGTCATCTCAGTTTTAGGCTTGCTTACAAGGGGAATCATGGATCTATATGTCCTTTGCCTTGAAACTGGATCAACAAACATGCTTCTCCTCTTTGTGGTCATTCTCTTGGAAGGTTTGGACAACTTCTCTACCCATAAATCTTGGATTTTTTTGTGAAGCTTCATGTTCCTTTTCCAACACTTATTGGGTATGGTAACTCATAGGAAGAGGAGAAGAGGCTACTAGGTATGCAAGAGTAGAATTAACAGTTGATAATAGGTGAGAAGAAGTAACTATAATGAAATGTGTGACCACAGTGGAATCTTTGACCACTGTTGCTATTGCAATTGGAAGACTCATGGAAACTGAAACAAAACTCATAGATGGATGAGTGGGTGTACTTAAAATAGTTTGCTTCTCATATGATGGAGGTGGTTGTAATGGCAAGGATGGAACTATGCGATATGAGGAAGAGAGAGTCTCCGATGATGAAGAAGGAATTTGAGGTGACCTTGGAGGAGATGGGTTAGTTTACCCCTCAATATTGATTGTGAAACAAGGGGTGAACTATGAGGGGGAGAAGGCACCTTTGTTTCAATATCTTGCTTAGAAAGGGAGGGAGATTTCTTTGGTAAATCCAAAGGATGAGGAGGAGAAGAGGGATTAGATACCATACCTTCACCTACTAATGTAGGGTATTCTGGAGTTGTCTCTATGTTTTGTTGTTGCACTTGTTATGTCAATTCTTTTGCAGATGAAATAGGGGTTTATTTAATAATTTCCTCTTTATCCAACTTCTATTTCTTGGAGATCTCCTTCTCGACTCTTTTTGGTACCCTTTTGACCTTTCTCTTGAAAACTTGCATGGCTGCTTGCTCACTTTCTATGTCTTCTTCAAACAACCCTTCCTGCACTGGTTCCTCCTGTAATGTCTATTCAGAAATCGGGTTTAATTCCACTATTGCTACAGTGGTGAAACTCACTAGTGTAAACGTAAAGTCTATATCCTTCTTATTCCAGTATATATCTATATTTGAGGGCTATCTACCCAGGGCTAGGTGCTTGGGCCTGCCTGTTGTCTCAATGACTGGTTTACTAATAGTCCTTTCATAATAATAGTGCATCTTACTCATCAACTACACCCCTTTTGGAAATTTCTCTATTTGTTCAGTTGAAGGCTGAAATATCTTTAGAATTTTAGCAGCAGTCAATGGAGTATCAGTTTCCTCTTCTTGGACTTCTTCTTGTGAGGGTGATAATGGGGATCTTGACCCATTTTATGACTTTTTATAGATTAGCACTACATTCCTTTTGTCTTTTGGCTTCCAAGTTGTGACATTCTTGTCATATCTATCAAAAAATTCATCATCAATTTTCAACCCAAACTTGGATTTCTCTTTACCAATTTTGACTCTCATCCTCCACTAGTCTGATATCTTGGCTTTGTTCCATTTTTTACTTTCACTACCAACAATGGTAGACTCTTGTGACTGATTTTTCTTTTTATTTTTAGTTTTTTCCTCAACTTATTTGATGGTAGACTCCTTCAATCGATGTTTTGCATTATTGTCTGGATCAAAATTAACAATTTGTTCATAGAAGTATAATCATAGGGGCATTTGTTGCATCTTGGATACATTCCACTCCAAAAGAGCAGTCTCCTTGTTATTTCTACCTTGTTAAAAATGAGGTCTGGGTTTTTTTTGAAATTTTTAGGTCATTTCTCCATACAGGGTTATGTTCCTCTTATGGAAAACATCATCCGGGTCATAACTCCATCCTTGAGGAATGTAAAATAGGCCCAACCTATCCAGGTATTGGTCAATTTTTTCACCCTGCCACTTCTTGGTAATGTTTATATCATCAACATTACGGTAAGTCAACAAACACTTCCTTTTTCTCCCAAAACCATCATTTAAATCTATAAATTCTGCTTGCCTCAAGTATTCTAAGGCGAATAACCTGTCTGTAACAAAATGGAGTAGAAAAAAAGGCTTACCAATGAAGCCATACAATCTAATGACTATACCCTCTATTAGGAGGTACCAATATCCTTCCTCGGTACCTTCTATTCTTAATAATTTCCTAGCCAGAGGTGGTAGCCTGAGGCATTCCCCATACATTATCTTCAATGTTGGCCCTAAAAATTCCAAATTAAATCTATACACAGACTCATTGCTTCTCAAATGAGAAGTCCAATAGTAAATAGGAATGGGGTCTCCATGGTTGTTCTTTTCTTTGACCAGAATCCAGGGCATCATGTACCTTACAACAACAAATAACATCTATACCAAGCTTGAGCAATACCGAAATCAAGGTGCATCAGAGCTCCTTTTCATTCTCACTAATTGCTCATGTATTCTTTGAGCAAGAAAAGCCATCCATAAATCCATACATCATTTTTTTGGAAATGTAGTATGCAGCGGCTATTTTCCAATCATTCACCATTCTATCAAAACCCAAACCCTCCATACAGGCTAACATGGAATATAGCTCTAGGTTAGCAAATTCGATGATAGGTATTGGAACTTTGGGCATTTTGTCTTCCTCTCTTATTCTTATAAACTAGAAATGAAGCCATATTTCTATGATTTTGTTTTCTTTCGAAGCCATTAATGAAGCATAAAACCTAGCTTATTCTTCTATATCAAATTTTTTAGGCTCTAAGGGTGGGCTCACCCCTACGGCAAACAAATCAAGGTAAAGCTCTTTGGAAATAGTGAATAGTGGTATGCCATTAAGATTTTTTATTGTCCTCTTCTTAGGGTCGTAATATCTAATCATTGCAGAAACTAATTTAGTACAAAGGTGAACCGAATCATAGATGTAAGAAAATAAGAAGGATTTTACGGTAATGGTACCTTAAGGTCGATTTGATCTCCCTTCGAAGCATCTGAATTCAAAATTACTTCTCAAGAAGGTCCTTCTTACTTGGGTCATTACTATGTCTACCAATCACCTGGTCTGGTCCACATGGACGTCTACCTTTGCTCCCATTTTATGTACTTATGTTAGTAATTTCTTTGAAGCTATTTTTACAAGCAATTATCAAATGCTTTATCTAGAATTCACAAATGATGCTCAACTATCATTCTACTCTCTTTCGCTTAGTGAATGTTTCTTTTGGTCGAATGAGTAGATTTTTGTGTTTTGGCACTTTTAAATTTCCCATGCATATACACCCTTCACCATTAATGCGACCACTGCATGAAATTTTTGTTGGCACACTTTTCAAAATAATTTCATTCCTTTCAACAGCTTTGAGGTACAATTCTGCTTTTTGATTGGTCAAAATTCAAACCTGCTCCATACCCTCACGACATAGCTTTATCCTTTTTTCCCTTTTGTTGGAGCGGCATGGAAAATATTTTCTGCTCAAAAGTACTCTAGCACCTTGGAGGATTGAAATATTCGTTATTTCGCTCAACAAGTAGTCATAGTTTCGATGGATTAGAAACTTGTTATGGAATGGTGTGATGCAGAATTCATTTTCTGCTCAAAATACTCTTGAATTCTGATGGATTAGCAACCTGGGTTATTCCACTACCAAATTAGACCTTTTAAGTGCGTAATATAACGCATGCGGTATTCCATCATAATTGTAGTTCATCTGAGTGCGGATTGGAGCTCACCTATCATTCTGTTGCTTCCTCAATTTATTTTAGTGCAAAATGGAGACTTGTTGCACTCTTGGGAAAACGTAGTCTATTCTGCAACTTTTTCTTTTATTTCTATTTTTTTATACAATATGCTATCAAAACAAAACTTGATATAAAATACAAAAAATAATATGATATAAAATATGTACATATATTACAATGAGCTTATATTTCAATCAAAATAGAGTTTAAGATGAAAACCATTAACCGGAATTGGTTGTATGTTTCCCTCCAGATCTTCAAGCTAAAAAACATTGATCTCTTTAACCTCTACTATCTTGAAAGGGCCATCCTAGAGGGAGTCAATCCCATGATGATGTCTTGGTTTAGCTCTTTCAACATTCCACCTGAGTACAGAGTCTCCAACTTAGAATTTAATTAACCTTACCTTCTTGTCAAACCATACCTTGATGTCCACTAAATGCTTTTGAAATTTCTCATAGGCTTGAGTTATCTTCTCTTCTAACTGCAATATGTTGTCAACATTGTTTCTACTGGATTTTATTCAAATTCCTCCTCTATGTTTATCAGCTTGAGTGTTGGAATCTCCAAATGGATAGGTAACACTGCCTCCTTACCATACACTAAGGCATAAGAATAATTCTTTATGGACTTATTAATAGTAATTATGTCTGCCCACAAAGCTTGCTCTAGCATTAGGTGCCAAATTCTTTTATTTCCCTCTAGTGATCTTCTCAAAATCCTTAAAATATTCTTGTTAGTTGATTCTACAAGTTCATTCCCTTTAGGGTAGTAATTTAAAGTATTCTTAATGGTGATGCCATACTTATTGGAAAAACTCAAATGTATTTGGCTCCTATGAATGTTGGTCCATTGTCACTCACCAAGGCTTTCAAAACACCAAACCTTGAAATCAAACCTTCCATAAAATTTATCACTACTTTTTGGTATGATTTCTTTGTATGAATAGCTTCTACCCATCTGGTGAGGCAGTCTGTAGTAGTCATAATATACTTGTGCTTAGTTGAAGAATGGATATTGATAACTCCTATGAAGTTCAAACCCCATTTCTAAAAGAGTTATTCCACCTGGATTGACTTAAGGGGGTATGAAGCATTCCTTGTCCTCCCTACATGTTGCTGGTATTTATCACAAGCTCCAGTGACTTTGAAGGTATCAACAAATATGGTAGGCCAGTAATAGCATGCTCTAATAATTTTCAAAGTTGTAACTCTACCTAATAAATGTCCTCTAGATGGTCCTCCATGGAACTCCTCTATGACCTTTTGTTATTGATCATATTTTAAGCACTTAAGGAGAACTCCATCAAGATTTCTTTTGTACAAATCTTCTAGAAATAAGATATACTTCAAAGCTTACAGTTTGTATCTTCTTCTTTGTGATGCATTAATATTAGGAGGGCATTACCCCAATTTTAAAGTACTTGATCATCTGATCTACCTAGTTTGATTCATCTAAATGTAATCCTTCAATCTAATAATTTGTTGTTGCCTGACAAGCTATTACCTTTGCTGAAACTACTCCTTCTGTCAGACCTCGACATAAGGCTCTTCCTCTTACCAGCTTGGTAGGATGGATTTCCAAGTCATATTCTTATATTTTAGTAATCCAACCAGCTCTCTTACCTCCTAGTTCTCCTTGTAGATTAAAATTTCTTACATCTAGATGAGCAACATAAACCAGGGTCTTGCTTTGAACCAAGTACTACCTAAATTTCTTCAATGATTTCATTACAACAAATACTTGTTTCTCAATAAAATTATACTTAACCTGGTACTCATGTTGATTTTGTCTCCAAAATAATATAAGGTGCTCCTCTCCTTGATATTTTTTTTTGGGTGATCACTGATGCATAACTTTCCTTAGCTCCATAAGCATAAAGGATGAAATATTTTGCTGAAATCAAGATTTACTAGTACTATAGTTGTAGCAATGGACTAATTGATAATTTCAAAGGCTTGCTTTCTTACCTCAATCCATTTGAAATCTACATCTTTCTTTAGCAGTTCTGATATAGGCCTCACCTTCTGAGCAAAGTCAAAGATGAATTTCCTAAAAAAATTATTTGACCAAAGAAGGACTACAAGGCTTTCTTGTTTACAGGCAATGGAAGAGCAAGAATGGATTTTATTCTGTTTGGATCTATTTCCATACCTTATTTTGAGACCACATGACCTAGAAAATTTCCCTCATGTACTGCAAAAAATGATTTCTTCGGATTGAGAGAGATGCCAAATTCTTTGTACTTTTGAAAAACTTGTTCAAGGTGTGCTAAGTGGTCATGCTTGTTGTGGTAAAACATAGTTATGTCATCTAAATAGATTAGAATAATCTTGTTAATTAGTTCCCCAAAGGCATAGTTCATTGCTATCTAAAATTTGGCTCCTGCATTGGACAACCCAAAAGGTATTCTCTAGTAGGCAAATGTGCCCCATTTTTTGGTGAATATTTTTTAATACTGATCTTCATTCTTCAACCAAAGTTGGTTATATCCAAATAAATCGTATAGCAATGAGAACCTTTCTGCCTCTGCCACTATCTGTACTATTTGATCAATCTGTGGAAGGGGATAATGATCCTTAAGTGATGCTTGGTTAAGTTTTTTTAAATCCACACACAAACGAATATCACCATTTTTTTCTCATAGGTACCAAGTTGGCTACCCATGTTAAATTTTTAATTGGATATATGATCTTAGCCTTCAATAACTTCAAGAGATCCTATTTCATTATGGCTTCAATCCTTAGATTTATAGGCCTTTTCTTATGTTTGAATGACTTGGCATTAGGCTCTAGCTCAATGGTGTGTTGGATAACCTTTTTTTCATATACTTTGAGGTCTTCATATGATCAAACCACAATGTCTTGGTACTTCATACATAAATCTTTTATATTCTCATCTTCCTTTGTAGAACACCAGATTCTAATCTTGAGCTTCTTTTCTTTTTCTATTTCAACTTTTTTATAGATTCTATCATTGACTTCCATGGATCTGATCCTTTTCCTATCTTCATTTTCAAACAGGCTCTCTAGAGTGACCAAACCTCTAGGTATGTGATTGTTCTTAAGTTGAATGACATCTTGTCGATCAATAGCTTTTGGATGGTTTGAAGTTAGCTCCCATTACTACCAAGGAATCTACCAAAGTATTATTTTCTCTTGAAACAAAATTTATGTTTAGGGCATGAAAGGATTCCATAAAATCCCACACCCTATTTATATATGCTTTCAGGTAATGATGCTTACTGATGCACCTTTCTCTTACCTGATTTACTATCAATTCAGAGTTGCCCTATATTTTCAATATCTTAATGCCCATATAACTGCTTGCATAATTCCAAGGCATAGAGCCTCATATTCTGCAGCATTATTGGTGCATGCCCATGTTATTCTGTAGGCAAAACTCTTTATCCCTTCTGATTGGAAATGTAATACCACACCAGCACTAGCATCATTTCTACA
This sequence comes from Wollemia nobilis, assembly GCA_028583015.1. Classification (NCBI taxonomy): domain Eukaryota; kingdom Viridiplantae; phylum Streptophyta; class Pinopsida; order Araucariales; family Araucariaceae; genus Wollemia; species Wollemia nobilis. Next base: position 5,139,229 of record JAQPPZ010000374.1, read on the forward strand.
TCTAGAACCATCAAAGTGTATGGTCCATGTTTCCTTTTATCTCAAATACTGATTAGATATAACAGGAACTTTCTTCTCTGATTCTGCAGAAATAATGTATGTGCCCATACATATCCCAAAATGACTGTAATCCTCTCTTAAAGGTAGCTCATCTTCAATTTCCAACTCCTTGAAGTTATCCACTAATTCAAATTCCTCAAGATGATTGAGATTACACATGTGCCTTTCAATTTTTTCAATATGGTAAGACATTGGCTTTTCAGGTGTTATTCTTCTCATCTTTCCTTTGAAAGGAATAACCATGCTAGAATAGTCCATATACATGTCATGAAAATGGTAGTATTGGCTATCCCTCCCATCCTAAACCCTCCTTCTGGGATGTTACCATGATGAATACCTTCATACTCAAGGATGTTGACTATGGCTCATTTTCCTTGTTCTCATTACCTCCTCTATTCGACCAATCAAAACTAGCAAATATGACCAAAGCTTTGAAGTTAAGGAGGTCACAACAGTCCCTACCAATTAATAAAGTTTCATTTGTTTCTAAATTGAATGATGCTCTAGTGGTGGATATTCCTTAGAATATATTTAGAGCTTGAACCTCACCCTAACTGTGAGAGTATTATTTGTAAATGTATACGTATTTGGCTTAACCGAACAACCATTCAAAGATGGATCACCCCTTCTTGAGGATCTAAAATATCTACCTATGAATTCATGATGGTTGGGAGAGGGTATTTCAGATTTATTTTCTCCTCCATAAAGTCAAGGGATGCAATATTTCAATGAAATCCTTCATACCTTAGATCAAGCCCCCTCTACATGATGCCCTCATCAGTCAATTTCAACCCACAAGTGGAAGAACTAGAAGAAGTATCAATTTGGATAATACTACCATTTTTACCCCTCTATTTATGGAATGAACCGACTCTTGATATGATAGGTAACTCTATTGGCATGCTTGTATATTAGGCTCCTCCAAAGGTCAATAATGCAACTTGTGCTAGGTTGTGTTCAAGTTAATCTAAAAAAAAGGTATCCTAAAAACATAAATGTAAAATTTTTGGATTGGATCCATACCTAGCCACTAAATTATGATCACATTCCCTTTAAATATATTACTTATCATCGATATAGCCATTTCTCAAGGAATTTTCCCACTAATGTATAACAAGATATAAAGGAGGAATATCAAGAATTCTAAATAGTAATAAGAAAACAACATATAAGATCTAGAAGTAGAAGAAGGAGACCTCAACCATAGCCAAAATACCTAGTTTGCATTCAGACTCTATTTTGCAACCGAGTCTCAGTCGAACCATGTTTTGCAATCAGTTTGTGATCGAACCTTATTTTACAACTGATTTTGGCCAAGCCTATTTTTACACTTGATTCACATCCAAGATCTATTTTACAATCAGGTCGTGATTGCACCATGTTTTGCATTCGATTTACAATCGGTCCCTATTTTACACCCAGATTGTCAAATTTTCCACTTATTTATAATTTTTGGTGAAAAATAAAGGTAATTCACCATGTCTCCTACATGAAGTTGGCCAAGATTTGCTAGGGTTTCAAAATAGATTTACCTTTTTATATAATTACATTTCAGGTTCGACCCCTTATGCATAACCTTGGCCAAAAAGATAAAATAATAATAAGTTCTTGATTTTATCAAAAAATGAGGAAGAGGAACATCCAAGCACATCTAAAAAAGGGAAAGATCCATAACATCCTAAAATTGAAGATGAAGTAGAGGAAACTCAGGCTACCAAATAAAAACTTCAAGAAGAGGAGATTGAAAAAATAGAAGAGACTCAATTAATAGCAACACTGATTCTAGGAGAAACCATAGCCACCAGATATTCTACTAGAGGGAGAAAATATAATCAAGAGGTAAGAACATAACACAAAAATATAGATATTCAAAAGAAAACACAAACAACCTTAGATTTCAATAAGGCTAAGAAGCCACTTAATAAATGAAGGATCTATCATGGAATGGAAGGGAATTTGGTAGTCCCCTAAAAAAACAACTTAAGTCAATTAATATCCCAACAAAATCAAATGGTTATCTACATTCAATAAATTAAATTGAAATAGCAATTAGCAAGAATAGAATGGAAAAATATATGGAGATCCTAAGACCTAAAAGCAATAGATTTATAAGTGTCTCAGGGAGGCTTCTCTTTGCATGGGATCCATAGGCCTTGATATGTCTTAATAAAATGGATACTCAAATTGGATAGTAGCTTCTTTCTCCTCTCCACAAGGATAGACTTGGACCATGGTCAATTTGTATGGACCAAATAACTTCGTCTTAAAACAAGAGGCTTGGAAAAGTCTTCAGCTTTGGATTCATCAAGAAAGACCCCCAAATTTAATTATATTAGGGGATTTGAATGTGACTTTAGCCCAATGAGAGAAAAAAGAGTCATTCCCTCAAAATATCCTTCTAATGACCTAGTTATGCAAATTATAAAAGAGTTGGAAAATTTAAATGGATAAATAGAAGAGTTGGGCTTAAATTCATTGTAGAAAGATTAGATGGATTCTTGATACAAGAAGAACTACTCAGGTATCCACTTGTATCAAGTGGAAGTTCAATATTAGATCATAAGCCTATCTATTTGGATACAAGTGATGGTTCTCTTGGAAAAAGGAATATTTTTTTCAAATACAATCTAGAATGGATGGAGGATGATGAGTTTGCACCTATAGTAGAAAGTATCTAGAAGCAGCATTTTTGTGCAAATGGTTCCCAAGAGGTATGTAAAATAAAAAAAAATTCAATCTCAAGAAAGCCATTAGGGACTAGATTTCTAATAAAACTAAAGTTCAAAATAGGTCAAGCATATTGCTAGAAAAAATGAAGAAAGCAAAGAAAGAGATAGGTTATCGTCCTCCAACCCATCAATAGGAAGAGAAAAGATTTTTATTAAACTAATAAATGGATCAAGATTTTAGAGAAGAAGAGACACATTGGAAACTTCAATCAAGAATGATTTGACTCAAGAAAGGAGACAAAAACAAATTATTTTCATCTAAAGATAATGTAGTACTACCAACAAAATACAATTAGAGAGATTCACAAAACTAAAGATATTTATTCTGATCATATGCTTATAAAGGAACTAGCAAGAGATCATTACTCAACCCTTCTCACAAGGACCATAGTAAATCAATAGGCTCAGGCAACTCTCCTAAATAGCATTCCTCTTTTGTTAAAAAATAGAGATAAAGAAGATATCTCTTCAACGACAACCAAAGAAGAGTTGAAATAAGTTATACGTTCATTGCCCAAGGATAAAGCCCTAGGACCAAATGGCTTCACCAACAATTTTATGAAATTATAGGAGATGACCTATTGGAAATGATAGAAGAGACAAGGATAAGAGGTAATCTATCTCATAAAATTAAGTCTAGTTTATTAGCTTTAATTTCAATAGGAAAAAATATGGTTACTTTTGACATATTCAAACTTATATCTTTGTGCAATTGCACTTATAAGATGACTAAAATAATAAAAAAATCTAATTAAAAGGAATATTAATGAATTGATAGAGTCAGAAAAATGGGATTTTATTCTAGGGAATAAATATATGACAACATTATAATGAGTCATGAATCCCTACACTCAAGTGCCAAGTCCAAAAAATGAATAGCCATTAAAATTGATATGGCTAATGCTTTTGAGAATGTAATTATTGACATTTTAACACGGGTGTTAGCCAAATTTAGATTTTTGGCTAAAATGATAAATTGTATAAGAGCTTGCATAGAGGGACCTTGAATAGCCCCTCTAGTCAGTGGGGAACCTGCTAACTTCCTTAAAGCCACTAGGGGATTAAAGCAATGGTGTCCTCTCTCCCCTTATTTTTATATCCTTCTAGCTAAAACTTTAAGGAGGACCCTAACCAAATTTAAAAGGAGGAAAGAACTCTTAGGAATTAGAGTAGCTATAGGATATAGAACAATCACTTATGCTCAATTTTTAGATGACAATATTTTACTAGGGTAAGCCACAAAACTGAATGTTAAGCTAATCAAAGAAGTTTTAGATTGTTTCTCTTCAACCACAAGGGAATATATAAACACCCAAAAGAGCAAATTTTATACTATAAATACTTCAATAGCAAAAGATAAAGGTTTCTCTTAGATTTTAGGATTTCACAAAGGTAGTGATACCTTTAACTACCTAGGTGTTCCTATGGGTTTCCAAAAAAAATAGGAAACTTGGAATGTAATTCTAGAAAATATTTCAAGGAGAATACAACAGTATAACAATGGTTGGTTGAGTTTGTTTAGAAGATTTATTTTAATCAAATCAATATTAGCAAGTCTTCCCATATATCAATTTTTTGTGTATCATGCACTCTTATATATCTTGAAAAAGTTAGATGCAATGTTAAGAACTTTTCTATGGCAAGGGGGAAGGCAATTAGATAGTAAAAAGTTCCATTTGGTCAATTGGGAGATTGTTGGCAAGCTTTCTTTGTCAATTGGAATTAAAAAAACAATTATTAGCAAGGCACTAAGTGCTAAGCTACTTTAAAATTTGCTAACTCTACTAGACACTCCATGGAAGCAAATCTTAAAATGCAAATATCTTATGATGTTGTATAATTGATAGGTTGTGAAATGGGATAAAAAATAGCTCAGGAACAAGGCATTAAACAACTTCATGTACATGGTGATTCAAGACTTGTGATCTCTACCCTATCTAAGGGGAAGGATTTCTCATCAGTCCAACTACAAATAGTTCAAAGAAGACTAAGATAATTGGAGCAAAATTTTGAATATATACAATACTCCCATATTGGAAGGAGGCATAATATGGTGGTTGATAGCCTTGCAAATGAGGCCATAAACATAGTCTAATTGCATCTCAATGTAATAAAAATAAATAAAAATAGACAACATGAGTGGCACAAATAATAGGAAGTATATGGCAATTTTAGAACCTTTGGAGATTCTTAAGCCTTTGAATATTTCGACTTCCTAGGAGACTTTTATGCCTCTCGACAACCCTAAAATGTTTCAAGATTTTTTCAATGATTATGGTACCCTTTGCATCTCTGGCACCCTTGGTATACTGTTAAACTTTTTAAAGTTTTTAAATTTGTTTTGTTGCTTATTCTTTCTTTTGAACAACAATCTTATGATTTCCAAACTCCTTGTTGAATAATTGTTCTTTGCAAATTTGAATATCAATATATAACTTCTTTTCTTTTAAAAAATCATTATTATAAATAATATTCTTACTAAATCTTAAGTTCATTTTATACTTAAACATATACTTCTTCAATAAAATAATAAAGCTATAAATGAAAATAACTATAATTTTCATTTGGAAGCTCTCTTCTCCACCAACTCCTTTCCTAAACTCGATGCTAAATTTTGTGATTTCGTGTTATTCCTATTATATACAAATTGTGCGGTTTAATCGTGTTGATTTTAAACTTTTATTAAAAACTTGATGTTCAAATTTTATAAGATAAATATTGTATATTATATTTTATTAAAAAATAATAATATCATTTTTCAAAATTAATTTATATTAAAAATTATTTTATTTTATTTTTATATTTTTTTTAAACATCTATAATGGGGATTGACTTTAAACTCTCATTAAAGATTTGATGTTCAAATTTTACAAGATCCAGGTTGTATACCATATTTTATTAAAAGATAAATAACATTAATTATTTTATATTAAAATCTGTTTTACTTTTTCTAAATAATATTTCTTGTTACTTCAACAATAATTTAAGTGGCGTTATTAATAATAAATTATACTCGTTACTTCACCAATAATACAAGTGACATCCTTAAACTACTTTCACGAAAACAACTACTCTACTTTTACTCCATAATATCCCTGACTTATTAAACCCGTTGTAATTACAAAGATACTTATTGTGGGCATCAATCAACGACATTTCAATTCTGCGTCAATCCTCTAAGAGCATTACCACATAAGATATAACACTAAAGCCACGTCTATATGCCAAACTATTTGTGTGACAGTAGTGAGACTGACGTATATACCTTAATTTTATGAAATGTTTTTTTTTTTAAATAAAGTCGTCTTCTTTCCATTGAAGGAAAGGAACAATATTTAAGAGGCCAGCATTAGAGCAAAGCTTTTGCAATTATTTTTAATCTTTGTCGTAATTTTATATCTACTGAATGTTGATAAAGACACGTGTCGAAAAGCTGACCGTCTACAAACATTTTGTGTTTGAGTTTTTTACAACCAACCTCTTTGATGTTGAGACGAGGGGTTATATAAAGAAAACAGGAGTGCCTGCTTCATTTTAGATCACAATAATAACAGAACATCATCTTACCGTTTTTAAGGTTTATGTATGAAATGTAGTGGGAACATGCTTTAGTTTGTTTTGAACACTCTTTGGAGAAGGGTAGGAGTTCTAGGGTTTCTTAGATTTGAGAGTCCTCTAATTACTTTTTATGGTTCCATGGAAATCTTTCAAGATTCTCACAATTGTTTTTTAATTATGTTGAGAGGGGTTTCTACAATGGTAGATAGTGGCAGATAGTGGCAGACAAGGGTGGGAGGCAAGGCAAGGCAAAGAGGTCATACATGTTACCCATTAAACAATTTTTTTTTAATTAAAAAAAAAAAAAGTTGATATTAACAAAAAACATTTAAAATATTTAAACTAAAACAATTGACTAACCAACCATTGCAAACATTTAAAAACGCCAAGAGTTATCAATCCAAAGCCCCTATCTTGGAGATCGCACCCCAAGAAATGAGATAGGCGCCTTGAAATTGATAACTCTCGTCGTTTTTTAATATATATTCTTTATATCTAAGCTAGTTAATAATACTTTTTATATATATTCATTGTGGAGATTAAATCTGGGTCACATCACCAATAATGTAAGTGGCATCCTTACCATCCTTTATACTAAACTAGTTAATAATACTAGACTAGTTAATAATAAAGGTTTTGGTATAAACCATCCTTTATACTAAACTAGTTAATAATACTTCTTATATATATTCATGGTGGAGATTAAATTTGGGTCACATCACCAATAATGTAAGTGACATCCTTACCCATAAACCACACTCACTTGATAACTCTCACGATATTTAGAAATATTAGTTAAAGTTACCTCATGTAGCTAGGTAACAACTTACCAGAGAAAGCTAGTAAGATTAAATTTATATGGTCTATTTTTAGAGTATTAGTATATAATTTATTTGGTTTTTTAAAAAAATAATTAAATTTTATTTATATTAATTTTTTATTTTAGAAATGTTAGTAAAGGTTTTGGTATTTTAGATGTGGAATTTTTAAAATAAAGTTATCAGTCAACCTTTCAATTACTTTGTGTATTGGATTTCTTTTTAAAATAAATTGTATAATAAAATTTATTTTATTTAAATTATTTTATATTTATAATGTAAAAAATATTTCAATTTATAAATAATTTTATTGTCTTTGAAGAAAAAATTATAAATAATTCATGAGTATTTATGTTTTCTATTTATCATATTGGCTTCTATTTATCTCTTATTATGATCAACATAACTAACTCAAGATGTTTGCAGTTCTTTATGGAGAATATGTTAGATACAAACAAATATCTAACCTAAGTTGAAGGAGAGTTGGGTCTCATAGACCTATGGTATTAGGGGAATAGTCTCATGTCTAAGCAGATTATAAAGGTATTGAGAGACAATGAATCCTAAAAGCACTTGGTCAAGTTTAGGGTTTAGTCAACCTTTTCCAATTGCATTTGAAAAGATACGGGGTATTTTCATAATTTTTTCTATGTAAAGGGGTCTTTCAATTAAAGGCCTTTGGAAGGCTTGGCAAATCTCAATAGAATTGCTTAGTTGGAATGCACGGGTTTAGTTTTTGCTATCTTTTCAACTTGGTGGAACTATCATCCATAGCTATGATCAATTCTTAAATTTAAACCCATCACTAAAAGCTAAAATTTTTTCTAACTCTCTTATTTATAATTAGTTTATATAGACAAAAGTAATGGTAAGAACCTAAATATCAATTCTCATTTTCTTCTTGCCTTAAAATCTTTGTCATGTCAATTTAGAATTTTGATAGAAAAGAATTGCAAGTTAAAATTTCCATTACCTTGATGTCTACTATATTTAAGGATTGTAGATGGTCAAATGGTACAATAATTTGTGACCCTCTTGTGAAAAACTTGTATAAACACCTTATTTTGCTACCAACCATAATGAAAAGTGGAGTGTTAGAATTTCTAAATCTTCATTTCGAGTGTATAAATATAGATATTTTGGGTAACCATGTCAAGCATACTACTTGCTTGGGGACTCTTACATCTTAAGCATCCTTTTGAGGTACTGTTAGCTAATATTAGTATGTCATGACCGAGTTGCACAAGTTTTCATAGATCTAAAATGATCAAGCATATAATTTGATCCTATAGAATTGTCAAACATGTGTGGTGTGAGGTTTGAGAGGACTACTCTATCATTTTTTGTTATAGGTTGAGATGGAGTGAGGACCTATTAGATTGTTTTGTAACTTTGAAGGAATATTTGAGAGTGTTTGCTAGTTAATTTTAATTCATATTTGGTTTCTTAAATACTATAATTGCTTTCATGATGGTAAAATTTCCTTTTCAAGTGATAAAACCTCTAACCTCTTTTTTATTAATTACATTAATAATAATAAAAATGAAGAACATCTCTTAAATCAAATATGAAAATGGTAAGTTAAAAATAAAGGATGAAGAGATTACAAAAGTATTTATTTCCCATTTAAAACTTGTTTGAGAATGAGAAACATGTTCTTGATGAAGTAGCTATCAATCATTTTTCTAGATGCGTAGCTTGCAAGGTCAATGAGGAGGGAGGAGGGGGAAGGGGGACGAGGGGACATTTCTTGATAACTTTATCTCATTCAAAGAGTTCTTTGATGCCCTATTATCTATGCCAAAAGGGAAATTTCTAGGATTTGATGATATTTAAGGTTATTTATTTAAGATTAATGGCATTCAATTGCTTAAGATTTTGATATATTTTTAAAAGAGGTGGAAAGAATTGGGTTCTTGGTGCTTATTATTAATCAAGGACTATTCGAGTTGATCCCTAAAGGTACTAATAGGGATAAGGTATCAACATGGATACTAGTCATGACTTACTCAATGTAGGGTATAAAATCATAGCTACAACACTAGATAGGAGAATTAGCCACATTGCTCAACAGATGGTGTGTTCTAAGTAAACCAGTCTCATGAAAGGAATATTTACTATGGGAATTTTGGTCCTAGCATGGATATATCTTGAGTGAGTTTTGAAATCAAGGCACGATATTCTATTCAAAAATATTTATTTTGGAAAATATTATGATTGAATATGATGACCATTTATTTTATAAATTTTGTATGATCGAGTTTTGATTCTAGGTTTAGATACAAATTGTCTTATGTCGCATGATGCATCTATAAAGGTCTTTATTAATGGTTTCTTATCCAACTAAATTATTCTACAACACTTTATTATATAAGGTTGCCCCCATTATCCATTTTTATATGCCATTATTTTTTATGGCCTAGGATATCTCCTTTAAAATATGTATTTGGTTAAATTAATCAAAGGAAAATATATCCCAAATCAAATCCAAGTGTTTTTTCTCACTTTATTGATGTCTTTATGTCATTTCTCCAAAATAATAAGGAATAGAGAGAGAATGCATTGGGAATTTTGGATTCCTTTTACAACCTTTCAAGTGCTAAAATTCTCCCACCAAGGCTAAGTTTACTATCATTTAGGTCCAACCCAGGTCTGGTTAGATTCTGGATGAGTGGAAGTAAGGAGGTCATGAAGAGGTGATTATGTGTACTAAATTTTCATTTGGGTTCAAGGTCTCTCTTGGAGGTCTATGAAGATGTTTTATGAATATGTTTCATTACAATTTATATAATTAGCTCACCAAATAGTTCTCTTTGTATAACAAATTATAGATAATTGAGAAGATCATCAATAATCATGTTTTATATTTGTCATGTTGGCTTATACTTAACTCACATTATGATAAAATCACTTGTCTATAGTTCCTTATAGAGAAGATGCTAGATACAAGCAAGCATTTCTTGTGTGAAATGCACACAACCCAAGATTAAGGAGAGTTGGGTCTCATAGACCTATGACATTAGGGGAATAGTATTAAGTCTAAGTGAATCATAACGATATTGGGAAATAATGAACCCTAAAAGCACTTGGTCAAGTTTAGGGTTTAGTCAACCTTCTCCAATGGGGCTTAAAAGGGTATTGGGTATCTTCATAAAATTGTATATGCCCAAATTTTCTCCAATAAGGGATCCTTGTCACTTAAAGACCTTTGTAAGTGTTGTAAAATATAAATAGAATTGCTTAGTTGGGATGCATCAACTCTTAGGCTAGGGATTAGGTTTTGCTACCTCTTAAAATTACTGGAACTATGTGGTCTACAACTATGATCGATTCATAGCTTTAAACCCACCAATAAAACGTAAACTTGCTTCTAAAGGGGCATACATTAGTTTATAGATACAAAAGTATTGGTAGGAACTTAAAAATCGATTCTCATTGATATTAGCAACATTAGTTTATAGAGACAAAAGTATTGGTAAAAACTTTTTTGATCAATTTTCACTTCCTTCTTGCCTAAAAAAGCTTTATCATGTCAATTTAAAATCTTGCTAGAAAAGAATTGCATGTTAAAATTTCCTTCACCCTAATGTGTAGTATATTTATGGATTGCAGGTGGTCAAATGGTACAATAATTTGTGACCCTCTTGTGAAAACCTTGTATAAACACCTTATTCTACCAACAACCATAACGATAAGAGGAGTGTTAGAATTTCTAAAGCTTCCTTTTGAGTATATAAATATGGATATTTTTTGTGACCATGTCAAGTTTGCTAATTGCTTAGGGAGTCTTACATATTAAGCTTCCTTTTGAGGTACTATTAGCTATGTTTTGTATGCCATGACCAAGTTGTGCAAATTATCATAGATCTAAAATGATCAAGTAGATAATTTTGTCCTATAGAATTGTCAAACAAGTATGATGTAAGGTTTGGGAGGACTACTCTATCTTTTTTGGGTATAGGTTAAGATGGAGAGAATATCTATTAGGTTGTTTTATTAAGTTTGATGGACTATCTAAGATGGTTTGCTAGTTGATTTTAAGCAATATGTGGTTTGTTAAATACTCTAATTGCTTTCATGATGACAAGCTTTACTTGTCAATTGGAATTTAATAGCTTGACTCTAACAACTTATTGTAGGTAAATGCATATCGACATAATTTCAATATAAAATGAAGCAAATGAGAAATCTAGGTACAAGTTCCGAGTTATAAAGGTTATTATCTATTTATAACATGATCCGATAAATATCAAGATTGAGAAATTGTAGAAAGTTATTTTTTATATATATAGAAGAATCGGCAACTACCTTTCCTTTTTGAACAACTGGTCATAGGGTCAAGTGGCATTGCCTCCGATTGTAGCACCAAATCATGGTGCTACCACTATAACCCCTATCTCACCTTGGTAAACATGGCTCGAAGTGAAGGAGATCTCCAGTGGCTCAGGTTTGGTATCGTCGTCATCAAACTGGTACACACTCAACAGAATCAAGTCAGACTACTACCTTTGCCCTAGATTGGGCATGTCCGCGAGGTTTGAACCTACGTCTCCTCCTAGTAAGTGCCCAACTTCTTACCAATACACCCTCCTCCTAGTAAGTGCCCAACTTCTTACCAATCCACCTGGCTGAGACTAGAAAATAGTCAAAAAAAAAAAACTTGAATTTTCAAGCTATACAAATTTCAAATTATATATTATTAATAATTTGATTATAGCAAGCAATATGCCTACTAGGCCTACTAAATCTAGTAATATCTTGAATTCATTTTACACTTAAACATATACATCTTCAATTAAAAATTAAATAAAAGAACAACTTTGAATATAATTAAAAATAACCATAATATTCATTTGAATGCCCTTTTCTTGACCAATTCCCTCTCTTTACTTGATACTAGTTTTTTTGGTCTCCTGTTTTTCTAATAGTAAAAACTTTGAAACTCTCTATTTTCCAACCCACAAAACTAAAGTTATATATCATTTTCCATAAAAATACTTTTATATAACTTATATAAATTACTTTACCTTTACATTATAATTTTATAATATTTTTTTAATCGATCAATTGGCCAATTAGACCAGTTGTAATCACAAAAATACTTTTTGGGCGCATCAATCAATATATCATCGGCAGTATTTCAATTCTGCGTCAATCCTTGTAAGAGCATTATCAGATAAGATATAATACTATGGACATGCCAAACTATTTATGCGAAAGTAGTGAGACTTGACGTATCTCTTTGAGGAGATGAACACCTTTATTTTATTAAAAGTGTTTTTTTCGTCTTATTTCCATTTAAGCAAAAGAATATTATTTAAGAGGCCGGCAAGAAAGTAACAAGTCATATATACATTTGCGGTTACAAAATCTTTGATCTTATCATAATATTATATAACTAGGTCTGTCTCGATAAAGACAAAGCGTCAAAATGCTGATTGTTTACCATCAAACTTTTGTGTCTGAGTTGTGCCTGGTTCATTAGATCACAATAATAACAAAAACAACTTTTTTTTGTGTTTGAATTTGTGTCAGATTTATCTTAAATCACAATAATAACAAAACAACAATTTTTGGTTACCTAGGAGAGTCATCTCACCACTTAAGCTTTATGCTTAAATTTGGGAGTCAGTGGATTTCCTTTTGTGCTGCATTGGACTCTTTCAACAGATAATGATGAGTCCCATGATTTTTAACCAAATATTAGCTGGACGAGACGATGGCACGCGTCGCCATGGATGAATAAGGAGATGCACAACAAAACGTGCAACTTAAAATCAATCAGTCACTTGCACAATTGTTATAGGGTTCAATGTTTTCTTAATGTTTTCTTATATTTTCCCATTCTCTCTACATAATGAGGTGAAAGAAAGTTTATGGCACCGGATTGAATATTTTGACATTTTCAACGTTTCCATAAGGTGGAAAATAGAGAATAACGTGGACAGGATATGTCCCCCATTTGCATAATGTGGAGGACTAGCAGTAGCTATTTCAAGCTGAAAGCCTAAGTTGAAGTTGCTTCCGCCTTGTGTGGCTAGCTAACAACTCAGCATAGAAAGCTAGTAAGATAAATTTTATATGGTTTGTTAAAAAAAATAATTAAATTTTATTTATATTACAATTTAGTCACTTTGGAAATGTTGGTAAAGACTTTGATATTTTATATATTGAAATTAAAAAAATAAAGTTGCAGGCCAACCTTTGAATTAACTTTGTACATTGGATAAATTGTTTTTTGTATTGTTAAAATTAATTTATTTAAAATATGTAAAAAGTACTTAAATTTTAAAATGGTAAAATTGTAGATCAAAATTTAAATAATTTTATATATTAGATAAATTACTTTCTTTTTATAACAAATTGTATTATTAAAATTATCTTATTTAAAATAGTTCTTTTTCCAATACAATTTTTTTTTTTTAATATTTTATATACACATCCATCATGAGAAAACTATCTCATTATATTTCTTTGCTTGCCCCCAGGTTACATTATATAGTACTTGAGCAGAATAGTTCATAGCACAATATAGTTGGAGTATATTTATTCTCGTAAACAAATCTTCTTTCTTTAGCTATATGACTAATATAGTCAATATCTAACATAACTCCTAGATGCTCTTAACAAATTCTATAATAACACTTATTAACTATCTACGTAGGAAGAATACTATCAACATCCAATATTCTCCCCCTTAAAGTTGAGAGGGCTGACTAGACAGTCTCTCAGCTTTAAATATTGAGCTTTAGCAACTCCTTTGGTGAAGATATTTGTTATGTTGTCCAAAGTGCTACAATGTTTTGGCTCAACCACACCACCATATCTCTAATGAAGTGATACTTCATGTCAAAGTGCTTTGACCTGTTGTGGTGGATAGGATTATATGCCAATTGTATGGCACTCATATTGTCACAATACAATATGGTAGGACCACTTTATCTCTCACCTATTTCTTCGAGCACTTTTCTCAACCATAAGGCTTGGGCACTAGAATTTGTGATTGCCATGTACTCAGCATCAGTAGATGATAGTGCAACAATAGTTTGCTTTTTAGAACTCCAAGTAATTAGTCTTGACCCAAGACTAAAATAATTTTTTGAAGTAGATTTCCTATCATCTATGTTGTTTTCCCAATCACTATCACTAAAGCCAACTAATTTTACATTATCATTTTTGTGGTAATGGATCTCATAATCCATTGTACCCTTTATATATCTCAAAATAATTTTAGTTTCTTGTAGATGAAGTTCAGATAGATCAGCCATATATCTTGAAACTAGAGAGACAGCATATTGAATATCCGATCGTGTTTTGGTGAGGAACATTAGACTCTCATCCATGCTCTTGTAAGTGGTCTTGTCAACTTTTGGTGCTCCATATTCTTTTCTTAAGTTTATCCCATGACCTGTTGGAGTTGCAACAAACTTGCATTGCTCCATAGCAAATTTCTTTATCATGTCTTGAGCATATTTATGTTGACATATGAAGATCCCATTTCATGTTTGATGTACCTCCATTCCTAGGAAGTAATACATCAAACCTAGATTCTTCATTTCAAATTTATTCATCATGGATTTTTTGGACTCCTCATTCATTTTAGCACTACTACCCATGAATATTAGATCATCCACATATAAGCACACAATACGGATGTCTTTACCTTGTTTCATGTAGTAGAGAGTAGGTTCACTTTTGCTCCTAGTGAATCCATAGTCTTGAAAGTAGCCATCAATGTGTGAGTACCATGCCCTTGGTGCTTGCTTTAGTCCATACAATGCTTTCTTCAATTTGTAGACAAGGTTCTCCTTACCTTGTTCTTCAAATCCTTGAGGTTGTTGCACAAAAACCTCTTCTTTCAAGTACCCATTAAGGAAGGCACTCTTAACATCCATGTGTTGAATGTTCCACCCTTTGTGGATAGCCAAGGAATGTACTAGTCTGATGGTCTCTTGTCTACCAACCAGAGAAAAGGTTTCCTCATAGTCAATCTCATACTTTTGAGTAAACCCTTTTGCTACTAGCCTTGCCTTGTGTCTTTCAATGCTCCCATCAACATTGAAATTGGTCTTATAGACCCATTTACATATAATTCATGTCTTTCCCTTATGAAGCTCCACTAGCCCCCATGTGTTATTCTTTTTTATAGAGGACATTTCCTCTTTCATGGCTTGTTGCCATACATCATGATTACATGCTTTTTCGTAACTAGATGGATCTAGCTCTACACTAGTCATTAAAGAATAGTTTAAAACATCTCCGTTAGGTTCTTGGGAGTCTTCATCACCATATATGTGCAAATTTTCAAGTATTTTCAAGACTTCATTCATCTCACTAGCTTGGCTTCTAGTGTACCTTCTTTGAAAATTCTTGTCCATCATTTGAAAAGAAGGATGGTACTGAAGTGTTCTCTTACCTCTTGGTGGTGTATCTTCTTCCATTGGTATTGGAGAAGAACTTGATGATCTTGGTGGTCTTTGTGGAGGACTTGGAGTAGCACTTGTTGTACTTGAAGTAGAACTCTTTCTTGGACTTGGAGGAGGACTTCCATTGTTGTTCTTGTTAATGGGTTGCACTTGAGAGGAGCTTTCATCTTGAGATCCATCATCAAAAAAAAAAAATTGATGATCCCATTCTCCCCCTTCATCAAACAAATATTTTTGATGATCCCATTCTCCCCATTCATCAAAAATTACATCTCTTGAGATTACAACTTTGTGTGTTTTTATATTTTAGAGTCTATATGATTTTGAAGACTCACAATACCCAATGAAAATATATGCTTGACTTTTGGGATCAAGTTTCTTTCTTGTCTCATCAGGAATGTGTGCATATGCAAGACAACCAAAAACTTTGAAGTGCTTTACATTTGGCTTTTTGCCATACCATCCCTCATATGAATTTATCCCATCTAAACTAGAAGTAGGACTCCTATTCAAAATGTAAACACTTGTCCTAACAACATCAACCCAATACATGTTACTGAGTTTCTTTGTTTGAAGCATTGATCTAGCCATTTCTACAATAGTATGGTTCTTCCTTTAATCCACACCATTTTTTTGTGGGGTATAGACAGTAGTGAATTACCTTTTGATCCCACAATCTTTACAATATTTGAGAAATGCATTTGAGCAAAACTCCCCTCCTCTATCAGTCCTTAAACATTTGACCACATATTCATTGTGATGTTCTACATTATTTTTGAAATCCTTGAAACATTCAAAAGCTTCATCCTTAGTTTTCAAAAAATAAATCCAACACATTCTAGAGAAATAATCAATGAAAGTAAAGAAGGAAGAATTGTTACCCAAGCTTTTGGTATGCATTGGACCACAAATATCCGAATGTACCAATTGTAGTAGATGGCTTGCTCTCCATGCTTGACCTCTTGGAAACTTTGTTCTTGAGTGCTTTCCCAAAACACATCCTTAACACACCTCATTGTGCTCTTCAACTTTTGGTAATCCATACACCATAGCTTGTGAAGTCAACAACTTCAAGCTTAAAAAATTAATATGACCATATCCCAAGTGCCAAAGCACACTTGGATTTTCTATGGCCACACTAGCCAGTTGAGCACCTCCTTGTTCCCCAAACTTAAGAGGAAATAAAATATTCTTTGTCATAGGTACATTTGTGACAACTCTATTACAATTTATTTTGTCATAAATTACACATATTTCATCTTCAAAAATAATTTTATAGTTCTTTTCCATAATTTATCCAACACTAAGCAGATTATATTGGAGTTTAGGAGTGTAATAGATATTGTTTACCTTATTTATGCCTTCATTTGTTGGAACCTCCATGGCTCCCATGCCTTCAACTTGTAGTGCCTTGTCATCTCCCAATTTGATCTTGGACTTGTATGTGAAATCCATTATAGCAAATAACTCTTCTTTACCACTCATAATATTTGAGAAACCAGTATTCAAAATCCAAGTTTCATTAAGATTTTGATTTGATTTTCCGTATGTGAGGAACAGATTTGAAGAAGTTCCTTCCTCTTCTCCATAGTTTTCATAATTATTACTTCTTCCTTATTGATAAGCCTTTAGTCTACAATCTCTAGCAAAGTGACCAAGCTTACCACAATGATAACAAGACTTGTTTGATTTGTCACCTCCTCTTACTCTTTCTTTTCCTTGGTAGCCACTTCTTGATCTACCTCTTCCTCTTCCTCTTTAATATTTTCCTCTCCTTTGTCCTCGTCCTTCTCCTCTTCCTTGTGCATTGCCAAGAGTCTCACCTTCCTTGGATGAGAATACCTTTTCATCACCTCCAAAGCTTGATGATGTAGAACCTTGAAGTCTCTCTTAATGAGACATCAAAGAACCAATCAGTGCATCAAATGTTAGAGTAGAAATATCTTTAGATTCTTCAATAATAATAGAAATATGGTTCCACTTATGAAGAAGTGTCCTCAACACTTTCTTCACAACCACTTCAGTTTTGATATCTTCTCCAAGTGTATCCATTTTATTTACAATTGCTTTGACTCTCACACAATAATCTCCCACTCTTTCATCTTCTTGAATTTTGAGATTCTCAAAATATCTCTTCAAATTTTGAAGCCTCACTTGCTTCACTTGATTGCTCCCTTTATAGCTATATTTCAAGCCTTTTCATGCTTCTAGGGCTGTTGAACAAGAAGAAATTCTAGGAAAGATGCTTTTCTCCAAAGTTGCTTGGAGATTGTAGAGAGCAAATGAATTTTTCTTTTGGGCATCCTTCTTATTAGTTTTATTAGTTGTATTCAAGGTCTTCCAATTAGCTGGTTCATTGTAGCCATCTACTACAATGTCCTATAACCCTTTGCCTATGAGTAATGTCTTCATATTGATAGACCAATACTCATAATCCATACCATTGAACTCAGGATTAGGCAGGTTGTTATTAGCAGCCATTGACGCCAATCAACAAAAATTGTAAAAAATAAAATGACACTACTCTATTTTAAACAAAATACCTCTCTCTATCTGCAGCAATTCAATTTAGCAGTAGCACCTTCTTCAGACGGTGGTGTAACTTACTAGACCAATGACACTCCTTGTCATGATGGTGTTACAACTCACATGGTACCAAACACTATCCTTTGGCTCTGAGATATACATATATTTATACATCTTCTATTTGACTGATTTATATAAAGGTCATTTTTTAGAGCAGATCTACAAAACCAAACTCAGTAGATAACAGCAGATGTCACTGCAAACTTGATAACAACAAACATCTTTTGTAGGTCGCAGGAGTCACAAAGTCAATTATACAATCACGCATCTATCAATTATCAATTATATAATGATTTTTATGCATCTAGTAAAATGCATTATCAATTTACACTATTTCAACCAGTCTCCAAGCAGTTGACCAAGTTGTAGTTGATGTCTCCATCCTTCAACGTCTTCACATGATTTGCTAGCATCAGCAATATATACGTCAACATTAAGGTAAACTGTGTAGCTTGGCCTGTGATGCACGTTAATATCCTCCACTTGCAACTTGATGCGGATTAGCCTACAGATCAACCTACGACTTGAGTCATCCTCACAGCAACTACAAATCATACTACTTTTACATGATCATAGTGATGCCTCCCACTGCGCTCTATGCAAGGATATGTTGCCACAATCTTGCACATGCCAACTTGTCTGTATGATAGATGTTGTCATCACAACAAGGTGGAGGTATTGACAGAAATTGAATTCATCGACTGCTCCTTGAATCAATGTCGTCTATCAAATATTACGTGAAATTGGCAAATAGACTGCTCCTCCTCAAATCTACAAATTGTTAGTTTTTTTAAATGAAACAAATCTGTAAAAATCTTGATCATGATAGTTCACATGATCTCTCCATCAAAAGCTACTGGGAGTGAACTTACGACTTTATTTTAGGCCTAGTAGCTACAATGAGATGTATCTGAATTCCAGATCAATATAGTGTGTCTATTGCTCAGAGCTCTCAATCACGTATCATTTTTAACAGTCACAAATTGTTCACCAATCGCATATTGAACACCCAGTGCATCTGCAATAGTGATCAGCAAAGATATTTGGCTATGATAATTCAATTCAATGGGTATTATAGATAAATTGATTTGCAATGCTTGTTCTTTCACCAATTAGGTGAACTTACCCTAGGATACACCGTCAGCTTATTCTGTAAATTGATTTTTTGAAGCACGTCAGCCTTAACATCTTAAAAAAATAAAATAAATGACCTCTCCTGCACGCTTGATGATCTCCTGCATGCTTGGTCCCTCGATCGTCTTCACATTTTTTTCTTTCTTTCTTGATCGCCTCTTCAAATTTCTATGATTGACTTACTGAGTCTTTCGTAGTAAGTCTCAAAATAGTAACAGAATTGAAAAATCAAGAGCAATGGACAATTATGTGGTCTTACATAGGATTGAAAATTCTCTCCATGCTTTTTAATTCTCACAGCTTGTCTTCCTTCATGTAGCGTTCTCCTCACTACAACGTAGGTGATCTATCAAAGCAAAACGCAGCAATTCGTAGGCATCTTTATTCCTCTCATCCAATGGACTAAACTCACAAATTGTGATGGGTAATCCATAGAGTGTTGGCACTTCTCATTGGATCTGATACCAAAATGAGAAAACTATCTCATTATATTTCTTTGCTTGCCCCCAGGTAACATTATATAGTACTTGAGCAGAATAGTTCATAGCACAATATAGTTGGAGTACATTTATTCTCGTAAATAAATATTCTTTCTTTAGCTATATGACTAACATAGCCAATCCTTAACATAACTCCTAGATGCTCTTAACAAATTCTATAATAACACTTATTAACTATCTGCGTAGGAATAATACTATCAACATCCAACACACCATGGGGATTGAACTCGGGTCACATTACCGATAATGCAAGTGGCATCCTTGCCCATAGACCAATACAATTTTTCAGAGATATATAAATTAAACTATTATATTATTTATTTTCATATAATATTTTATTAATCCCATTAATAAAATCTCTATTTAATAATTTTTTTTTTTAATATTTTAAAAGCAATTCTATTATTTTAAATGAAACCCTTTTATCCTTCAAAATAAATCATCAATTATTTTCAAGCAAAGTTTTTTTATCATTTATAATTAGACCACTATTTATAAAGGAAGCTCTTTATCATTTAAATAATTAAACTATTATTTGTAATGAAGCTCTATTATCATTAAAATAATTAAACTATTATCTATTATGAAGCCCTATTATCATTAAAATAATTAAACTATTATCTATAATAAAACTCTATTATCATTAAAATAATTAAACTATTATCTATAATGAAGCTCTATTATCATTAAAATAATTAAACTATTATCTATAATGAAGCTCTATTTTCATTTAAATAATTAAACTATTATTTATAATGAAGCTCTATTATCATTAAAATAATTAAACTATTCATTAAAATAATTGTTATCTTATCTTCTTTTTTTGAATAAAATGTTTTCTCATCGAATGCTAACATATTACTATTCTTTTTGAAAGGTTTAAGCAAGGACAATGAGTTTTCAAATATAATCAACTTATGCATGCTTTCCAAATCATTGATGCAGATAGTGATGAAGTAAAAGATAATCAAACATATGCAACATACAAAGAGGAAATATTTCCATCAACCTAGTCACCTGTCTCAACCTCAATAATTTATAATAGCTACTAGGCTATCAATATATGGCTCAAGGTGGCTAACGTTTGATGATTATCCCTAACATAATGCATACCTATATGAAGGTATCGATCAATATTACCCTTGAGTTGTCTTAATCATCACTTTCCCAACCTCAAGTGCCCCCCACTTTTGGTGGATGATTCTACTTCTTTCACCTATGAGCATACCTGATCCTACACAACTGGGCAATATGTTAGTAGTATCATATTTTTTTCAAATCAAATAATCATCACATAGAACCTAGATGATGTAGAACCTTGGAGTCCCTCTTCATGAGACATCAAAGAACCAATTAGTGCATCAAATGTTAGAGTAGCAAGATCTTTAGATTCTTCAATAATAATAGCAATACGATTCCACTTATGAAGAAGTGTCCTCAACACTTTCTTCACAACCACTTTTTTTTTATATCTTCTCCCAGTGTCTCCATTTTATTTACAATTGCTTTGACTCTCACACAATAATCTCCCACTCTTTCATATTATTGCATTTTGAGATTCTCAAAATCTCTCTTCAAAGTTTGAAGCCTCACTTGCTTCACTTGATTGCTCCCTTGATAGCTATATTTCAAGGTTTTCCATGCTTCTAGGGTTGTTGAACAAGAAGCAATTCTAGGAAATATGCTTTTCTCCAAAGCTGCTTGGAGATGGTAGAGAGCAAATGAATTTTTCTTTTGGGCATCCTTCTTATTTGTTTTATCAGTTACATTTAAGGTGTTCCAATCAGCTGGTTCATTTTAGCCATCTACTACAATGTACCATAACCCTTTGCCTATGAGTAATATCTTCATCTTGATATACCAATACTCATAATCCAAACCATTGAACTTAGGAATAGGCAGGTTGTTATTAGCAGCCATTGATGCCAATCAACAAAACTTGTAAAAAACAAAATGACACTACACTATTTTAAACAAAATACCTCTCTATCTACAACAATTCAATTCAGCAATAGCACCTTCTTCGGACAATGGTGTAACTTACTAGACCAATGGAACTCCTTGCCACGATGGTATCACAACTCACACGGCACCAAACACTATCCTTTGGCTCTGAGATCTATGTAGATTTATACGTCTTCTATTTGATTGATTTATATAAGGGTCAATTTTTAGAGAAGATCTACAAAACCAAACTCAGCAACTAACAGCAGACATCACTGTAGACTTGATAACAGTAGACATATTTTGTAGGTCACAGGAGTCACAAAGTCAATTATACAATCACACATCTATCAATTATCAATTATATAATGAGTTTTACGCATCTATTAAAATGCATTATCAATTTCCACTATTTCAATCAGTCTCCAAGCGGTTTACCAAGTTATAGTTGATATCTCCTTCCTTCAGCGTCTTCACATGATTTGCTAGCATCAGTAATATGCACATTAACATCAAGGTAAACAGTGTATCTTGGTGTGTGATGCACGTCAATATCCTTTGCTTTCAACTTGAGGTAGATTAGCCTACATATCAGCCTACAACTTGAGTCGTCCTCACAGCAACTACAAATCGGTCTACTTTTGTGTGATCACGATGATGCCTCCCATTGTGCTCTATGTAAGGATATGTCACCACAATCTTACACATGAAACCAAATTGTCTGCATGATCGATGTTATTGTCACAACAAGGTGGAGGTATTGATAGAAAATTAATTCATCGACTGCTCCTAAAATAAATGACGTCTATCAAAGATTACATGAAATTTGTAAACATACTACTCCTCAAATCTGCAAATTATTTGTTTTTTTAAATGAAACAAATTTGTAAAAATATTGATCATGATACTTCACACGATGTCTCCGCAAAAAGCTACTGGGAGTGAGCTAGTGGCTTTATCTCAGGTATGGTAGCTACAGTGAGACGTCTCTAAATGCTAGATCAAGATAGCACACTTATTACTCAAAGCTCTCAATAATATATCATTTTTAGCAATTGAAAATCATTCACAAATCGCATATCGAACACTTGGTGCATCTAAAATAGTGGTCAATAAATATATTTGGTTGTGATCATTCAATTCAATGGGTCTTCTAGACAAATTGATTTGCAATACTTGCTCTTTCATAAATTAGGTGAAATTACCCTGGGATACACCGTCATATTCTACAAATTGATTTTTTGAGGCACGTCAGCCTTAACATCTTAAACAAATAAAATAAATGACCTCTCCTACGTTCTTGACTATCTCCTGCACGCTTGGTCCCTCGATCATCTTCACATTTTTTTATTTCTTTCTTGATCACCTCTTCAAATTTCTATGATTGACTTGCTAAGTCTTTCGCAGTAAGTCTCAAAACAAAAAATCAATATAATTGATAAATCAACAGCGATGGACATTTATGTGGTCTTACGCAGGATTGATAATTCTCTCCACATTTTCTCTCCATGCTTTTTAATTCTCACAACTTGGCTTCCTTCACGTAGTATTCTCCTCACTGCAATGTAGGTGATCTATCAAAGAAAAATGCAGCAATTCGCAGGCATCTTTCTTCCTCTCATCCAATGGACTGAACTCACAAATTATGATGGGTAATCCATAGGGTGTTGGCACTTCTCATTGGCTCTAATACCAAAATGATAAAACTATCTCATTATATTTCTTTGCTTGCCCCCAGGTTACATTATATAGTACTTGAGCATAATAGTTCATAGCACAATATAGTTGGAGTACATTTATTCTCGTAAACAAATCTTCTTTCTTTAGCTATATGACTAACATAGCCAATCCCTAGCATAACTCCTATATGTTCTTAATAAATTCTATAATAACACTTATTAACTATCTATGTAGGAAGAATACTATCAACATCCAACACACCATGGGGATTTAACCCGGATCACATTACCGATAATGCAAATGGTGTCCTTGCCGATAGACCAATACAATTTTTAAGAGATATTAATTAAATTATTATATTATTTATTTTCATATAATATTTTATTAATCTCGTTAATGAAATCTCTATTTAATAATGATTTTTTTTTAATGTTTTAAAAGCAATTCTATTATTTTAAATGAAACCCTTTTATCCTTCAAAATAAATCATAAATTATTTTCAAGCAAAGTTTTTTTATCATTTATAATTAAACCACTATTTATAAAGGAATCTCTTTATCATTTAAATAATTAGACTATTATTTATAATGAAGCTCTATTGCCATTAAAATAATTAAACTATTATCTATAATGAAGCTCTATTATCATTAAAATAATTAAACTATTATCTATAATAAAGCTCCATTATCATTAAAATAATTAAACTATTATCTATAATGAAGCTCTATTATCATTAAAATAATTAAATTATTATCTATAATGAAGCTCTAGTTTCATTTAAATAATTAACTATTATTTATAATGAAGCTCTATTATCATTAAAATAATTAAACTATTCATTAAAATAATTGTTATCTTATCTTTTTTTTTTGAATAAAATGTTTTCTCATCGAATGCTAACATATTACTATTCTTTTTGAAAGGTTTAAGCAAAGACAAGGAGTTTTCAAAGACAATCAACTTATGCATGCTTTCCAAACCATTGATGCAGATAGTGATGAAGTAAAAGATAATCAAACATATGAACCAGACAAAGAGGAAATATTTCCATCAACCTAGTCACCTGTCTCAACCTCAAGAATTTACAATAACTACTAGGCTATCAATCTAGGGCTCAATGTGGCTAATGTTTGATGATTATCCCTAACATAATGCATACCTATATGAAGGTATCCATCAATATTACCCTCAAGTTGTCCTAATCATCACTTTCCCAACCTCAAGTAACCCCACTTTTGGTGGATGATTCTACTTCTTTCACCTACGAGTGTACCTAATCCTACACAACTGGGCAATATGTCAGTAGAATCATATTTTTTTCAAATCAAATAATCATCACATAGAACCTAGATGATGTAGAACCTTGGAGTATCTCTTCATGAGACATCAAAGAACTAATTAGTGCATCAAACGTTAGAGTAGAAAGATCTTTAGATTCTTCAATAATAATAGCAATACGGTTCCACTTATGAAGAAGTGTCCTCAACACTTTCTTCACAACCACTTCAATTTTGATATCTTCTCCAAGTGTCTCCATTTTATTTACAATTGCTTTGACTCTCACACAATAATCTCCCACTCTTTCATCTTCTTGCATTTTGAGATTCTCAAAATCTCTCTTCAAAGTTTGAAGCCTCACTTGCTTCACTTGATTGCTCCCTTGATAGCTATATTTCAAGGTTTTCCATGCTTCTAGGTCTGTTGAACAAGAAGCAATTATAGGAAAGATGCTTTTCTCCAAAGCTGCTTGGAGATTGTAGAGAGCAAATAAATTTTTCTTTTGAACATCCTTCTTACTTGTTTTATCAGTTGCATTTAAGGTGTTCCAATCAGCTAGTTCATTGTAGCCATCTACTACAATGACCCATAACCCTTTGCCTATGAGTAATATCTTCATCTTGATATACCAATGCTCATAATCCAAACCATTGAACTCAGGAATAGGCAGGTTGTTATTAGCAACCATTGATGCCAATCAACAAAACTTGTAAAAAACAAAATTACACTACTCTATTTTAAACAAAATACCTCTCCCTATTTGCAGTAATTCAATTCAGCAGCAGCACCTTCTTCAGACAGTGGTGTAACTTACTAGACCAATGGCACTCCTTGCCATGATGGTATCACAACTCACATGACACCAAACACTATCCTTTGGCTCTGAGATCTATGCAGATTTATACATCTTCTATTTGACTGATTTATATAAGGGTTAATTTTTAGAGAAGATCTACGAAACCAAACTCAACAGCTAACTGTAGACGTCATTGCAGACTTGATAACAGTAGAAATATTTTGTAGGTCACAGGAGTCACAAATTCAATTATACAATCATGCATCTATCAATTATCAATTATATAATGAATTTTATGCATCTAGTAAAATGCATTATCAATTTCCACTATTTCAATCGGTCTCCAAGCGGTTGACCAAGTTGTAGCTGATGTATCCTTCCTTCAACATCTTCACATGATTTGCTAGCATCAGCAATATGCACATCAATGTCAAGGTAAACTATGTAGCTTGGTGTGCAATGCATGTCAATATCCTCTACTTTCAACTTGATTCGAATTAGCCTATAGATCATCCTATGACTTGAGTCCTCCTCAAAGCAACTACAAATCAGTCTTCTTTTGTGTGATCACGATGCTGCCTTCCACTACGCTCTATGCAAGGATATGTCACCACAATCTTGCACATGAAACCAACTTGTCTATGTGATTGATATTGTCGTCACAATAAGGTGGAGGTATTGACAAAAATTGAATTCATCGACTGCTCCTCGAATCAATGTCGTCTATCAAAGATTACATGAAATTGGCAAACAGACTACTCCTCAAATCTACAAATTGTTTGTTTTTTAAATAAAACAAATCTGCAAAAATCTTGATCATGATATTCACATGATCTCTCCACCAAAATCTACTAGAAGTGAGCTAGTGGATTTATGTCAGGCTTGGTAACTGTAGTGAGACGTCTCTGAATGCCAGATCAATATAGCGCACTTATTGATCAGAGCTCTCAATCACGTATCATTTTTAGCAATCGCAAATTGTTCACCAATCGCTTATCGAACACCCGATGCATCTGCAATAGTGGTCAGCAAATATATTTGGCTATGATCATTCAATTCAATTGGTCTTCTATACAAATTGATTTGCAATGCTTGCTCTTTCACTAATTAGGTGAACTTACCCTGGGATACACCGTCATCTTATTCTGTAAATTGATTTTTTGAAGCACGTCAGCCTTAACATCTTAAACAAACAAAATAAATTACCTCTCTTACACGCTTGACGATCTCCTGCACACTTGGTCCCTCGATCATCTTCACATTTTCTTTCTTTCTTTCTTGATCGCCTCTTCAAATTTCTACGATTGACTTGCTAAGTTTTTTGCAGTAACTCTCAAAACAACAAATCAACATAATTGATAAATCAACAGTGATGGACATTTATGTGGTCTTACGTAGGATTGACAATTCTCTCCATGTTTTATCTCCATGCTTTTTAATTTTCATAGCTTGTCTTCCTTCACGTAGCATTCTCCTCACTACAACGTAGGTGATCTATCAAAGCAAAACACAGTAATTCGTAGGTATATTTCTTCCTCTCATCCAATGGATTGAACTCACAAATTGTGATGGGTAATCCACAGGGTGTTGGCACTTCTCATTGGCTCTGATATCAAAATGATAAAACTCTCATTATATTTCTTTGATTACCCCCAGGTTACATTATATAGTACTTGAGCAAAATAGTTCATAGCACAATATAGTTGGAGTACATTTATTCTCATAAACAAATCTTCTTTCTTTAGCTATATGACTAACATACCCAATCCCTAACATAACTCCTAGATGCTCTTAATAAATTCTATAATAACATTTATCAACTATCTACGTAGGAATAATACTATCAACATCCAACACACCATGGGGATTTAACCTGGGTCATATTACCGATAATGCAAGTGGAGTTCTTGTCGATAGACCAATACAATTTTTAAGAGATATATTAATTAAATTATAATATTATTTATTTTCATATAATTTTTTATTAATCTCGTTAATTAAATCTCTATTTAATAATGAATTTTTTTTTTATGTTTTAAAAGCAATTCTATTATTTTAAATGAAACCCTTTTATCCTTCAAAATAAATCATCAATTATTTTCAAGCAAAGTTTTTTTATTATTTATAATTAGGCCACTATTTATAAAGGAAACTCTTTATCATTTAAATAATTAGACTATTATTTATAATGAAGCTCTATTATCATTAAAATAATTAAACTATTATTTATAATGAAGCTCTATTATCATTAAAATAATTAAACTATTATCTATAATAAAGCTCCATTATCATTAAAATAATTAAACTATTATCTATAATGAAGCTCTATTATCATTAAAATAATTAAACTATTATCTATAATGAAGCTCTATTTTCATTTAAATAATTAAACTATTATTTATAATGAAGTTCTATTATCATTAAAATAATATTTATCTTATCTTTTTTTTTTGAATAAAATGTTTTCTCATCGAATGCTAACATCATACTATTATTTTTGAAAGTTTTAAGCAAGGAAAATGAGTTTTCAAAGACAATCAACTTATGCATGCTTTCCAAACCATTGATGTAGATAGTGATGAAGTAAAAGACAATCAAACATATGCAACAGACAAAGAGGAAATATTTCCATCAACCTAGTCACCTGTCTCAACCTCAAGAATTTACAGTAGCTACTAGGCTATCAATCTGGGGCTCAAGGTGGCTAATGTTTGATTATTATCCCTAACAGATTGCATACCTATATGAAGGTATACATTAATATTATCCTCAAATTGCCGTAATAATCACTTTTCCAACCTCAAGTACCCCCCACTTTTGGTGGATGATTCTGCTTCTTTCACCTACGAGCGTACCTGATCCTACACAACTGGGTAATATGTCAGTAGTATCATATTTTTTTCAAATCAAATAATCATCACATAGAACCTAGATGATGTAGAACCTTGGAGTCTCTCTTCATGAGACATCAAAGAACTAATTAGTGCATCAAATGTTAGAGTAGAAAGATCTTTAGATTCTTCAATAATAATAGCAATATGGTTCCACTTATGAAGAAGTGTTCTCAACACTTTCTTCACAACCACTTCAGTTTTGATATCTTCTCCAAGTGTCTCCATTTTATTTACAATTGCTTTGACTCTCACACAATAATCTCACATTCTTTCATCTTCTTGCATTTTGAGGTTCTCAAAATCTCTCTTCAAAGTTTGAAGCCTCACTTGCTTCACTTGATTGCTCCCTTGATAGCTATATTTCAAGGTTTTCCATGCTTCTAGGTCTGTTGAACAAGAAGCAATTCTAGGAAAGATGCTTTTCTCCAAAGCTGCTTGGAGATGGTAAAGAGCAAATAAATTTTTCTTTTGAGCATCCTTCTTACTTGTTTTATCAGTTGCATTTAAGGTGTTCCAATCATCTTGTTCATTGTAGCCATCTACTACAATGTCCTATAACCCTTTGCCTATGAGTAATATCTTCATCTTGATATACCAATACTCATAATCCAAACCATTGAACTCAAGAATAGGCAGGTTGTTATTAGCAGCCATTGATGCCAATCAACAAAACTTATAAAAACCAAAATGACACTACTCTATTTTAAACAAAATACCTCTCTCTATCTATAGCAATTCAATTTAGCAATAGCACCTTCTTTGTACAGTGGTGTAACTTACTATAACAATGGAACTCCTTGCCACGATGGTGTCACAAATCACACGACACTAAACACTATCCTTTGGCTCTGAGATCTACACAGATTTATATGTTTTATATTTGACTAATTTATATAAGGGTTAATTTTTAGAGAAGATCTACAAAATCAAACTCAACAGCTAACAGCAGACGTCACTGCAGACTTGATAACAACAGTCATATTTTATAGGTTGTAGGAGTCATAAAGTCAATTATACAATCACGCATCTATCAATTATCAATTATATAATGAGTTTTATGCATCTAGTAAAATGCATTTTCAATTTCCACTATTTCAATAGGTCTCCAAGCGGTTGACCAAGCTGTAGCTGATATCTCCTTTCTTCAACGTCTTCACATGATTTGCTAGCATTAGCAATATGCACGTCAACGTCAAGGTAAACTGTGTAGCTTGGTGTGTGATGTACATCAATACCCTTCGCTTTCAACTTGATGTAGATTAGCCTATAGATCAACCTACAACTTGAGTCGTCCTCACAGCAACTATAAATTGGTCTACTTTTGCATGATCATGGTGTTGCCTCCCACTGCACTCTATGCAAGGATATATCACCACAATCCTGCACATGAAATCAACTTGTCTGCATGATTGATGTTGTCGTCACAACAAGGTGGAGGTATTGACAAAAATTGAATTCATAGATTGTTCCTCGAATCAATATCATGTATCAAAGATCATGCGAAATTGGCAAACAGACTACTCCTCAAATCTGCAAATTGTTTGTTTTTTTAAACGAAACAAATCTACAAAAATCTTGATCATGATACTTCACACGATCTCTCTACAAAAAGCTACTGGGAATGAGCTGGAAACTTTATACCAGGCCTGGTAGCTGCAGTGAGACATCTCTGAACGCTAGATCAAGATAGCGCACCTATTGCTCAGAGCTCTCAATCATGTATCATTTTTAACAATTGCAAATCATTCACCGATTGCATATCGAACACCCGATGCATCTGCAACAGTGGTCAGCAAAGATATTTGACTATGATCATTCAAGTCAATAGGTATTCTAGAAAAATTGATTTGCAATGCTTGCTCTTTCACCAATTAGGTGAACTTACCTTGGGATACACCATCAGCTTATTCTGCAAATTGATTTTTTGAAGCATGTCAGCCTTAACATCTAAAACAAACAAAATAAATGACCTCTCCTGCGCGCTTGAAAATATCCTACACGCTTGGTCCCTCGATCGTCTTCACATTTTTTTTCTTTATTTCTTGATCACCTCTTCAAATTTCTACGATTGACTTGCTGAGTCTTTCATAGTAAGTCTCAAAACAACAAATCAACAAAATTGATAAATCAGTAGCGATGGAAATTTATGTGGTCTTACATAGGATTGACAATTATCTTTGCATTTTCTCTACACGCTTTTTAATTCTCACAGCTTTTCTTTCTTCACGTAGTGTTCTCCTCACTGTAATGTAGGTGATCTACCAAAGCAAAACACATCAATTCGTACGAAGATTTCTTCCTCTCATCCAATGGACTGAACTCACAAATTATGATGGGCAATCCACAGGGTGTTGGCACTTCTCATTATCTCTGATACCAAAATGAGAAAACTATCTCATTATATTTCTTTTCTTACCCCCAGGTTACATTATATAGTACTTGAGTAGAATAGTTCATAGCACAATATAGTTGGAGTACATTTATTCTCATAAAAAAATCTTCTTTCTTTAGCTATATGACTAACATAGCCAATCCCTAACATAACTCCTAGATGCTCTTAAAAAATTCTATAATAAAACTTATTAACTATCTACGTAGGAAGAATACTATCAACATCCAACATACCATGGGGATTAAACCCGGATCACATTACTGATAATGCAAGTGGCATTCTTATCAATAGACCAATACAATTTTTAAGACATATTAATTAAATTATTATATTATTTATTTTCATCTAATATTTTAGTAATCCCGTTAATAAAATCTCTATTTAATAATGAATTTTTTTTAATGTTTTAAAAGCAATTCTATTATTTTAAATGAAACCCTTTTATCCTTCAAAATAAATCATCAATTATTTTCAAACAAAGTTTTTTATCATTTATAATTAAACCACTATTTATAAAGGAAGCTCTTTATCATTTAAATAATTAGACTATTATTTATAATGAAGCTCTATTATCATTAAAATAATTAAACTATTATTTATAATGAAGCTCTATTATCATTAAAATAATTAAACTATTATCTATAATGAAACTCTATTATCATTAAAATAATTAAACTATAATCTAAAATGAAGCTCTATTTTCATTTAAATGATTAAACTATTATTTATAATGAAGCTCTATTATCATTAAAATAATTAAACTATTCATTAAAATAATTATCTTATCTTTTTTTTGAATAAAATGTTTTCTCATCGAATGCTAACATCATACTATTCTTTTTGAAAGGTTTAAGTAAGGACAATGAGTTTTCAAATACAATAAACTTATGCATGCTTTCCAAACCATTGATGCAGATAGTGATGAAGTAAAAGACAATCAAACATATGCAACAGATAAAGAGGAAATATTTCCATCAACCTAGTCACCTGTCTCAGCCTCAAGAATTTACAATAGCTACTAGGCTATCAACCTGGGGCTCAAGGTGGCTAACTTTTTATGATTATCCCTAACATAATACATACCTATATGAAGGTATCCATCAATATTACCCTCGAGTTACCTTAATCATCACTTTCCCAACCTTAAGTACCCCCCACTTATGGTGGATGATTCTACTTCTTCTACCTACGAGCGTACCTGATCCTACACAACTAGGCAATATGTCAGTAGTATCATATTTTTTTCAAATCAACTAATCATCATATAGTTGGTTCATTTGCTCCACTTAAGTATTAAAGTATCATAGATTAATACATTGTTTATTTGTGTCAAAAAGTTTACCAGGGAGGGTCATGACAATAATAATAATGATTATTTTGAGGGAAGATAAGGATAAGTTGATTTGGGAGTTAAATAGCTTAGGAGAATACACAACAAGAAGTAGACATAATGTTAAGCACCAACAAAATAGAAATATTATAAAAATATGAAGAGATATTTGGGATAGTCTAATCATTCCAAAAGTCAAAATGATGGTATGGCTAGTAGGTCATAGGAAATTTGTATCCTAGAGTATCCTAATGAAAAAGGGTTTTCATGGACCCTCATAATGTATTCTATATAGAAAGGAGGAGAGTATAGACCATATCTTAGGACAATGTTCAATAGTTTGGGAACTATGGAAATGGATTCTTAATATGTTTGGTAAATGCATGATGATGAATGAAAAAATTAAAGAATGGTTAAAGCAATGGTAGAACACTTTTAAAAGTGAGGCACTATAGACAATTTGGGATATATCAAAAGATACAATACTTTGGAATGTATAGATAGAAAGGAACAAAAGAATATTTAAAGAAAAGAAAAGTAGTTTAGAAGTTATGAATATAAATATTTATTTAGCCATAAAGGATTCTAAACCAACCTTGTCAACTCATCTAATCCCTAATATCCAAGCAAATAACCTTGATATATGGAGTTATGGGATGCCAAAAATGTGCATAGGGATGGAAGTCATAGGTGCATCCCTTTTAGGATTATCCACACTCGAGTAGGAGAGCACTACTACTAACCCATCATTGTCATTGTGCTTTTACATGCAATGTTATCTTTGGTGGGAGAGATCCAGGTTCACCAAGGGATTTATAGATTTCATAATCTAGTTTGGTGTGTTCAATTTTGATAAGAACCTAGTTTATAATCTATTCTAGAAACTCATGCTTAAGATGTTGATGTAATGCACTATGAGAATAGAGATGCAAAAATATAATTCTATCTTATATGTAATTTAGCTTTTTGATGAATGATATCTATGATATGAAAATGCGCTCTTTTTTTCTTTTATTTTTAAGTTAAATTTACAAGAGGGGTAAAAAATATAATTTATCCTAGATACAACAATTTTATGTTATTCTAGTTAAATGCCTAAAAATTTGAAGTAAACAACTATACTAGAGTTCTTTTTGTTTTCCTTTTTATATAGGTCCTCAAAAGATAAATAGCAAGTGGACAATAAGTAAGCAGCCTATATTTACAAACTAAAAATTGAATGATTAGGGGTACTTACATATCCTTGTGTTTGGAGTGAATACATCATCTAGACATGAATCCATTTCCTATATGAATATGCCACCTAGAAATATTATAGTTGACGGATTTGTTAATACCTGTAAAACAGATAGAAAAATAAGGGAGTTATGATTTGGGGCCTTCCAAAGAGAAATAATATTGTTTCTTCTTTATTGGCATGGTCATACCCCCTTCTTATGACTAAATTTGAGGTACTTTAACTTGGGTATGGATTCTAAATATACTATGATGAATATGTCGATTGGAAATGTTCTAGCCAGTAGATTTGTAAATGCTACTAAACTAACTTAACAATAAATAAATTAAAAGGTAAAAACCTGATACATCGCTAAAATAATACATAGAAGTAGATATGATTGGGTTGGATATTGGGATGACTATAAATATAAGGTTTATTTTGAAATTTTATGAATACGCCAACTGGGAATGCTATGTCTGGTATATTTGTTATGATACAGAAGAATGAGTTGAGAATGAACAAGACAGAACATATGGGAAAAAGAGTTGTTAATGGAACACACAAGAGTAAACTTTGTTGGGTTAGATGCTAGATGTTAGAGGGATTTAAGATCTCTCTAATATGTTGGAAATATATTTATTGTAGTAGTTATGACTAGCATATTCACTCTCAAAGCTAGAAAGTACAAACAATGCTAATGTCTCAAAAATGGGGACACAACCACTCTTTACAAATATACCACCTAAATTGGGTATAAGTGGTAAATTCATTTAGTATAGTACCTGGATAGAAAATATAGTCATGGGAAGGCTATGGAGACTTTTTATTGATAATATAGAGGTTGTGACAGTAATTTTCTTCCCTGCAAAACTTCCTAAGCTACCTACAGAATCAATAGAGGAGGATTTGTATAAATGAATGATAGCTAAATCTAAAGACTTGACAAATAAGAATGCATGCTATAGATTCAAATAGTATAACATTAATGGTACTTGGAAAAATATTTCAATAAATTAATAAAAGAATAGCATTGATATTTTGAAATTGAATGCTTCCTTTTATTCCTTTGAGGTTGAATCGCTTGATGACCCCACGAGGAAATTTTGGCAACACTTCATTATTGTTAAAATTAATTCTAATTTTTGAAAAACTTTATGGAAATATAATATCCTCCCAAAATTCCACCCCAAGGGTTCAATTTATATAAATTAGTCCTCATGAGGTTTCCCAAGTTGGAGAGACAAGGTGGTTGGCATGCAAGTTGATCTGACTAGTGGTAAGGTAGATTGGCTATTGATTATAGCCTATAATTAGTTGCCCTTTTGATTTTGAGTTTTTAAGAGCAAGTGGAGAGAGTGGAAGGAAATCCATCACCTTCCTTACCTATATGTACGTCACCTAAATTTGCAGAATGGTAGTCAAGCAATATTTGTATCCTGGTAGGCCACTACAAGCATAACTTTAGCTTTTGTTTTTCTAAAGTGAATATGTCACTTGTACGAATACACTGTCAAGAATACTTGTAACTAGGCATATTCATGAATTTAATCATTAGAGGTCAAAGTTGGTAGAGGGTGAGGGTTTTTTAAATTCTTGCAAATACGCCAACTTGAAAGAATATTTAGTTTCTTGGAGAATTCGCTCTAAGATGATAAATTTACTATTGCTAGGTTTTGTCTACAAATTTTTGGGTTGAGTTAATTGTTATGGTTAATTTAGTATTTTTGTGGGTTTGTATTAAAGATTAATGTAAAAGAGGTGTGTAAATTTTAGGTATCTAAAATATTCAAGTCATCAAATGAAATTATGATAATGGACATAGGAGAAACAAAAGAAATGCAAAGAATATGAATTGGAAACTACTAGTAGTGGATTTGGTCAAATTGAATCTTGATGGAGCATCTAAAGAAAATCTAGGACTAGTAGTAGGAGGATGAATAATTAGAAATAATAGGGATGATATTTTGTTACATTACAATTTCAATAGTGGATTTAATATAAATAATGGAGTTCAAGTTTGAGTGGCTTTGGAAGGGTTAAAATTATGTAGATAAATGAAACGAAATAGAGTGTGTATGAAAGACGATTCACTAATGGTAATAAATACAATTTTGAGGAAAGCAACGGCTCCATGGAACATACAAGAGATCATTGTAGAAATACAAGGCCTAGCTATAGAGTTTGAAGAGATTAGGTTTACTCACACATTGAGCGAAGGGAAAAAATTTGTAAATAGGCTAGCCAATAGAGGGGTTTTAATAGAAGATTGTGAAGTTAGATTCTCTTTTCTATGGTTAGAGGAAGTAGTAAGTTTAGTTGAAGCTGGTAAGAAAATATTGACCACCTAGATCAAATATTTATTAAGATTTATTTTAATGTTTTCATTGGTAATATATTTTGTATTTTATAACATTAATGTGTTTTCATATAAAATGTTTATTACAATTCTTGTGGTTGTACTTATGTTTTAGGAAGAAAACTAGCAATCCAAATCTAGTAAAATGAACTATGATAGCACAAAGTTTTGGAAATATTACTCTACTAAGATGCAATGCATAGATAGTAGAGGTGGAGTTTTGGTATTGTGAAGGATTCCAAAGGGAAATGCCAAGAAGAAGGATGTTGAGTTTTAGAATATATATATTTAAAAAAAAAGACAGAAGAAAATCCAAAAAATAAAAATCAAGAATTTAAACTTTTATGAAAAAATATGTAAGTGTCTAGTTATAGCAACTCAAATGAGATTAGAATTGGACTTGTTTGTAAACTCTCAAGATTTAAAAGGAGAGAGTTGTGATTTTTCAAGGGTGGGGGACCTGAGTACAACCTATTTTTTATCTAACAAAAAAATTATGTTCTTATTTAAATAAATGTATGATAAATTTAATACTTATTATATACAAAGTTTAAATATAAATAACTTAAAATTAATAAATAATAAAATGGTTAAGTAAATTTTATAATAAGCCATTATCCTGGAAAGGTAGATGGTTATTGTTAACAAGAATAGGGAAACTTATTAAATCGGTCTTACAAACCTTTCCAACTTATTATATGTCCTTGTATACTATGCCAAAATCGATAGGAAAAAAGTTTAATCTACATTATGCAGTCTTTTTGTTTTTGGTGAAATGGAGCAAGGTGTGTGATAATAAAACTAGGATAGGTCACAGTTTAATAGTTCTTACAAATGCAAACTTAGATCTTAGGGGAAAATTAATTTGAAGATTATACAAAGAGAGTCAAAGATAATGGGTAAGAATTCTTCTAAGTATGTTGAGCCCAATGACTCGACCTTAATATTTACTGCATTCTCACTACCAAATGGTTCTGCTCTATGGAATAATTTAAAAAAAATAGTTGAATTAGTGATTAAAGGTCTAATATGGGTGGTGGGAACTAAATAAATAAATTCTATTTGGATGGATACTTGGTGTAATAAAAAACCACTCAATCTAGATCCAATTTTGAAATCATGGATGAGATTACTTCAAGATAAATATGGTGATAGGGTTTCAAATATTATGCACAAGGATTAGGAAGGAATATACAAATGGAAAGAATATTTTTTGTTATGCTAGCAGTCAGTTGAGTAAAAATATACCTACAATGATTATTTTGATGGGAGCCAAGGATAAGCCAATTTAAAAATTGAATAGCTTATGAATACACAACAAGAAGTGGATATAATTAAAAGCACCAATAAAATAGGAATATCACAAGAATACATAAATATATTTGGGAAAGTCCAAGCATTACTAAAGTCCAAATATTTGTTTGGCTAGTATGTCATAGAAGAATTTTATCCTAGGATGACCTTATGAAAAGGGGTTTTCATAGCCTCTTATAATGTGTTCTTTATAAGAGGAGGAGAGAATAGACCATCTCTTGGAATATTTATCAATAGTGTAGAATCTATGGCAATGGTTCTTAATTTGTTTGGTAAATGCATGATGATGAATGGAAAATTTAAAGAATGGTTAAAACAATGGCATAGCACTTTTAAAAGTGGAGCTTTATAGATAATTTGGGATATATCAAAAGATACAATACTTTGGATTGTATGGCTAGAAAGAAATAGAAAATATATAAAGTAAAGGAAATTATTTTAGATGTAATTAAAAGAAATATTTGTTTAGACATAGAGGAGTCTAAACCAACCCTATCAACTCACCCAATCCCTAATCTAGAAGCAGAGAGACTTGATAGATGGAGTCAAGTTATCAAATGGAATTATGATGTTGGGTATATGAGAAACAAAAATAAGGCAAAAAATATAAAGTGGAAACCACCAAATGTAGAGTTGGTCAAATTGAATTTTTATGGAGAATCTAAAGGAAAGCCATGACCAATAAGAGTAATTAGAAATAATAGAGGAGATATTTTGTCTCATTATTCTTTCAATAGTGGATTTAAGATAAATAATGAATCCAAATCTTGGGATGATTTGGAAGGGTTAAATTTATACAAATAAATGAAATGGAATAGAGTATGGATGGAAGGTGATTCACTCATAATAATAAAATCACTTTTGAGGAAAGCAAATGCTCCATGGAACATACAAGAGATAATTATGATAATTCAAGAACTTGCTACAGATTTTGAATATATTAGGTTTACACATACGCTAAGGAAAGGAGAAAATGTGTAAATAGGATAGCCAATAGAGGGGTTTTTATTGAG
This sequence comes from Wollemia nobilis, assembly GCA_028583015.1. Lineage (NCBI taxonomy): Eukaryota > Viridiplantae > Streptophyta > Pinopsida > Araucariales > Araucariaceae > Wollemia > Wollemia nobilis. The sequence goes on from JAQPPZ010000374.1 coordinate 5,177,256, forward strand.
GATCATGAAATTAAATTCTCTTTTCCATGGCTAAAGGAAGTAGTAAGTTTAGTCGAAGCTGACAAAAAAATGTTGACTACCTAAATCAAATAATTATTAATATTTACATTAATATTTTATGTTGGTAATATATGTTTTATTTTATGACATTAATGTGTTTTCATAAAACTATTTATTGCAATTTTTTGTTGCACTTATGCTTCAAGAAGGAAACTAGAAATCTATATCTGGTAAAATGGACTATGATAGTGCTATGTTTTGGAAATATTACTCTAATAATATGAAATGCATAGATAGTAGAGGTGGGGTTTTGGTACTGTGAAGGTTGTTGTAATAAAATATCAAGAAGGATGCTAAATTTTAGAATATTTGTATTCACACAAAAAGTTGAAGAAGACTCAAAAATGAAAATCAAGAATTTAGATATTTTATGAAAATGATGTAGGTATCTAGCTATAGCATCTCAATTGAGATGATAATTGAATCTATTTGTAAAATATCAAGCTCTAAAGGAGAGAGTTATGATTTTTCAAGGGTGGGGGACCAAAGTACAACCCTTGTTCTCTAACAAAAAAAATAAACAAATGACATTATAAAATTTTAATTGGATGAGCATGCAACTAGAGAAGAAATCTAGGAGCAGGATAGAGGAGTGCAAGTCTTTCATGATTTGTGTCTAAAGAAGAGTTTCATAGAAGAAATTGAAGGAGTGTAGGTATTTATTTAGCACACAACCAGAGAAGATATCTAAGAGGAAGAGCAATGCAAAGGAGTATGAGATGATAGTGGAGGTATAGAATAGACCAAAAGGAACTAGTATCAAAGCCATAGATCTTTAGTCATGGAAAAAGAGTAGCATGTTCATCTAGAGTTTATAAATGATCCAAAACCTCACCATTAATGTGTTAAATATTATTTTCAAAAAATTATTGAAGGAAAGGAATGGATAGGATTAGGTGTGATTTGGGAGGGAGTGCAACCCAAGAGCAATTGCAAGCTAGAAGGAAGTGTAAGCTAGAAGTTAGGGCAATATGAGAGTAGTTGTGATCTAGGAGGGAGAGTGAGCCAAGAGTAAGCTTCAGTAGCTAGTATAGAAGTAAATTCATATTTGAAATCCCTAATGGTAAGTGAGGATTCACTAGCTAGAAGTATGGATGCCCAAGTTGGAGATAAGCATAAAAGCAAAAATATGGCAAGTTTGATCTAGGTAGCATATTTTACATCATAAGTGACTATTATCATCTTTAATTATCCTAGTCATAGAATAGGTTTTCTAGATGGTTGGGACTATCATACCTTCTGTAGAGCAACATAGTAGGGTAACTTCCAAGAGTACAAGGTTTGGCTCAATAAGGGGTCTCCAAGATTTTTTATAAGGATGAATCCTTGTAAGATGTGATCTTCAATGCACTTTTCCTACTCTAGCCTAATCTACCAGCTTTAGGGGAAAACGTGGAAGAGAAATGTAGAAAAAAATATAGCATAAACGAAGAACCTAAGCTAACAAAGGTGATGCACCAAGATCAGAATAAGATATTAGTCCAATAAGTTTAAATTAATATATGTAAGAAAGGTTGACAAAAGTCCATGAGGTTAGTACCCAATCAGTTTCAAGTACCCTACAAAACTCAATTGATATCAAAATATCATTTCCATTAATCATATGTCCTACATAACTTAACACATGGAATAATCAATCATTCCATCAATAAAATATATTTCATTTCCATAATATATATTGTATGTCTAGTCTTGAAGTAGTCAATCATTCCTTAAAAAAAAAACACAATAAAACCTAAATCCATCCACGTAACAAGTCTTCCAAGGGAGGATTATGACATCCTACCCCTCTTAGGCTTAACACAATCCTCTATGTTTTCATTTAGTTCTAACATAAAATAACATTTACATAGCATTATCAAATAAGAATGGAAAATATCTTTGCATATTTGCCACTTTTTCCAAGTAGTGTTTCTCTCGTAGTAGCGGTCCCACTGGACCTTGCATTGTTCCAAATTTTCTTTCCTCATTGATTTAGAATGAAACTCAGGGATTTTTACTGGTCAAACCTCTATAGCTTCTGGGTTCACCATCTGCATATTAGAAAAACCCTACACCCGATCAGGATTAGCAATATATTTTCTAAGTAAGGAGATGTGAAAAGGTGTCATGAATCTTTGATAGACTAGGTGGTAAGGAAAGTTGATATGCCACGGGACTAATATTTTCTATAATTTTAAAAGGTCCCACAAAATGAGGATCCAATTTTATGGACTTAATAGCACTCTTCTTTGGTCTCACCCTCAGAAACACTTTGTCACCCACAACAAACTCTCTTGGTGATCTCTTAAGGTTGGCATAACTCTTCTAATGATTCGTAGATTCTTTAAGTATTTCTCTAATCATCCTTAATTGTTGTTCTATTTCCCTAACCATGTCTGGTTTAAGCATAACCTGGTCCTCTATATTGTCCCATGACAACGATTTTCTACACCTTCTGCTATATAGAGCTTTGAATGGAGCCATGTCCAATGTCGAATGGTGATTGTTATTGTAGGAAAATTTGACCAGGTGTAGATAGTCTTTCCATCATGTTTTTTTATCCATACAATCCAAGTGAAGTATGTCCTCTAACACCTGGTTCACCCTTTTGTTTTTCCATTTGTTTTATGGTGATAGGCTGAACTAATGTTTAACCTAGTACCTATGGCACAATGTAAAGCTTGCCAAAACTTGGAGGTGAATATTGAGTCCCTATCTAAAATAATCACTTTCAAAAAACCATGAAGCCTAAATATTTCTTTGTAAAATTTGTCAGCCACAACCACAACATCATCTTTGGTATTTTTGGGTATAAAATGTGCAACCTTGGTCAGTCGATCGACCACAACTAGGATTGCATCATGTTGAAATATGGTCTTTGGAAAACCTAAAATAAAATCCATTGATACCACCTACCATTTCTGTGTAAGTATATCATGAGGATACAATAGTCCTATGGGATGTCTATGTTTTGCCTTAACTTTTTGGCATTTGAGACACTGAGTGACATATTCAATTATGTCCTTTTTCATTCCTAGCTAGTAGAAGGTTTTCTTCATATTCTCCCTCATTTTTACCTCTCTTGGGTGAGCAAAATATGGAGATCTATGTGCTTCATGTATAATAATTTTCTTAAAATTACCAACCTTGGAAATTACTACCCTATCCTTAAATCATAATAAACCATTCTTGATGCTTAAATCCTTACTTTCATCAGGTTTTCTTTCCATATTTCCCAAATTTAATTGTAAAACATATCCTAATATTGCATTTCGATGACTTGTTCCATCAAGTCGATATGGATGTGAGTCAAAATAGCTATGTGTCTTCTCCTACTCAATACATCAATGATTTTATTTTCTTTCTATTTTATATATTCAATTTCAAAATCATATTCAGTGATAAATTCCATCCACCTTATCTGCCTAGCATTTAGCAAAGTTTGATTAAATATGTATTTCAGACTTTTATGGTCTATCCTCAACTCAAAGGGTTTCCCTAATAAATAGTGTTGCCAAATTTTGAGAGAAAAAACCACTACTGCTAATTACAAATCATGGGTTGTATTATTAACCTCATGTTATTTCAGTTTTCTATAACCATAAGCTACCACTACTTGATTTTGTGAGAGCACTCCTCCGAAACCTTCCAATGATGCATCTGTACATATAGAAAAATTGTTTCACATTTATCCATCCACTTGAACTCTTTTCCCTTCCTCTAGAGGTTGGTTATTGTTGAATTTACCTTGGCGTAGTCCTTCACAAATCACTTAAAGTATCCAGTAAAACCATGAAGCTTTATAATATGGTCATATTTATGGGTGGTAGACAATTAAATATGGTGTCTATATTCTTGGGATCCATAGTTATTCCTTCAGCTGATATGATATGTCCCAAATATTATATTTTTGATACATAAAATTCACACTTAGACAGATTCCCATATAATTGATTCCTTCTCAATAACTCCAGTATAATATTAAGGTGTTTTTCAATCTCAAACTTATCTTGGAAATATATCAAAATATCATCCAAGGAAACAAGAATAAATTGATCCAATTGCTTCCTGAAAATGTTATTCATCAAATTTATATATGTTGCTAGAGCATTCAATAGATCAAAAGGCAAGACAATAAACTTATAATGTTTATATCAAGTTTTAAAGGTTGTCTTATGAGTATCCTCTTCTCGGATCCTCAATTGGTGGTATCCCAACTTCAAATTAATCTTTAAAAATATTGTGGCATATTTAAGTTAATCAAAGAGGTCTTCAATTTTGGGTAGAGGATATTTATTTTTAATGGTTTCCTTGTTCAGCATCCTATAATCTATACATACTCATAAGGAACCATCCTTTTTTTATTAAAAGCAGTAGTGCACCCCATGGTGATACACTTGATCTAATTAATCCCTTCTCTAGAAATCCTTGTAACTACACTTTCAAATCTTGCATCTCAATTAGATTCATTCTATAAGGAGCTCTATGAATAGGCTTTGTTCTAGGTTGAAGTTCAATTGTGAAATAAAATTCACGTTTAGGTGGTAATCCAAGTAAATCCTTTGGAAATACATCTCTAAACTCTTGAATAACTGGGTGTTTCTCAAACACCTCTTCCTTCTTTTCATCTTCTATCTCATTTAACTTCACTACATAAATTTTTCCTCCTCTCTTCATTGCCTTCTTAAGTTGCATTGTGGAGAGGATCTAGGGTTGAAAAATCCCTTGCAGGCTATACACCCTTTATATTTTCCTACCATCTTCCAAGTACTCAATCCATCTATCCTAGAAATTTATTATAGCCTTATGTGCTTGTAACCAATCCATTCCTAGCACTACATCAAATGCATGCAATGGTTATACATACAGGTATCCAATGGTCATACCACTAGGTAGGGTAATTTCTACCATGGGATAACATTGATTTATAGAGTAGGTTTATCTTGAACCATACTTTACCTTCCACCCATGTACCAATATTCATAGCCTTTCTGGTATATCTCTAACTAATCTAATGGAAACAAAACTATATGTAGCACCACTATAAATTAGAATTTTAACATTTCCACCAAATATCTTACATTTTATCAGTAGTAGAGTGGCTTGCCCTTCCAGATTCTAACTTCCTATCACTGTATAAATCTTGTGTACAAGTTTGTTGTGTGTATAACCCTTGTAGGCAGGTTCTTTTCCCTTCAAACTTGACCCTATTATGTACAAACATTTATTGGTATAGTATGGTCCACAATAATCAAAGCATCCATTCTTAGATCCTGGGTGAATTTTTCTGCTTTTACTGCTATGGAGGATTTTCTTAACCCTATGGTGGTGATATGTTATTCCTATTGTTGTAATTGTTAGTATTACGGTTCTTCCCTTGGAACCTTTTCCTAATATTTCCTTGTTGCTTATTATTTCTTCTATCCTATCTATGGGAACTCTTGTTTTATTGCTCCCCTTCCCACTTCATAAAGCCTACACTATTTTTTTTCTTAGTGCTTCTCTATCTTGCTCAAATTCCCCTTCATAATCAAAAAAAAGCTTAAGATAATTTTTATCTTTCCTAGCCATATCATAGGCCTTTTGAATACTACTAGGTTCTCACATGTTCACTTCATACCCTACTCATTTGCTTCTAGAATGAACTTATGAATTTTCATCTTCTCATTGTATGCAGGCACATATTTCAACAGCTTGATAAATTTCTGGTAATATACCTCCACCATCTTATTCCCTTTTCTAATATTGGTGAATTCATCAAATTTCTTGGTATAAAAATGTTTGGTGAGAAATATTTCTTTAAAAGCAACTACAAATTCTTCCCATTTTAGATCAACTATCACCTCAATTCCTTTTTCCTTGCTAAATGTTTTCCACCAATCCAAGCCAACACCCTATAGGTGTAGAGTGGCATAAGATGTTTGGGTTCCAGTGGAATAGTTCTTCATGTTATAGAAAGTTTCTATCTCCTTCAACCAAGCTTCAGCTTTATCACCATCTTCCTCTCCATTAAACTTGGAATATTTTAGATGTTTCATATCCTTACCCAATTCTACCTCAAGTCAAATTCTATCCTGATATGCCTTTGAATGGGTCTCATTCACCTGTCCCACTCTAGAATTTCCAACTTGTGAATCTTGATTCACTATAGTCTCCAATAGTTGTTTTTGTGTTTCCATTTGTTCCCTCAGTAAGGCAACTATTGTAGTAAGATCCTCCCTCTCATTATTAGGAGTATTCGTACCTATATCTGTGATCCTAACCTCTACATTATTTTGTTGTGTCTACCTCATCGATGGGGTAACACTCCCTCTCCTTCTCTTGGGTGGCATTGTCCTTGGCCACACATAAGAGAGATAGTAGGAATCAGTTCACAATTTCATCTTTGAATTGTTTCTCCTACTAGAAACTATATTCCTAGTTATCCTAACTAGACAGTCAAGGTCTACTTTTAGTAGATACACTATTCTTATAGGTGTAGTCTTTACATGGTGCATATCTTATTGCACTCATCTATTCTTGTGCAAGGAAAATTGTATCCCTACGAAACACGCTTTGATACCAAATTTTAGGACCCATTTTCCTACACCTGGATTTCTTACTAATATTTTTTTACCCTATAATCAAGGAATTAACCTAATTTTGTACAAACTATTTAATAGTTCCCATATACAAACTATAATTTATCTTTAATAATTTTTCCCTCATCTTCTTTTTACGGCTAAATGTCAGGACCCATTTTTCTACAACCGGATTTCTTACTAAAAATTTTTTTACCCTATAATTATGGAATTAAAATAAGTTTATATGCCAAAATATTCAGGATTTCCCATCTACAAAGTATAATCTTTCTTTAATTATTTTCCCCTCATCTCCTTTTTTAGGCTCACCCATCCCTACACCTTACATATTTCTAATTATGTAAGTGCACTAGGTGTATATGTTTGATTTACAAACTATCCTTCTCATTATATTTTAATGAGCTAGCTTTTCTTCTTTCATTTCATCAAAACAAGTATGTTATCCTTCTCACACCTCATAAGTCCTTCTATGGATGTGTCAGGAGTGAATTAGACTCAACTATCCTTCTCATCTCTCGATGAGCTAGTTGTTTTATTCCTATGCCTTATTATAAACTTAATATGGGAAGTCTACAATTTAGGTATTCCTATTACCCATCATACCCTTGGGTTAGATTATCTCACTAGATTAATCATGTAGCACCACGAAGTTCTCTATCTCTCTCTATTTATTTGAGTTATCCAGAATAGATTATTCTAATTATTTAATTGATAACTAGCATTTCCTTCAGTAAGAGTGAACCATAATAAACTATCCATATATCCAAGATCATTAAAATTCTTTAATATTTCCAACTAGATTCCTTTTAACCAAATCAAAATAACTACTCCCCTAGTGTAAGCAAGATAAATAATACATGCCTCATAATCATTCTATGGAATTACATTTCAAATTTCTAAAGCATAAACAAAATGCAATAACTCATAATGATCTACTTCTCAAGAACATTCAAGATCATAGCCAAAATCCATTAGCTTAGTATAGCATACTACCATAAATAAATGCATACCACAAAATCACACAATACCATATTTACCTTGTGAGAAAACCTAGAGGAAAAACCCAACTTTAAATATACTTCCATTTTATTTCCATACAATACTAGATATTTACATTGAAATTAGATATAACATTATATCTTAATCTCTCAATAGAAATTTTTTGTTTTCCCTTGGTTTCTACACAATGAATTAATCCTCTTTATGCAAGGGTATAGTTTCATTTCCTTTAAACTAGGATGAGCATAACAAAATGTGCTTCCTACACACATAAAAACCTAGGTTACCATTTTAAAACTTAAAACACCCTTGCCTCATAGAGCTCATCACTTTTTTCTTGATTTCTTGTTGAAGGTTCAATAATATTCCTAGCTCTTTTATCTAACTACGTCATTTACTAAAAGTAAATAAGTGCTTTTTTAATCTCTCCTCACATTATCACCAAAACTCTAAGGAAAACTTTACAAAACACCAGAAATATGTTACATTTAAATACCATATAAATTTTTGGAGATTCAACAACTTCTTTGTGTCTATCCAAAGTCATTATCATGAACTTACAAGCTCCAAAATTTAGAATCCATAGCCTCATAACCAACTAGAGCACTCAGGTTTTCACATTTCTCAAACTTGACTCAATGATAGGAAATATCATATAACAATATTTTTCTATAAACAACTAACCATGCTAACAAGTAGATATTATATTATGATTCTTTCCACACTCACCATTAAGGTATTCACTATGTATTTTCTCTTTTCTTCACTGGGATAACCCAACAACTTACTCACACCCAATATATTTTTGTGGGTTTAATTTGAATGGTGAAACACCTTTTAAAAACTCCACCCACCTCCTTAAATCTAAAATTTTGTCATCATAGCCATTAGTTTTGATCCATTTAAACAAAGGCAAAAGCCATACCTTGAAACTACTTTATCAAATAAATGGCACGTTCTTTAAATTGACCAAACAATAAGATGTCATGAACAGATACCATAATCACAATGGAGGAACCTACAATCACTACTAGAAAATTTCTAATTCAATCCTTCATTGTTGCTAGAAATTTCAGCCTCGAATATCACAAATATAAAATACTTTTATAGCTTGACAAAATGATCAACAAATTTTGTAGGCTTCTACCATTGTTGAATGACTCATTGATCATCTGTCATTCTACAAGTGAAACTACAACTTTTTAAATCTTCAATTCAAAATGCAAAATACACAATTTTCATTAACAACACACTAAATATGTTTGGCTAATATCACTTACCAACATGTTCAACTATCCTGACATCTCAAACTATTGAACCATTCAATATAAAGATCTTATTCTTTCAAGGGTTGAACCCAACTAGACGAAGCTACTACAAAGATTACATTTGCATCCACTAAGTTCTTTCCCATATGTTTGTTGGTAGATATACAAGCAAGTCTATTATCAACAAAGTAAAATACCTTTGAAAATTTTGATGGTGCTCCAGCAATGGTGCACAATCCAATGGTACCCCAAACAAACCAGTGGTTTCACATAGCGCATCAACGATATCTCCTCCAAACAAACTAGTTGTTTCACACAATAAACCCATGATAACTCTAAATAAACCCATCATTTCACATAGTGAACCAGTAATAACTCCCTCACCTCCTTTCTCTCTGGTGGTATAATCACTATCCCACTCCATCCACCATTAGTGACTTAACTTCCACTAACCACTCCTTTCACTACTACTCACAAGAAAATGACATATTCCATTCGATGACAATTGAAAACTCATTCATTAATCTTGTGATTTAGTAGGCATGTCTAACCATACAAAATTGGATTAATCGAATGTCTAAAAAAATGCTTCCACCAAGAAAATAAACAAAAGACTGTTTATTTTAATATTTGCCCATCAATAATATGCAAAGATATACAATTGATATTTATCCATATTCAAAGTCTTATCATATTGAGAAAATCATAATACAAGACGTTAGTCCAATAAGTTTAAATTAAGATATGCAAGAAAGGTTGACAAAAGTCCATGAGGTTAGTACCCAATCAGTTTCAAGTACCCTGCAAAACTCAATTGATATCAAAATATCATTTCCATAAATCATATGTCCTACATAACTTAACACATGGAATAATCAATCATTCCATCAATAAAATATATAATTCATTTTCATAATATATATATTGCATATCTAGTCTTGAAGTAGTCAATCATTCCTTCAATAAAATAACACAACAAAACCTAAATCCATCCACATAACAAGTTTTCCAAGGGAGGGTCATGACAAGACAACACTGGAATGGTGGAACACTTTTAAATTCGAGCAAGAGATTGAGGTAATTCATCTAACATGGGAAGGTTTTGTAAAAACATTTAATAAGAGATTCCTTATAAAGCAACACTATGTGGAGAAATTTGAGGAATTTTCCACACTTATCCAAGGAACAAATACGATAAAAATATACTGCCAAAAAAATTTTAAGTTGCTTAAGTATGTACCCGTATATGAGAAGGATGAGAAAATGAAGGTACATAAATTTATCTTAGGAATGGACCCTAAGATTCAATCAATAGTAAATATGCATAAACATGAGACTCTACAAAAGGCTTATGACATGGATTAACAAGTTGAGTCCAATATATAGTTAAACAATGTCTACTTTAATTATGTATTTTTGTCAAAAGAATATTAGCAATCCCTGAGAAAAAGTAAGAGCGTTTATTTTATGAAATAAGAACAAGATTAGAATAAGAAGAGTAAAGGAAACCCAAATTTTGAGAAGAATTGTGATGGAAGACAAGGGAATTTCAATAAGAAATTCTAAAAGAGGAATAACAATAATAATAACAATCCTTAAACTCAAAGGTAACCCAAAATGGTGCAATTAGAGAAGCCACGATAAAGAACCAAGAAAAATGCCTAGGTCCTAAGGGTGGTTGTTACAATTGTGGGGGCTCACACTATGTAAATAGATGTCCAAACTAAGCAGTACCAAGCAAGAGGGCAAAGGAACCCAACCATAGGATTTATGTAGCTACAAACAACTAGAACCTAGAAGGGCAAGCCACACCCATGCTCTTGAATGGTAATATTTTTAGTAAGGAAGTTAAAATCTTGATAGATAGTGGATCTAATGATAGTTTTATTTCATCTAGTCTAGTCAAGGACATGCTATAAAGATTAGGATTTTTGACACAAATATGGAAAGTCGAGTATGGTTATGGACATACCTACTTAGTGGATTAGTGTTTTCTCATAGTTGAGATCACTCTACCTAATGACTGTACCATTTGGCACCTTTATGTAGCATCGCTACACACCTTCAATATTATCTTGGGAATGGATTGGTTAAAGGCTCATGAAGCCCTAATTAACTTCCAAGATAGATGGATATACTATATAGATCAAGATAAGTAGAGATTAAGAATCTATAGTGAGCAAGGGTCTTTCAACCCTAGTTGATCTTAGCAATGAAACTAAGGAAAGCCATTAGATAAGGTGGTATTGTCTATGTCATTAAATTGAAACATAAGATCGAGGATGATAGGAAGGAGGATTTTTTTAGGAATCATCCAATTTTGCATGAATTTAGTGATGTATTCCCTAAAGATCTCCTTAGACTACCACTTCAGTGTGAATTTGATTTCACTATTGAGTTGATGTCGAATACGAAACCCATTCATAGAACTCCTTATACGATGAATCCTTTTGAGATGAATGAGTTAAAAGTAAAAATTTAAGGGTTATTGGAAAAAGGGTTTATTAAACCCAGTGTGTCACCATGGGGTGCACCTGTACTATTTATCAAAAATAAATATGGTTCACTAAGATTATACATATATTATAGAATGCTAAACAAGGCAACCATCAAGAATATGTACCCTTTACCCAAGATTGAATATTTTTTTTATCAACTCAAGGGTGCCACCATATTTTTAAAAATTGATTTGAAATCAGGATACCATCAGTTGAGGATCTGTGAAGAGGATACCCACAAGACCACCTTTAAGACTTGGTATGGATATTTTGAGTTCGTAGTATTACCCTTTGGTTTGACTAATGCACCGACAACATTTATAAATATTATGAGCAGTGTTTTTAGAAAACATATGGATTAGTTTGTCTTGATATTCTTGGATGATGTCTTAATATATTTCTAAAATAAGGAGCATAAAAAGCATTTAAAAAGTGTGCTCAAGTTGTTAAGGAAGAATAAACTCTGGGAATTTATCTAAATGTTATTTTTATGTTCCAAAGGTGCAATATATAGGACATATCATATTTTTAGAAGGAATAGTTGTAGATCCAAAGAAGATAAAGGTCATTTTGAATTAGCCACCACCCACTAATATGCCTAAAGTGCAAATTTTCATGGGCATGATAGGGTATTATAGGTGTTTTGTGAAGGATTATTCCAAAATATCCTACTCTATCACTAACCTCCAAAGGAAAGGTAAGAAACACATATGGACATACAAGTGTGAGGCCATTTTTGAGTTGCTAATGTAGAAGCTTACTACTCCACCTGTTCTAAAAATTCTAGATCCATAGAAAAAAAATTTAGATTGTACCGATGCTTCCTTGGAAGGTTTGGGAAGCATTCTATCCCAAGGTGATTCAGTCATAGCATATGATTCAAGAAAACTCAAAAATCATGAGGTAAACTATACTACGCATGATTTAGAGCTAGTGGCAGTAGTGCATGCTCTTAATATTTGGTGGCATCACCTACTAGGAAAAAATTTTGAATTAAGGATCGATCATTAGAGTTTGATATATATATTTACTTGGCCAATGCTTAATTCTAGATAATGATGATAAATCGAGTTCCTAGAAGAGTATAATTTTGTTATAGAGTATTGTTATAGTAATATTCCATCATTTGGGATATTTACCATTTTCCTACATTAGGTAGATTTTATTTACTGCATGGTAGATATAAATTACTACATTATTTTACTTTTTACCTCGAAGATATTCACTGTTTGGAATATCTTGTGGTAACTAGGTAAGTGGTGACTGTTGTCAACTTGACTATGTTAACCTACCTAGTTGTTAGTTGTTAGGTGCTTTGTTTGCTAAGTGTGTTGGTTAGAGATTATTAAGGACGATATTATGTTTAATATCTATCATAAATTTATCCTAATGTTATATAAACCTACCTATGAATAAATTATTTCCAATGTTCATGGTTTAACAACAAGTATATCAAAGGTAAGGAAAATAAGGTCGTTGATGCCTTAAGTAGAAGAAGGCATATAGTTGCCTTGAATTGAAGTCATGTAGAATTAATGGACCAAGTCAATAAAATGTAATCTTAGGGTTAGTATTACAATGATATTCAGGCTAATATGGAAAAAAATCCTACTGAGAATGAGAAATTTGATTTACAATATGGTCTTTTGTGTTTTAATGGTAGTTGTACCAAAAATCAATGATTTGAGGAGACTAGTCATGCTAGAAGCGCATAGATCTCCCTACTTCACTCATCTTAAAGGGGCTAAAATGAGGGAGAATATAAAAATAACCTTCTATTGGTCAGGTATGAAGAAATATATCACTAACTTTGTGGCTCAATGTTTGGAATGTCAAAAAGTGAAAGTTGAGCATAGGCATCTAGCAGGACAATTATACCCACATGATATACCAATATGAAAATGGCAAGTGATATCTATGGACTTCATAGTGGGATTGTTGAAGACCATATACTAGCATGACACAATCCTTATGGTGGTTGATAAGTTGACCAAGGTTGCTCATTTTATTCCAAGGAATACCAAGGATGATTCCCTAATATTGGCTAATAGATTTACCAAAGAGATATTTAGGTTGCATGGATTTCTTGAAGTAATCATTTCAAACAAGGATTCTAGGTTTACATATAAGTTTTGGTAGGCTCTTCATCGTGTAGTTGGCACAAATCTAAACATAAATTTTGCATACCATCCATAAATAGATGGTTAAATTAAAAGGGCTAACCAATTCTTGGAATACATGCTTCGCATGTACTACATGGACCAAAAGTCTTTATGTGAAGATTTTTTACATCTAGTAGATTTTACTTATATTAATGGTTATCATACCTTCTTAAAAATAGCCCTATTTTAAGCCTTGTATGGAAATAGGTGCAGGACACCTCTATCATAGGATAATTCAGAGGATTGGGTTGTAATTGGACCAGATGTGGTCAAAGATATGGAGGAATATCTTTGGATGATCAATCAAAGGCTTAGAGAAGCCATCAATCATCAAAAGAGTTACACTGACTTTAAGTGTTTTCCTAGAGAATTCTTTGTGGGAGATATAGTATTCTTGAGATTTAAACCCTTGAAGAGTGTCATTAAGTCTTCTAAGTTGGATCTATGATATGTTGGTCATTTTGAGATCATCAAGAGGATAAGTCCAGTATCCTATCGTCTCACCTTACCATCCAACCTATCAAAGATCCATGATACTTTCCATGTATCCATGCTCAGAAAGTATATTGTTGATCCTAATCATGTGTGGAATGTTTCCAAATTGTATATGGCAGATCCATTGATCATTGAGGTGAAATCGATGAAGATTCTAGAGTTCCATTCCAAAATGATGATTAAACGAACTCTAGAATAGTGCAAGGTCTAGTGGGGCTAATATTCTGAGAAAAGTGCCACTTGGAAAAAAGTGGAAGAAATAAAAAGATATTTTTCTTATTTATTTGAATGAAAAAATATGTAATGTTTTTGTGAAAGAAACATATAATACCATGTTTAGTCCAAGGATGGAAATATGTCATGACCCACCTTGGTAGGACTCGTTTTGAGATAAACTATGTATGGATAAATGATGATTTAATACTTAGTTTGATTTATTTGGATGATTTTATGCATTTGTTGTTTTAATTATATGTTATGTGGATATGGTATTGTAGACACCAAAACCTAGCCACTTGTCCTCCATACATGCTTTTCCACCATTTTTTGCCCACTATTTACATATATTTATATATATTTATTTTATATATATTTAATATTAATATTTTATATATTATATTTTATATATATTTATATAAGTGAATTAATCCCAACCATCCGATTTCATTTAATCATGTTCGTCCATCCACATCAATCCATGCCACCCTAAATTTAATATCCACCCTTCGATGTGCTTTTATCTTAGCCACATGATTAGTGTCATTGAAACCCTAAGTATGCCCTAGGTTAGATTATAAATAGAAGCCATTTTGATGGCTCAACCCCTAAGTTTTTAAATTCCCTGATATCCCTGAGTTTTAAGCAACTTGAGTATTTGAGTACATCTACCTCCATCTTCGCTCACCGTAACCCCCACAACCATTTCCATTCATTTTCCCTCACTAGATCTTCTTCTACAGCATCTTTCCTCAACCATCGAATGCCTTCGAGCATTTTCTATCACCATCGCATGCCTCTGGGTACCTCCTTATCAGTCCTAGGCATCCATGGGCATTTTCTATAGCCACCAAGCACCCATGGGTGTTTTACGTAAGCATTATGAGCACCTCCTAGCCTTCAAGCGATGCTAGGGCATCATCGTACCTATTATCTACAATAAAATCTCACAAATCAGAATACAACAAGCAAGAGTAAGGTAAATCCATTAATGTTATTATATTTCATGTTGTCTTATCCTGTTCATATTTTTGTTGCTATAACTAGGGCTTTTAAGTTGTGATTTATGAGGGTTCACACTGTTGAGCCCTCATTTGTTATTACTAATTATCTAGTTTCTTTGTGTGTAGGTTCTGACAATACATCAGAAGCATTGGACAATTGTTTAAGCTGAAGTAGCCCGACATCGAATATCAAGAAGCCCACTCAACCTTGTTGGAAGCAAATACACAGTTGAAGACACCACCAGTTATTTTTGGCTAGGTTTTTAGAGAACCCTAGAAAAATTTGTAATATTTTATCAAGGGATTATTGGATCCACTATTGTAACAACGGAGTTTCTAGGAACCCCCCCTTTTATCAATATAAATTCCATTTTGTTGTGCAATAAATGATTCACTTGAGTTCTATTTTATTTAACATTGTTTGGTGTCACATTTTTAGCTCTTCAAATGGTGATCACAGTGGGACCCCCTAAGGGTTTTTGTTTATGATTTGCCTTACTAATTCAGTTGTTTTTTTTTATCATTTTGCAAGGTTTTTAGAAGCGTGGATTTTGCAAATTTCATTGGATCTAGGGTTTCTAAAAGTTCACAAAAGTTGCAGAAGGTGTATGAAACACTCGATAGTGCTCGAGGGCTATCTATGGATGCCCATCTACATTTCAAAAACACCTAGGGGCATTTTACAAAGAGCTAGGACAAATATGTAGGCCATTTGTAAGTCTGCTAACCAAACCCTAGTTTTTCTATTTACGTTTTCTAGCTATTTTGTGTCTTTTTTAGGCTTTTGATATAAAAAGAACTTCACTAAGTAATATGGAAAATAAAATTCATATTAGCATGCATTTTATGATTTAATTCAATCACTTGCATTCATTCGCATCTTCTATTTTTCGAATTTTTGAGTTTCTATTGTGTGAAAAAATAATACTGCATTCTAATTGCATGTAAATCAAAATTGCATAATTAGTTTGCATTGTTAGGGTTAGAAGTATCTTCTTTTATCTATCTAAGTAGGAACATCATTAGGGTTCCAAGATTATTCCTACCATTGGGTGATTCCAAGTAGAGGGGTGGACAAACCCTCCAACTATTTTGATAGGGGGTCTTAAGCGGTGTACTTCACACCCTTTGGATAAATTGACATTCTCTTGTTGACTTATGACTTAGATTTATGAAATTAGTTGCTTCTAACATTGTTTGAACACAATAGAAAATCAAAAAATTTAAAATTAATCACACACTGCATGATTCACATTTAACAGTAGTGGTTGGATTTCATCACCAGCCATTGCTTGAGATTTGGTGATGGTGGATTTCATATCCATCGACCAATCTCTGCCCATAGAAATCCTAGGTCACCCCCGAGCAAACTTGTTGGATTTCATCACCAGCAAGAATCCCGTTGCCCCAACTTAGCCATAGTTTTTTTACCTTTATTTTATTAATTCATATTAGTACATTTGAAACACACAAGATTGAAACTTAAGGAAATGAACTCACATTAAAAGGAGATAACCAATGAACAAGGTAAGACACATGTGTTAAACAAACTTAGCATTGGTTGTTTTGTTTTTATTGTGAAAATTTAAATTGGGTGTTTTAGTTTGTTGCATAATATGTATTTTGATTTATTTGCTTTATGGTCTTAACATAAAAATAAAAACAAGAATTAAATCAAGATAATCAAATGGAACCTTCATCCACTTTCCCTGCCACTTTTGTGGTATATTCCCTAAATGTGACATAGGCAGATTAATTTGTAGGTCCCTCAAATTCCTTTCCATCCATAGCATTTCATATGGCTATGCCCCAAGAGGATTCAACCTCCCCTACCATCGACCATCATATTACCCATATAGGCATGGCAATGCCTTAGAGTCCATTCCCAATTCACCTAGACAGAATTCTACTTTACAGCAGGAGCCTGTTTACTCCCAGCCCCCATCCACCTTTACCTAGGTGTACACCAACCCTATTTTTGAGGCATAAGTTGCACCATCCTCCCATGTGTCTATTCCCCAAACCTCATGTGCTCCTAGCACCTCATATACCTTCACTTACACCAACCCCTTGTATGAAGCACATGTAAATGCTTATTTACAAGTTTCAGCCTCACAAGTTGCTATACCTAGTGTAACTTGTCCCCAAGCCACATATTCCATATAATATACTTCCATAACCCTAGAATTTGATAGAGATATTAGTTATGCATGGGAAGACCTGAAAAAATTACTTAGATAGCATCAAAACACTCAATATCAAGTACAAGTTTACCCTAAGCCTATAAAAAACTCTACTCAGACTATCTTTGTTAACCAGGGTCCATCATGGACACCACAGTCTTATGTGGTTTCTATCCATGTTCCCCCACAAAACCTTACCACTACCTATCCTATTCCCATTGGCCATCCTAGACATAATCCTCATACTTCAACATCATTCCATAATTCTCCATTATTTCATCATCAATCTCCCGTTCATCAATTTCCATAAAATTCACCTAGCATTCATTATCAATCACATCATCACTTAGTCACTCCGCAATATTTTTCCACCACCACAAAATCATTAGGTAATTTAGGGCTTCCACATTCCTGAGGAAGACCCTTGAATTAAGGTCATACAAAAATAAATAGATCAATTGATACAATTTACTCCTGGTTTTTCAAACCAGAAACCAACTTTACGTCAATTGATCAATCAATCAATTCATCCTTCGATACCATCCTTGCTTTATCTGATAGATTTTATGGTATCTAAGTTTAAAAATTTTAAGGGAACTGGGGATCCTAAAGAACATGTGAGTACTTTGTACATGCATGTTTCAGAATTCAAAATTGCAATGCTCTCATGCTTCAAACTTTTCCTCAAACATTAGGAGGAGATGCCATAGAATGGTATAATCAATTACCAAGCCATAGTTTTTATAATTTTGGGCAATTGATTGACCAATTATTTAAGTGTTTCATCTTAAATGGTAAAAATAAAATCTCATTATCTAATGTATATGCTTTAAGACAACATGATGATGACTCTATCTACAATTTTAGAAACCGTTGGAGGGTTGTCATCACTAAATTGCCATTCACCCTACCAATGGATGAGCTAATTAAGCTATTTACCAAGAGTTGCTTAAAACCTATCTCTTGGATGCTTCAACTATGAACTTATCAATATTTTGAAGAAGCTTTAGCTCAGGCTAGTGTCATTGAGGGGATCAAAATCCAAGAAGGCAAATTAATCCTAAAATGAAAGAATGGTAAAACAAGGGATAATATAAAAGCAATTATTCTGGCCAACCAAAATCAACACAGGCCACCCCAGCTAGTCATCCCAATCAATTTAATCAAGTGGTCATGAGCCACTAGTAATGGCTCAACAACAACCCATGCAACAAACACTACAATAAATTGCTTATCATGTGCCCTCAACAACACAAGCTATGCAGAACACAATGCTAGCTATGGAAAACTGTCCCCAGTGATATTCTATATGACAAAATCACCAATATACCCTCTTAGTCATGTCATATGCTTCCCTTTTTTGAGGGTTATATGACACAAACAAACTTTCTTGACCCAAAATCAAACCTGATGACCTTACCAAATGTAGTATACACTATCGAGAGCATCTATTTTTTCCTTATCATATGCAAAATGGGTATGACATTAACAATTTCCATGTATTTAAAGACATAGTGCAAGACCTCATTTACTTGGGGGCGATCAAGCTTGATAATTACCTTGCTCAACAAAATAAAATACTTGGTATTTTTCAAACACTACTTCCTCACCATGAGGAGGTGCAATCAAATGTAGGGGGGCTAATACTAAAACTCCCCCTAATCAAGTTAATCACATCCAACAACACCAAGGGTTTGTAGGGGCCATTCATGTGGTCAATAGATGTCAAATAAATATTCACCACGCATTCAATTTTCACCTAATCCCTCATCACCCATCCATATCTCTAGCCAATAAAATCCTCCAAATCCACCCATGAATGATCCACTTTGACCAATCATCTCCTTGAGTAGTCGGTTAACTATAAGCCTAAAAAAGGCTTCCACTAAATTATCAATCTATGAGTTAATTTAACAATCTCCTCCACATCAGGAGGTATTAATGGATATTTTAAATACATTGAACTACAATCTTAAGATCCTAATACCTTCAACAATTTTATGGGAAGCATCCAAACATGCATGGAGCCTTCCATCACATTCTATGACTTTGAGATTAAGCCAATCTCATCAGAATTAGTAGATCCTCCATTGCATATAATGGCTCTAATTGATAAGAAGTCTTTTAAAAGAGTCCTAATTGATAATGGTTCCTCTACCAACATCATCACCACATACGCTCTTCATTATTTGAACCTTCCCCTATCCCATATCACCAAGTCCTCATTTATCCTAAAAGCATTCAATGATGCTTTTTATTCCATAGTTCGTATTGTTGTTTTACCCATTGAAGTAGGGGTCAAAATGTTGCACACCATGTTTCATATATTAGAAGGATCCATGCCATACAATATACTCCTTGGAAGATGGAAATGACATGTATCCCTTCAATACTACACCAATGTTTGAAATAGATTCAAGAGGGACAAGTACATTGCATACTGACAGACATCGATCTATTTAAATATTGTAATTTCATTTCAAATCCCTATGATTCCATGCTCCCTTCCACTCACATTTTTCTTTCACCATCATCCAATCCATCCACCACTTCACCAATATCTTCATCCAAGGATCCCATTCCTAAAGAGCTCCCTATCATCAACCTTCATCAAGCTTCCACGATCCCATCATCTTCATTGACTACATGAACATGTGGTCACAGTCAGTTCACATAATCAACATCATTGCCATCCACGTCATCATCATCCATTCATAAACCTTACCAAACCAATCCATTACCATCACCTAATGTTTCACAAGTCGAGTTGACGGATTGTGAAACACCCCAACCTTCACCATTCCCCAAGCCATCATTTGACCATAGTCCTTCCATGTCATCCCAATTTGAGGTCCACCTCACTAATCCTAATATTGGTGAATATGTGGTCCAATACATCATCATCACGTCCCTCACCATCCCTAGTGCTAAGGATTTAGTCTCCCACGTGACCAACCTTTAGCAATAGGAGCAGTATATAACATGGTTTTAGCTCCAAATAGCATAAATTTTGTATATGGAGGAAATGATTCGTCATCAATTCCAGCTCCCATAGAGGAACCTAAAGAACCAGCACTTGCCAATATTCCAAACATGACAGTATTTCCATATCAATATTTTCATATAGTCAATTGGTAAGGTCATGGCCTAGGATTTCATGAACAGGGAGTGCATCAACCTATTGATATCCCATATCAAGAGGTGCATGATCATTCAGGTCTAGCTTACCACCCAATTTCCACCACCTCTTCTCTTGAGCAAGCCTTACAAATGCTTAACCTAAATTCAAGAGAAGAAGCTCTTCATCCTAATAATTCTGATGATGATATCTATGAATAATTCAAGCTTATGTCGATATTTTCATATGAATTTTAAGAAGAGTCAGAGCCCATCATTCCTCACACCGAACAATATGAGTTTTATCTCAACATGTTCCCCATCCATGAGCTCATATTTCACTTGCTTCTTCCATAAGAGCGAGCCACCTCTATCGGTGAACCACCACCTCCATTCCATTAAGCCATTCCATAAGCCAACTTGTAACATATGTACATAACACAAAAATAATGGTTTTTACCACTACCAAAAAAATCAATAAAAAATCAACAAAAACATTTGTCTTTCTTTGCATTCCATGTATATATCATCTAGTTAACATGAATTTTATGTTGCTTGCTGATATCCAAGTTTACCAAGCTCTTAGCACTGGTTCCTAGGACCCATCCCCATCCAACCTTATCCACCTTACCCATAAGTCAACATGAATACTATTGATTTATTTACCCCACTCCATAATCCATACGATCAATATAAGCCAATTCTAATTGACATAAGCCTTATCGATATGGACCAAATTTCCTCACCTCCATCCTTTTTTGAATTTGTCTTGTTCAAGAAATTGTTAAGGGCTTATGCCAACTACATTCCTTCATCTCCTCCACCTTTTCCTTCACCTTCACCTTCGGATCCTGAGGTTTTCTAGGTAGACATAGATGAGGATAAGCTAGAAGAGATTGATGACATCTTAAATGGCATTCATCTGATCCCTATGCCCCATAAGCTTGAGGAATGTTCCCACATGTCTATTGAAGATACCATTGATGTGGACCTTAGTTTAGATAAAGACAATCCCCAAATTGTCAATCTTGGTAAACGTTTATCACTCGATGAACAAGAGTAATTTATTGCTCTCCTCAAGAGGAAGAAGGGCATATTTGCATGGTCCTACAAAGACATGTTTGGTCTTGACCCTAGTCTGGTTGTCCATAATCTCACCTTATAGACTGATGCTAAGCCAGTAAAACAAAAACTTAAGAGAATGCATCCTACTATGGCCCTATTTGTAAAAATAGAGCTTCAAAAAATCTTAAACATGAACTTCATAGTTCCTATCGACTATCCTAAGCGACCTTCAAACATGGTACCCATTCGTAATCCTAACGGGGTGATATATGTGTGCACTGACTTTCAAGATCTTAACAAAGTGTGTCCTAAGGATGATTTTACTCTTCCAAACATTGATACTCTTGTTGATGCCTGCAATGGCCATGAAATGCTTTCACTCATGGATGGATTCTTAGAATACAACCAAATTCGAATAAATCCTTATGACCAACACAAAATAGCATGCACTACACCTTGGGAACTTTTTGTTATAAGGTGATGCCCTTTGGCCTCAAAAATGTAGGTGCCACTTATCAACGTACCATGACATACATTTTCCATGATTACATGCATAATATTATCAAAGACTATATGGATGATCTCTTGGATAAATCTAAAACTAGACAAGAACATATTGGTGTATTGGAGAAAGTTTTTGATCGACTCTTAGAGCATAATGTAAGGTTGAATCCCAAGAAATGTGTCTTTGGTGTTATCTCGAGAAAACTTATAGGATTCATTGTCTCCAAAAGCGGCATTGAGGTGGACCCCAAAAAGTTCAAGGTCATCATGGAGATACCTCCCCCAACTAACTTGAAGGAATTGTGTAGTTTACAAGGTAAAATCCAATCAATCCATCATTTTACTGTGCAACTTTATAACAAATATAGGTCATTCAATCACCTACTACAAAATGGGGTGCCATTCTCTTAGACAGATGAATGCCAAAAAACCTTTGATGATATTAAGAAATACCTAGCTTCTCCGCCAGTTTTAGCTCCTCCTTGTTCCAAGGTCCCATTTTATCTTTATATCTCAGCAACAAACTTTGCATTAGGGACATTGCTTGCACAAAAGAATTAACAAAATTGAGAGCAATTTGTCTACTACATTAGTCGAACATTGGTAAGCTATGAAACTAGATACACTTATGTAGAAAATTTATTCTTAGCAGTGATTTTTACCACTAAGAAACTTCAACATTAAATTCTTAGCCACACAACATATGTCATAGCTAGAGAAAATCCTCTGCGTTATATGATGTCCCACACTTACAATAACACCCGCATTGCTAAATGGATAATGCTCCTTACTAAATTTAACTTGGAATTCATTATCCAAAAATCCATTAAAGATCAGTTAATAGCCAATCAACTTGTGGAAGATCCACTACCTAGTGATCGTCCTTTGATTATTGAGCTCCTAGATGATTTGATATTTTTTGTAACTGAACAAGAAGAAGATGTCATTCTAAAGACATTGATATGACACTATTATTTGATGGCTCTAAGTGCACGAAATGTCAAGGTGTTGGAGTTGTGTTTCATACACCACAGAGGGTACCTATCCCCTTATCATTCAAACTCGATTTCCAATGCACAAACAACATTGCAGAGTATGAAGTCTTAATCCTAGGTCTTCAATTAGCTATAGCTATGAGCATTAAGCGTATTAGGATATTTAGTGATTTTCAACTTATCGTCAAGCAAATAAATGGAGAATACCAATGCAAAGAACCTACCTATTGGAACAAATTCTTGCATCCATAGGATTCGATTGTCACGCTATAAAAATTCGTATGAAACCAATGAGTTGTTACAAGCTCTGGTCAACCTGCCTCTTCATTCTAATAAACATGAATATTGCTAAAAGTAAACTGTAGAACGGGTAAGGAAACTCCAGCGATAATTATATGATAAAACATTGATTACACGCTCCAAATTAATGTAACACTATATGTATTGAAAATGACCAAGCAATAAAATAACCAATTGTTATGCCTTATGTAGACCTGTGCCTAGATTCATTGGGTTGTTATAGCAATTTAACAACAATTTTAACATGAACATAGAGCATGGAGAAAAGGAAATTGATGCTCATATTTATTTGAATATCATAATAAAACTAAAATTTAACCAACAAAAGAAACGTATATAATACATTCAAATAATATAATCCATTACATAGTGACACACAGTACTAAGACAAATATTTAACGGGAACGAAACTCATAATTGTATTGATTTCACAAAATTTTACATGTAGAGTGGGCAGGATGCCTTTTAACTCTATTTTTCTCAAAGAAATATATCAATACAATGAAGAAGAATATGTTCAAATAATTTAACAGGTCTCTCCTACTCTCCTTGTTCCAATATGGTAATAGTAGAGTCTCTGAATCTTATGCTCAATAGGACAGGAAATAATATCAGCTTCCTAAGCACTTTCCTATCAAAATCCTACACAGTAAAAGGAAGAAAGAAGAATTAATGAGAAAAATAGACACAACAGGGAGATGCAACGGCACAAATCTAAAGGGCACTCAAGTATACCTCTTAGAAAAAATGCTATTCTCTAATTGCTTGATGTAGAACCTGAACTTGTCTGCTTCTTTTATAGTTGTTGGTTCTTGATTCTGTTATTTTTTATTCATTTCTGGCCTTACACTTGTTCTCTTCTGAGTCGATCTTCAAAACTAGTACATCTAGCTTCCACTATATTTTTCTACTTAGGATGAACCCTTATTTTTGACCTTTTCAAATAGTAGCTTATTTTAACCAGTGATGGTGGTTTTAGGAGAGTTTGTTTGTTCTTCCACTGTTTCTTTTACAACTATTTCTACTACTTCCTCTTGAACTGTCTCCTTTTGAGCACTTGGCTCTTTAACTACTTTGAATATTTTTTTTGTTGGCCCAGGTCTTTGTTGTGTTGAACTCACTTTCGGCCATCGACTGTAAGCTTCAACTTCTTTTCCTTTTTGGCCTTGTTGTAGCTTCTTTATTTGCTCACTTATTAATCTCCAAACTTCTATGTCAAAGGTGGCAGCAAACCTTAGCATGTTCATTTCTTACAAAATTATATTTTTCTATATTTCAAGGATGGACATGTTACTTTCATATTGGAAGAGCAACATATCCACAATATTCACTAAAAAAATAGTTTGTCTAGTCATTTTTGACTCATCATCTGACCTGCAATCAGATGTGTCTATTGTACGTCTAAGTAGTTCTTCTACACTAGGAGCTTCCAAGCATTTTTCTAAAGATAGACCAAAGTCTATCATTTTACCTATTGCATCTTCTATTAGATTATCCATTTTAGTTACAACATTGATCCACTTTTTTTGGTTTACCCCAAACAGGGCTGCTTTCAAGAACTCAAAATTGAACTGGATTTTACTGCCATTATTTGTTATTATCTCTTGACCCTACAGTTCTTCAAAATTGTCTCCTATTAAAACAAGGGTAGGACAAATGACTTCAAAATATTCTAATTGTATTTCTGCTATATCTGACACAGATGTTTCTAATTGTGGTTCGCCTGTAAGTTGTTCTCCTATACCTCCTATTTTTGCCACTACCTGTAATTTTTTTTCATTTGCAGCAGTAAAATTAGTCTAATCATCTATCCTCTCCAATAAAACATGTGGACGGTAAAGAAAATCTTGGATTCTTCTTTTCTGCAGTGATTATCTATGTTTGATTCTTCACTTGGTGGCTTTGAAAAAGATCCCCAAATCCTCCAGTTCTTCTCATATTCATCTGTATTACTGGTAGAACTTTAACCTATTGTTCTTTTATTTTCAGAGAGGCAGGGATGGCCATGGGTGCCAATTTATTCACACTTGTTACAACTAATACTCTGTCAGAAACAGGAATTATAGCTTGTTTTGGGAAGGAATATTTTTGAGCAGGGGTGGTTACAATTTCTTTTCCTTTGGTTGTATTTGAGCTTTTGAGAACTTCTCGGATAGTTCTTGGTGCTGCCTCTATTTTGAGATGATCATATACGGGAGGCCTATCCTATTGTTCAATTATATCTGTAGCATTTACAGTGACCTTCATTTGATCAATACCTTGTTCTTCTATCAACTGTAATACGGGGTCTTCCTTGATTGCTTGAGCTGCTCCTGGAAAAATAGGTGCTACTGATTCTACTAAAGTTTCTCGAAGCCTTCTCAATTCGGTGGGATAATCATAGGCTTCATGAATCTATGTGCTACCTCTACCTTAAGGAGGGAATTCATTCCACACAACCTACAAATTTGTCCCTTTTTACATAGCTTCCAACAACCTTTCTTCGTAAGCATATTTTTGATGCTTTACTCGAGCATATTCTCATTTTTCCATCATCTTGTTGTATATTCCTTTTGGGTCATAAAACCTCCAAGTTATCTCATCAAAATCCATAGTGTCTAACTCAAACATTCCTTTGAGCAGTGCAGGGTAGCCTACAAATATATAATCTCCAAACTGAAAGGGAACGTTGAGCCAGGGGACTTTTTCATGTTTCTTCACTAGCCTCATCTTAGCTTCTTTGGCCATTTGCCTGCACAACTCTAGAGCTGCTAAGGACAATGGAAAATACATTGGTAATATCTTAGGGAAATATTTGTAGCAAGTGTGAACAAGGTTTATTTTTAAACGGCTTAGAAAAATCCTATTTTTCTAAGCAAGTGTGAACTCTCTTACCTTTTGTCGGCTAAACTTGTTTGATGGTCGGCATGTTTTTATTGTTTTTTATCCCTCGCCTTATTCTTCTCCTTATTCCTCCATTGTCCTTCCTCCTTTCCTGTCGTCCATTTTCCCTTATCACTCCACTTCCTTCCTCTCCCCACGCCTGTTGCCACCTCCCTCTCCACTTCCTACTCCTTCGTTCTCTCTAATCCTCCCGATCTTCCTCCAACCTCCCTTCCCTACTCTTTCGCTTGTATTAAGCCTATATAAGGTTTAAATTATTGTAAGGTTATTTAGCTGGTTAATTTGATTAATGAATATTATCGCCTGTTATATTTTTGTGTTAATTTTACCTCGGCCCACTTTAATCTAAGTTCACCTTAGTCTTGGGCTTACACTGGTATCAGAGCTCAGGGGGCACGGATCTCGAGGGCCGAGGTGAGGCATGAAAGTCGAGCATAGCGAGCTGGTCAACGATCGGGCGCATGGATCCCAAGGAGCACACAGCATGGATCTCGAGGAGCGCATGGATCTCGAGGATCTGATTGGACGTAGACAGTAGGCTGACGTGGCGATGTCAAACTGGCGATGGAGCTAGGCGAGCGCTGACGTGGCAGGCGCTGACATGGAATGGAGCTGGCAGAATGCTGACTGGGTAGCACGTGGATCGAGGCTGACGTGAGTGCTGACGTGGCATAGGCGAGCAGAGTGTTGACATGGCAAAAGCGAGCAGGGTGCTGACGTGGACGAGCAGGGTGCTGACGTGGCAGAGGCGAGCTGAGTGTGCCACGTGGCGGAGCTTAACTGGTCGAGGTTGGGCAAAAGGTTTGACTGGTCGATTTCTCGAAGGCAATCGACTTACTGTGTGTTCGCAGGATTTGATAAAGCCTGAACACACCCACCTCCCACTGCATGTGGGACTAAACATTTTTTTTTTAAATTGTTTTAGCCGCCAAATAGATATATACCCTGTTCCCTTCTTCCTCCCATCCGGCTAGCTTGGTCTAGCGGTCAAGACACCCGCTTGCAGAGAAGAGACCCGGGGTCGAATCCCGTCGGGGTCAAAATACAAAGTTTTTAATTTTTTTTTGTAATCGCTGAAAACGCAAGGGTTTATGAACACTTTTTGCCATTGTTCTACCACAGCAGCCACGTGGTGCAGCGGCTAAGCCTTCCGGGTAGACGACGGAGGTCAGCGGTTCGAATCTCATCGGGGATTTCACAAAAAAAAAAGGTTTATTTTTATTAAATTTTTTATTATTTGTTTTTTTTAAAAGGTTTTAAAAAAAATTAATTTAGTAATTTCTATGTATATTTTTTATTATGTTTTTAAATATCCATTTATTTAAAAATAATAATTAAAAATATATATATAGGAAATTGTTAAAAAAAATTAAAAGGTCTTTATTAAAACAAATTTTTGAAATTTTTTTATAAAAATAAAAGGGTGAAAAGATATTTTGAGGTAAAAAGTTTTTTTTGGCATCATAAAATTAAGTTGTAACCCAGTTCATGCGGTGTGATTCTGGGTAGATGATCCGGTCAGTCGGATGCTATAATGCATTACTCTCTCTGTTGAGAAGAGAGACACCTGATTCCTTTGACGAGAAAGTCCAGCGGTATGGACTTCATACAATATTTTGCCAATTAGAAAACCAAGTGATTGCTCATCTGAGGAAACCAGATTCTGGATACGAGGTGGATTCTGAAGATAATATCTTCGGGCAAAGGATAGTTGAATCCGAGATGGTTGAAATAGTACCTGAAGGACAATCAAGTGAAAGTTATACACCTACAGTGCCTGAAGTAGAAACAAGTGAGAGCTATACACCACGCTCTCCTGATTCAGAACCAGAAGAAGAAGAAGAAGAAGAAGAAGAGGAAGAAGAACCAGTGGAGGTGAAACCTACAACTGAAGAACGAGATGTTCTCAAAAGACGTTATGAGCCAGTAGCAGCACAAGAAGTCATTATAATTAGTGACGACGAAGCAGACAATTTCACCTTTCCAGTTTTGGGTGATCCTCAAGAAGAAGAACGCCAAATCAGTGAGCATATTAAGAAAGCTAGATTTGATTTAAATCAGTGATCTATTTTGTACTTCTTTGTACTACTTGTTTGAAGTTGAAATAAAGTTTGCTTTCTGAAATGGCATCCAATACTAGTCTACCAATCCCTGAGTTCAATGGTGGTGATTACGAGTATTGGTCAATTAAAATGAAAACTCTTTTGATAGGCAAAGGTCTTTGGGATGTGATTGAAGAGGGATATACTGAACCTACTACTGCTGATTGGGCAGCTTTGAATGTTGTTGATAAAAGGGCTAAAAAGGAAGCTTAGAAGAATAATTCTTCCGCCCTTTATCACATCCAAGCCGCCCTTGATAGAAGTATTTTCCCTAGAATAGCTTCTTTTATAACTGCTGAATCTGCTTGGAATGCTTTAAAAGAAAGTTATAGGGGTAGTGACCAAGTCAAACAAGTTAAACTACAAACCTTGAAATGAGAGTTTGAAACTCTTAAAATGCAAGAGAGTGAAAAGGTTGGTGATTACTACGTGCGTGTGAAAGCCGTAGTAGATAAGATGGTCACTTTAGGAGAAGATGTAAAGCCTGAAGTTATAGTGAAGAAAGTGTTAAGGACACTTCTTCCTAAGTGGAATTCAGTTGCCATAATTATAGAAGAATCCAAAGACCTAACTTCTCTATCTTTTGAAGCCCTCATTGGCTCACTTCTCTCACATGAAGAGAGGTTACAGCAAACTCCTTCCACAAGTTACGGAGGAGATGATAAAGCCTTTGCTTCTCATGAAGGCAGAGGTAGAGGCCGTGGCAGAGGACAGTATAGAGGTAGAGGCAAAAATAATCGAGAGAGGTGGAACTCCTAACGAGAGGAGGAAATCAGAACAGAGGAGGATTCTCAAACAGAGGTGAACAACAGAATAGAGGAGGACAACAAAACAGAGGGAAACAATCAGGCAGAGGCAAAGGAGGAGATAAATCAAAACAAACTTGCTACAATTGTGGCAAACTTGGCCATTATGCTCGTGACTGTTGGACAAAGCCTTCACAAGGAAGCGATAGTAGCCAGAGCAGTCGGTTTGGAAATTTTGGAGAAGAGGAAGAGGCCACAAATCTCTTTCTCTCTTATGGTCGGGCAGATCAGAACATGAATGATACATGGATCTTGGACACTGGGTGTTCAAACCATATGAGTGGCAAAGAAGAACTCTTTGCTACTCTAAACTCCTCATACAAATCCAGCATCAAATTGGGAGATGATAAATCATTGGCAGTTGAAGGCATTGGAGCCATGGCAGTTCCAACTAAAGAAGGCGTCAAACAAGTAAGTGATATCTATTACACACCCCATCTTCAACACAATATTTTAAGTGTTGGTCAAATGTTAGAAAAGAACTACAAGTTGCTTTTTGATGAGGGTAAATGCACTATTTTTGATAAAAATAACAGTAATAGAATCATTACACAAGTGCCAATGTCAAAGAATAGATTGTTTCCTTTAAAGTTTGGCCAGCCAAGGGGAGATAAGTTAGCAAATGTTGCTATTTCCAATCCAAGTGTCCTATGGCACTTGAGATATGGTCATTTGAATTCAGCTAGTTTGAAAATGCTAACTTCACAAGCGATGGTAACCGGACTTCCTAAAGTTCGGGATAGTAAGGAAGTCCGTGAAGGGTGTGCTCTTGGGAAGCATGCCGGATCAAAATTTCCTCATGGACAAGCATGGCGGGCCAGCTATCCACTCCAGTTAGTGCATACAGACATCTGTGGTCCGATGCAGACCAAGAGTCTTGGTAACAACTCTTACTTCCTACTCTTCATTGATGATTTTACTAGAATGTGTTGGATATATTTTTTGAAACATAAGGATGAAGCATTTGAATGCTTTGTCGATTTCAAAACAAGAGTTGAAAGTGAGAGTAGATATTTTGTAAAATGTCTTAGATCAGATAGGGGAGGAGAATACTCCTCTAATGAGTTCTTGAATTTTTGTAAACAACATGGCATTAAGAGGCAGTTCACTGCTGCCTACACTCCACAACAGAATGGTGTCGCAGAGAGGAAGAATCGCACCATTGTGGAGATGGCAAGGTCTATGCTTCGGATGAAGCATTTGACTAATTCATATTGGGCAGATGCAGCCAGGACCAGCGTGCATATCTTGAACAGAAGTCCTACTTCAAGTTTGGAAGGGCAAACACCTTACCAAGCTTGGTATGGTAAAAAGCCAAATGTTAAGTATTTCAAAGTGTTTGGCTCATTGGCATATTCTCACATTCCTGATGAGCTGAGAAAGAAGCTCGATCCAAAGAGTCAGGCATGTATCTTTGTAGGATACTGTGAGAATACAAAAGCTTACAGACTCTACAATCCCAGGACTAGAAAGTTTGTGCTTTCCAGGGATGTGATTTTTGATGAAGGGGGAGAATGGGGTAAGCCCCAAATATTCAGTGATGATGAATCCAATGATGTAGTTTCTAAGCAGGTGCAACAACAGACACCACAAAAAGGTAAGCAGTCTCCTCCCACAAACCCAAGTTCATCTTCTGATTCAACTTCTTCACCAAGTCCTTCTCCATAGAGATCAGTAAGTTCCTCACCAATGGACATCGATTCTCCATCCAGAGGTAAGAGAACTCTACAGAATCATCCATCATATCAGATGTTGGATAAAATTTTTTCAAAAAGATACACTAGGAGTCAAGCTAGTGAAATGAATTATGTTCTACAAAGATTAGAAAATATGCACTTGTATGGTGATGATGTCTCCCAACAAGAACCTAGGGGAGATCTAGTTAACTATGCTTTGTTAACTAGTTCACAACTTGAACCTTCTAGTTATGAGAAGGCTTGTACTCAAAATATTTGGCAAGATGCCATGAAAGAGGAGATCACCTCTATAAAAAACAACGACACTTGGGAGCTGGTGAAGCTTCCTAAAGGAAAGAAACGTGTTGGATGTAAGTGGGTCTTCAAGACCAAGTTTAATGCTGATGGTAGCATCGAGAGGCACAAGGCGAGATTAGTTGCAAAGGGATTCACTCAGAAATATGGAATTGATTATGAAGAGACTTTTGCTCCTGTAGCCAGACAGGAGACTATCAGAACAGTTCTTGCCTTAGCTGCACATAAGGGATGGAAAGTCCAACACATGGATGTAAAGAGTGCATTTCTCAATGGTTACTTGACAGAAGAAGTGTATGTTGAGCAACCACAAGGATTTGAAGAGAAAGACAAGGAACATCTTGTTTACAAACTGAAGAAGGCACTTTATGGCCTCAAGCAGGCATCGAGAGCTTGGTACTCATGCATTGATGGGTACTTTAAAGATTATGGGTTCATCAGAAGCAAAAATGAACCCACGCTCTACTACCTGAATCAAGGAA
This sequence comes from Wollemia nobilis, assembly GCA_028583015.1. Lineage (NCBI taxonomy): Eukaryota > Viridiplantae > Streptophyta > Pinopsida > Araucariales > Araucariaceae > Wollemia > Wollemia nobilis. The sequence goes on from JAQPPZ010000374.1 coordinate 5,208,949, forward strand.
ATGACATCCTCATAGTTTGTTTGTATGTGGATGATCTCATTTTTATGGGTAGTAATGAAAAAGTCAATATGGAGTTCAAGCACTCCATGATGCAGGAATTTGAGATGAAGGATCTTGGCTTAATGAAATACTTTCTTGGAATGGAAGTCCATCAGACAGATTCGGGGATCTTCATCTGTCAACTTAAGTATGCTCGAGATATGATTAAGAAGTTTGCTATGGAGCAATGCAAATCAGTTGCAACTCCAATTGGACATGGGATCCAATTAAGCAAGGATGATGGAGCACCGAAAGTTGATGTGACCACTTTCAGAAGCATTGTTGGGAGTTTGATGTTTCTCGCCAACACCAGACCAGACATTCGAGTATGTTGTATCTCTTGTTTCTAGATTTATGTCTAATCCATCTGAGCTGCATTTGCAGGCAGCTAAAAGAATTTTGAGATATGTGAAGGGTACATTGGATTTTGGAATCCGAGTACTACAAAAGTGATACTATCAAGCTTGAAGGCTTTAGTGATAGTGATTGGGGCAGCAATGTTGATGATAGAAAATCCACATCGGGTAACTGTTTTAGTCTTGGTTCGGGCCTAATAACTTGGAGTTCCAAGAAGCAGACAGTAGTAGCGCTATCTTCAACAGAAGCTGAGTATATAGCGGTTACTCATGCTAGTACTCAAGCTCTATGGCTACGAAAGGTATTAGATGAGATTGGAGAGCAGCAAAGTGGTCCAACTAGAATATTCTGTGATAACATTAGTGCCATTCAGTTGGCATACAATCCTGTCCACCATAGTAGATCAAAGCATTTTGATATGAAGTACCACTTCATCAGAGATATGGTGGAAACTGATATTGTTGAGCTTCACTATTGCCACACTTTGGAGAACGTCGCGGACATCTTCACCAAGGCGCTGGCCAAAGCTCAATTTGTAAAGCTGAGAGACTGTATAGTCAGTCCTCTCAACTTTAAGGGGGAGAATGTAGCAAGTGTGAACAAGGTTTATTTTTAAACGGCTTAGAAAAATCCTAGTTTTTCTAAGCAAGTGTGAACTCTCTTACCTTTTGTCGGCTAAACTTGTTTGATGGTCGGCATATTTTTTATTTTTTTATCCCTCGCCTTATTCTTCTCCTTATTCCTCCATTGTCCTTCCTCCTTTCCTGTCGTCCATTTTCCCTTATCACTCCACTTCCTTCCTCTCCCCACGCCCGTTGCCACCTCCCTCTCCACTTCCTACTCCTTCGTTCTCTCTAATCCTCCCGATCTTCCTCCAACCTCCCTTCCCTACTCTTTCGCTTGTATTAAGCCTATATAAGGTTTAAATTATTGTAAGGTTATTTAGTCTGGTTAATTTGATTAATGAATATTATCGCCTGTTATATTTCTGTGTTAATTTTACCTCGGCCCACTTTAATCTAAGTTCACCTTAGTCTTGGGCTTACAATTTTGGCCCCATAGAGCCTGATGTAGGTGAATCCTTCTAAGAAAAATAAATCCCCAATCTCCTTTTCTTTGATAAAAGCCCTCAATCCTAGCCCTAATATTTTAGTAAGCACTCCAATTAAAATCCAATGTATCTCTACGATAAAGTGGTCACATAACCAGCCCATGTGAGTCTGTCCTTCATGTATTCTCCAAAAATTGGTCTGGACATAGGGGCTGTTAACGGCCTCTACTCTTTTTCGAGCTTCTTCTCCCAATTTTCCCGCTATCAGGTGAAAATGAGTATTGAGAAAAAAAAGGCATCTCTTGCCTTTGTTCAAAAATGGCCTTTTTCAATTCTATCATTTCCTCATGCATTTGGTTACTCAATTCTAGTTCCCAGGCATAAATTGGTGTGATTGCATTGTGCAGCTAAATATAAAACCCTTTTATTCACTATATTGATATCTTGTACTCCTAATACTATGTTTATCATATCACAAAATCCTGGACCCATGGCTTAAAAGCAGTCTTTCTAATTGGAAATTTATTGACTATTTTCTCATTTGTATTAAATAAATATTTAAAGACTTCCATTCCTGTGAACATTCGATATTGGTGTTCAATTACCTTTGGCACCAAAAATGTGGTATACTCTATCAAACTGAAGACTTCCTTGATGTGATCGAATTTTATGCTAAATACCAGTCAATTCTTATTGTCTCAAAATGTCCTTGTTCTTTCGTCATATGCCACTGTCAGCCACGCTATTAAATCCAAGAAGAAGTAAACCTTCGGGCATATCAACTTCCCAAGGTTACTGTTCCACCTGTTGCTCCTAGGGAAACCCTTGTATTGTAATATCTAGGCTCTATGAAAAAGGTCTGCCATTATCCATGGGTCCTGCTATCATTTTTTATTACATGAGTGAAACTCTTGATGCATTGGTTGTCGATCTCATACTATTGTGCTGGAGTGGGTTTCTTATCAGCTCCACATTTTTTAGCGAATTCATACCATCATCAACATGTGGTCACAGTCAGTCCACATAATCAACATCATTGCCATCCATGTCATCATCATCCATTCATAAACCTTACCAAACCAATCCATTACCATCACCTAATGTTTCACAAGTCGAGTTGACGGATTGTGAAACACCCCAACCTTCACCATTCCCCAAGCCATCATTTGACCATAGTCCTTCCATGTCATCCCAATTTGAGGTCCACCTCACTAATCCTAATATTGGTGAATATGTGGTCCAAGACATCATCATCACGTCCCTCACCATCCCTAGTGCTAAGGATTTTAGTCTCCCACGTGACCAACCTTTAGCAATAGGAGCAGTATATAACATGGTTTTAGCTCCAAATAGCATAAATTTTGTATATGGAGGAATTGATTCGTCATCAAGTCCAGCTCCCATAGAGGAACCTAAAGAACCAGCACTTGCCAATATTCCAAACATGACAGTATTTCCATATCAATATTTTCATATAGTCAATTGGTAAGGTCATGGCCTAGGATTTCATGAACAGGGAGTGCATCAACCTATTGACATCCCATATCAAGAGGTGCATGACCATTCAGGTCTAGCTTACCACCCAATTTCCACCACCTCTTCTCTTGAGCAAGCCTTACAAATTCTTAACCTAAATTCAATAGAAGAAGCTCTTCATCCTAATAATTCTGATGATGATATCTATGAATAATTCAAGCTTATGTCGATATTTTCATATGAATTTTAAGAAGATTCAGAGCCCATCATTCCTCATACCGAACAATATGAGTTGTATCTCAACATGTTCCCCATCCATGAGCTCATATTTCACTTGCTTCTTCCACAAGAACGAGCCACCTCTATCGATGAACCACCACCTCCATTCCATTAATCCATTACATAAGCCAACTTGTAACATATGTACATAACACAAAAATAATGGTTTTTACCACTACCAAAAAAATCAATAAAAAATCAACAAAAACATTTGTCTTTCTTTGCATTGCATGTATATATCATCTAGTTAACATGCATTTTATGTTGCTTGCTGATATCCAAGTTTACCAATCTCTTAGCACTGGTTCCTAGGACCCATCCCCATCCAACCTTATCCACCTTACCCATAAGTCAACATGAATACTATTGATTTATTTACCCCACTCCATAATCCATACGATCAATATAAGCCAATTCTAATTGACATAAGCCTTATCGATATGGACCAAATTTCCTCACCTCCATCCTTTGTTGAATTTGTCTTGTTCAAGAAATTGTTAAGGGCTTATGCCAACTACATTCCTTCATCTCCTCCACCTTTTCCTTCACCTTCACCTTCAAATCCTAAGGTTTTCTAGGTAGACATAGATGAGGATAAGCTAGAATATATTGATGACATCTTAAATGGCATTCATCTGATCCCTATGCCCCATAAGCTTGAGGAATGTTCCCACATGTCTATTGAAGATACCATTGATGTGGACCTTAGTTCAGATAAAGACAATCCCCAAATTGTCAATCTTGGTAAACGTTTATCACTCGATGAACAAGAGTAATTTATTGCTCTCCTCAAGAGGAAGAAGGGCATATTTGCATGGTCCTACAAAGACATGTTTGGTCTTGACCCTAGTCTGGTTGTCCATAATCTCACCTTATAGCCTGATGCTAAGCCATTAAAACAAAAACTTAAGAGAATGCATCCTACTATGGCCCTCTTTGTAAAAATAGATCTTCAAAAAATCTTAAACATGAACTTCATAGTTCCTATCAACTATCCTAAGTGACCTTCAAACATGGTACCCATTTGTAGTCGTAACGGGGTGATATATGTGTGCACTGACTTTCAAGATCTTAACAAAGTGTGTCCTAAGGATGATTTTACTCTCCCAAACATTGATACTCTTGTTGATGCCTGCACTGGCCATGAAATGCTTTCACTCATGGATGGATTCTTAGAATACAACCAAATTCGAATAAATCCTTATGACCAACACAAAACAGCATTCACTACACCTTGGGAACTTTTTGTTATAAGGTGATGCCCTTTGGCCTCAAAAATGTAGGTGCCACTTATCAATGTACCATGACATACATTTTCCATGATTACATGCATAATATTATCAAAGACTATATGGATGATCTCTTGGATAAATCTAAAACTCGACAAGAACATATTGGTGTATTGGAGAAAGTTTTTGATCGACTCTTAGAGCATAATGTAAGGTTGAATCCCAAGAAATGTGTCTTTGGTGTTACCTCGAGAAAACTTATAGGATTCATTGTCTTCAAAAGCGGCATTGAGGTGGACCCCAAAACGTTTTAGGTCATCATGGAGATACCTCCCCCAACTAACTTGAAGGAATTGTTTAGTTTACAAGGTAAAATCCAATCAATCCATCATTTTACTGTGCAACTTTATAACAAATATAGGTCATTCAATCACCTACTACAAAATGGGGTGCCATTCTCTTAGACAGATGAATGTCAAAAAACCTTTGATGATATTAAGAAATACCTAGCTTCTCCGCTGAGTTTTAGCTCCTCCTTGTTCCAAGGTCCCATTTTATCTTTATATCTCAGCAACAAACTTTGCATTAGGGACATTGCTTGCACAAAAGAATTAACAAATTTGAGAGCAATTTGTCTACTACATTAGTCGAACATTGGTAAGCTATGAAACTAGATACACTTATGTAGAAAATTTATTCTTAGCAGTGATTTTTACCACTAAGAAACTTCAACATTAAATTCTTAGCCACACAACATATGTCATAGCTAGAGAAAATCCTCTGCGTTATATGATGTCCCACACTTACAATAACACCTGCATTGCTAAATGGATAATGCTCCTTACTAAATTTAACTTGGAATTCATTATCCAAAAATCCATTAAAGATCATTTAATAGCCGATCAACTTGTGGAAGATCCACTACCTAGTGATCGTCCTTTGATTATTGAGCTCCTAGATGATTTGATATTTTTTGTAACTAAACAAGAAGAAGATGTCATTCTAAATACATTGATATGACACTATTATTTGATGGCTTTAAGTGCACGAAATGTCAATGTGTTGGAGTTATGTTTCATACACCACATAGGGTACCTATCCCCTTATCATTCAAACTCGATTTCCAATGCACAAACAACATTGCAGAGTATGAAGTCTTAATCCTAGGTCTTCAATTAGCTATAGCTATGAGCATTAAGCATATTAGGATATTTAGTGATTTTCAACTTATCGTCAAGCAAATCAATGGAGAATACCAATGCAAAGAACCTACCTATTGGAACCAATTCTTGCATCCATAGGATTCGATTGTCACGCTACAAAAATTCGTATGAAACCAATGAGCTGTTACAAGCTCTGGTCAACCTGCCTCTTCATTCTAATAAACATGAATATTGCTAAAAGAAAATTGTAGAACGGGTAAGGAAACTCCAGTGATAATTATATGATAAAACATTGATTACACGCTCTAGATTAATGTAACACTATATGTATTGAAAATGACCAAGCAATAAAATAACCAATTGTTATGCCTTATGTAGACCTGTGCCTAGATTCATTGGGTTGTTATAGCAATTTAACAACAATTTTAACATGAACATAGAGCATGGAGAAAAGGAAATTGACGCTCATATTTATTTGAATATCGTAATAAAACTAAAATTTAACCAACGAAAGAAATGTATATAATACATTCAAATAATATAATCCATTACACAGTGACACACAGTACTAAGACAAATATTTAACGGGAACGAAACTCATAATTGTATTGATTTCACAAAATTTTACATGTAGAGTGAGCAGGATGCCTTTTAACTCTGTTTTTCTCAAAGAAATATATCAATACAATGAAGAAGAATATGTTCAAATAATGTAACAGGTCTCTCCTACTCTCCTTGTTCCAATATGGTAACAATAGAGTCTCTGAATCTTAGGCTCAATAGGACGAGAAATAATATCGACTTCCTAAGCACTTTCCTATCAAAATCCTACACAGTAAAAGGAAGAAAGAAGAATTAATGAGAAAAATAGACACAATAGGGAGATGCAACGGCACAACTCTAAAGGGCACTCAAGTATACCTCTTAGAAAAAATGCTATTCTCTAATTGCTTGATGTAGAACCTGAACTTGTCTGCTTCTTTTTATAGTTGGTGGTTCTTGATTCTGTTATTTTTTATTCATTTCTGGCCTTACACTTGTTCTCTTCTGAGTCGATCTTCAAAACTAGTACATCTAGCTTCCACTATATTTTTCTACTTGGGATGAACCCTTATTTTTGACCTTTTCAAATAGTAGCTTATTTTAACCAATGATGGTGGTTTTAGGAGAGTCTGTTTGTTCTTCCACTATTTCTTTTACAACTATTTCTACTACTTCCTCTTGAACTGTCTCCTTTTGAGCATTTGGCTCTTTAACTACTTCGAAGATTTTTTTTGTTGGCCTAGGTCTTTGTTGTGTTGAACTCACTTCCAACCATCGACTGTAAGCTTCAACTTCTTTTCCTTTTTGGCCTTGTTGCAGCTTTTTTATTTGCTCACTTATTAATCTCCATACTTCTATGTCAAAAGTGGCAGCAAACCTTAGCATGTTCATTTCTTACAAAATTCTATTTTTCTATATGTCAAGGATGGACATGTTACTTTCATATTGGAAGAGCAACATATCCACAATATTCACTAAAAAAATAGTTTGTCTAGTCATTTTTTACTCATCATCTGACCTACAATCAAATGTGTCTATTGTACGTCTAAGTAGTTCTTCTACACTAGGATCTTCCAAGCATTGTTCTAAAGATAGACCAAAGTCTATCATTTTACCTATTGCATCTTCTATTAGATTATCCATTTTAGTTACAACATTGATCCACTTTTTTTGGTTTACCCCAAACAGGGCTGCTTTCAAGAACTCAAAATTGAACTGGATTTTACTGCCATTATTTGTTATTATCTCTTGACCCTATAGTTCTTCAAAATTGTCTCCTATTAAATCAAGGGTAGGACAAATGACTTCAAAATATTCTTCTTTTTCCTGTATTAATGCCTGTATTTCTCGAGCAGTTATCTGAATTACTCTAATCTGCCTAAACATCTCAGTGAGCCCTCTGGCATGAGCTCTTATTTTTATTGACATGTATTTCTTCATTGCATTCATATAAGAGGCATGATCCTAAATATTTACCACTATATGGGGCTATGTATTGGAGGTATCCTTTAGTGCCAATTCTTTCTATTTTTTTTATTGATTAATGCTCTCATTTTAGCTTTTTTATTCTATTTTTTCAATTGTTCCCTTAGCTCTACAATTTTCTCAGCTAATTGGTCCATGGCTTGATTTTGCATCACCTTGACAACCTTGACCATGTCACATTCTTTTCCTAGCATGGATAAGCCCTCGGTATCCTCATTCACTTTGAAGACAAGTGGGTCTTGCAGGGCAGGAAGATGTATTTCTGCTATATCTAACATAGATGTTTCTAATTGTGGTTCGCCTGTAAGTTGTTCTCCTATACCTCCTATTTTTGCCACTACCTGTAATTTCTTTTCATTTGCAGCAGTAAAAGTAGTCTAATCATCTATCCTCTCCAATAAAACATGTGGATGGTAAAGAAAATCTTGGCTTCTTCTTTTTTGCAGCAATTATCTATGTTTGATTCTTCACTTGGTGGCTTCGAAAAAGATCCCCAAATCCTCCAGTTCTTCTCATATTCATCTGTATTACTGGTAGAACTTTAACCTATTGTTCTTTTATTTTCAGAGAGGCAGGGATGGCCATGGGTGCCAATTTATTCACACTTGTTACAACTAATACTCTGTCAGAAATAGGAATTATAGCTTGTTTTGGGAAGGAATATTTTTGAGCAGGGGTGGTTACAATTTCTTTTCCTTTGGTTGTATTTGAGCTTTTGAGAACTTCTCGGATAGTTCTTGGTGCTGCCTCTATTTTGATATGATCATATACGGGAGGCCTATCCTATTGTTCAATTATATCTGCAGCATTTACAGTGACCTTCATTTGATCAATACCTTGTTCTTCTATCAACTCTAATAAGGGGTCTTCCTTGATTGCTTGAGCTGCTCCTGGAAAAATAGGTGCTACTGATTCTACTAAAGTTTCTCGAAGCCTTCTCAATTCGGTGGGGTAATCATAGGCTTCATGAATCTGTGTGCTACCTCTACCTTTAGGAGGGAATTCATTCCACACAACCTACAAATATGTCCCTTTTTCCATAGCTTCCAACAACCTTTCTTCGTAAGCATATTTTTGATGCTTTACTCGAGCATATTCTCATTTTTCCATCATCTTGTTGTATATTCCTTTTGGGTCATAAAACCTCCAAGTTATCTCATCAAAATCCATAGTGTCTAACTCAAACATTCCTTTGAGCAGTGCAGGGTAGCCTACAAATATATAATCTCCAAACCGATAGGGAACGTTGAGCCAGGGGACTTTTTCATGTTTCTTCACTAGCCTCATCTTAGCTTCTTTGGCCATTTGCCTGCACAACTCCAGAGCTGCTAAGGAAAATGGACAATACATTGGTAATAGCTTAGGGAAATCTTTGTAGCAAGTGTGAACAAGGTTTATTTTTAAACGGGCTTAGAAAAATCCTATTTTTCTAAGCAAGTGTGAACTCTCTTACCTTTTGTCGGCTAAACCTGTTTGATGGTCGGCATGTTTTTCATTGTTTTTTATCCCTCGCCTTATTCTTCTCCTTATTCCTCCATTGTCCTTCCTCCTTTCCTGTCGTCCATTTTCCCTTATCACTCCACTTCCTTCCTCTCCCCACGCCCGCGACCACCTCCCTCTCCACTTCCTACTCCTTCGTTCTCTCTAATCCTCCCGATATTCCTCCAACCTCCCTTCCCTACTCTTCTGCTTGTATTAAGCCTATATAAGGTTTAAATTATTGTAAGGTTATTTAGTCAGGTTAATTTGATTAATGAATATTATCGCCTGTTATATTTTTGTGTTAATTTTACCTCGGCCCACTTTAATCTAAGTTCACCTTAGTCTTGGGCTTACACTGGTATCAGAGCTCCAGGGGGCACGAATCTCGAGGGCCGAGGTGAGGCACGAAAGCCGAGCATAGCAGACTGGTCAACGACTAGCACATGGATCCCGAGGAGCACACGGCATGGATCTCGAGGAGCGCATGGATCCCGAGGATCTGACTGGACGCAGATAGCAGGCTGACGTGGCGATGTCGAACTGGCGATGGAGCTAGGCGATAGCTGACGTGGCAAGCACTGACGTGGAACGGAGCTGGCAGAATGCTGACTGGGCAGCACGTGGATCGAGGCTGACGTGAGTGCTGACGTGGCATAGACGAGCAGAGTGCTGACATGGCAAAAGTGAGAAGGGTGCTGACGTGGACGAGTAGGGTGCTGATGTGGCAGAGGTGAGCTGAGGGTGCCACATGGTAGAGCTTAACTGGTCGAGGTTGGGCAAAAGGTTTGACTAGTCGATTGCCCGAAGGCAATCGACTTACTAGGTGTTCACAGGCTTTGATAAAGCCTGAACACACCCACCTCCCATTGCATGTGGGACTAAACATTTTTTTTTTTAAATTGTTTTAGCCACCAAATAGATATATACCCTGTTCCCTTCTTCCTCCCATCCGGCTAGCTTGGTCTAGCGGTCAAGACACCCGCTTGCAGAGAAGAGACCCGGGGTCGAATCCCGTCGGGGTCAAAATACAAAGTTTTTAATTTTTTTTGTAATCGCCGAAAACGCAAGGGTTTATGAACACTTTTTGCCATTGTTCTACCACAGCAGCCGCGTGGTGCAGTGGCTAAGCCTTTCGGGTAGACGACGGAGGTCAGCGGTTCGAATCTCATCGGGGATTTCAAAAAAAAAAAAGGTTTATTTTTTATTAAATTTTTTATTATTTGTTTTTTTTAAAGGTTTTAAAAAAAATTAATTTAGTAATTTCTATGTATATTTTTTATTATGTTTTTAAATATCCATTTATTTAAAAAGAATAATTAAAAATATATATATAGGAAATTGTTAAAATAAAATTAAAAGGTCTTTATTAAAACAAATTTTTGAAATTTTTTTATAAAAATAAAAGGGTGAAAAGATATTTTGAGGTAAAAAGTTTTTTTTTGGCATCATAAAATTAAGTTGTAACCCAGTTCATACGGTGTGATTCTGGGTAGATGATCCGGTCAGCCGGATGCTATAATGCATTACTCTCTCTGTTGAGAAGAGAGACACCTGATTCCTTTGACGAGAAAGTCCAGCGGTATGGACTTCATACAGTATTTTGCCAATTAGAAAACCAAGTGATTGCTCATCTGAGGAAACCAGATTCTGGATACGAGGCGGATTCTGAAGATAATATCTTCGGGCAAAGGATAGTTGAATCCGAGATGGTTGAAATAGTACCCAAAGGACAATCAAGTGAAAGTTATACACCCGCAGTGCCTGAAGTAGAAACAAGTGAGAGCTATACACCACGCTCTCCTGATTCTAAACCAGAAGAAGAAGAAGAAAAAGAAGAGGAAGAAGAACCAATGGAGGTGAAACCTGCAACTGAAGAACGAGATGTTCTCAACAGACGTCATGAGCCAGTAGCAGCACAAGAAGTCATTATAATTAGTGACGACGAAGCAGACAACTTCACCTTTCCAGTTTTGGGTGATCCTCAAGAAGAAGAACGCCAAATCAGTGAGCATATTAAGAAAGCTAGATTTGATTTAAATCAGTGATCTATTTTGTACTTCTTTGTACTACTTGTTTGAAGTTGAAATAAAGTTTGCTTTCTAAAATGGCATCCAATACTAGTCTACCAATCCCTGAGTTCAATGGTGGTGATTACGAGTATTGGTCAATTAAAATGAAAACTCTTTTGATAGGCAAAGGTCTTTGGGATGTGATTGAAGAGGGATATACTGAACCTACTGTTGCTGATTGGGCAGCTTTGAATGTTGCTGATAAAAGGGCTAAAAAGGAAGCTCAAAAGAATAATTCTTCCACCCTTTATCACATCCAAGCCACCCTTGACAGAAGTATTTTCCCTAGAATAGCTTCTTTTATAACAGCTGAATCTGCTTGGAATGCTTTAAAAGAAAGTTATAGGGGTAGTGACCAAGTCAAACAAGTTAAACTACAAACCTTGAAACGAGAGTTTGAAACTCTTAAAATGCAAGAGAGTGAAAAGGTTGGTGATTACTGCGTGCGTGTGAAAGCCGTAGTAGATAAGATGGTCACTTTAGGAGAAGATGTAAAGCCTGAAGTTATAGTGAAGAAAGTGTTAAGGACACTTCTTCCTAAGTGGAATTCAGTTGCCATAATTATAGAAGAATCCAAAGACCTAACTTCTCTATCTTTTGAAGCCCTCATTGGCTCACTTCTCTCACATGAAGAGAGGTTACAGCAAACTCCTTCCACAAGTTACGGAGGAGATGATAAAGCCTTTGCTTCTCATGAAGGCAGAGGTAGAGGCCGTGGCAGAGGATAGTATAGAGGTAGAGGCAAAAATAATCAGAGAGGTGGAACTCCTAACAGAGGAGGAAATCAGAACAGAGGAGGATTCTCAAACAGAGGTGAACAACAGAATAGAGGAGGACAACAAAATAGAGGGAAACAATCAAGCAGAGGCAAAGGAGGAGATAAATCAAAACAAACTTGCTACAATTGTGGCAAACTTGGCCATTATGCTCGTGACTGTTGGACAAAGCCTTCACAAGGAAGCAGTAGTAGCCAGAGCAGTCAGTTTGGAAATTTTGGAGAAGAGGAAGAGGCCACAAATCTCTTTCTCTCTTATGGTCAGGCAGATCAGAACATGAATGATACATGGATCTTGGACACTGGGTGTTCAAACCATATGAGTGGCAAAGAAGAACTCTTTGCTACTCTAAACTCCTCATACAAATCCAACATCAAATTGGGAGATGATAAATCATTGGCAGTTGAAGGCATTGGAGCCATGGCAGTTCCAACTAAAGAAGGCATGAAACAAGTAAGTGATATCTATTACACACCCCATCTTCAACACAATATTTTAAGTGTTGGTCAAATGTTAGAAAAGAACTACAAGTTGCTTTTTGATGAGGGTAAATGCACTATTTTTGATAAAAATAACAGTAATAGAATCATTACACAAGTGCCAATGTCAAAGAATAGATTGTTTCCTTTAAAGTTTGGCCAGCCAGGGGGAGATAAGTTAGCAAATGTTGCTATTTCCAATCCAAGTGTCCTATGGCACTTGAGATATGGTCATTTGAACTCAGCTAGTTTGAAAATGCTAACTTCACAAGCAATGGTAACCGGACTTCCTAAAGTTTAGGATAGTAAGGAAGTCTGTGAAGGGTGTGCTCTTGGGAAGCATGCCGGATCAAAATTTCCTCATGGACAAGCATGGCGGGCCAGCTATCCACTCCAGCTAGTGCATACACACATCTGTGGTCCGATGCAGACCAAGAGTCTTGGTAACAACTCTTACTTCCTACTCTTCATTGATGATTTTACTAGAATGTGCTGGATATATTTTTTGAAACATAAGGATGAAGCATTTGAATGCTTTGTCGATTTCAAAACAAGAGTTGAAAGTGAGAGTAGATATTTTGTAAAATGTCTTAGATCATATAGGGGAGGAGAATACTCCTCTAATGAGTTCTTGAATTTTTGTAAACAACATGGCATTAAGAGGCAGTTCACTGCTGCCTACACTCCACAGCAGAATGGTGTTACAGAGAGGAAGAATCGCACCATTGTGGAGATGGCAAGGTCTATGCTTCATATGAAGCATTTGACTAATTCATATTGGGCAGATGCAGCAGGACCAACGTGCATATCTTGAACAGAAGTCCTACTTCAAGTTTGGAAGGGCAAACACCTTACCAAGCTTGGTATGGTAAAAAGCCAAATGTTAAGTATTTCAAAGTGTTTGGCTCACCGGCATATTCTCACATTCCCGATGAGCTGAGAAAGAAGCTCGATCCAAAGAGTCAGGCATGTATCTTTGTAGGATACTATGAGAATACAAAAGCTTACAGACTCTACAATCCCAGGACTAGAAAGTTTGTGCTTTCCAGGGATGTGATTTTTGATGAAGGGGGAGAATGGGGTAAGCCCCAAATATTCAAGTGATGATGAATCCAATGATGTAGTTTCTAAGCAGGTGCAACAGCAGACACCACAGAAAGGTAAGCAGCCTCCTCCCACAAACCCAAGTTCATCTTCTCGATTCAACTTCTTCACCAAGTCCTTCTCCATAGAGATCAGTAAGTTCCTCACCAATGGACATCGATTCTCCATCCAGAGGTAAGAGAACTCTACAGTAATCATCCATCATATCAGATGTTGGATAAAAATTTTTCAAAAAGATACACTAGGAGTCAAGCTAGTGAAATGAATTATGTTCTACAAAGATTAGAAAATATGCACTTGTATGGTGATGATGTCTCCCAAAAGGAACCTAGGGGAGATCTAGTTAACTATGCTTTGTTAACTAGTTCACAGCTTGAACCTTCTAGTTATGAGAAGGCTTGTACTCAAAAGATTTGGCAAGATGCCATGAAAGAGGAGATCACCTCTATAAAAAACAACGACACTTGGGAGTCTGGTGAAGCTTCCTAAAGGAAAGAAACATGTTGGATGTAAGTGGGTCTTCAAGACCAAGTTTAATGCCGATGGTAGCATCGAGAGGCACAAGGCGAGATTAGTTGCAAAGGGATTCACTCAAAAATATGGAATTGATTATGAAGAGACTTTTGCTCCCGTAGCCGGACAGGAGACTATCAGAACAGTTCTTGCCTTAGCTGCACATAAGGGATGGAAAGTCCAACACATGGATGTAAAGAGTGCATTTCTCAATGGTTACTTGACAGAAGAAGTGTATGTTGAGCAACCACAAGGCTTTGAAGAGAAAGACAAGGAACATCTTGTTTACAAACTGAAGAAGGCACTTTATGGCCTCAAGCAGGCACCGAGAGCTTGGTACTCACGCATTGATGGGTACTTTAAAGATTATGGGTTCATCAGAAGCAAAAATGAACCCACGCTCTACTACTTGAATCAAGGAAATGACATCCTCATAGTTTGTTTGTATGTGGATGATCTCATTTTTATGGGTAGTAATGAAAAAGTCAATATGGAGTTCAAGCACTCCATGATGCAAGAATTTGAGATGAAGGATCTTGGCTTAATGAAATACTTTCTTGGAATGGAAGTCCATCGGAAAGATTCGGGGATCTTCATCTCTCAACTTAATTATGCTCGAGATATGATTAAGAAGTTTGCTATGGAGCAATGCAAATCAGTTGCAACTCCAATTGGACATGGGATCCAATTAAGCAAGGATGATGGAGCACCGAAAGTTGATGTGACCACTTTCAGAAGCATTGTTGGGAGTTTGATGTTTCTCGCCAACACCAGACCAGAAATTTAGTATGTTGTATCTCTTGTTTCTAGATTTATGTCTAATCCATCTGAGCTGCATTTGCAGGCAGCTAAAAGAATTTTGAGATATGTGAAGGGTACATTGGATTTTGGAATCCAATACTACAAAAGTGATACTATCAAGCTTGAAGGCTTTAGTGATAGTGATTGGGGCAGCAATGTTGATGATAGAAAATCCACATCGGGTAACTGTTTTAGTCTTGGTTCGGGCCTAATAACTTGGAGTTCCAAGAAGCAGACAAGTAGTAGCGCTATCTTCAACAGAAGCTGAGTATATAGCGGTTACTCATGCTAGTACTCAAGCTCTATGGCTACGAAAGGTATTAGATGAGATTGGAGAGCAACAAAGTGGTCCAACTAGAATATTCTGTGATAACATTAGTGCCATTCAGTTGGCATACAATCCTGTCCACCATAGTAGATCAAAGCATTTTGATATGAAGTACCACTTCATCAGAGATATGGTGGAAACTGATATTGTTGAGCTTCACTATTGCCACACTTTGGAGAACGTCGCGGACATCTTCACCAAGGCGCTGGCCAAAGCTCAATTTGTAAAGCCGAGAGACTCGTATAGTCGATCCTCTCAACTTTAAGGGGGAGAATGTAGCAAGTGTGAACAAGGTTTATTTTTAAACGGCTTAGAAAAATCCTATTTTTCTAAGCAAGTGTGAACTCTCTTACCTTTTGTCGGCTAAACCTGTTTGATGGTCGGCATGTTTTTTATTGTTTTTTATCCCTCGCCTTATTCTTCTCCTTATTCCTCCATTGTCCTTCCTCCTTTCCTGTCGTCCATTTTCCCTTATCACTCCACTTCCTTCCTCTCCCCACGCCCGCTGCCACCTCCCTCTCCACTTCCTACTCCTTCGTTCTCTCTAATCCTCCCGATCTTCCTCCAACCTCCCTTCCCTACTCTTTCGCTTGTATTAAGCCTATATAAGGTTTAAATTATTGTAAGGTTATTTAGCTGGTTAATTTGATTAATGAATATTATCGCCTGTTATATTTCTGTGTTAATTTTACCTCGGCCCACTTTAATCTAAGTTCACCTTAGTCTTGGGCTTACAATTTTGGCCCCATAGAGCTTGATGTAGGTGAATCCTTCTAAGAAAAATAAATCCCCAATCTCCTTTTCTTTGATAAAAGCCCTCACTCTTGGCCCTAATATTTCAGGAAGCACTCTAGTTAAAATCCAATGGATCTCTACCATAAAGTGGTCACATAACCAGCCCATGTGAGTCTGTCCTTCATGTATTCTCCAAAAATTGGTCTTTACATAGGGGCTGTTAACGGCCTCTACTCTTTTTCGGGCTTCTTCTCCCAATTTTCCCGCTATCAGGTGGATGAAAAATGAGTATTGAGAAAAACAAGGCATCTCTTGCCTTTGTTCAAAAATGGCATTTTTCAATTCTACCATTTCCTCATGCATTTGGTTACTCAATTCTAGTTCCCAGGCATAAATTGGTGTGATTGCATTGTGCAGCTAAATATAAAACCCTTTATTCACTATACTGATATCCTGTACTCCTAATACTATGTTTATCATATCACAAAAATCCTGGACCCATGGCTTAAAAGAAGTCTTTCTAATTGGAAATTTATTGACTATTTTCTCATTTGTATTAAATAAATATTTAAAGACTTCCATTCCTGTGAACATTCGAGATTGGTGTTCAATTACCTTTGGCACCAAAAAGGTGGTATACTCTGTCAAACTGAAGACTTCCTTGATGTGATCGACTTTGATGCTAAATACCAGTCGATTATTATTGTCTCAAAATGTCCTCGTTCTTTCGTCATATGCCACTGTCAGCCACGCTATTAAATCCTAGAAGTAAACCTTCGGGCATATCAACTTCCCAAGGTTACTGTTCCACCTGTTGCTCCTGGGGAAACCCTTGTATTGTAATATCTAGGTTCTATGAAAAATGTCAGCCATTATCCATGGGGTCCTGCTATCATTTTTTATTACGTGAGTGAAACTCTTGATACATGCGTTGTCGATCTCATACTATTGTGCTGGAGTGGGTTTCTTATCAACTCCACATTTTTTAGTGAATTCATACATTATGCTTCCAGGTACAGGCAGTCTAGAGATTTCAGAGTATGGTCATCGATCTGTGATGAATTTCATTGATTCCCTAGTGTCTTCGAGCACAAAAACATCTCCCCACGATGCCATTGTGTTCAAGATAGCGAGTATAGTCCTAAAACAGGAAGACTTCGAAACTCTTCTCCTCTCTGTATTTTTTTGTACCAGTCTCTATTCTTATATTTCTAGGGTGGCCAACTAGATTCAATTTTATGAGCTCAAATACTGGGTGGTGAAATGAGTTCGATATATTCACACGTTTGGCATTAATATGGTGCTATCAACTACTTTTTTAAAATTGGCCAACGAAAATCTACCAACACATCTCCTTCCAAGGTCAGGCGTTCGATGGAGAGTAAAGCCCATCATTCTATGTGCTTCTGATTTATTTGATTCATGTACCATAAATTATTAACAACTTCACTATAGGTCCCTAAAGCTTCTTATTTTCTAATGTGGAGCTGTGACTTATGGTAGGGACGGCCTCCATTTTGATCCTCGTGCTACCTTGGCCCTGAATGATAACTAAATATTAAGGATCGATCACATTATTAATTTGACATTAATCAACCTTGGGATCCCTGTAGGATTTGGTTTTTGATGTGAGCACTTGATATTATCTTATATATCCTAAGTTTTCTCTTAACAACCATGATCGAGCGCAGCCATCGTATCAACCTTTGTCCTATCGCTACCTTCGATATTTTATAACCTATGGGTTAGATAACTAAAAGAAACATGCTTCGATCTTACTTTGATTAACATTGATTAATCAAGATAAAGGTGGTGATTAATTATGTGCTAGGGCCTTCGTTAAATGTGGTTTAAAATTTTAATTAATCGAGTGTTGATTTAAGCTTACCACCTGATTTACCTTTGAAGTGTGCGCTACCGTTGGATTATTTCGAGAGAAGGCGCATCAGTTGGATCTATCGAAAGATGTCCATTGGATTAGCCTTGCTTGTATTCCATCCTTGTTGACTTTAATTTGATCGTCATCGTTGGATTCTCTTAATCTCAATGGAGCACTACCGTTGGATCCTCGTGATCATTTTATTACTTAGACCTTTGATTCGCACGCTATCATCAGATCCTGGGGAGGATTAACGCAGTCGTCGATGTCTAGGGACCTGCATGATCGTTAGTCTACCAGTTTATGTAAACCTATGCCTGTTTAAGTGGATTAATCATGTTTACAAAGTTGAAAACCCTTGGGTGGTAATATTTCATTTCGACAATACTTAAGATCGAAGTCTATACCATCGTTTATTTGACCTTATAATAACGTGGCGTATTAGTCCTCACCTAATCATGATTTTACCAAGGTTAACCTAATATTTTCAAACTTAACAACATTATATTTAAACATAGGCATTATATAACTCGTTCACCTCTCTAAGCGATCGTCATTAGATAATACCATGATGGGGGCACGACTGTTGGATTTATCATACCTGTGTAAGGTTTAGCAAAAATGGAAGGGGGAAAATTATCCATGAATCAAAGCTTTATAGAATTTGATTGATAATGTATTTAATTAATCATTTGATGAAGGAAACCTTTAAATTAACCTCCGATCACTTTTAACAATACGTTGTCGTTGGATCCAGGCGGAGATGGGTGCTGTCATCAGATCTCCACGTTGTTTCATCCTCTCATTTGACTTTGACTCATTTGCCACTGTCAGATTTTGACTAGGACCTTCACATCCATTGATTCACTTTTTTCTTTAAATCTTCATATGATAAAAGGAAGTAGCAGGATGAATCGCGTTCGTTGATCTTTGAGCTTGTTCGAGCCCTACCGTTAGATCTCCTGCAAGCTGCATACTTGATAGCCGAAAAGGGCGTATCATTAGATTTGATTAATCTTGATTAAACCAAAAGGGGGTAATTTAGCAATGTATTATACCCTTATCAATGCGTAATTAATCTTGGTTTTACCTTTGTCTTTACCCGATATCCTACCATTTATGATTTTGGTGTGGCCATCGAATTTTGAGCAATGTTGGCGCGGTCGTTGATCTTGATCAACCTACGGGGTTAGTTACCAAGGGGCACATGATTTTAAACCTGGATTAAGCTGAAAGGGGGATAATTAGTAATGTATTAGACCCTTGCTAATAATAGATTTAATTAATCTTGTGTTTATTTATCTTTTTGAGGCACCTTTTGTAAGAGTGTCGTCATCGGATCAGATTCTTGATCGAGCGTTGTCATCGGATTCAGCTAATATGCTCGATGTTTAATGCAACGGGGTGCATACCCTCAATGGTTTTAATTAATGTTTCTTTCCAAACCTTTAGACTTTAATTCTTTTGACCACATCCTTTTAAAGCGTTGATTAATTAAAGCACGTGCATCCATTGGATCGGGCTTAGCTCAAGCGCATCCATCCAGATTAGCAAAGATGCACGGATTTTATTAATTTTAATCACTTTTGACCTTAGGTTTTAATATTTTTAAACCATTTGACCTTTGTCTTAACCTTCGGGTTCCTTCGTGAAAGCGCGTCCGTTGGATTCTCTTTTGGCAAAGCGCTACCTTTTGATTGATCTCAAGGTGCTCGATTTTTAAAGCAACGGGGCACATACCCTCAAGGTTTTAATTAAGACCTTAGTTCAAACTTTATGCTTTTCGGGATTTAGACCAAGGTATTTAATTAAATTTTTCCATTACTTTTGAAAACCTTAGGACTTAAAGATTTATCATTTGATTTAAGTCTAAGGGAGACTTCATTTATTTGGAAGACTAAACCTTGTATTTCCATGGTCGGATTTTATCATGAGGGATGACTTTGGTAACTCTTTTAAGACAACAATTTTCAAAGGTGCACATGATAGCAATATTTAAACCAACTTCTTTTAAAAATATGCAAAGAGACCAACAATGCTTGTTTAGATTGATGAAACCTAAAATTTAAATTTGGGGGTTTCAAAGTTTGAGTTAAATTTGGCTCCACCACTACCATTAAGCTTTATCACAAAGTAGCAATGAAGTTTCTCTCTAATTTTTATTGGTATGAAATCAACAGTTTGCCACGTTCGACTAATATATTTGTAGATGTGATGGCCTCCCTTGGATCATTGATTCCAAAAGACTCCTTTGGAGAGGTAGAACCCCTTATCATTTCAATGATCTCTAAATCTATAATTATCCATGCTGAGTCTAAGGTTGAAAAGCATGTTTGCTTTATCCAGTCATATCCATTTGAGCCTTGGTCAAGCCAAATAGTAGCCTTCCTCAAGTTTGGAACACTCCCATCTGATATGTCTCAAACTGCCAAACACACTTTCAAGCAAAAAGCCACTTATTTTGTTCTCTTGGGAGACATTTTGTATAAACATGGTTATGATGGAGTCCTCCTTCGTTATCTTGAGTCTAGTGAGGCACAAAGAGCCATAGTTGAAGCTCATGATGGTACTTGTGGTGGTCATTTTAGTGGAATGGCCATTGCAAAGTGTATTCTATGCATGGGTTATTATTGGCCCACAATAGAACGTGATTGTTGCACATCTGTTAAACATTGTAAAAAGTGTCAAGAACATGCTAATTTAACTCATGTACCATCACAAGACTTACAGCCTATTCAAAGCCTTTGGCCCTTTTCACAATGGGGTCTAGATCTAATTGGTAAAATTTCACCTCCTTCCTCAAGACAACATACATTCATCATTACAACCACTGAATACTTCACAAAGTGGGTTGAGGTAATTCTTCTAACTAGTATGATAGGGCCTAGAATTATGGAGTTTATACTTCATCATATCATTTATCGTTTTGGTATACCCTCAAAAATCATTTTAGACAATAGTAAGTCTTTCAAGAACAAGGATGTTCAAGCATTTTGCAAGAAATATAACATTCAACATAGTTTCTCGACTCCTTATTACCCACAAGCAAATGGACAAGTTGATGCTTCCAACAATACCTTAATTATTATTCTCAAGAAATTTATCAAAGAAAATCATAGATATTGGCATACACAAATTCCCTTGGCATTGTGGTCTTATCGAACAAGCATCTACATGCCTACAGGGGCAACACCATTTTCATTGGTCTATGGAGCCATAGTAATCATGCCTCTTGAGCTTGAGATCCCTTCCTTGCAAATTTCTTTACAGGAATTAATAGATTATGACACTACTAGACAAGCACATCTTGACCAGCTCACACTCATGGTTGAGAGGTGATTCAATGCTTTAGAGCATTTACGAGTTTATCAAAACCGCCTCAAACGTGCTTACAATGCCAAAGTTCATCTATGCGGATTCCAAGTAGGAGATCTTGTTCGTAAGAAGAACCAATAAAATATCAATGCATTACTACATCTTCATGATAAATTTGTGGTTAATTGGTTAGGTCCATACATTGTTACACAAATAGTGGGTAATGGTACTTCTAGGATTGCTAGTCTAGAGGGAGAGGAAGAACCCGAACCACTTAATGTTATACACTTGAGAGCATTCTATGCATGATTTGATTTATATATGTATATATATACATGGCTAATACACAAAACTTGTGCATCCATATCATTCAAAACATTGCATTTCACTTGCATATACATTTTCATAAACAATGCACTCACCCACATTTCATATTGCATTTCACATTTCACAAAATTGCATGTCATACATTTCACATCCACATTTTTCATTCCATATTAGGGATTTTTTATTAAAATTCAAGGTCTTAATTGGTCTAATAAAATCATGTTGCCTTAATCAGAGGCACCTTCACAGTGTCATCCAAACAATCTCACCAAGTCATATTGCCATTCGTACAAACCAGAGTTCCATAAACCCTAGGTGTTTTGGATCACTCAGCCACTCCTAGTGTTTTAAGCAAACTTCAAAATACATGTCGAGTTCTTTTTAAGACCATTGCACACATAAACTAAGAAATTATTGAGTTTTGGGAACCGACTCCAAAACATTATTGAACCAAACATAATTTCACACCTTAAAAATAGCTTGTGTCAAAGAGGGATAATACCATTCTTGTATGAACCTCGAAGTGAAAAGAGACATCCTTGCTGGTCCCATCATACAACATAGTCCATAAAAACAATGGTTCTCACCACTATCACAATTCCAAAAACAAAAGAAAAAGTAGGGGAAAATCCCTAACAAAAACTCTAAATATTTTACATCACACACCACTGATCATTGGATTGTAAGGATCGTACTACATTTCCAGTCAGACGATTAGGTAGTCATACCCAAAACTTAGGAGATCAAGAACATAAATTATAGACTATGGAGTTAGCCTCCATCAGAGCTATAGACGCTTGACTGGCAGTGGAGTACGCTCATGCATGGCGACACGTCCCTTTTAAAAGAGACCTCTGATCACACAAGGATAAGCTAGCTTCTTGATTATTTCTTTTTAAGCGAAAAACCCTTACAGGGCTGCCTTAGTCTGAGAGACCACGAACAAGGGGTTCTACACCGTCAAAGTCACCCGGGAGTCGCACCCGACCCTGCCCGCACCAACATTATCAATTGGATTTTGGATACCCAATTCAGCTTTTTGGTAGGGCAGAGATTTGGACCTGGGACCTCCCTTGGAGGATTGCCCTCTCCTCTCCAACTCACCTACAACACCTAGGTTAGCTTCTTGATTTCATCCATAACACCCTATTTACTCAAGATGATTTAATGAACTCACTTACACACACACTGGTTCTTGATTGCCTCGAGTCATTACCATGCTCCTAATTCGATAAATGAATTCACTACACACACATTTGGTCCTAGAGGAATTAGGTAAGTTTAGTGAGTTTGTTTGATACCACTAGTATGTTTTAGTATCTACAAAAAAGGTAATTTTCCATATCAACATCCATATCTTCTTCTATATCAATGTCCATATCTTCTTCCATATCAACATCCATATCTTCTTCCATGTCAATACATGAGTCATCCATCCCATTTGCCACCATGTTTGGTGCCCCTGATTAAACAACAATGCTAAACAAAATGGACAAACAAGATCTAAACTATAACTGATTATTAGTACATCCATACATTCCACCTTGCATTAATCATCCATAATATATTATATGCATTAATCACCCATATAACACATGCATTCCACAAAAGCATTCCAAAAATCATTCACACAAAAAAGTAAAAGCCATGTATATATATTTATAAATATATCATGTACAATGAGTGCCAAATGGCTACATACAATGGAGCACCAAGGCTCATATACAAAAGTGCATCTAAGCACTAGCTATACCCTCCAAGAGGACCCATGTGACCTAGGAGGAGCCCTAGACCTAGAGCTATGCCTAGAATGGCTATATCTAGCACCCTCAGACATAGATGAGGTTGGAGGATCAGGAAGTGGAATATGATGTTCCATCAACCTATCCTCCAATGCCTCGATATATTTATGCCAAGATCGAAGACGTGCTATGTCGATATTATGTCAATGCTCTCTCTGCTAGCTCTACCTGGAGCCTTGTAATCCTCGCATCCTGATCCACCACCTACTGCTCCAACTGTGCCCAATCCTCCTCACTCTAACCTAGAGGTACATCTGGAACCTCCTCCGCATCCTCCCAATCCTCATCATCTCCTCCTATATTGAGAGCCTACTGCATTGTATCCTTAGCCCTCCTCCTTCAACTATCTGATCGAAGGTACTACTATTGCTTAGGGGCCTCTTGGGTCCCCTCATATCTAACCTTACCATCACCACCCCCATCAGCTACACCTCGAGGCGGTACCCATGTCGATTGAGTTGTGAACCACACATCATACTCTATGGCAGTCCCCACATCCTCTACATCCAAGAGATCCATCTCCTCATCGTCCTCCAAGGCCACCCTCCACAGCTTCGTGCATGGTAGTCTGGTCTCCTATTGATGTCTCCTATAACACATCAACTCATCAGAGATATCCTATCTCAGCCTAAACTGTCAGAGCACTCGTGAGAACTGGAAGTACTCTACCTTGCTCCGATGTCTTCCAACCACCCATCGAGCCTGCCACACCCATCACAAGTGTTCCGCATCACCGGTCCACCTACAAGCCCACCATGGCCTCCATATCACATGGGTGGATGTTAGTCTAGCCCATAACTCTCAGTACCACTAGCTCATCCTCATTGGATGACTCAACTGTACCTCCTTAGCCAATGCCCATCTCCTAGCATAGGGTTACTCCCTACCCAAGTCTACCATAGGTAAGCCCTCTGGCTGAGCAAAACTGAAGCGCTCCTGTTGCTAGCACTGCAGCAACAAGCTGCACCCCAATCTCTTCCTCCTCCGTTGTGTCACATCGTATAGCTCTTGGTACACCAACACCAAGGCAGAAGCCCACGCATACACCTGCCACCTAGTGAGCATATCGTTCACCACTCCTATCAAGTTCCACGAGAACCTGCACCCAGTGTTGTTCAGGACCATGATGTTGTCCAACATGAACATAACCAAGGCATGAAGGGGGTCCAACTTTTTTTCCACATACATGGACAAGTAAGGAATACCTCCACACTCCACCTTCACTCCCTGCCACACATCCCCAAACATCCTCATCTTCATCTTTTGGTTAAGCCCGACTTCAACCCGGATCCCCTCCACCGGTACCTTGAGGATGCAATATACATCCTCCAAGGTAACCATCACCTCGCCTATGGGGAGCTAAAATGTCCCCCTATCCGCATCCCACCTCTCTACCAAGGCAGAGAGGTACCCCTCATCGACCCTCACCACATCCAACCAGGCTACCTCCGTTAGCCCCACCTCCTCCACACCAGCTCCATCGTCATAGCTTTCGCGCTTCAAACACTTCACCTCACTTCACTCCACTCTCCCAAACGCAACTTTTGAAACTCTCAAAAGCATAAATAATTTACGAGGCAAGTTGGTTCCTTCTGGTTCCTTCTGGTTCCTTCTTATAACATCACATGGCAAGTTCAAATTTAGAAGGAATTAAAGATGCAAAGAAAAATGTGGAAAAAAAAATTACGACAAAGGACACATAAAAGGTCCAGTTTATTCTAAGTAGCTCTTTTTTTTTGTCAAATAGAAAAAATCTTCTCCTTGCATTAAAAATGAAACTAGTGTAGAAGTTATCCCTTGCACTTTAGGGTTTCAAATGCAATATAATAAAGAAATGAGGATGAAGGATATACATAGCAACTTAGAGTTTTTTGACAGCATAAGAAGATCATTTCTATGGAGAAGCATCCTTGCACTTTAGGGTTTCCAGCACAACATAAAGAAGAAAGTGTTTTTGAGATTATTATTCCTTTCACTTAAAATCCTTCAAAACAAGACACTAATAAATCTCCCTATGAATAGTATGAAAAAAAAATTGATGAAGATGTAAGTGTTGATGGAAGTGAGAAAAAAGAAAGGAAGACCCAAGAAGCAAAAACCAACAAAAACAAAAAACAAAAACAAACAAAAGCAAATATTTGCAAGTGTTAACAAGAAGTGGGGCTAAGACCATAAATAAAAACAGGTGTTTAAGGGCACAAATAAAACCCCTAAAAAAGAGGTATTAGAAAATTGATAGGTTGTTATAGCCAGCATATTTATAAATATGGAAACCGGTTCGAAGATATTTTAACTATTCACAATGTTGATTTTTATCTTCAATATTCAAATTTTTGAAAGGCAACTAGACAAGTGAAATTCTCTCAATAAAAACAATATCAAGTTGATTACAAAAACATAGCAATGAGTAAGAAAGATGACAAATATATTTGATAGAAATGCAAATAAAGAATATCTTTGATAAAAAAAGGCAAGGAGGTTATGGTTTAATTAGCCTCATAGCAATGTAACGAGACCAATGTAACGTTTTGCTTTGTTTTTTAAGTAGGGTTTTAAAAGGATTACCCTTTCCCTTTTACATTGATTTAGTCACATTAAGTAATTCGATACCACCGAGATTTCAACCTTGGTGTGTGCTACATCAACTATTTGTCCCAATCGTTGAACTAAGGACCTCTTGGCCAATGTAACGTTTTGTTATTTTAATAGGAGTGGCCCCCAATAGAATCCCCGCATAGCTTATTAAAAAATAAAATAATAAAAAATGTAATAAAGTTTGATCAAATGGCATGAGCTAAACTAGTTAAATTCCTCAACTTTCATGGAAAAGACTCGTCTTAGAATCTTGTGAAGCAAAACATACATAGTTGCCAAGCTACCATAATACCATTATGTGATCACAGCGTAATGAGACCAATGTAATTTTTTGTCATTTTAATAAGAGTGGTCCCAATAGAATCCCCACATAGCTTATTAAAAAAAAACAATAATAATAAATGTATTAAATTTTGATCAAATAACATGAGCTAAACTAGTTAAATTCCTCAACTTTCATGGAAAAGACTCGTCTTTGAATCTTATGAAGCAAAACGTACATAGTTATTTTTCCTCTAAAAAAAGTCATAATTTTATATTAAGCAATATGAAATTACTCATATACCTCTTTGGCATTTCTTCAAAGTTTCAATAATGAGCTAAAAGTCAAGATCGCATATACATCATAACTAGCTATCTCTATCAAGCTGAGTTTTATCCTTCAACACCTTTCCAATTTGTCAACCAATATCTCTTACATCATTGGCTTTTGAGTTTTTTTTTTTAAATTGCTTTAATTGTGTTGGCTTTAACCGGACTAAATTAATCCCCTAGATAGAGATATGGACCAACTACAATGCATTGTCCTCGCTGAATTCATGTACTAAGCACATACCTGGTTCAATCTGAAGTGCCTCCTTTAAGAGTTCATTTGCTTCCCTATTTAGTTCTCTATAAATATGCCAAAAAGTAAAAGCTTCACTTCGATCCACATCTCTTTTATTTGAAAGATGATGGGTTGTAAAATCATGTTTTCCATCCTAAAAACATCAAGCATCCAATTTTTTTTTTTAAATACAGTTTTGAAAGGATTGTCCTTTCTCTTTTACATCAACTTAATCACATTGAGCTATTTGGTGCCGCTGAGATTTGAACCTTAGTGTGGGCTATACAACTATTTGTCCCAACCATTGAACCAAGGATACCTAAGGACGGCAAGCATCCAATTTATTACCACCCGTGAATCTCCATAAATTAGAATTTTTTGTATTCCTTTTGATTCTGCCAATTGAACCAACAATTTGTGGGTTATAATTTTAACATAATTATTAAAACTTCTCCCAATCCAACCTTGAATTTAAAATAATGAATCAAAAATATATAGTAATCCTCCTGCTCCACAAACTCCAAGGACCCCTTGTCTAGCCCCATCGAAAAATCCCTAACCCAAATCAATCTTTGGAGGGATGATTTGTTGGTTTACCTTGCCAAACCCTTACAATTATTGATAGTTGTCAAACTACTATAATACCATTATACGATCACAATGTCATATAGATAAGACTCTTTGAAATCCAATATAATCAAATTAAAATACTATATTAAATTCTTCATTGAGTGGATATCTAGGCCAACAACAATAATTGTGTTTTACTTGACATAATTATTAAATTTAAAAAACATAAAACACCAAAAAAAAATTTGCTTCCAATGCTAAGTCAGATTCTAGTGGCAATAAAAGCATTTCATTAGCTTTTTATAAATAAATAAAAGCAGTTCATTAAAAACCAAGTCAAATCTTCAAGGAGTTTCTTTCCATCGAATTGTGTTCTTTGTAAAAGAGACCATATGGCAGTAGACAGGTGAAATAGAGGACCCTCCATCATTTTGCCTATGATATTAATCTTAGTCAGATTCTAGTGGCAATAAAAGCACTTCATTAGCTTTTTATAAATAAATAAAAGCAGTTCATTATAAACCAAGTCAAATCTTCAAGGAGTTTCTTTCCATCGAATTGTGTTCTTTGTAAAGAGACCATATGGCAGTAGACAGGTGAAATAGACCCTCCATCATTTTGCCTATGATAGTAATCTTTGATGTGGTCTTTGGCACGGAGCAAAAATGATCCTCTTATCACCCAAGATTATTTAATAAATTTTGCAATTGATTTGGACCAAAAGAAAAAATCACCTATTGAATTTATGTTTTAGCAGCTGGCATCTAAAGCATATCCTGCATGTGAATGAATAACTTAGCCATAGGCATAAGCAGATGGATGTAGACCTCTTTCTTCAGTAGCATGAATTTTTTATGCCTTTTTTCATCATGCATTGCTTCTGGCATCCTGCTGTTGGCTATGATATTTGCTTTAATTGTTGCTGGCCAACAAATAATGCCTTATTTCTGTATAGTTGTGTCATTTAAGTTTTGATTTTCTTTAATTTGTTTCTACGGTCCTAATCTCTTGTCGCTAACCCTATATGCACAAAGGCAACTATCTTCGTATGGGCTCTTTCTTGATAAATAAGAGCATACTATTATGTAAGAGCCCTGCAATGTATCCGAATGGGACAATGATACAATAATACAAAAGTTCATAAGAAGAAAAGCTATTAGTTCATCCAATAATTGATTACTTAATGTGCCATTTAAAAAATATTCATCATATCACACAATAAATAAAATAGCCCTGCTCATTAAATAGAAAAAGCTATAACAAGTCATACATCCCAATCTGCAATAAAGGGACATTTTATTTTTATGACACAAAATTCACAAGCATATTCCTATATACGTTGACAGAATGTTAGATATCTTCAAAGAACCATCAGATATCGGAAATTGTAAATGTTTCCAACAGATTCCACTCGTACTCAGACAAGTTGTTGGAAACATAACAATAATGGTTAGAAAATAACTTACTTTCATATATACGTGTATTCACAAGCATATTCCTACATCCGGTGACAGAATGTTAGATATCTTCGAAGAAACATAACAATAATGGTTAGAAAATAACTTACTTTCATATATATGTGTATTCACAAGCATATTCCCACATACAGTGACAGAATGTTAGATATCTTCAAAGAACCATCAGATATCAGAAATTGTAAATGTTTACAACAGAGTCCACTCGTACTCAGACAAGCTGTTGGAAACATAACAATAATGGTTAGAAAAAAACTTATATATACGTGTCTTTCAAAATTATACAATACTTCCAAAATGAAATCACATTCCTATATAAGCATCTGCCAATTGCATGCTTTAATAATAAGAGCTAAATCTTCCATCCAAGCAAGAAAAGTAATAACAGAAAAATCTCTAAGCAGCCAACTTAAAACCAGAGTTGTTCAAAAACTAGGACTACAGGAAAATTTCCTGTACAATCCAGCCATTTAGGTTATGACACTGAACAAATTTTAGGATTACATCTGTTCATAAAGTTCTCCAAAGTTGAAATTTATGAATTGAAATCCCATTAAGTAACAAATTTAATTTACACAAGCATATTAGGCAGCGACAAATACAACCTACAAATAGCACATTAAATATGTGGTATGAAACACAAGGAAGAGAATGGACTTCCCATATATGTTAGTTCAAAAAGGGTGATGTATACAAAATTGTCACATTAAACAGCTTGTGCTGATTCTCTGCAAAATGTTGACCTTAGAAATTATTTTTAAGTCAATACTAAAATGAGATTTTGGCGGGAACTTGAATGCTGCTTCAAAAATATTAGAAAAAAAATTTAAAAAATAAAAGCTCAAAATCAGGTAGACTTTGAATTTCCTGTTGCTTCACTATCTCGAGCCTCAGAACCTTCTGTAGCTTCTAAGTCTACTGCCTCCACAACACCCACTTCAGCAGGACGTATAACTCTGTCATGAAGCATGTAGCCAGCCTGCACATAAACCAAAAGATAAATTAACCACTTTCCAGTGACCCTGGCAAGAAAAGGTATTAAATTTTATGAAGGGCAAGAAACTGGGGAATGTGCCTCTCATTCACTGTCAATACAGTTAGATCATTATCTTCCTCAAAGCCATTTAGCATATATGCCATATAAAAGCCGATAAAATGTCGAAGTTACAAACTTTGAGCTTTCAAAACTTTTAAGAGTTCAAATTACAAATTTCAATGATTTGGAGCTCAACTCAACTTACTAACCATCTTAATGAAAACCAACCTGTACATCATCCAATGGTACATCCTTTAATTCATTCCCAACCTGATGATAAGAACCAAATCCAAAATGACTAACATGTGCAACAGCACAAGCAGTCAATGAATTTTCCGTCTTCCATACCCATAGCCAATGTCATCCTCAATATACATGAGAATGTGACCCTGGCCAAAAAAGGTATTAAATTTTATGAAGGGCAAGAAACTGGTGAATGTGCCTCTCATTCACTGCCAATACATCAACCAATGGTACATCCTTTAATTCATTCCCAACCTGATGATAAGAACCAAATCCAAAATGACTAACATGTGCAACAGCACAAGCAGTCGGTGAATTTCCCGTCTTCCATACCCATAGCCAATGTCATCCTTAATATACATGAGACCTTCAAATGAAGTCAAGGACAATCCTATTCACCGTCTTCCATACCTATAGCCAATGTCATCCTTAATATACATGAGACCTTCAAATGAAGTCAAGGACAATCCTATTGATAAGATAGTCAACAAACCTGCATGAATATTGTTGTCTCCAATATTACATAACTCTGAATAGCCCTCTCTATACACACATTCAGAACAGGAAAGAAAGCAAGGATTTCTAGAAAGTAGAAACAAAAACAGGATCTTCTATTTGTAGAAGAAAACATGTTCCTATCAAATGGTATGAGCTCAAGTAGTTAAAACGTAGACTTTTAAAGCGGACACCATGGTTCAAATCCTGGTAGGCGATAATATAAGCATAATTGCCAAATACCACTATGGTTTGTTGAAATACAGTGGTAACACAGCCTTGACTTAATATGGGTGGGGCCCAATTCAATCCCATATGACATATTGAATTTTTTTTTTTAAATTGTTCCTCTTCATAGAATGAACAAATACATGCAATCAATAATCTTGTTGTAATTGAATAGCTAGTCACCCCTTGGAAAATTCTAACCACCACAACAGCAAATTGCTTTCACATGACAAAATGCATAGCCACAATCATAAACATGGGAAAGTGGTTTGTTAGAATAAAGTCTGTTAATAGATATGATAAGGATTTCCATTATTGTATTGTTTGTTACAAGAGATTTTTAGGGATAACTTGTTAGAAGTTTTAAGGAGGACTTGATAGGATTTGTAGGGATAAATTTGTTAGGATTTATAGGATAGCTTTAAGCATTCAATGATTCTTTTATGGTATACAGCCACAGAAGGGAGAAAGAAGTTTGTCTCACACCATTCATTTCAGCCAACTCGTTTTTGTTTTTGTCTCTGGCAGTCGATGTCTCTGCAAATTGTTTCTCTGCAGTCAGTTTGGTGTTGCTGCATTGTGAACGAAGGTTTTCTCCTGCATTGTATTTAGATCTGCTAGATTTGACGGATGGTGTTTGGTATTTTGATATTTGTAGTTTGGTGGTTTTCTCCTGCATTGTGTTTAGATCTGCTAGATTTGACGGATGGTGTTTGGTATTTTGATATTTGTAGTTTGGTGGTTTTCTCCTCAATAAAGTGGTATTTTGATATTTGTAGTTTGGTGGTTTTCTCCTGCATTGTGTGTAGATCTGCTAGATTTGACGGATGGTGTTTGGTATTTTGATATTTGTAGTTTGGTGGTTTGGTGGAAATGTGGAGTTTGTCCACATTTCCAGCTTGGGAAAAGTGTTGTTTGGAGGTTGCTCATGTTTCCAGCTTGGGCAAAGTGCAGCTTTAAGTTTGCCCATGTTTTGAGCTTGGGAGGAGCAGAGTGCAATGTTTGGCATTCGCTGCACTGAGTTTGGTGTTCAAGGCTTGTTTGGCATTTGGCATTCTGTGTTTGTTGTTTGGGTTGTCATTAATGGAAGAATGGCAAATATTCAGACTTAAATTCTTCCAGATTTTAGAAACTGACTGGAAGAAATTATAGTGGGTGAAGCCATAAGATACTTAAAATTTACAAGTATCGAGATTTGGCAAATATAGATCTCAAGAAAGAAACCAGACCAGAAGATGATGTTAATGGCTTCAACAAGCAACATAGAGAATCTTTCATGCTTCTCAAATTGTCAGATGCAGACAAAATGATTCTTAAAGTTCATAATAAGAATGATGTTGCAACATTTGTGGCCAAAGTTGCAGAAGAAGTATCAGACATCTGAAGCAGGATGTGCTTTGCGTTATCTTCTCAATTCTTTTTGGTTGCAGGAAGGAGGGTCTGTTTCTGTACCTCATGCATCTAAAAGATCTGAAAGACTAATTGACTGCTATAGAGAAGATAGTTGATGGATAGTTGATGATGAGGACATGGTTGGCATTGTTTTGCAAGGTTTAACTCCATCTTATGAGTCTTTTATTAAGTCTCTGCATTTGCTTGCTGAAACTCAAACTCTTGACTTCAAAAAAGATTTCTTTTTTACTTTTACAAAAAGAGAGGAAACAGTCCCAGAGGTCAGTATCCATCTCAACGAGTACAGACAATGCATTTACTGCTAAAGCCAAACACCAAAGCCAATTTGAATGCCAGGCCCACATCATCTGATCACAAGCAATGTAAAACTTCTACTGTAAAGCAGGCCCAAGTTATTTGTTTTTACAGCAAGAAACCTGGTCATTTCAAATGGGATTGCAATAAGTTGAAGACTAAACAAAGTCAACAAGGGGTAAAACAAATCAATGTCCATGGAGACAAGATTAGGAAGAGAAGTTTCCTTATGCAAAAACTCAGAGTTCATTTGATCAATCTACTGAGTGGTACTTTGACTCCAGAGCATCCAGACATTATACATGTCAAAAAGACTGATATGTTAATTTCATTGAAGATCTAAGCAAGAATGAGTTTGTTTCACTTGGTGATGGTGGATCATACTTCATTCAAGGGCATGTTGATGTTAGCATGTGAACAACAATGTTACATACACCTGAATGTTTGGGATGTTCTTAATATGAACAAAAGTCTTCTATCCATTAGTGAAATCACCAGGAATTCTCAACTTGTGCATTTTCATAAAAACAGATGTGAGGTGATGTATGTCAGTAAAAACAAGCACACTGCTCTAGGTATAGGTGAAGGGACTATACAAATTAGTTGATGCCAAGTCTGCCAATTCATTCAACTTGTGCATTTTCATAAAAACAGATGTGAGGTGACGTATGTCAGTAAAAACAAGCTCACTGCTTAGGTGAAGGGCCTATACAAATTAGTTGATGCCAAGTCTGCCAATTCATTTGCCTTGGCAATTGAAGATAATTGTTCTGGTTTTTTGGCATAAGAAGTTTGGTCACCTCAATTATAAGTTTTTATCAATTCTTACTAACATGGTTCATGGATTGCCATCCATTCAAGAGAGCAACATCCACGTGCAAGATGTCAACTTGGAAAACAGAGTCATCAACCATTTGACAAGGGTAAGCCTTGGCATGAACAACATACTTTTGATTTAGTGCATATTGATTTGTGTAATCCAATGAATATACCTTTCGTTTGTGGTGCAATATATTTTTTTGTTGATGGTTGATGATTATTTGAAGAAGATGTGCACATACTTCCTCAAATACAAGTCTGAATGTGTTTCACAGGTTTTAGAACTTTTAAGGCTCTTGTAGAGAAATAATCTGGAAAGCAATTTAGGGTCTGAAGGTCAAATAATGCAGATGAGTTTACCTCAAAACAGTTTTAAGATTTCCGCAAGCATGAGAATATACACTTACATGTAGGCAGCAAATCCACCTCCCAGAAGAAGTAAAAACTGGATTTGCATAATTTTGTCAATTTTGTTAGATGTACGGTTTGTCAAAACGTACAAATATAGGGTTTTGTCTAATTGTACAAATGTAGAATTATAAAACGTACAATTGGGTGTAATTGTACGATGTTATAAATGTGCAATTAGAAATTAACATGAAATTAAGTGAAATGTGCATTTAAGGTGAATTTGATAAAAATCAATTAGACTTCGGAGAAACCTTAATGCAAGTTAGTTGTCGAATGGGATGGCAGTTGTAAATAATGGTTGTCTCGGGAACCGCTTTGGAACGGCCTGGGCAAGCATTATAAGCCCCCCATTCTTCATTATTGAGGTTCATTCATGTTGTTCATGCTTATGGAAGAGTTGTCCATGGAGGATTGTAGTTGTTCATTTACTGTTCATGATTGTTGTTCATTGTGATTGTTCATTGGTAATTGTGTATACATTCAGCCATGTTATGAAAACAGCATTGTGGATTGTGAGTCATTGTGAATTCTATTATGCATGTGAATGGTGAATCCAGATTGTGTGTTCTGTGCAAGTATGGCCAGAATGGTGTGGAAGATGGATGTTATTGCAATGGAATTACACTATTGATGAACCCATAACCCTGAATGATGTTGGGGAATTAATTCTGTGAATTATTATTGTTGTACAAAACCATTATTATGCTGTTGTACAATTTCTGGAAACGTTATTGGTGATATTAATTCCAATACAGTGAATTAGGGTTTGCATGTTATGAAACTATGTTAGCAATTGCACTAGAAAGATAACCCAAATCTTTCCTAGAGAAGAGTCTGTGTACAAATTGGCAAATCTGTAAGTGAAGAATTCAGCAAGGATTTGTGCAACCATACAGTTGGCCAAACCAAACCGTACAAGTAGTCAATTTGCCCAATTTGATAATGCAATTGCATAACTAGACTTGCCAAAAGAGGAAAATAAGGGTTTATGAGAGAACGATTACAAAACTGGTCAGTCTGAGTTACAAAACCACTTTGGACAAAGTGTGCCAGTGGCAAATCATACCTGCCAGGGTGTTGTACGATTTGGATCATACAACTGTACAATTTGGAGACCGTACAAGTAGTTTTGTGAAGTTGCAAATCGTTCACTAGCAAACCATACAACCTGTACGATTTGGGTCAAAGTCATCATAGAGCATGAGGATTGGTTCCAAAATATTCCAATTCACCTCCCCCTCCGGAAATACTCCTCCCTGTGCTACATTAAACTCCATAATAAAATGGGTAGTAAAGGGGAAGAACATGACAACAATGGACATGGCCAGATGCACAATGGATAACCAAAATGTACCATATTGTTATGGCAAAAGCAATAATACTGTCGTTTTCATTATCAACAGGTGTCCATGTAGAGCTCTGCAGAATGTTACTCCTTCGGTTAGTCATTTTTGTACTTTTGGTCGTGTTGCTTTGTACTTAATTCCTAAGGAAAGAAGAAGTAAGCTAGATGCAAAAAGTAAGTTCATATTTGTTGGCTATAGTGAACAATTTATGACGTACAAATTGCTTGATGTCTCTACTAATAAGATTGTAATTAGTAGAGATGTTATTGTACATGAGAAAACTTCTTTCTTCTCAAATGATGGTAAACCTATTAGTATTGAGATTTTGTACATTTTAGAACTGTTGATCGTACTGCAACAAGTAGCAAAGCTCACTTGGATTCATATACATCAGTGAATGTGAAGACTCGGCCACATTGGTGTGTTGAAAATCTATTTTGGGATAACCTTGAAGAACAAAGCTTGACAAAGGTACACACCCAAGTGAAGTTCACCAGCTACAAGAGCCACATCAATGACCAAAATGGTATACATAGACACTGAGAAGAATGAAAAAGCAATAGTTGGGTATTCTAGGCAAAGGCAAGTTGGAAAAGAGCCTAGACAAGTGAATGAGCAGGCAAATTTTACTTTAGTTTCACACGTTTTTGAACCCAACAGATATGAAGAGGCCAAAAGTAAACCAGAATGGGAAGCTGCCATGAAGGCAGAATTTCACTCTTTAATGAAGAATAAAACATGGGAACTGTGTGGATTACCCCATGGAAAGAAAGCAATAGACAATGAGAAGAATGAAAAAG
Organism: Wollemia nobilis; assembly: GCA_028583015.1. NCBI lineage: Eukaryota > Viridiplantae > Streptophyta > Pinopsida > Araucariales > Araucariaceae > Wollemia > Wollemia nobilis. The sequence goes on from JAQPPZ010000374.1 coordinate 5,244,732, forward strand.
CAATAGTTGGCTAATCTAGACAAAGACAAGTTGGAAAAGAGCCTAGACAAGTGAATGAGCAGGCAAATTTTACTTTAGTTTCACACGTTTTTGAACCCAACAGATATCAATGACCAAAATGGTATACATAAACACTGAGAAGAATGAAAAAGCAATAGTTGGGTAATCTACGCAAAGGCAAGTTGGAAAAGAGCCTAAACAAGTGAATGACCAGACAAATTTTACTTTAGTTTCACACGTTTTTGAACCCAACAGATATGAAGAGGCCAAAGGTAAACCAGAATGGGAAGCTGCCATGAAGGCAAATTTCACTCTTTAATGAAGAATAAAACATGGGAACTGTGTGGATTAACCCATGGAAAGAAAGCCATTGGCTGTAAATAGGCTTACAAGGTAAAATGTACATCAGATGGTTCAATTGACAAATTCAAAGCCCGTCTTGTTGATAAAGCGTATGCACAGCATAAAGGTATAGACTATGGAGAGACTTTTTGTTCCAATTGCAAAGATGGTAGTTTTTCAATTAGTTCTCTCCATTCCAACACAGTTTAGTTCACAGGTATATCTGATGGATGTTGAGTGTGCCTTCCTAAATGGAGAATTGAAAGAGGTCTTTCAGATACCAGGGAAAAACATCTGGTTTGCAAATTGATTAAGTTGCTATAAGAACTTGAGCAGGCTCCCGAAGCCTGGTATTTCAAAATTGATCATCTTAGAGATTCATGATTCAATCGGAACTTTTCTGATCCTAATAATGACATTGACATTCTCATTGTGTATGTTGACGACCTTGTTATTACTGATAGTTTAGCCCACCCAAGTAAAATCTGATTTGATATGACAGATTTAGGGCTCTTTCATTATCGCCTAGGTGTACAATTTTGATAACTTGATCATACTATTTTAATATCACAAAACAAGTATGGTAAAATATTTTTTGAAATATTTTGGATGATAAATTGTAATCCAATATCTAACCTATGGAAGTTGGGTTGAAATTGTTAACCTACTCAGATTCATGTTTGGTCAATGAATCTGTATTGTCAATTGGTGGGCAGCTTGATTCATCCTTCAACCATTTGACCAAATTTATGTTTTTAAGTGTCTTATTTGTCTCATTTCAAGTCAAGTCCCCAGAGAGAGCATCGGAGCATCAGCAAGCTGCAGAAAGAATTCTCATATACATCGAAGGTACCTTTGACTTTGGTGTACTGTACCAACAATCTGATGATCTTTAGTTGGTTGGATACACCAATGCATACTAGGCAGGATCAGAAATTTACTACTGGCTATATGTTTCCTCTTGGATCAAGGGATATTTCTTGACAGGGCAAAACTTCAATATAAAATTGTTTTCATCAACTGATGAAGAATATAAGGCAGAATGCAGTATAGGTTGTGATGCATATTGTATGATCTTCAGATACATCAAACAGCATCAATACAGTGTCATTGTTATAATAAGTGTGGTCAAGTTGATGAAGAATCCAATATATCATGCCAGAACAAAACATATCGGAGTTCATCGTCACTATATCTGGAAATTGGTGGAGCATGAAGAAATTTGTCTAAATTGTTGTCAAACTTCTGAACAGATTGCTGATGTAAAGACTACCTTACATAGACAAAAAATAGTAAAATTTACAGATAACCTTAGGATTGTATGCAGGTTAGTCATTAAAGGGGGCTGTTATAATAAAGTCTGTTAATCAATACGATGGGGATTTCTATTACTGTATTGTTTGTTATAACAGAATTTTAGAGATAACTTGAGGATTTTTAGGATTTGGTTTTATCAGCACCAACCAATTACCAGATTGTAAATCATTATAAATTGGAGCTCAGAAATGCAAATAAAGCAGCAAGTGTTACATTCTTTAATGGTTGCAGATAGTAAACCGGTTGCTGGAATGAGGATAGTCGCTATCAAGAGAGCAAGGGTGCATATAGCTCTATTTCAGGACAACAGATTTCAGCTTATAGGCTATTTTGCATACAGGAACATTATGAGACAGGTTTGAGAGCTACAGAAGTCATGTGGAATCTTCATAAATTTAGTGGGCAGTATGTAGGCCAGAATTTTAAATATTAAATTGTAGATCTAGGAATTATAACTACGGGAAAAAGTTTCAAATGGAAGCTCTGTGTCTGAATGGTACTGGGGAAGATAATGTTAACGACCCGGTTCAGGAAACAATGAGACCTATGCATGTTTGTTTTTTTTAGTTGTTCTTCTTGTAGCTATAAACATCGTAATAGATTTTTCCCCTGGACAGGAACAATCTTGGTGACGTTGAAGGCCATGTATGGGTTAGGATGGAAAAGCCACCACCGATGGGTGTGTCAACAGAGACTTCATCTGATTCGGTGCTTCCTATTTGCCAGAACAGGTTGCACGATTTGGCAACATGCCTAGAGGAGTGGTAAAGTGTGGGTAGAATTTCAGGCTGTATGGCGGATGTTCCAGGTTGCATAAGGGACTTTGTTGGACACAAATCAGATAACATCACAGTCGATACAGTAGGAGAAACAACAGAAAATAATAACGAGTTATGCAATCCAGTACATGATGTTTGGAGCTCGTCCAGTGTTACTTCTGACTGCATTGGAGAGGAATGAGCTGATGACATACGTCAATCAGCTTAGATGTCTGATGATGTTTTGTTGGATGTATGGCATGAATCCAGTTATGTGTTCAATGGGGAAACTACGAGACAATGATGGGTCTTAAACAATGCACAGTGGCAGAGGGGAAGAGGATCAAACAATGAATTTGACAAGATCTATGCTCCGTTCAAGAAGCTTAAAAAAATGGCTTTTCCACAAAGCAGTTTTTTTTTTTATCCTTGGAGAAAGCAATACCAAGTGGGGATACAACGGTCAGAAATTGGATTCTTTGCACCACTCGATATAATAGTGCAACAAGCAACATTCATTTTGAGGCTAGCGTAAGATGCAATATTCATTCTGAGCAGAGTGCAAGATCCAACATTCATTCAGAGCAAAGTGCAAGATGCAACATTCATTCTGGGGTTAATAACATTAAGTTTGAGGATTGATTGCATAACAACAACAATTCCAACCAGAATGTTATTGGAAACTGGCTAAACATGCATAGGGAGATCCCCCATTCGCTTGCTAATTTGAGTAATATAGATTTTGAAGGGTATGATAATGATAGGGTGGGAGTTAGATCTTGTTAGAACTCAATGCTCCGCTGATTGCATTATGAAAGTGATAGGTATTTAAATACATAGAATGCCTATTTTAGGCATAACAAATCTTCAACCAAACTTGCAACATCTCTGTCCTATACTACATGCATATGCCTTGTGAGGGATGGTTATACCACTTGCCTTTTCACATGGCTATGACGTAATAACTCCTAACACCCCTCCCTTATTACATCATAGTCAAAGCTCTAATTTTAACTTATGAGCAAAATATAATGTCTAGGGTGATGCTAGATTCTATAGATTTGAAAGAGAAATTCCTCCCCTTAATGTAGACTATTTACTAAGATATTTAGGAGTGTTGGGTTCCACCGATCATGCACTCCAAAATACATTTATTTCAAACACTCATTCAACATTTAGATTTCAATGCCTGAATTATGTGTTTCCTCCAATGTTTTCAAGTGAAGCATGTGCTACCATGCATCCAATATCACTTATTGAATAAATTGGCAGCCAATTTTTGTCTTGCATGTGATGGTATGAAAGTTGTGTATGGATTCTTCTACTGCTTTACCTTTCTCTGTTTTTCATTTCTTTCATTGTGATCAAGTCTTGGATTCCTTGCAAGTTCTCCTTTTATCATAAGTTCTTTGATATGATAAATGGGATGTATATTTTGAATGCAATCTTTAGCAATTCTGCATCCTTGTTTCGATCGTTTGAATAATCCTATAGCTGCCACAGTTATCCCTTGAACAAGAATGTAGCAAGCCGTCAAGTGCTCTATAGTCCTTAGAGTTGAGCCATTAGGGCCCAACAAATGTTGACGTTGTCTAACAAATTTCCCTTTATCTCGTATTATGTTATCAATCTTGATGATATCACAATGCATCTTGTCATTTAGTATCTTAATTGCTTGTTGTTGAGAAATGTAGCTCGGACAGGGTCTCCTTGCACAAGCTTCAATATGAACGTGCTAGAAGTGGTTCGAGACAGTTCGAATCCTATTTTGAAATTCACTTAAGTGATTTTCTATTTTTAAGTTCACTTAAGTGATTCTATTTTGTAATTCTGATTTTCTATTTTTAAGTTCACTTTAGTGATTCTATTTTAAATTCACTTAAGTGATTCTATTTTGTAATTCACTTAAGTGATTTTCTATTTTTAACCATACATCTCAAGATGAGATGAGATCTAATCTTAGGGTTAGAGAGATTAGGGTTATCTTTTCAAAGATAAAAGGAGAAGGTCAAGAGTGTTTTACACATAGAAAGAAGAGAAGGAGTACAGATTGCTGAAAGAAAACTGCAAGCTTAGGAGGAGAAGAACAGTGAAATTGCTGGCCAAAAGGCAGCAAGAGAGCAGGGTGTCCAGCTGTAGCTAGAGCCTCCTTTATTTGTAATATTTCAGGTTCTGAAATATATTTGATTTCCGCTGTTCACACTGTTTATTTTTCCAGCCATCTTGGTAACTGTTGCATGTTTGAATAAATTCTTTTCAGATCTGATTTATTCTAAAATAACATAGGACAGCAGTTATCTAGGGTTGGGAAAATTTACATGGTATCAGAGCTAGGTTATGTGATTGAGATCCTCAAGGGTTTACAACAGTAGATCACTGCTGGATATTAAAAACCAGTAGTTAGAGGGTTTCATATTTTTGCTTGAAGGACTAAGCTTATTTGCAGATCAGTTTTTTTTGAGTCATTCATATCAGATCTAAAAGTTTGTGCAGTAGATCTCAGAGATGGCAGCAGCTAGCCTCAGATTTAAGGATAGATTGGAAGGTGCCTCCAATTTCTTGCCCTAGAAAGTCAGGGTAATGTTCTTATTAGAAGAGAATGATCTCTGGGATATTGTCAAGGATGATGTGACTCTGCCTACAGATCCGCAGCAATTGGCAGCTCACAAAAAGAAGGAAGTGAAGTCCAAGCGGATGATCTTGGATGTAGTGAAGGATCACCTAATTCCTCACATATCCGAGAAGACTAAGGAAAAGGAGATGTTCGATGCCCTGGTTAGCCTCTACCAGAGCGAGAACATAACCAGGATGATGATATTGCGGAACAAACTCAGATCTATGGAGATGACTAGATCTGACACCGTTACCAGTTACCTAATGAAGATCACGCAGATTCGTGATCAAATGGAAGCAGTTGGGGAAAGGTTGAAGACACAGAGTTGGTGAACGTGGCACTTAATGGTTTCTCAACTTCATGGGAACCATTTGTCAAAGGCATCTATGCTCGTGAGCACCTTCCCACCTTTGAGAAACTGTGGGATGATTTCATCTAGGAGGAGACTCGAATGGAGTCAAAGGCCAGCAAGAAATGTGGTGATGATAACCTAGCTCTCTTTGGGTAAACCAAGAAGGGCAGAGGTAAAGGACCTAGCAAGGGTAAGGTAAAGAATGCGGAGTCAACCTCACAATCAGGAAAGGACTTAAGCAAGATCAAGTGCTTCATTTGTCATAAGCACGGCCATTATGTATCACAGTGTCCAGACAAGAAGGGCAAAGGGAATTAGCAACAAATGTAGATAGCAACCTCTGCAGAAACTCAAATGAGCGAGTTTGCTACCAATTTCGAGAAGGATTTCTCGTTGGTCTCTTGCCTTTCTACCAACACAGTTCCGACGGATGCTTGCTATGTAGACAATGGGGCATCTCGGCACATGACATCAGCCCATCAATGTTTTACCAATCTACAAGAGCAGGACTTGGGGGTTTAGGTTGAGCTTGGTAATGATGCCAAGTATCCAGTTGAAGGAATTGGTACCATTCTTTTTCAACTCCAGTCAAGGAACTCTTTAGACTTTGATGATGTTTTGTTTGTTCCAGGTCTCAGGAAGAACTTGCTTTCAGTTTCAATTATGGAGGATAAGGGTTATGTAGTGGAGTTCAAGAACCAACATGTCCTTATTAGACCAAAAGAATCTAGCCTAGAAATAACACAAGTGATAGGGGTTAGAGAAGGCAATCTATACAAGTTGCAAGGTGAACCTGTTCGAGCCCTAGTTCATAGCAGTGCAACTTGTGTGAGTTGTGGCACAAAAGGATGGGGCACTTGCATCATAGAGCGTTGCCTATTCTGAGGGAGATAGTCACAGGTCTTCCAGAGTTCAGCATTGAGCAACAGGGAGTATGCAGAGGGTGCACGCTTGGCAAGCATGCCAAGACTATTTTCCCAAACAACGAGCATATGTCTAAGGAGATACTAGATCTAGTACATTCGGATGTTTGTGGACCGATGTCAGTAGCATCAATTTCAGGTAGCATGTACTATGTTTCCTTTATTGATGATTTCTCTCGCAAGACATGGATGATGGATCTACTTCTTAAAGACCAAGGATGAAGTCTTTCGCAGGTTTCAGGAGTTCAAAGCTCTAGTTGAGAACCAGACAGAGAAGAAGAACAAGGTCTTGAGGTTAGAAAATGGGGGTGAATATACCTCCAAGGAGTTCGATGATTTCTGCAAGCAAGCAGGAATCAAGAGGGAGTTGACTATTCCATACAACCCACAACAAAATGGGGTTGCAAAGGGAAAGAATTGATCCAACAAAAGGGTTGCTAGGGCCACGATTCATGACTAGGGCTTGCCGATGTTTCTTTGGGCAGAAGCATGCAACACAGCAGTCTACATCCAAAATAGGTGTCCTCACACGATCTTGAGCGACAAGACACCAGAGGAGGCATTCATTGATGTGAAACCAAAGGTGAGTCATTTTTGCATATTTGGATGTCTAGTTTATATCCATGTTCTGGTAGAGAAGAGGATCAAGTTGGAGCCCTCCAGTAGGAAGGGTTTATTTGTAGGATACAGTGAGACTTCAAAAGCTTACAGGGTTTATATTCCAAAGAAGATGAAGATAGTAGTGAGCAGGAATGTAAATTTTGAGGAGGACATTGCATCTAGGAAGTCCCATGAGCCTTTTCCAGTGATAGTGAATGAGGAGCAGGAAGCTTCGAAGGTTGAGCCAAGGTCACCAAAGACACCAGTGGTTTCCAGTTCAGGACAACAACCTTCAATTGAGGAGGTGGAGACATTAGCCCCTTCTAGTTCTATCAGGGAACCTCAATGGCTTACACAAACATTGAGGGATGCTCAGGAGTATGTTGAGGCTCCTAGCAGCATGATTAGGGAGAGCAGACCTCCAAGGAAGTTTTCAAGCTACATGCCATTGATGAGTAACATCATAAATTCAGAGCCTTCCAGTTTTCAGGAGGCAATAGACTAGCAAGTTTGGCAGGACGCCATGGTGGAGGAGTACACCTCCATCATGAAGAATGATGTTTGGGACATAGTGCCAAGACCGAAGGGGAAGTCAGTTGTGAGTTCCAGGTGGCTTTACAAAATTAAGCATGCTACAGATGGCAGCATCGAGAAGTTCAAGACAAGTTTTGTGGCGAGAGGGTTTTCCCAGAAAGAGGGAGTGGACTATGAGGGGACTTTTTCTCCAATCGCCAGATACACTTCCATTAGAGTAGTTATGTCTTTAGCTTCATCTATGGGATGACGGAATCATCAAATGGATGTGAAGACAGTTTTACTTAATGGGATCATTGAGGAAGAAATGTACATAGAGCAACCTCAGGGCTTTGAGGTAAATGGGAAGGAGTCCCATGTTTGTAGGTTGAAGAAATCCTTATATGGACTCAAACAGACACCGAGAGCATGGTATTCCAATATAGATGGATACTTGCAAAGTGTGGGCTTCGCCAAAAGTGATGCAGATCCTAATCTATATTACATATTTGTTGGGACTGATCTACTCATTTTGGTGTTATATGTAAATGACTTGTTTCTTATAGGTGCAAAGAAGCTCATTGTAGGGTGCAAAGCAGATATGGTAGCTGAGTTTGAGATGAAGGACATCGACATGATGCATTACTTCTTGGGTTTGGAAGTTTGGTTGAAGAAGGTGACAGTTTTAGATTCAGAATTGGTGGACCCTACGTTGTACAGGCAGCTGATAGGATCCTTGATGTATTTGGTCAACACTAGACCAGATATATGTTTTGCAATGAACAACTTGAGTCAGTTCATGGTGGAGCCAAGGCAAGAGCATTGGGTAGCAGCAAAACATGTGTTCAGATACTTGAGGGGCACGGTGGAGTATTATTTGAGATATCTTGGAGATGGTGAAGTGAGGTTGCAGGGGTATATAGACTCAGATTGGGTAGGCAGTGTAGCAGACAGGAAAAGCACCTCAAGGTGTTGCTTTAGCTTGGGATCAAGCATATGATATCTTGGTTCAGCAGGAAATAGACTTTTGTGGCACTTAGCTCAACACAAGCCGAATACATGGCAGCCAGTATTGCTAGTTGTAAGGCCATTTGACTTCGCAAGTTGCTTACAGTATTGATTGATCAGTTTTTGGATCCCATGGTGATATACTATGATAATCAGAGTTGTATCAAACTCTCTGAGAATCCAATATTTCATGACAAGTCCAAACACAGACATCAAATATCACTTCATACGAGACAGGATTCAAAAGGGAGTTGTAAAGCTCCAGCATATTCCCACAGATCAATACGTAGCTAATATTCTGACCAAGCCCTTAGTGAAAGGAAATTTGGAAGCATTCGGAGACAAACTTGGATTGGTGCAGAATTCCTTCCTCGCTAAGAGGGAGTGTTGAGAAATGTAGCTCGGACAGGAACTTCTTGCACAAGCTTCAATATGAATGTGCTAGAAGTGGTTTGAGACATTTCGAATTCTATTTTGTAATTCACTTAAGTGATTCTATTTTGAAATTCACTTAAGTGATTCTATTTTGAAATTCACTTAAGTGATTTTTTATTTTTAAGTTCACTTAAGTGATTCTATTTTGTAATTCACTTAAGTGATTTTCTATTTTTAAGTTCACTTAAGTGATTCTATTTTGTAATTCACTTAAGTGATTCTATTTTGAAATTCACTTAAGTGATTTTTTATTTTTAAGTTCACTTCAGTGATTCTGTTTTAAATTCACTTAAGTGATTCTATTTTGTAGTTCACTTAAGTGATTTTCTATTTTTAACCATACATCTCAAGATGAGATGAGATCTAATCTTAAGGTTAGAGAGATGAGGGTTACCTTTTCAAGGATAAAAGGAGAAGGTCAAGAGTGTTTTACACACAGAAAGAAGAGAAGGAGAACAGATTGCTGAAGGAAAACTGCAAGCTTAGGAGGAAAAGAACAGTGAAATTGCTGACCAAAAAGGCAAGAAGAGAGCAAGTTGTCCTTTTGTAGCTGTAGTCTCCTTTATTTGTAATATTTCAGGTTCATAAATATATTTGCTTTCCGCTGTTCACGCTGTTTATTTTTCCAGCGTTCACGCTGTTTATTTTTCCAGCCATCTGTGTGACTGTTGCATATTTGAATAAATTCTTTTCAGATCTGATTTATTCTAAAATAACATAGGACAGCAGTTATCTGGGGTTGGGAAAATCTACACTTGTAGTGCTGGTACACTCCTTGACAAGAGTCTTATGAGATCCTAGGCCTTGATAATGATGTATGGATATCTTGTTCAAGTTGCAAAAATAGATAATCTTCTTTCAACAAGATCCAATTTGCAAGCTATTCCATGCTTCTTCAAAGCTTTCTTCACAATAGGCCATTCATCTTGCAAATGTTTTTCTCTGTACTTGGGAAAATGAGTAGAAAAGGAATTAACTTTGAACATACCATCTTCGTTCCAAAATGTAATGAACTTCTTGGCCTTAGAGGTATCCCATGGCTTGCGCTTGTAATGGTTGCCTTTGTATCTAGGCAATGTTGCCTCTTGTTTCCTTGGCTTGAAGTGATCAACTAATATAAATTTTCTTGTATAATAATTTGGATGATTTGAATGGATCCAAGTTTCTTGACCTATCATATGTTTGGTTGCTTTGGAGTCATACCAAACATTAAATCGTCATCTTAGTTGTGCTTGTGAAACAAACAATTCTTCTTCTTCTTCTTCTTCTTCTTCTTCTTCTTTCCCATTTTCTTCTTTAACTTAGTTTTCCTCGGCTACATTATTTTGATGTGCCTTTCTCCAAGATTGATTTTGCTTGTCTAAAGATGACTTGTCTTGCTGTTGGTTCATCTCTCATAAAGGTGATCCATTTTTTAATGGATTATGCCAACATTCCTTCATGGTGTGGCCATTTCTACCACAATGTTCACACATCTTTTGTGTGTGAAAAATATTTCTTTGAGAATCATTTCTCTGATTCTAATATCTTTGAAAGTTGTTTCTCTGTTGGAAGCGTTGTGGAGGTCTTATGCCTCTTTTGAATGGCTACTTCCTCATTTGATTTGTAAGTAGTAATTGTTCTTCAACTGCAATATGTGAGGCCTCTACTTTTTGAAGTAGGTTCAATAGCTTTTCAAAGCTTGGTGTTTGTTCAATGATATTTAATGTTGTCACAAAAACATTGTACTTTGATGAAAGAGATCTCAAAATAATTGGAACAATGGTTTCATCATATATCTTTTCTCCTAATGCTTGTAGTGATGCTCTTAGTTCTATAATTCTCCTCATGAATGATTCCAATTTCTCTCCACTCTTCATCTTCAAACAATGGAGCTGGCTCTAGAGGAATAGAATTTGATTTTGATTCTTTGCTTCAAAGATTGTTTTAGCTTCTCCCATGCATCTTTGGCCATGGTTGAATCTCGAATGTATGCTTGGACTTCATCTTCTACTATGAACATGATGATTAATCTTGCCTATCTACCTTGCCAAACTTTACTTGGTCATTGTTTTCTTCTTCACGACAGGTGATGGTCCTATCTACTACTTGCCATACTTACTCAAACTCAAGCTACGTTCTGAGTTTGGTTTTCCAAGCAGCAAAATTTTTCCCTGTTAGTATTTGGGAATCAGGCAATAAGAGCTTTGGTGCTACACTAGCCATAGTAAACTTTCACAAAAATCAAATATTTTTATTTCACTGAATCAGCCTCGAAAAAGGCTTTCCGCCGAGTATAAATAACCCTGTACTTGTATTTTAGATGATGCCTTGAATTGTGAGAAAAATAGTATTTCCTCAAGTAAAAAATAAAGTCAAAGGGAATATTCTTCCTCTAGGGAATATTCTAGGAGTATTCCAATGTTTTCTTTTCTTTCAAAAAAATGTAAGTCTTTCCATTTCACTTGCACTTTAAACAAATGAGGGTGCAATTAATCAAATACTTGTCTTCTTCAAACTATAAATGTGGGATCCCAAATTTCTTGATAAATTCTGACTTCTCTATCTTTGCTGCAAGTTTTGTAATTCGAATTTGTTACGTCCACTCCTTGAGAGTGGGAATTGTACCTTGCCTTCCTTCATGTCAATTTCCTTAGGAAGGTGAAATGTCAATCCACTCTTTTGGCGGTGCTCTTCGCTTGTTGGTTGTTTCCAACGTTCGATGAGTGCCTTTGTTGTCTGGATGACCACTTTCAACATCCAAATGATCACTTTTGATGTCCGGGTGGGCGTTTTCAAAAAATTAGCTTGTGCTTCCACTTGATAATTTTCACTTCCAATGCCCAAATCAATTTGTGATTTTAACAGGAGCGCTGAAATATTTCCTTCGCTTTTAACGTCTCCTTGTTTTTTATGAATAGAAATTTTCAAATGACATCTAGTCTGGGCTTGCTTTCATTCCGTCGAATTGCCCTTGTAATGACAAATGAAGAAACTTTGATTCTTCGCATTGGAGGTGCACTTTTGTACTCTCCTCACCTATAATCTTCTTTGCAGGGATGAAAAAATATTTTTCAAAGTCTCCTCAGTTTCTTGAAATGACTTTTTATTTTGTGAGGTGATTCGTGCTTGATATATGAACCTTGCCAACAAGTATTATTGTCTTTAGATATACTTTGACGTCATCCTTGGTGCTTTTGTCTTCGTCGGGCTTTTATGCTTTGGAGGTTTTATCATCAATAATAGTTGTTCGTTCCATTGAAACACGAGATGTCTGCCCAATAGACTATTTTGAATGCTCACTATTTTTGACCTTCTCACGAGATGTTTGCACTTTATTGTTCAAATATGGATGTTCATGAGTTTAACACTTGCATAGACTTTTCCTTCTTCACGCGATGTTTGCTTCTTGTCATTTGATGCAATTGAATTTTCTAAACTTATACAATTTTTTTGAGCGTTCTCCTTTTTCATGCAAAGTTTGCTACACAATTTGCACGTTCTCTATCTATCTTTGCTTAGAACTAGAAGCTTTTCCTTTGATTCTTTTGAACATGATCTGTATGGTTTTTCCTGCACTTCATTGTGTCCCTTTTTGGAACATCTATATCTTGGGAGATAATTCTTTCTGCAACTTTGTATAATGGTGCTTCTCTTCACCTTTAGATAACCCCTTGCAATTTGGAAAGGTTTCAATAACCTTTTAATGCTTCAAATAATATGTTTGCAGCTGCTTGGTAGGAATTTTATCCTTCACCTTTGGCCTTGGAGGTTTTCTCTATTCTCTATGAGCTCTCAATGCTCTTTGATTCAACTGCTTGACAAATTCTTGCAATTCTTTGTGAAGCTTCAATGGCTTCCTAAGGAGCTTCCATTGCTTCCTTTCTTGTAATTTTTAAGGAGCTTCTATGGCTTCCTTAATGCCTTTTGAAATGGCAATTCTTTAGGGGAAACTTATGACCCATTTTTCTTCTTGCTGAAATTGGCCTTGTTGTTACTTGCAGGCTTATGACCTTATTGGTCTTAGAAGGGAATGAGACCCTTTTTAATGTTTGAAGGTTTTTGCCTTTTTGGTCTTTGGCAAGGTTTTTCACCCTGAGACCTTCGAATCTACCATGGAATTTTGCTTGACGGAGATGATTACCTCTCTTTTGAGATTTATCTTAAACAAACTTATACATGGTAATTTTACCCTTCAAACTTCTTTTCTCAAGCAGAGTGCTCTTTGAGGCTTCTTTGTGTCGAAGCTAGAGGAGGATCAGAAGGAGATTTTTTCTTCCTTCTACCTGCTTTGATACCACATGTTAGAACTCAATGCTTTAATGATTGTATTATGAAAGTGATAGGTATTTAAATACAAAATATCTATTTTATGCATAACAAACCTTCAACCATACTTGCAACTATCTCAGTCCTATACTACATGCATATGCCTTGTGAGGGGTGGTTATACCACTTGCCTTTTCACATGGGCTATGATGTAAAACTCCTAACAGATCTTTGAATCAAAGCATAAGATTGCAAGTGGTTGAAGACAAAATAATCTAGGGATTACTTTGGTGAGAATGGGTCAAGTGGTTCTAATGAGATGCATGTAAATAAAAAGAGAGACGTCTTTGGAAAGAAATTTTGGTGGCTAATATATTCGACTTTGAATTAGATAAGGATGCCTTAAACATGTTAAGAAAGGGTTTGGATTTTGCAATTGCTACAAGGTTGGTTTCCCATAAATGAATTTTTGATAGGCATTAAGAATGTCATTGGGAAATTACTAGCTGATGTAGGAGATATTATCAGAGTGGAATGCAAGGCAGCACTTAGGAAAGCTAAACCACCAAAGAGTAATATATCAAGAAATGAGTTGAAGCCTTTCAAGGACTTGAATGGCAACCTACTAGTACATGTTACTAGGGCTGATGAAGGTAATGCTGTAGTAATTATGACCATGAAGGATTACGTTTCTAATATGCTGGAATATCTTAACATTAGAAGCTATAAGAGAATCAGCAAGAATCCCATTTATAAGGTTATTGTTACAAAACATTATTCTCATGAATATAAATTATCTTGAATATATTGAAATATCAAATGATTCATCCACAAATAACAATCCACAATGTAATAATCCACACAATGAGATAGAGATAGATAGTACCCTTAAGGTAAGGCATGACCAATAATATTCCTTAAGGAAGGAATAACTCCATAAGTTCTCCCAATATGGGAGTGCCACTTAGGGCAAAGTCTCATGGCCACTTGGGGAGGGCTAAGTCTCTTACACGCAACAAAGGCAATAGAAGATTACCAATATGAATGAAGATCACGATTATATACAAATCGCCTAGTGCTACTTCAAGGGGGATGTAACCCTAGCCCTAGCTGACTACTAAACCCTTATCCAACTCATTATTACAATATATTATTCCAATATGATAAACCTTGGGTTATGTGTGGCATATGCCAACTATCCATAACACCCATATACAATATAATATCATATCCCAATATACCTATCCCTAGGTATCATAACAATTATGAAGAGCATCTCTCAGGTTGTCAGGGGTTCAAATCTGGAGAGATATAATAAGATAATTTTATTAACGTCCCCAAGTGGTCAAAGTAGGCCAATGGGACTCACTGAAAAAAATTGTTACAATTACTATAGTAACCAAAAAGTACTAAAAGAATAACACTAGACAAAAGAATATAGTGTAAACTACACTAAATTGGAACTGTATGTCATAAAATTACAGCCTCAAGGGTTACAAACCTAGATAAACCCTAACATGGTAAAAATGATGATGAACAAGGAGCCAACAATCAAGGTAAAAAGAGTGATAGAAAGGAGGTCCAATGGATCCAATTGCCAATACTAAGTAGGACATAATATAGAAGCACATTCATCATCATCTACTATCCCAAAAGGGCCAACACAAGATCTAATGATGCTCTTAGGAGAATAGCTACAACTAAGAGAGCCTGGTTGGATCCTAGAAGAACATAACTTCGACCCCTCAAGACTCTTCTCGCATCCATGGTCATGGAACCAACAAAAGAGGATAGGTAAACCAGTAAGTCGTGTTTGCCAACAACTTATCGATATGTGAGGATTGGCGAAAACACGATGCTAGAGAATAGCAGGTCATGTCTTGCCACATCTAAGAAAAGAACTAAAACCCTACTAGCCACTTTTGTATACAAACAACGGCGCACAAATTTGTCATTAACATTCTCAAGAGTTGTACCTCCAAATAAATGATTAATACTAGCAATTGCAAGGATAAGGTGAAAGAATGAAATGATCAGTCGATATTACTCGATCTCCGCTGTAATAACTGACGTCAAAGACTGATAGCTTCCCTAAGTTACAAAACCTGGCATCTTTGGTCACTATTGTTGAAAAAAGTGGTAAGCAATCCACCTAAGCCTCTGTACAATCGATAGTACCTCCGCCAGATCTCATAACAAGACCCCTAAGGATGAAATGTTCTTCAATCTCCACCTGCCAAATAGAGCAGAGACAACATACCCTAGACTCTTGAGGAATATGGTGATCTGTCTACACTCCAATTAATGTAAGCACACTTTGACTTGACCAAGAGGAATTCGTAGGATATGTGTCCAATGTCGTTGGACTCAATCAGGATGAATGATAACCTCATTCTCAATCCTCATGAAATGTTTAGTGTAGAAGGCCAACCTAGGACTAAGAGGTTAAGACAGAGCTAACCATGTGATCTGAATATATTGTCGAGAAACGTCATCCCTGACTACTTCATTAATCACTCTCTTACCAAGAAGGAGGGGAAGAGCATTTAAAGAGTATGTGAAAGGAGGTAATTAATCTATGGAGATGCCAACTAAATAAATAAGAGAAATAACTTATGAGTACCATCCACAATGATGACCAAAAGTGCTTTGGAGGTAATCGAGTCTAAGAAGCAAACTACCAAACATAGGTATCTCTATTTCCCTGAAGTGCAGTCACCCGCAGGTCTATGGCCATGAAGCTTAAAAACTAGCTTAGATATATAAAATATATATATCTATAAACGCCGAGAGTTATCAATCTCGAGGCGCCTATTGGTCAAGTTAAATTTTAATCGAATATTGAGTTGATTAAAAATTTTAAAAAAGTTATTATAAAAAAAAATTTAATCGCCTGAAGGTCAGGGATATCCCAAACTTATTAGTTCTCAACGTTACTTCAAGGTTTTTCTAAAATAATATTAGAAAGTTTGGGCACCATTTTAGTTTAAATAGTTTAAATATTTTAAATCCACCGTAACCCTTAATGTCGGCGGATAATTTTCTTAATGTCGGCTTTTTTAATAAAATATTAATATTGTTTACGATGTGGCTGACCTTCCTGGCTGCCATTGTAGGACGCCTATCGACGTAATAATTCTGAAAATACCCTCAAGGCAAAGAGGATGAGAGCCAAACTCGGCCTGATCAATACATTGGGAAACTATTCTTTTACATCGGATAGATAACTGGAGCAAAATACTTTGAACCCTCTCAACGCACCCAATCAACACAACTTAGACTTGGATCCCAAATCCTAGATCCATAAAGGACTATAGATTTCGTGATGCAATCAAAAAACAGCATAATTGTAGGTATGTCTTGGAAGTGCTTCTAGAAACATTGGCATTCCCAAACTAAGAGATATATGTGTATCCCTTGCAAAGTTGTAACTATGAAGTCGGTTGCACATAAGAGGTGGTCCTGTAAAGTGAACCCCCAAGGTGCAAGCGATGGTGAACTCAATCTACTCACTCTTATAGAAGAATTGAAACTTAGATAGGGCTTTCTTTGATTTGTTGAAGGTCATCACCTTAATCTTGCTAACATAAACTACTGTTGTTTTAAGTCAAAGAAGTGAGCGGGAGCATCAAGCTGTCTTTGCAAGCCCTTAGGAGTATGAGCAAAAACTACATCATATACAAAAAGCAATGTAGTTATTAAAACATGATGTAGAAGACAACCATAGTCAATATGTATGTTTTGAGTTGGTTGACATTAAATTCTTCAAGCTCGTCAATGTAGATACCAAAGAGTGAAGGAGAAAGAGAACAGCCTTATTTTATGCCAATGGTGCTTTGGGCATCCTTTGAGAAACTAAAAGTTGTCTGAAAACTACCAACTACACCATATTGTTTCTTGATGGTAATTATAAAGAATCTAAGATGTCAATGTCATGTAGTCTTTGAAATAAAAATGCCTAGGAACAATGTCAAAGGTCTATCTAAAGTCCACAAAATGATGGGTTTTAACCCTATTCAAACATGACACTGACTCAGCTAGACAAAACAATGGAGGTAAACACAAGCAATAGTCTAAATAGAATAAGCACAAAACCTCAAAGTATTTCACAGATTACAATGCCTTTATAGGATAAAGGCTAGTGACACATGTCACTGTTGGCATTTTTGCCACATTATTTTTTGATAACCTTTGGCCTAAGTATGGAGCTTTAAAGCGGCAAAGACATGCGGAGGTGTTCTGGTTTTCACGGGCCATAAACGAGGGCGATAAAATGGATGAAATAAGCTTTGGATATTTTATCATTGCAAATATTTTCGCTAGCTTTCCGACGATATATTCTAATAGGCGATCGGGCCGACGGATCAAAAGTTATGGCCTTTGAAGCAGGACCAAGAAGCTCAATTTCGGGCTAGAAAATTGACTAAGTGTCGGGCCCCGCCCAACTGCGCTCTTAATTTTGTGCGCACTTGGGGAGCCGACGTGCGAAGAGCTGAGCCCAAAATTTGACCAAGTATTGATCGAACCCCGACTTCGCAGCGACGTTGGGTTGCGCTCTCAGTTTTGTGCACACCTGGGCATTGTCAATGAAGGACATCGCCAAAAAATTGTCTAAGTGTTGGATGCGCAACCCGACTTCGCAACGAAGTCAGGTTGTGCCCTCAAATTCATGCACAGTTGGGTGACTCACCCGAAGAAACAACTAAGTGTTGGGTGCGCAACCCAACTTCGCAGCGAAGTTGGGCTTCGCCCGGGAAAAAGAGCGCAGTTGAGCAGCCCATCATGGTACCTCCGATAAATACTAAGTGTTGAGCGAACCTCGACTTCGCAACGAAGTCGAGGTTCGCTCACTTACCTACATGCACTCGAGCAAAGAACGTCGAAGCCTGCCCAAAAATTTTCTAAGGCACGGAGGCCTCCCCAACTGCGCTACTTCCCCCTTGCGCTGCCTAGTTGCGCTCCAATTTTGGGCGAAGTCGAGCAAGAGAGAAAATACGAGCTCCTAAGGCAGATTTTTCCCCTTATCAGATTCCGACAGGTGTCCAACCTCGATATTCGAGTCAAAGATGTAACAGAAGGTGTGCCGCCAAGGTACCGGACAAATGAGCGTGAATTGATAGATTGTACCGCATCTACCCCCATTCAAACTAGCTCAACTTCCCACCAATCGGATTTCCACGGAGCTGCCACGTTTTCAGAAGGACCTTGCTGCAAGTACATTCTTTACCCGCAGAGGTCAACATCAGCCGCTTTTGTCAGCTTTTGCAGCTTTTGTTAGGTCTAGGATTCTGTGCCCAAAATGTAATTGGGGGGGAAAATTGCGCTATAAATAGCAGCCTCATTTCATTGTACAAGAGGTGGAGGGGGGACATATTGCTAGAGGACTCTGCTGTGACGGATCACCTTCTAATTAATTCAAAGCATCCTTGGCTCTACTTCTTGTCTCTGTCTTTTTATGCTGCCTTATGCTAGTATTTCTGCTTCATGTCCATTTATATTTCTGTCCGTTTGAATTCTGAATCCTGGATTTGAGCATTGGTGATTATTTGGATCTGGAATACAAAACAAAACGATACATAGGGTAGAATAACAGCTGCAGTTTTGTTACATGCTTTGTTTTAATTGTTGTTGGTTCGGATGCAAATTTGCGATCGTGCTGCTTGTTCTCCCCCACCCAAAACGCATGATATTTACATCTCTTTCCTGTTCCCTTATCTTTTTCAATCTCTTTCCAGTTCCCTTTACCCTTCTTTTTTAATCTCTTTCCTGCACTCTTATCTAAAAACCCCCAAGTAGGTTAGGAAAGGAGTCGGCCTTCTCCGGAGATCAGCACGGGGGGCATCCCTTCCTCCCGTCCTTTCAATGTTGGTCTGCGGGTCTAGGGCGCATTGACACACCAAGTCCTTCCCAGGTGGCGAATCCGTGGCCAACAATCACCATACAAATGACATGTGTCATGTGGAAAGAACACATGTCAAGTGCAAAAAGGAAAGGTACACATTATAATTTTTAACATTCCCCCTTAATGTGTACTTTCCTAAAAAAATAAGTCAACATTAGATACATTCCCCCTTAATGTTGACTTCTATTACAACATACATAGAGCATTTTCCTAAACTTATAGAATTTGTCAAGTCCAAGTGACTTGGTGAAGATGTCGGCCACTTGATCTTGAGTAGGTGCATACTCCAACCGTATGATGTTCTCTTGGACCATTTCTCTGATGAAGTGATGATGGATTTGTTCGAGCATGCAAAAGTGGATTCTTCGTCATCTTAATGGTACTTTGATTGTCACAATATATGTCTGTTGGACCATCTATGAGTAGCCCAATATCATTAAGTAGCTACCTCAACCAAATTGCTTCCTTACTTACCTCAACTACTGCCGTATACTTTGCTTTTGCTGAAGACAAGGAAACCGTACGTTGTTTCTTGGTGCTCCATGATATGGTACCGAAAGCCATAACCAGTAGTTGATCTTCTAGTTTCTAGACAACTAGCCCAATCTGAATCTGTGTACCCAATAAATGAGAAGTCATTACATGCTGTGTACATTAGACCATGATGAGGGATCTGCTTGAGGAATCTCAAAATCCTCTTAGCTGCTATATAATGACTGGTTATCCATGTATTTCGATAGGATAATAAGGTTACCATAAGGACACTTACCATTCTAGAGACTACAAAATCTTGACACCCTAGACTCTATCTGAAGACTACAAAGTTTCTTCGACACTTCGAACATTGATTTCTGAAGACTACAGACATAAACACTTCAGAAGATTCTTCTTTCTCCATTCTCCAATTTAGATTCTAGTCTATGGCTCATTTTTTGTAATTTGGAGTGCATTTTCAGTAGTATCTAACACTCCCATATGGCTCACATTTTTTGTATAAAGGTGCATTTTCGATAGAGACCGACACCTTCTAGATGAGTTTCACCATGATGGGGGGATCATACCCATGGTGAACCTAGTAAGTAGTGACCTACAGAGGCAACAGACCTAGAGGCTGACCCTGAGGCAACAAACCCAAAGGTTGACCTTGAGGCACTAAGACAAAGGCTGACCTAGAGGCAACAGACCCGAGGAAGCGGCTTACCCTGAGGCAACAGACCCGAGGAAGCGGCTTACCCTGAGGCAACAGACCCGAGGAAGCGGCTTAACCTGAGGCAACAGACCTAGAGATGAATCATGGATCTAGCAATATTTTTCAAAGGAGAAGAGTCAAAGAGCAAGAGCCAAAAAGCATAAGCCTAGACATTATCTGTTGTGTTATAGAAAAGTACACATTAAGGGGGATGTTAGAATATTTTAATGTGTACTTTATCTTATGCATGTCACATGGATTGATCCATGTAGGGTTATGGAGATCATGACACTTGTCATAATCTCATATAGGCTCTCATGCCTATATATATGTACTCATTTTCAAATATTATATTCATCTCTTTCTAATCCCAACACAAAACAACAGAATGCTTTAGAAGACCATTTACCAGCTTCCTCAACAATAGCCTTGTGAGTGAAAATATGATCAACACTCTGATGATCACTTCTAAAATCAGCCTTCCTTTTTCCTCTAAAATTTTTCCTACTCTAGTAATTTTGGGAGTTTCATATTCAAAATCGTTGCATAAAGCTTAGCACATGTGTGCCCAATCATGATAGTTTTGTTGTCATTCAATTCAGAATAGTTCCCAAACTAGTGAATGGGGTGGATAATATGTTGTGACCAAAAGTCAGGGGAGCCAAGACAAACAGCCCTATTGAACAATTCTAGAATGATAGAGCCAAAAGCTTTAGCAACATATTTCAAGAAAGCCCGAAATTCATCAAAATCAGCAGCATTGCTAGTGCATAATTTATGTATAGCTCTTTTGATGTCCCTTGAAGAGAAGAGGTGACATCATGTTGGGGCGAAGAGATATAAATGTTGGCTTCCGTAGTATATCATATAAAAAATTAGGATGGGAGTCCCAAGATAGTTATCAATGCATATGAAAGGGCACTTATGAGGAAGAAGAATGTGCCAAAAGGCTTCGGGACCATGATGAAGCGCATCTAGAAGCTCACAATGCATAACGACAAAAAACTCTCGCATTTATGTCGAACAAGGCATTTATAGTCCCTATGAATAGAAGATATGGTTGTAGGCTCATGGATAAGAGCAAAATGAAGCCTTCAATCCATGGAAGAAAAGACTACAAGGATTTATGATCTTTTGAAAATACACAAAGAAGCTATAGAAATTAGGCCCATAGTAAATACAAAATAACTACCAACTTATGATCTTGTTGCTTTTCTTACAAGTAAACCTAAACGCTCCATTGGTGGTTCCACCTCCTTTGTAAAAGATTCATCCCATTTTGTTGATCTTATAAAGAACCAACGCCTTTGTCAACGGGCTCTATTGGTAAGCTTTGATGTGGTCTTGTTGTTTCCAAAGAGAACAATACATGTGGTGAGGAGCAAGACTAACAAGCACATTACAGATCTAGTGGAACTATGCTTAAGATCCACTTTCCTTAGTTTGCAAGGGGTTTCGTATGAACAGACAAAGGGTGTAGCAATAGGATCACCACTTTCATCATTAATAGTGAATCCTTATATGGACGAAGGAAGGTTTTGCAATTGTAGGTCTAATTCCAAAATGGTGGAAAAGATATGCAGATTGACACTTATGCTTGTTGGCATGGCAGTATAGAGAAGATAGGTTGCAAGAATTTTTATCCTACCTCAACACCAGATGTGATAGCATTAAGTTCACAATGGAAATGAAGAGGGGGTTGTCTTCCTTTTTGGATGTGCTTTTGATGAAGACACCAAATGGTTCTATTGGTAGGAAGGTCTACAAGAAGGGTGTACACATAGAGAATCATGCCAACTCACATCACCATCTATCACAAGAACAAGGGTCATTACTTATGTGGGACACTAGGGCCAAGAGGCCCATTGATGTTGAACATATGGAAGATGAGATAAAACATCTTAGGGAGGACTTTGAACTTAACAAATATAGAAGGATTCATATCTCTAAGAGCTTTTCCAAGACCTACAATCAAAGGAAAGGTAAAAGTGACATCCCTCATGCCTACACCCAATAACTTGAGGGTATTTCTAACAAAAATGCTTAAAATTTGAGGGGGGGAAAGGTCGGTATGGCGTTATTACCTTACGAAAAGGTTGGTATGACGTTATTACCTTACGAAAAGGTTGGAAATCATCATAGCATGGTGGAGACAGCATGGCCCCTAAGAAAATGCCTGAAGTGAACTAGATAATGTGGGTTGTGTGTCAAAAAGTGTACATTGGGGAATCTGAAAAGCATATCAAGACAAGTTTTAAGGAATATTGTCGAGATCTAAGGCTCAATAACACATCTAAATCTGCTTCCTCAAGCATTCATGTGCATCCACATACCATGTCATGATGGAAGATGATAAACCGGTGACTAATAAGAATCATCTTATATCCAAGAAAATGAGAAGCTATGGAAATTGTTAAACACCATAACAATCTCCATCGGAATGGCAGACAAGGCCTTAGTCATATTTGGGGACCAATGATTCTCAACAGAGAAAAGATTATTAATAATTAATTTTATATGTTCTTGCAGTAAGGAGGGGACCATTACTAAATGCTTGCAATTCCAAAGCATCTATTGAGGGTAGTTGCATTTAACTTTCTTTTCTTTTTTCTTTTCCTTTCTTTAATGTTGGAATTGCTTATTGGAACAAAACCTTTTCTCTTGGTTTATCTCTAGTAGGCGCCCAATTTTGTAACCTACACATTTAATGATCCTATTGATGAGACAAGGTGGAGGTCCCGAAAAATTGATCCAATCTCATATTTTTACAAAGGTTTAATCCAGAAATACTTTTATTATTTGTTATAGAATATGGAAGCATTAACAACTCAATACTTATGGATCAATGGCTACATCTTTGTGCTTGTCTGAAGGCAGCCTCTTACACCCAAATTGACTCAAATAAGCTTTGGCATGGTAATTGAGGTTTAAACTTTAGAGCATAGGCTACATAATGCACCTTGGTTTTATAAATGTCCTAATTCTTTTGACAGTTTCATACAGAATAGGATCTATCTCCCATAAATTGCCAAACTCTCTAACATAAGAGTTGTGCCCTTACAAACATCTTGCATTATAGATACATTTGTATCACATAGATACACCAAGGAAACTAAAGGCTCAATTATGAATGGAAAAACTCCAATTTGCCTCACCAACACTCATCACAAATGATGATTCTAATTTGATTTGTTCTATCAATGTAAGATTGCCTTCAATTGTATCACATATCACTAATTACCATGGCATTCAAAGAATACACCTAGTCATACAAATTCTTTAACATCATTTAGCAAATTGCATAGCCAGTTTCTCCCACCTTCAATAACTAAAGCTTTGTTAGGAAGTGAAGTCACTATACAGTTTTATTGTCAGTCGACGATAGGCTTCAGCAGATGGCTATCCTGATGCTAGACATCTAGGCAGCAGACGTCTAGGTCAGACGTCCCAGATGTCTAGCAGCCTAGACGTCTGGTCTAGACGTCTGCTGCCTAGACGTCTGGGATGCTAGACGTCTAGGCAGCAGAAGTCTGGACCAGACGTTTAGGCTGCTAGATGTTTGGGCCAGACATTTGGGCTAAACGTTTGGGCTGCTAGACGTCTGGGTTGCTAGACATTTGGACCAGACGTCTGGGCTGCTAGACGTCTGGGTTGCTAGACATTTGGACCAGACGTCTGGGCTGCTAGACTTCTGGGCTGCTAGACGTCTGGGCTGCTAGACGTCTGGGCTGCTAGACTTCTGGGCTGCTAGACGTCTGGGCCAAACGTTTGGGCTGCTAGACGTCTAGGACAGACATCAGGATGTGGAAGACGAGCCGTTTCAGTTGCGTGGCGAAATGAACAGTTTTGCGAAGGCTTCCTTTGGGAGAGGAAACGAACAGTTTGGGGTCTTCCTTTCCTGCTCTATAAAAGGGAATTGATCCCTTGCATATGATGTAATGTTGTAATGTGAATGTAAAGTTCTTCTGAAAATAATAAAAGAAAGAGAAGTTGTCATTGCCCCGTGGTTTTCCTGCACATTGCAGGTTTCCACATAAATCTTTGTGTTACTTGCGTTGCTATTTTTGTTCTCTGTCATTGTGTTTCTACTTGCAGGTATAAAATTTGAAGTTTTTCCTAACAAACTTCATATGTTACTTATACATTGCTTGCCAATGCAGTAGTTTGTTAAGAATTACTAAATGTCTTTGCTAGTTCCACACACGTCTTTAATTCAATTGTTTTGATCATACTTGCTTTCAATAATCACATATGCTTCCTTTTATGCTCAATTGTTTCTTATGACCTGCACAACATTGGAAGGACCCACGACTCTAATCACACAGACTTAAAAATATGCAATCCACTCTCTATTCTTCTCTTATCCCCAAGCAGTTATGGCCTCTAAGAAAATGGACCTCAACCCAAAATCACAATCAAGGTTATCAATGATCGTTTGTCATGTTAATCCATCCATATGAAATGATGGGTACTTGTATGGTGTTTCAATTTGAACAAACTCATTCCAACATGTACATTACAACAAATTGATCTCCTTCACATCCTACGGTAAGGTCCTCAAAACACAACCACATAAACCCTGATCCATTTGTTCAACATAGGAGGGGCGTGATCATGCTATAGCTACAACGGCAACCTTTCCCAAGGCTGAGGCATTTCTAGGGAGAGGTTAAATATTTACAAGGCCTCTTACATAACATACATGAATCATATTTTCTTGCCTCACTAAACATAAGAAGTGAGTCGGAAAACAAATAGAGAGCTTGTTGCATAATTCCAAAAAGTCCAAAAGTATGAAATGCAAACTCTGGTGTTGTAGCGAAAGATATTAAATATCTCTCAAATTTGGTAACCTGGATTGATCTGAATGAGTCAGAAATATGATCCTTCAATACTCATCCCATGAAAGAGGGTATAAACACCGTAAGTTAAAATTGACTTTCCAATCTGCTAAGCTAGTGCTATTCCAAAAAGAAGAAGGCCACGCAAATATAGCAGCACAAAGAGTCAATGAGACAAGATTGATGAGGCACAAAGGAAATCGCTCATCCTACAACTACAGTCACAGCCTTCCAGCAAGACACTGACAAAACTAGATTAAGCTTAAATGTTTAAAAGCTAAAATGTCCATATCCTGTATTCACAGCAACTCAGCAGGTACAACATGGTTAGAGGGCTTCCATGAGTCTCTGATCATGATAGTGTTTGTCAATGTTGCATCTTTGAAAAACATTATCGTGATTCATTTGCCAAGGAAAAGGCTTGGAAAGCACAAACCCCACTCCAAGTTGTCCACAATGATATCAATAGATATCTTTTGTGTGCATCTTCTTGTGGTGCTAAAAATATTTTGATATTTGATGACTTTACTTGTAGAACATGGGTATGTTTTCTTGCCTATAAACAATAAATCTTTGCTTAATTCTTGAGAATCGGTCAAATCACTCAATTAGGAATTTTTCCGCATAGGGGTAGCGCCAGATGGCAGGACACGTCTCAGGAATGGTGGTAGTTTGGCCCCAAAATCCGAAACAATAGCAGGATGGCTGGGGGACTGATTTATATATATATATATATATATATAAACCCCAAATTAAATATGTAATGTAGCATAATGCAAAAGAATAGGAATTAGGAATAATGCTAAAGCATAGAAAACAATGATCAAACATTCATGACCATCGTACATGTAACTATCAAATTTGGAAACCATTGGCAATTAGGATCCTCAATTCAGCTACAGTTCAAGTTCCAACTACATCAACAAAGTGAAAGTGAAACCAGGTTTTCAACATTTTTGCAAGAGCATGTGAAAAGTGAGCTTGTTTGGTAATACATGAAAAAAAAGACTTCATGAAGTTATTACTTGAATGAAAGACTTGATTAAGTACCTCCTTTGATTATGTAAATGCAAATGGCTGTGTGCACTCTATTGTTGGTATTTGGAGTAAGGTTGTGTTGGACTTTACATGGATTCAATGTGAAAGCATGTTAAACTGCCTGTAAAAGTTGCTCCTAGCAACTATAGGTCTCCTACACCTATGAGGCAATAAAGTATATTAAGTAATCTATGGGATTGTAATCAAAGGGCATGTCTGAAATTAGTTACTCTACTTGGGAAACAATAAATGGAAGATTTGTGAAGTCATATTTAGTCCTCTTACAGGTTTGACAATCCTGTTATGGGCATTGGAGACATGGTCTGTGATAGTGCAGGCCTGTTAAATGTGTTTGTGCTTCCTGGAAAGACCTGTTAAATGCATTTTATTAATTTTCACATACCCGTATGTGCACTTAAATCTTCTGGAGAATCTGTACATGCATTAAACTTGTTTGGAAGACCTGCTACATGCATTTCATGTTCTGCAAGACGTGTTCATGCATTTATGACTCCACTAGCAGGACTCTTCTAGCAGGATTGTATTACCATTATTACAGTGAATTTCTTCTTCCATCTTATTGCGAAAAGCTGGATAGTTGTGTGGTTGGGCCCCCCTAATTTATTTCTGTTTTTCTTAAATCACAAAATGGAGTGGATGTTGTCCACCACGACCAGCCATCCCAAGGACGGCTGTGGAACATCCTAGAGGCACCCAGACATCCCCACAATGTGCCAGATATTTATGGGCATCCCAGAGGCATTGTATCAGGACAGCCCCATTTCATGGACAGCTTGGGTTGCCCCAAGACATTTCAGGAATGGCTGCCTCAAATCTCCAAAAAGTGGGGGATAGCGAAACAGGGGTCTGATGGGGTATGCATCCTCGTGTAACATAGTTAAGAACATTTATGCAGATAATGGTGGGGAATTTGTAAATAATAAATTCCGACTTCTGAACCACATGTGGCATCTAAATACAACACAGTGCCTTATACCTTTAGTAAAATGGTAAAGCAAAACATATCACACTCTAAAGAAGATGACAGACTAAATAATTTGAACCAAGAATTAGGCTCCACGTTTTGAGATAAATCCATTAATAGTGCGAACTACATTTTCAACCGCTCTCCTTATCAAGCACTTCATAACATTACATCAGGAGAAGCTTAAAACAATCACATGCCAAGTGTAACTCACTTCCATGTTTTCGGGGCTAATGCTCTGGGCCTATAATCTATAAAATAAACAAAAAGATATGGCACCTAAAAGGATACATTGTATAATGCTCTTGCCTATTTGTACCTAGCACCCATGATACGATTTTCCATAGGGATGTCCAATTTGGTGAAAGCTCCCTGGCTTGCAAACCTCCACGGGATATTCCTAATCAAGATCACTCTTTGGTCTACGAACCTATGCAGGAGAGCCTTTCTGCTGCATACATGCCAACTTCTTCTTCTTCCACTTCTTTGAATGTTGCATTACCAGATGGCAAACTTCTCTCCAATGAGGATAAAAGGGAACCTTCCACGTCTTCACCTGCTTCAGCACCAACATCTACACCAGCAATATTTTCTACATCTCCTCAGCCACCAACAGCACCATCAGCATTTGCTGCTCCTACACTCTTACACCCTCTCACATAGCTGACATATGTACAAGTTGAAACACAATCTGATGTAGGTTACCCCATTAATACTTGAGGACTCATTCTAAGGAAGGAGTCATTCCTCGATCCAATTCTATTGTAGTTACTAGTAGTTCTACTACCACATATTCTAACTTATGATAAAGCTAAAGAGCATCCAGAGTAGGAATCAGCTATGAAAGAAGAATATTATTTTTCGATAAAGAACATAACTTATGATCTAGTTTCTCTTGTAAAGGGACGGAAGCTTATTTGCTGCAAATGGGTCTCTAAGACAAAAAACTTTGCCAATGGTAGTGCCAGAAAACATAAGCCACGACTAATGGCTAAAGGTCTTTCCCCAAGTCAAAAGAGTCAATTGGTCAGAGACTTTCTCTATAGTAGCTTAGACAGATTCCATTTGACTTGACCCTTCACTCGCAGCATTACACAGGTGGGAACTTCATCCGTTGGATGTATTAAGTATGTTCTTGCTTTGAGAATTGCAAGAATACATCTCGATAATGCAGCAACTATTATTCATTGACTTCTCTTCTCTTTTATCTTGGTTTAAAAAGTCTATCTATGGTCTCAAACAGGCTCCACAACACTGGTGTTTGAAAATGGATACCTATCTTTCTATGATAGACTTTTCCCACTATCACTCAGATCCCAATATCTACTTATATGTAGAGAGCAACTTCCTTATTCTTGCTTTGTATGTTGATGATCTCATCATTAGGAAGAGTCATCATAGCTTCATTTCCCATGTGAAATCCATAACCCACGTCTTCGAGACATCCAACTCAAGACTTTTGCACAACTTCCTTGGTCTTGAAATCTCCTATATGAAGATCAATATTCCTCTTTCAGCCTAAGTATGCATTCAATCCGCTTGCAGATTTCTCATGGACGACTGCAAACCAGCCTCACTCCCTTTCAGTTTGGTGTTAAGATCATGACACATTGTACTACTCTTGAGGTTACCCCAACAATGTTTCAGCAGATGGTGGGTTACCTTAAATATTTGCTTCACCATAGCCCTGATCCTACTTTTCTTGTTGATCTAGTCTCTAGCTTCATTTGGAAACCTCATTAGAGCCATTAACAGGCAAAAAGAAAAGAGGATACTTGGTCATTTACAAAGTAACTATCATTTTTGATATCAAATACACTTGAGAGGCCCCATTACAATGGTGGGGGATGCCGATGACCACAAATCTACAGCAGGATAAATCTTCCTTCTTAGCTTGAATCCCATCTCCTGGTCAAGTAAGAAGCAGACTATTATTGCACTTTCTTCCACCAAGACAGAGTACAGAGGTGCAGTTCATGCTGCCAAAGAAATATTTTGGCTTCGCCAAATGATTTAAGACTTTTGGCTTTCTTCAAGATGCAACAACTACACTTGAGTGTGATCAATGTGCTAATCAAATTGCTTATAATCTGATACAGCATTAGTGCACCAATATTTAGTTACCTGTATCTAATATTTATTTACCAAGTTTCTTAATGGTACACAACATAAACTTGCACACTGACATATGCAGCCCATCTAGAATATGCAGATTCCTTCTCATCCCTAGAAGAACATAATTATCTTCACAGCCCTTTCCTCGGTGTCCAAGTACACTGACATACCTATATGCATGCCGCTTGCATGCTGCTTAGTTTTCTCGTCATATTTGACCTGTCTCAATGCTCATCCAACCACACTACACAGATCTTTACACCAGGTTGTAATATCTGTAGATCATTCCTTGGAATGGGAATATGAATTAACAGATAATCATTTTGCTCACCCTGTATTATTGACTTCATCTATATGTGATGGTCCTTTTCTCTTGTTAATGTATATAAATCTACACAATCAAGAATCATTCCTATAACCGTGGGTCCCTAAGCTCAAGAACATTCAATAAGCTTTCAGATCCAGCCCCTCCTAGACCTTCATCACAATATACAGGTAGCTTGCATGTGACTCTAACACCTTGCCATGTTGCCAATAGAGCATAACATCAAACCTTAGTGAAGGTATCCAATTATGATATTCAGGATAGTGGACCCTGTCCACATAAAATGAATTGATGAGTTCAGAACTAAGATTCATGGGGCATGACTTTCAATGATGACCGTGATGGTCTTATGTGCTTTACAACAATGCCTACTAGGTAATACCCTGACCTATGAGTCAAGAAAACAAACAATCTCAATTTTTTATTAGTGGCAAATCAAGTGAATACCTAGTGGGAACGACTCTCCCTCAACCAAGGAATAGGGTAGTCAGAAGGAGGTCCATTCCTCAAGAATTAGTTTCCCTTGGCATTTAACTACAAACTGTACGCTGCACTTTGAAACATTTCTCTGATTGGATAGAAATCAAGGACATCTATGCCGGAGTAAACAACAAACAAACAATCTCATTTTTTTTATTAGTAGCAAAATCAAGTGAATACCTAGAGGGGATAACTCTCCCTCAATCAAAGAATAGGGACATCAGAGTGAGGTTCATTCCTCAGGAGTTAGCTTCGCCCTTGCCATTTAACTACAAACTGTCAGCTGCACTTTGAAACATTTCTCTGACCGGATAGGAATCAAGGGCATCTATGCTGGAGTACATATCAATATCCTAGAACTAGTCTGTAAGCAAATAGTGATACTAACACCTATGCCACTACTCTTCAGCCATGCCTAAACTAGTGATCCCCAACCAATGTTGGCCATATACCAAAGAAAATCATTTCAATTATTATTTGATGGAACTTACTTTCAAGACCACACCCACAGTGCCAGCTGGCTTGCTTGGATCCTGAATTGGAAATACAGCCATGTGCCTATGAGGATCAAAAGGCTCATTCGATGGGTCAAACTTCTCAACTCCGTATTTCTTGAACACCTATAGCCAACATCAACATCATTAGACTCAACTCCCAGCCATAAAGTCCTAGAATCTAAAAGTTTGATTACACCTTATAGTTTAGAAGGGATATGGAGAGGACTGGGTGTTCAGGTTGCTAAACTGTCTCAAAATAATTAATGGATAATAACTTCGGAAACCAAATAAAGACAAGGCTGAGAATAATAACTTACATCCAAAAGTTGTTTTTCTGTCATGTCAACTCCATCCAAGAGCGATTTCAAAAGTGCCACTGCTCCTTTTGAATCTTCTGAGGCATCTAGCTTGCTAAACCTTTCTTTGACAACAGATGAAGCTCTACTCAAGTTATCTGCAACATCTAACAAGCTCTTGGCAAAGCTCTGCAACACAACATATAGCAAGATGTAGTATAAGCATACATAATGATTCTTCATAATGTATCAAATTATTCTTCTATGACTTCAAAATACCACTTTGTTTTTAACATTCTTCCAAATTGACAACAATAGACACCTGTATTGCAAACTTTTTTGAATTCTCTGCATCACGCCTTGTCCTGTCCATGACATTCTCAACTTCTGCGTAGCTTCGAAGAACTTTATCCTGCATTAACTGAATCTCCTTGTGCTTTGCTTTCAATAGTTCTTCCTTCTCCTCTACAAGCCGAATCAGCTCTTCTGTAGAAATTTCCTTATCTTCATCTGATTCTAAATCTGTTTCTGCATCCGAATCCTTTGCCTGTGCAGTCTTCCTAGGTTCAGGTCTCACTCTCTTCACAGCCTCTGCTTGCCCTTCTTTTACAGCTTCCTCTTTCTCTATTGAATCTGGCTTTTCTTGACGAACAGGCTCAACAGTTTCATCTCCTTTGTTTGCAGATGTATCTGTATTTGATTCTTTTTGTGATGTATCAGGTGATGTAACAGAGGAGAAAAGAGATACCTTCTGAGTTAATAAACCTGAATGGGACTGAGAAACTACTGGCAATTTTTCACAGGCACCCCACAGCCACTGCACATGAAAGTTTGACATTAACATCAACAGAAACTATGATGAACAAAGCACAAAACACATATTTTTCTTTAATTCCTAACCTGGTTGGCACCATTAAAGATTCCCAAAGCATAATTTATAGCAAAGAAGATTTAAATCAATTGCTATATCTGTGATATGAATATGTTGTCCTACATAACAAATACATAGAATATTGCACCTCAAGAAATACATGACTACAATATACTGCCCAGTAATAATCTTCTTTCTCCTAGATAATCAAGGGGTTCATAACCCAGTTGCAAAAAAAGATAAAAACATTTTATGGGCCATAATCTTAGATATACCCATACTTCTATTTGATGTTGTGGAGATGCCAAGATGCCCAACCATTCACATTCATTAAGGTGCCAAAAAAGAGAGGCCTATATAACTAAAAATGCTTTATTTACTTCACCAGATTAATTTTGGTGTTACCATCCCCTTCTACAGTCAGTTTTCCATTCGGTTTAATATGAGATCATAATTTTGACAGAGATTAATTTCTGACAAGTCAAGGAAGATCCATATTTTTAGACAAAAATCACTAAAACAGTTGCTACATGAAAAACCCACCACTCCTTGGGGAATTCATTAAAGCAAATACCATTTTTTAAGAAACTTTCACCAAACAAATTAATTTTGGAATAAATTTACCTCCTCTTAACAGATCTGGGGAGACTTTTCAAAGGGAAGTTTGCTCTACAGAAAAAATCTTCCCAAATAGCTCTTATAATTCTCAAACATACTATAAGCAATGTCTACTAAAAGTAAATCGCTTTGTCTTTTCCCTCCAAAATATAGTTTCCCTCACATGTTCCCTTCAAAAATATCAAATCATGGTCTCTCAAACCTGTGTAAACCTGTGTAATTTTCCCCTTGCATTCATATCAAACAAAATTAACAGACTGATTTCCTCAACTGTATTTTCCCTTGTGTCCATATCAAACATAATTAACATACTCCTTTCCTAAATTTTTAGCTCTTGGGCTTGGGAAGATTAACTACTAGATGTACATGGAGACTGCAAGCACCAAGTGCCTTCGTATTTACAGTAGTCTGACATGCTACATGTGATACGGAAATCCGGATATCTTTTTCAATCAACTGCATGTATTTATAGAAGTACAAGTGCTCAAATTAAGCTAACAGTAAAGACTGAATAAATAAGCAACATATTGCCCTGTGATGGCAATCATAACAACTAGTCTAAAGATAAAGGTAGATCCCATCTCAGATTATAAAAAAATTGAGAAAACTAGAATTAACTAATGTCAACCTATCTGGAAAGTTCCTCATCATGCCTCCCAACAATAAAAGCATTGGCCTCCAATTCTTTCAGAAGAAAAGGAAATTGCTGCTGCATCTGATGAGAACATGTAGCCTGATGTGGTACCTGATCCAGTGAAGGAACAAGGTAAGTTGAATTTGGCGAGTCTTCATATAGAAAATTTAGTCTATATTGAATGAAAGTTAGAAATCGGAAACCAATCAAAAGCTCCGTCTCCATTGTCGACTGAAAGTCAGGCTTGAGCAGGTTCATATTGACAATGTCTTGGATGCCCAAGTGTGCTGGAAGATCAAGCCAAAAATCATTCTTGGACATTTAATGGATGATGGTATAAGTCCATATTGAAGTGGTTTGACCTTCCTACGTGCTTGGTCCTTGAATCGGGTCTTCTCCAAATACAACCAAACTTTATCACCAACCTAGAAATGGTGAGGAACACAATGTCTACCCATGGGCTATTTTTGCTTGTCTCAAGTCCTCCAAAGGATTTGTACAACTTTGGATTAAGAGACCACAGATGTTGGACAAGGGACTACACCTTATCTTGCTCTTTATGGAGAAATGTATTATAGCAGGAAAAGGCAAAGTTCAAGGCAATTCATAAGGAGCCAAATGCTGAAAACCAAGACAGACTTCAAAGGCGGAATGACCTATGAAGCAATCGATGGCTCTGTAAGAGGCATGCTCAATGATGGTAAGACTCAAATGCCACTTGGCAGAAGAAGTTTGATGGGAAGTGCATTAGATTTGAGACTAAGGTACAGTTGATCAGTTTCACCATGGATGAAAGGCAATGGAAAAACTTAAGGGATACATAAGAGTTTCCAATGGAATAGCTAAATATGACCAACAAAACAGAAATTACAACTAGAAACAATATAGGTGAGTAAGATCAAAGGATCACTAAACACAGACAAAGAAGAATTGAGTTGAGTTAGTAGCAAAACTAGTTTTATGACAAGGGATGAATTTAGACATCTTACTAAACCGATGAAAAAACAAAAGAAATGCAATTGTGGTAACCAATGGTCACTAGAAAACCACTAACCAAGTCCATGTACATGCTTTCCCACAAACTAGTGGGGATAGGGAAAGGATGACTTAGACCTAACTTCCTATTTGTTAGCTTTTGATGCTTAAAACTTAAAGCAAAATAACCACAAGATCTAAAATAAAGTTGCTATATTAAATATAAGATAATGGCAAAATTCTAATCATATAAAACTCAAATAACTTCTACAACAACTCATAAAATTGCCATTAACAAATGCTCATGAAAATAGTATCTTGATATAGAATAAAGATCTCAAATACACCATACTTCCACACACTCTCACTCTACATTATGTCTTTCAAACACACACACATAAACACATATATAATGGGATGTGACTCTTCATATGGAGTACTCTTGGCCTTCACTCTTCTTGAGACTCTTCACTTTCCTACTCTAAGGACACATGTGCACATGGACTAATATGCACATTTACATTATTAAATACTTTAAACACTCTAATAATACTTTTGCATTTATTACATTGCATAAAGTAAATACTCACACTCTATTCTAAGACACACTCCTAATCTAAAGATGTACCCAAGGTGGTACATTGGCATGTACCAAATAATGTAATATACTCTAACACTATTGACTACTTTAGAACCACAAACCGCACAAAGCCACAGGAAGCAAAGCACATGTTGCAAGTGATGCTAATAGAAGAAATGCTGCAAATGATGAAGAGTCTTTATCTTGTCTAAGTGACTGCTATAGAAAGTAGAACAAGTTTCTTTGGGAAGAATACTACAAATATCACAAGGTACACACAACTTATCAAATTTATAAAACCATCCTCCTTGAGATGTAAATCTCAAAAAGTTTCCAAGTTTGACAATGGTAGAGGTCAAATACTCTTGTAGGCCAAAACAAAAACAGAATTCTCTACATATTGAGAAGCCCAAGTTTGAAAACCAAGGTGGAATGTGATGACAAAATGAAAGAATGTGTTAAAGGAGGACAGTTGAAATAATTTGCATCTGAGTTTTTGCTCCCCTTCTTATACTTGATGACCAAGTGAAACTATTGTAAGCGAGAAGCCCACTTCATGGTCTCATGTACCTTCAATCTTGTTCTCTGATTGAATAAACTGCAAAGGCAAACGGTCAATGTGTACCTAGGTTCCATGGGGACCTGTCTTGGGGTTTGGGGCCATCTTGGAAACATATCCTAACATCTCAAAAAGGAGTCCCACCATCCCGGAAACGCATCCCAGCTTCCCAAAAAGCCACCTTGCCATCCTCATTCCAGAACTTTGTGGAACATAGGTGTGCACAATGGTTTCCTTCCCCATCAAATATTGTCCCCAATATTTGATTGTTTGCACAAGTGTGTATAACTCTTTATCATATGTGGAGTAGTACAGTTTGGCAACATAAAACATTTTAGAGTGATAAGGCACAAGGTGTTCACTATGCTTTAAATCGGCTCCAAAGGCAAACTATGAGGCTTCAATCTCAATATCAAATGGTTATAGGAACTTGAGTAGTGCAAGACCATGCACTTTGCACAATTTGTGCTTAAAAGTGTTGAATTAAAGTGCGTGAACCTCAATAAAGTGAAAAGCAATATTGATGCAAAGACAAGGCAATATCCAAAAAAAACAAAGATGCATTTTAGTATAAGTTTGTAAAACCAAGGAAACTTCATAACTCAATGAGCATGGAAGGAGTCAACCATTTAAGAACTTCCACCTTAGTAGGACTGATCTAAACACCCTGGTTATCAATGACAAGACCCAAGTGTGCAAAGAATGTTTGAACCAAAAAAAAATCACTTGGCTAAATTGGCATAAAATCCATTTTGCTACAAAGTGTGAAGAACCTGTCCCATATATCAATAATGAGACCAAAGCATGCAGAGGATGTTTAAACCCAAAAAAAGGAACACTTCGCTAAATCAACATATAATTCATTTTGCTAAAAATTACAAAAAAGTTGTCCCAAGTTCGAGATTTGCCCTCCATCTTTTGGAGGAGACAAGAATACCATTCATGTAATCAAATGGCATTAGCTCAATTGGTTAAATTCCTCAACTTCCAAGAAAGAGACCAAAGTTCAAATATTGCCATACGATGCATGCATAATTGGCAAGTTGTTGTAATATCACTATGTGGTCATGATGTAATACAGGGGGGCCCGTTTCAATCCCATATAACCTATTAAAACAAATAATATCATTCCAACAGATGACAAGGCAATCACAAAAAAAAATCATTCAAAATTGCATGAGGTAGTGGGTGCATTGATAAGCCCAAAAGACATAATCAAACACTGAAAAAGACCCATTTGAGTATTGAAAGTGGTTTTCCATGTGTCCTCTATTTGATCTCTATCATAGTGATATCCACTTTTAACATAAATTTTGGTGAAGAATTTAGCACATTGGAGTTGATCCAACAAATCATCAATGCAAGGAAGCTACTGAAAAAGACCCATTTGAAAGTGATTTTCCATTTGTCCTCTACTTGAACTCTAACGTAGTGTATCCACTTTTAACATAAATTTTGGTGAAGAATTTAGCACGTTGGAGCTGATCCAACAAGTGGTCAATGCAAGGAAGTGCATAGCAACTTTTTATTGTGATTTTGCTCAATGCCTAAAAACCTATACAAAGCCACCAAGTACTATCCTTCTTTTTGACAAGCTAGATGAGTGATGCGCAAGGGGAGATACTTGATTTGATGACCTTTGGCCAAAAGTTCCCAAATTTGCCTTTTGATTTCATAGTTTTATAAGACTAAAATGCAATACAATGGGGCATTTAGAAGGAGAAAGCATGACTGATTGCCCTGTTTGGAGGAAGTGTCGTGGGCTCTTGAGACACACCTGCATAGGATTGGAGAAGCCAATCAAGATCTACATATTGTGTGGAAACTTGCATGTTTCTTTGCTTGGAGATGAACTATGATCGAATAAAGACTAATGCAAAAGTTGTGGCTTGATTGCTTTTCATGCTTATTTACAAAGAGTACAAAGTTTAATTTGTCATAGTGTTATAGATTAGGTACTTGTTATCATCTATTTGCAATGTTTAGGTATTGTTGTATGCATCACAATGAGTGCTCCTATCATACTAAAAGGGTTTTCCGAGGAGCAAACTACAACAATCCAAAAGGCCATGTCACAAGTAACCTTATCCACAAGCAAAAGACATCATGTAATTGTGTGTAATTGATGCGGATGAACTTACATCCATCCACTCAAGTTCGTATAAGCAAGGATGTGGCTTCACTAACAGATGTAACTTCTCAAAAATGGATCTCGCAATGAGACTGTTTGCAAGCCATTGGCGATAATACAATTTACACAAATGTCGTATGTAAGGTGAGCTTGTGTAATAAATAAACTATTACAACTCCCTTGAGAATTATGACAGTCCATCAAGGTGATGTTTTGTTGACCACACAACTCATCATAAGTCATGGCATCACTACTATTCTTGATGGGAGCATCTTTTGCTTCATCATGCTAAGACATTACACACAAACTTCTTCAATTTAAAGCACTCAGACTCCTTTGACAATATTTCTTACAATAACAACAAAATTTGCCATTCTTCTTAAGATCAAAAGATGTATGAGGAGACTAAGTAAGAAGAAGAAGAAAAAGGAAGAAATACGTTCCTCATTTTTCCTAAAGCGGTTGGTTTGGCAACTAAAGGCTTGGTAGAGTTGCTAATGAAGAACGAAATGAAGCCTTGTTGCATAATAAGAACTTCTCCTCGACCAATTGTGCTTGATTGTATGCAGCCTTAAGGGTGGTGATGTCCAAAAGACTTTAACTCAATGCATGTGGTCCTGCAACCCACTTTTAAATTTGAGGATAAGTTTCTTTGCTTTGTCATCAATTGTGAGAAGTATCCATAAATCGTTGAACCAATGGATGTAGTCCTATACAAGCATGTTTAAGCCTTGGCACAAGCGAACCCACTTGACTATTATATCTTGCTTATAACTTTAAGAGAAGAAAGCAAGACTAAGAGCATCAGCCACCTAAGTCCAAGTATTTATGGGATTTTGATGTCATGAGATTTGCAAACAAAAACTTAGCAAGACCAATGAGTTTTAGCTTGGAAAAAGAAACCTTATCATCGCCCGAAATCTGGTTATATTCAAACCAAGTTTCTATGTCGATGATCTAGTTAGCAAAAAAATTGGGATCATGGGAACCATTGTATATAGTAACCTTACATTTAACCAGCTAAGTGACCAAAATGTCTTAAAAATGTCGCAAAGTCTAGAAGACATGCGAAGAAACATGTTCATGCCAACAAGGATGGAGGCATGAAGGTAGGAAGGTCGTTTTGTCTTCAAAAGGTAAGTTTGTCCTTGCAAAGCATTGTATCCAACATGTAAACATTAGGAGATGTTTTACACAAAGAATGTGAAGTAGCCACACCATGTCATTGAAAAGTTAGTCATGTCCTCTATTGTATGATTTAAAGAGAGAACTAAAGCATCAAACTGGAAACTAACATAGCCACCATATTCCATGGCTGGATGGGACGTGCACATTAGATGAAAAAAAGGTAAATTGTTGTAGAATGCACAAATTGGGAAGCACTGCCAAAAACACCTCGAATGGATACTCTATACAGCTACCGATCTCCACAAAATGCCTAGGAAGTGATCCAAAAGAAAATGCAGAATATCTTCACACGTGATGCAAAATACTCATGGATCATTGGTTAGAGAAGAAATTATCTGCCAAATTTCCTCACATGTGTCTATGCTTCATACTGAATCACAATTGGCTTCTCTTGGCAATTAATATCCTCTCAAAACAAAGTGAAATGTTGGGAGTGCCAAATGAAATTGGCCAAAGGTAAAACCCCTGCAAACATTGTGACCCAGAAGCAAAAGAGGAAAAAAAGGAACCAAATCAAGCAGGATCAAAAGGTGCTTTGATACCAACTGATATGAAAATCTGAATGTCATTTCCAATCAGTTCCATATTTTTTTTTTTTTTAATTTGTGGAAAACATCCCAAAAGGGATGCCACTTTCGGGTAAGACCCAAGGAGGCAGGGGTATCCAATCAGTTCCATATGCCTTTATAGACATTTAGATTTTAAGCCACCAGATAAGAAATGAAATAAGAAGTGAAAGATTGCCCTTAGATGGCATTCACAACAACTAGTCTAAAGATGGGAGGTAAATACATCTTTGATCACAAAGAAATCGAGGAAACTAGAATTAACTAAAATTAACCTAACCATAAAGATCCTCATTCATATGTGGCCAGAAGAAAACTACCACTGTTAAAAGGCATGCTGAATGCTAAAGAAAGCACTTTAGGAGTGCTGACTCTTATGGGAGATTTGGAATTATTGTAGTTATTTTTCTTCATGGTCTAATGTTAAAGGATCAAAGTGCATATATTCAGCATCACAAATCTGCAATGCTTTCCCAAGACTGTATATAATATACCACTCAATCTGCCTATGACTGATTGCTCTTCTTTCTTGTGTTCACTATAAAAAGGCAAGACTATTTAATATACCACACAATCTGCCTATGACTGATTGCTCTTCTTTTTTGTGCTCATTAAAAAATGAAAGTGCAAAAGTAAATTGAGTGCTCATTAATTATTCATTGCTCTTTATACATCAAAATGTTTGTATAATTAGTATGGTTAAACCCATGCCAAACATTAAATATTTCAGAAGCAGTAAAAACTTTATTATCAGCATGAAAACCTAAACTACTACTTTGGCGCTGAATTTGGCGCTGAATTTTAATCCAGCACCTTCCTCAATTAAGCATTTTTTAATTGGCATACTAACTGGAATTTGCCCAAACTGACACCACTTTCAAAAAGTGGAATCGCTAGCCATCAGGAAATGGTGCCTCTTGGGCACCTGCATTCAGGTACGCCCAGTGGTAATAAGAAACTGCATTAGTCTAGAAACACTCAGGCTAGGGGATTTCTAGCAATACCTTCTCGGACAAGCATGCTGTGATCCTTGGGTTGGACCTCCAAGGGATTCTCCCTGTGAAAACCCAAAATTTGCTTACCTAGCAAGCACTAGCAGAAGGAAACACCCAACTCTGCATTAGGAACCACACTGTCCGTTGATGGAGGTGCTAAAGACACCAGAAGCATGGTGATCCTCAATGCAAACAGGTAAAACATGGTCCAACCCATACAAGTGTCAACAACAGTTTGCCACTTTTGAGTGCCTCAGGGGTGAAGGTTGCAATTCGTGACACTCTCCACCCCCCCCCCCCCCCCCACAACCAGGTTGTAAGGACCTTCTGGTACAGCTAGAAGGCTTGCCACTGGCATAAAGAAAGCAGCTGCATTACCATGCATATAATAACCCAACCAATTGGCCAATCAATGTCTGCTATACTTCTTGCCAAGAAGTAACAATATTGTCTTCAAGAGATCATACCTTACTTCGAAGGCAAGGACACCACCCAAAAACTAACTTAATCCTAGAGCATTTTCTTTTTTGAATAGTAATAAAGGCATCATAGACAACCACAAAACTGTTAGAGATGCAGTAAAACTTATCTTTAAAATTACAAGACAAACGTGGAACCTAATATTAAATATTTTCTAAGCGCCAAAAACATTATTGCTAATGTAAAATGCTACCCTGCTACTTAGTATTGGTGACATCATATGCTCTTCCTCAAAAACCCTACAGCAGGGACACTACAATACATATTTGTTGTATTACAACACAAGCTTTCACATTCTCCTCATTGTTGAATTTGCTAATAACAAAGTATAATTCCAGCCATCAAACACAAGCACCTAAAGTGTTTGCATCAGATTTGCCTTCAAAATGATAATCTAGCAATTAATCTTAACTCAAATTAATAAGAATTCTGAACAAACTGTGACCATCCATACAGTTCTATTTGATGTTAAGAGCTATCCTGAAAAGGTGAATGTATAAAACGATAATATGTTCCATTTTTCAGCCTTTTGGGCATGTCTTCAACCATCATGCAGACCAAATGGAGAGAATTCAAACTTCCTGTCATGTCAGACCATACAAAGAATAGAGAGAGACCGTTATTTTTTAATCTCATGCTTCAGTGGCTTTGAGGTCATTCAACAATACATTTAAGAATCTGATACCTCTAATCCAGAAGTTGGATGTTCAACAACTAATCCAAAAGGCATAAGGATACAAGTTACAATACAAACATAAGATTTGGGGAAAAAAAGTATTTCATTCAACTCCAATAGCTTTGTACAATAGAACTTGTGAGAAGGAACACATAAATGCTCTGTAAAATAGAAAAATGATATTTCCTGAGAAGATGCTAAACTTAATGACAAAATGTCTCTTCATTAAATTTATATAGTACAGATCAAGATGATGTAATGAGTTCAATGTTTATCTGCTCAACTTCCAATAGATATAAGATGATTCCTGTAACCAGTGTTTATGTCAAAGACGAGTAGAATTCTGGCACTGAGAAAGCTAAAGTTTGCCATTATACACGGTTGATGTTGAGAAGGAGCAAAAATAATTGCTAATCAAGGAGATGAGGTTTGCATCAGTTGAAATCAAAATCGTCAACACTTGCACAAGTGACAAACTTGGTGTCATAAACATTGGCACCAGCTAGACTTTGACGTTGGTGCCAAGTTTGGCATTGGAATATGTACTGATGTTTGCACTGAATTGGTGTCAAATGCAAAGGGTGTTTTGTCATTGCAGTGAGCTTGATTTCCAAATCATTGCCTATAGAAGAAGCAAGAACAACCTCCCCATCAAGAGTTGTCACAGACAAAAAAGAAAGTCAATTAAACATGTTGGTTTTCTATATAGGAGGAACAAGAGTGAAATTTCCAAAACTTCAAGCCTCTGAGCACTAGGAGCTCTCAATTGTGAGGTAATGAATCTTGATTTTTTGATTAGGAATTAACAATGAAACTCATGCCATGAAATTTACACAGGTTAACAAACCCTTGCAGAAAGTATACAAGGAATTAACCAAACTATTAGATACAAATATTTTAACATAGATAAGTTCTAATTAAGGTTTTGGCAATGAATGGGCAATGAGATCCTAGAAACACTTTGGCTGATTTGCAATGACTTGAACATGACTGAGTTCACAAAAGATAATGAGGACCTGGTTTTATATTAAATTATCTTCCAGATGTGTGCACGTACTTATAAGGCCACCACAGACAAGTCTAAGTGAAAATAAAGTGTGGAAGTGGACTACCACCAAATCACTTCTAAAGGCAGGTCTCCCTCTGCATTCATCTCAAAGAGGCATCACTAATCGAAGTCTCGGCCAATTTGTTTCAAGTATCCCTAGACACAATTGAATTATTAATGTGAAGACCTCCTCTTCAATCAGATGCCCTAAACAAAATAATGAATCTGCCTTACATCCTATTGAGATAGGTTTAATAGGGATTTTTGTTAGAAAGAGTGCTTGTTGCAACTAACAATACAATGTGTTTCGAGACCACTAGTGCAGCGTGATCATAATTTTGTCCAAAGATATGTCATGACAGGTTTCATGTGTAACAGTTATTATACAGCTCAGGTTCTAATTTTCAATCTAATCAGCAATTTATTTTATATCAAATTAAAAAAGAAAGATATCCTTGTTTGCATATTCAACAAAAATAAAATCATTATCAAATAGCATGAGCTCAACCTCTTAAACACCTGGACTTCCAAGGAGAAGACCCAGGTCCCAAACTCGCCACGCAATACATGCGTAATTCCAAATGTTGTTGTAATACCGCTATATAATTTGTTGAAATATGATGGTGACACAGTCATGATAGATGAGGCCCATTCCAATCCC
This sequence comes from Wollemia nobilis, assembly GCA_028583015.1. Classification (NCBI taxonomy): domain Eukaryota; kingdom Viridiplantae; phylum Streptophyta; class Pinopsida; order Araucariales; family Araucariaceae; genus Wollemia; species Wollemia nobilis. The sequence goes on from JAQPPZ010000374.1 coordinate 5,287,492, forward strand.
ATATAACCAATTAAAAATAAAATAAAATCACTGCTGAGGCATTATTCTTTGTTTCGAAGTCATCTTTGTACATGTAGATCAACATAGTTATGCCACCACAACCTAGAACTAGTCCATCTCATTATTTCAAATCAACTCTGCAAAAACAAAAAGAATATTCGAAGACTCAAGTGGGTATAACAGGCCCTCCTACCAGGGATGAAAAGTCAAAAACATTGGTCTCTTAGCATTTGCAAGGCTGGAAAGAGTCCTCTTGTGATTGGGTGTAATCCCCAGGTCATCAGGATCGCTCGACTGACTCTAGTGATCGCATATCCCCCTAGTCAACTCAAAATGCAAAGACTAATATAATTACAAGTTTCTTGCTTCTCTGCAGACTGCAAGCTTCAGTTATCTTTTTGAAAAGAAGATGCCTCCGACCTAAATGGCTTAGCAAGGTTCAGTTTATCAAGAGATTTTTCGAAGGATCAAACTCAAAGAAATAAGATATCTAACAGATACCTCACGCAAATTGAATCCCTCCCTTCTTGTAGAAACTCCAAGGAGATCTCATACACCAATAAGACTGGGTTTTAAACCGAAAATCTACCTTTGCCATTTGTGACTCCATCTAGTATACGTTTTCAGCAATGTCACACAAATGCATTATAAACGGCGTTGGCTTACCTTCCACTCAAGTATTTGATTCCCAAATCTCAGGGCTCTCAGTTCTCTTGAAATCAAATAACATAGAGCAGGCCAGCACGTTTCCTTCATTCCTTGTGCTCAATAACATAGAGCAAGTCAGCATGTTTCCTTCATTCCTTGCTCTCAAAGGTTTCAAGTTCACACTATTTTGGCAACCCCGCTTAACTAGGGCCTAAAATTTGCAATAACATACATTTATTAAGTACAACATTTCTACATAAGTATGTCCTTAATGAGAATTGCTCGATCACAAATCAAGCAAATCAATCTGGCATTTGTCTCCTGATATAAACATATCAAATATTTAGAACATTATTTATTTTAACAACAATATAGAACCTCAAGCTTAAACCCTAAACCCTTAACCTAAATCAAAGAAAGAATATACCTTGTGAGGCGACTGAATGATTTCCTGTACTCCATTGAACCTTTTGGGAACCAGAGGAGTGGCGCATACTTTAAGTCCTCTGGATTGAACTAAACTTTTCCGCAAAAGTCCGGCTAATGCCCTCGAGGAATTCATGGTGGCGCAGAATATATATTTAAAAAATAAATAAATAAAGGTTTTAGGATTTCTTAATATGAAGCCTTCTTGGGAAAACACTACTTCTCCCCAATGTCCGTTGGCGCAGTGTTGAGAGGAGCAGATAATTTTAACGCTTCTATAAAATGTTCGATAGCTTCTAGAAGTTTCGTCCTTATAGAACAGGAAGGATTTACAATTTCCCTTATACGCTTCTGTAAAATGTTCGATAGCTTCTAGAAGTTTCGTCCTTATAGAACAGGAAGGATTTACAATTCTCCTCTAGCTAAGGGGAAACTTGGGGCTCACGTCCGAGCTGAGAACTTGGTCGAGTCGTCAATGTCCACGTAAGATCAAGTCTAATTGACGTTCGAAAAAAAAACAAAGGATGGTTGATCACAATCTTTTAGCTCATTACACGCATGCGGATGTGTTTCTTTTGGAGACCACATGAGTTCGTCTTAGGGTTTATAATAATTGGTTTAATTTGATATTTTTGATTATTCTTCGAAAAGCTGAGAGCTATATATCGACGATAACACAAAGTTACTTCCAATCTTACGGGTGTGCCCATGCATAGTCAATAGCCCGATACGACCAAAAGCTATATTTATCAATAACACAAAGCTACTTCCAATCCCACGAGCGTGCATAGTAAGTAGCCCAATCGACTCTTCTACGTGTTCCATCTAACTGATGATAGCAATATGTTTCCTTTTTGTCTAGCGGTCCCCTTCATGCCACGTGTTGAATCAGACTGATAAAGACGGTGCCCAGCTGTCCCCAACTCACTTCGGGTCACCATTGTTGAAAGCCTTCGTTCATAGTTTGAACCCTACCAGGTGCGCTGAAACAAAAAACTACCACACACCCACCCCTCACACACTCGCCTACGCCACGGTTTAAAAATAATTAAAAAATTTATTATAAACGTTAAAATTACTTTATTTTTATTTATTTGTTTAATATAAAAAAAATTATAACTTAACTTTAAACTATTTTATTTTTATTTATTTGTTTAATATATAAAAAGATTTATAGCTTAACCTTTTATGCATATTATCTTCAAAATTTATAATATTATATATATAAAATATTAAAAATAAATATATATTACTTTAATAAAAAATTAAAATAATGTCAATGAACTATTTGTTTAATTGTTGAGATATAACTTACAAAATTTATAATATTACATATGAAATTTGCATAACATCCAAAATAAGTAAGTAAGTATTTAATGTTTAATTAAAATAAGTTAAAAATTATCCTGTAGGTGAGTTGGAGAGGAGAGGGCAATCCTCCAAGGGAGGTCCCAGGTTCGAATCTCCACCCTACCAAAAAGCTGAATTGGGTACCCAAAATCCAATTGATAATGTTGGTGCGGTCAGGGTTGGGTGCGACTCCCGAGTGACTTTGACGGTATAGAACCCCCTGTTCGTGGTCTCTCAGACCAAGGCGGCCCCGCAAGGGGTTTTTCACTTAAAATAAATAAATAAATAAGTTAAAAAATCTTTTTAGAGAGTGCAATTCGAGAGTAAGTAAGAGTTAGAAGGAAATGCGAGCTAAGAGAAAGTGCAAGATGTAATTCAGTTATGGTGGAAGAACAACAAATTTATTCAAAGTGTATCAATGCTTCAAACCCTTATTATGAATGCATGGAACATTGTTTCTAGAAATTTGCCAAAACAAAAAAAAAACTTAAGAGAAAGAATAGGAGTGAGTGTGAGTTGAGAAGGAGTGTAAGCTGAGAGCGAGTATGAGACGGGAGGAAGCGCAAGGCAGGAATGAGTGTAAATCCGAAGAGAGTGTGAGCCAAGAGGGAGTGCAAGCTAAGACCGATCCACTAGCTAGTATTGAAGGAAGGTCATATTGAAAGCCCTAATGGAAAGTTAGGATGCCCTAGCTAGAAACCAAGATGCCTAGTTGGAAGTATCGAGGTTAAAGTTGGAGATAAACATAAGAGCAAAAACATAGCAAGTTCCATCCAAGTAACAAATGTTACACCATAAGTGAGCATCAAAGATGAGATGATTGAGCACAATAAACGGTTTTTACAAGTAGAGGGTTAATATATAAGTTCCATAGATCATGGACAAGGTTTTTGGAGATTCAAAATTAGATCAAGTGGAAGTGGAGATTGAATTCAAATTACATTGTCGAATTTCTTCCTAAAGTTTTTTTCCTCATCATCTTTTTTAGTTCAAAAATTAGGGATAAAATAATGGGTGGTGGATCATGGTTTAGGGGAGAGATGCCCTTTATTTAAGACCATGGAATGAATTTTTTTGTTGAGATAGAAACTATTAAGAAGCTTTTGGTGTGGGTTAGTCTTTTTTAACTTCCATATCAGCTTATCAATAATGATATTTTGAAGAATATTGGAAATACCCTAGGGGAATTCATCAAGGAAAGACTAACTACAAAGGAGCAAAAGCATGTTATATATACTTGAATATGTGTCGTTATGGATATTTCAAAACCTTTGCCATAATCCATTAAGATTATATCTAAATCAAGAGAACGGGATCAACAAGTGGATTATAAAAATATTGCATTTTGATGCCACAATTGTTATGAGATTGGACACATGGAAAGAGTTTGCAAAGTGAAAACTATGAAAAAAGAGATAAATTTTTGGTCATGAGATAAACTTCAAGACAAAGCAAGGAAATCATACAATAATAGAAGCTAAATCAAATCAAGGATATTCCACTCCAAACGAAGAGGCAAAGAATCCCTATATACAACATCATTTGGCAAGTTCAAAAGGAATAAAAGGTGCAAAGGAAGATGTGAAGAAAATCCTAAAACAAAAATGACATAAGAGGTCAAGTTTATTCCAAGTAAATCATCTTCATTTTCTTCAAGTAGTATAGAATCCTCTCCTAGTAATAAAAGTGAAAGTGGTGTAGATGTTATCCCTTGCACTTTAAGGTTTCAAGAGCATAAAAATAAAGAAATGAGGATGGATGAAATCCATAACAATTTAGGATTTTTAAAGTAAAATAAGAAAGTAATTGTTATGGAAGAGCGTCCTTGCACTTTAGGGTTTCCAAAGCAACATAAAGAATGTGCTTTTGAGGTTATTCCTTGCATTTCAAATCTTTTAGAGAGCAAGATAAACCAAAAGATGATAAGAGTTACTATGAGTAGTGTGAGAATATTAAAGAGAATGGTGAAAACAAAGAGAAAAATAAACTCAAAGGGATATTGATATGGAAAAACAAAAGCAAATATCACAAAGTGTTAACAATAAGTGGGGCTAAACTGACAAAAACAAAATATAACAATGAAAATAATATCATGGAATATTATGGACATGAATAAGAACCCTAAAATAATGTATTAAGAAATTATCAAGTGAAGTCGTATGCAAATATTCTAGCAATATTGAGGGAGATACAACCCTGTGAAGTCAACCATTCGGAACAAGGGCACTGACGAATTTTCAAGTTGCGAAAAACGAAATTGCAATTATTTGCCAACAAGGGTTCAAACGATGGGAAGAGCAATGAAGGGCTAGAACTTCAGCAATGCAAGACATTCTATTTGGACAAAGAATTTTTCAGCTAAGTTATTTTTTCCCTTTCTTCATCTTAGAAATTGTGCATGAAAATTTTATAAAGTTTTTGTCAAATATTATTTTTGTTATAGAACTTTCAAATAAATTTCATTAGATTTTGAGTTTTAGTTTCCTTTCCATGGATCGATTTATAGTTAAATCCATAGAATCATCCCTAGTGGTAGAGGTTAGTGAGCGCACCTTAGAGAGATCCTCATTGCTCAAAGATAGGGCAGTTTTTGGTAAATTTAATGGGTATTGGCCAGGGGCTTCAACCTTGAGAAAATGGATTGATATAAGTTGGAAGTCTCCAGGAGTGATTCTATCATTTCTTCCCAAAGGTTTCTTCCTAGCCATTTTTTTCTAGGGAAGAAAGAGAAATAATCCTAAAAGGGGGTCTTTGGTTTATGGGAAGGAAGGCTTTTCACCTAAAAATGTAAATTTATCCCTAGTACCAGTCTGGGTTAGAATGTTTGGATTACCCATTGAATTTTGTAAAATAAATACCTTCAAGGCAATAGGAAACACTCTAGGAGAATTCCTTGAGATTTCAGATACAATAAAATATGGTTTTTTGTCTATTTATGCTCGAATATTGGTCATGATTGATATAAGTAAAGCTTTACCAAAATCAATCATTCTTAAGTACGGGGATAAGATGTGGATCCAAACTATAGATTATGAAAATATATTTTTTAGATGTAGAATATGTCATGAGGTGGGCATATTGAAAGATCATGCCCTAAGAAGAGCCCAACATAATCATTTGTAGAAAATCATAAGAGAAATTTATAGATGGTTATGAATAAAGATGGTTTTCAACTTCCAAAAAATAGATCTACAAAAATAAAAGAAACTTAACAATGGAGACCAATAAGAAAGGATACTGGAAGAAATTCTAATTCTTTTGAGGCTTTAGCCTATGAAGAAAAAGTAGATCAAAACTTAGAGGACACAAGACAACAATTTCAACATATTAGCAAGGAACCGTCTATTCAATATGATCCTAATTTAAGGAAGAACATTCTCGATGAACCCAAGGAATGTGTTTCATCAGATTTCGAAGACACTATTGAAGTACCATGCACCATTCAGGAGGAAATAATTGGTAAAGAAAATGCAGTTTTAGAAGGTAATACCTCTACCATTAATAAGGAAATACTGGAAGATGAGCAGGATAAGTCAAAAGCTTCTATAATAGAGTCGGGAGATGATAAATATGTTGAAAAACAAAATGGTGAAAGAATATTGAGGAATATAATAATAAGACCTACTCCTAATATAAATAAGGCAAAAAGACGAAAACCCTCAAATTATCAAGCAAGATTAAGGGAAGCAATAGCTAACATAGAGAAAGGAACACAAACTAAGTTGGTTGAACTTCTCTTTACCAAATAACAAAATGATATTGGTAATAAGTAAGAGGGGTCAAAAGCCCCTAATGACACATGATTATCATTTCATGAAATATAAGGGGTGCTAATGCTCCCTCAAAGCATAGGTGTATTAGGGAACTATGTTTAAGTAATAAACCCGATATTCTCTGTATCCAGGAAATTAAAATGACAAAAGAAGAATTTCAAAAACTATAAAAGCAATTTGGGCAGGATGTGAATGGGATGTTATGGATTTTGAAGGAGTAGTAGGGATAATTCTAACTTATTGGAATCCTTCTAGAACCTCTTGTGTAACCATTCATAAAACTAGGCATTGGATAGCCTCTTTAGTCACTTGCTACTTTGTTGATATTTGCTTCATCCTTATCAATGTGTATGGTCCTACAACTCAGTCATATAGATTAGAAGTTTCGAGTGGGATTGAGGCCTTTATGAGAAGTAAAGACCAAGAAACATGTTTCATGATCATTGGAGATTTTAATACCATTACCAAGTTGAATGAAAAATTTGGGGGAATTAGGAAATTGACCCAAAGTATGAAATATTTCTCAGCTTTTATTCAAAACAACAATCTATGGGAAGTTGAGTTTGAAGAAGATAACTATACTTGGACCAACAACAGAAGAGGCCATAACCTAATAGCAAAAAATTAGAGACATGCATTCTCTCAGATCATTGGCTAGATGAAGGAACTTGTGCTAAAATTAATACCTTAACAAGGATTGGTTCAGATCATTGGCCAATAAGAGTTAAAATGGTTGTTAGTGAGTTCAAAAAAATATCATATTTTAAATATGAGTAGATGTGGGAAGACCATCCTCAATTTGTTGATATGATAGCTCAAACATGGAATTCTTTAGGTAATAGTGGGTTGTATTCTCTTCCAAACCAAATTAAAGCTATGACATATAGATTAAAAGAATGGAACAAGAACACCTTTGGAAATATATTTGAGAAGAAAGAAGAACTGAAAGATACACTTTAAAATTTCTAAAAAGGTGATGAAAATAATACAAGCTCTAAGGAAAGGAAGTTGCTGAGTGAATATCATAATATTTTGAGTAAGGAAGATAAATTCTAGAGATTAAAATCAAGAAAAACTTGGATAAAAGAAGGAGATAAAAATACAAAGTTTATTCATAGGATGGCTATAGTACAAATATCTTCTTCTAGAATTTATAGAATTAAATCAATAAAAGGAGTTTGGATTGAAGATAAGAGTGAAATTAGAAAAGAGGCTAAGTCGTCTTATCAAAATATTCTAGGTTCAGAGAAGATCGAAGTTCTTAATTATAAACTTCTTCAAGATGTTCCTTCAGTTATAACATATGAAGATAATAGGAAACTGAAGGAGCCTATTACTCTAGAAGAAGTTCATTTAGATCTTTTCTCTTTTAATAAGGATAAATCCCCTCGTCCACATGGGCTCTTTGTAGTTTTTTACCAACATAATTGGGATATAGTGAATGATTATTTATTGGTGGCAATGGAACAATCTAAGGTAAAATAATACATTCCTTATAAAATAAATGCAACTTATCTTACCCCAATTATAAAAAAGAAGGATGTTGAATTGTTTGATTCTTTTAGACCCATAAGCCTATGTAGTATGGCTTATAATATTATTTCCAAAGTGATGGTGAATAGATTAAGGTCATTGTTAGACAAAATAATTTCTAAATAGCAAGGAGGTTTTGTGAAAGGGAGACAAATTTGGATGGGATCATAGTAGCTCATGAAGTTATACATTCAACAGTTTCAAGAAAAGAGAAAACTATGATCTTAAAACTTGATATGAGTAAAGCCTATGATAGGGTTATATGGAATTTTCTTTTTGTAATTTTAGATAAGTTTGGTTTTGGGAATAAATGGGTTAGATGGATTAAAGCTTGTGTCTCTAAAGTTTCTTATTAAGTTTTGGTCAATGGATTACTGATTGAATCTTTTAAAGCCAAGAGAGGCCTTAGACAAAGAAATCCTCTATCTCCTTATTTTTTCATTATTATGGCTGAAGTTTTGAGTAGGAACTTAAAGAAGTCTTCCAAATATGGGTTTATAAGTGGACTTAAGGTTAGTAATAACATTGACAACATCACTCATCAACAATTTGTAGATGATACAACCCTTTTGGAAGGGCAAGGATAAATGAGGCCAGAGCTTTGAATAACTTTTTAAAAGAGTACGAAAGAGCTTCAAGGCAAAAAATAATAGGACTAAATCCAAAATTTACTTTCTTAACACTCTTGCTAATATCAAAGCAATACATTATAGGTTTCTTAAAACGGAGTAAGCAAATTTACCAACAACTTATCTAGGGATGCTTTTATTTGAGAGGAGAATGAGGATAGATTTATGGAATCCAGTTATTAGTAAAGTTAAAAATAAACTTCCAGCTTGGAAAGGTAGATGGTTATCATTAGCAGGAAGAGTGCAATTAGTTAAGTCAGTCCGACAAGTCATTCCAACATATTATATGTCTTTATATTCTATGCCAAAATCAGTTGAAAAAAGTTTAATCTTTATTATGCGATCCTTTTTATGGTCAGGTTTACATGATAAAAGGAAATTTTCTTTGGTAAAATATAGCAAGTTGTGTGATGACAAAACTAGGGGAGGTCTTGGTTTAAGAGCTCTTACAAAATACAAACTTAGCTCTTAGGGTAAAAGTTATATGGAGATTGTACAAAGAGAGTCAAAGATAATGGGCAATAATTCTTCTAAGTATGTTGATCCCAATGACCCAAGTTTAATATTTACTGCATTCTCTCTTCCAAATGGTTTTGCTCTTTGGAATGGTTTAAAAAAATATATTGATCTTATGATTAAAGTTTTAAGATGGGTGGTGGGAACTGGAGAAAAAAAATCTTTTTGGATGGATACTCGGTGTGATAAAAAACCCTCAAATTAGATCCAGTTTTGAAACCTTGGATGAGATTGCTTCAAGAAAAATAAAATGATAGGGTTTCAAAAAAATTGTACAAGGATCTAGAAGAAATATACAAATGGAAAGAAATTTTTTTTACAAGTATACAAGACATTGATGCTATAAGGCAATTGAGTAGAAAGATAAAAAATGTAATTATTTCGAGGGGTGCCAAGGATAAATTGATTTGGGAGTTGAATAGCTCAGGAGAATACACAACAAGAAGTGGATATAATGTTCAACACCAACATAACAATAATTTCACTAGAATTTGGAGAGATATTTGGGATAGCCCAAGCATTCCTAAAGTCAAAATATTTGTTTGGCTTGTAGGTCATAGAAGAATTATATCTTGGGATAACCTTATGAAAAGGGGTTTTCATGGCCCCTCTAAATGTGTTTTTTGTAATAAGGAGGAGGAGAGTATTGACCATCTCTTAGGACATTGCTCAATTATTTAGAATCTATGGCAATGGATTCTTAATATGTTTGGTAAATGCATGGTGATGAATAGCATAATTGAAAAATGGTTAAAGAAACGAAAGAGCACTTATAAAAGTGAGGCTTTACAAACAATATAGGATATATCAAAAGATACAATACTTTGGACTATATTGTTAGAAAGGAATAGAAGGATATTTAAGGGAAATGAAAGCAGTTTAGAGGTAATGAAAAAGAATATATGTTTAGCTATAGAGGAGTCTAAACCAACCCTATCAACTCACCCAATCCCAAATTTGGAAGCAGAGAGTCTTGATAGATGGAGTCAAGTCATTAAATGGAATTATGATGTTGGGTACAAGAGAAGCAAAAATAAGGTAAAGAATATAAAGTGGAAACCACCAGATGTGGAGTGGGTTAAGTTGAATTTTGATGGAGCATTTAAAGGAAACCCATGACCAACATGAGGAGGAGGAATAATTAGAAATAATAGAGGAGAGATTTTGTCTCATTATTCTTTCAATTGTGGATTTAAGACAAATAATGAAGCAAAAGCTTGGGCAGCTTTAGAAGGATCAAAAATATGTAAAAAAATGAAATGGAGTAGAGTTTGGATGGAAGGTGATTCTCTCATAGTAATAAATGTAATTTTGAGGAAAGCAAAGGCTCCATGGAACATACAAGAGATAATTGTGGAAATTCAAGATCTTGCTAAAGAGTTTGAAGAAATCAAGTTTACACATATATTAAGGGAATGAAACAAATGTGCAGATAAGCTAGCCAATAGAGGGTTTTTGGTTAAGGATCATGAAGTTAACATCTCCTTTCCATGGTTAGAGGAAGTAGAAAGTTTAGTTGAAGCTAATAAAAATTGTTGATTGTCTAGATCAATTAATGATTAATATTTACTTTAATTTTTCCCATTGGTAATATCTATTTTATTTTGTAACAATAATGTGTGTTCATTTAGACTATTTATTATATTTTTTATGGTTGCACTTGTGTTTTATGAAGGAAACTAGCAATCCATATTTGATAAAGCAGACTTTGTTAGTGTGATGTTTTAGAAACATTACTCTACTAAGATGCAAGGCATAGATAGTAGAGGTGAAGTTTTGCCATTGTGAAGGCCACTATAAGAAAATGTCAAGAAAGAAGCTAAATTATGTAGTAATTGTATTCATACAAAGATTTGAAATGATCCAAAAAATGAAAATCAAGAATTCAGATATTTTATGTAACATGGTGTAGGTTTCTAACTATAGCATCTCAATTGAGATGGGAAATGTATCTATTTGTAAACTCTCAAGCTCTAAACAAGAGAGACATAATTTTTTAAGGGTGGGGGACCCGAGTACAACCTATTTTTAACAAGCAAAAAAAAAAAGTTGTTATAGACAAGAAATTTATGTTAGCAAAATAATGGTATGCTCATAGTTTAAACAATTCCAAAACACATGAATCAACTCAATAATCATGCATATATCAAATGAACACTGATATCACATAAATCCCATATAAAGCTTTATTTTTTTAATTATACTAGAGGAATCGGTAACTCGTTACAATTTTCTATGCCTCTTCATGGGTTCAAATCCTACTCCTTGTTGCCACTATAACCTCTAGTTGGGCCGAGTAAACTTTTAATGTAATCGACGACACTGGCATGACACACCTTCTAATACTACAAGGCTTTAGGGATTGGAACCATGGTCTCGGTGCTCCCATAAGAGCGTTTTGACAACTGGACCAGGCCCTTAGACCTATAGAAAGCTTTATTGAAACTACTATAGCAATGCATAAATGCAAAGCTTCTTCAAGTTACATATTACATGGCTTTGTCTTCAATATAAAGATACATGAGACTCTTCACATTACATGACTCTTGACCTTTGCTCTCCTCAAAATCATAGGAGAACTAATTCTTTATATTCCTATCTTACATAATAAATCTTGCATATTACATAAAGACAAAGTCTCTCATGTATGCACATAACTCATAACTCTCATTTACTAACAAGACACCTCACACACCTATTTACATGACACATACTCACACTTAATAACTTAACACATACTATAAAATCAAATATAAAACACACTTCCCAATATAATATTAAAAAATGTACCAAATAATGTAATATCTCCACCATGTTGAGATATATTACATTATTTGGTACATACTAACGTACCTCTATGGTACCTTCATAGTACGTTTGCAAATAGTAGATTAGAGTTGAGTCTATAGTTTAAGGTGTGAGTTATATTTCCCCTTTTATGTAAGTGTGAATGTGCAAGAAATGCACAAGTGTCATGTAAGTGTAAATGTGTAGGAAATGCACAAGTGTCATGTAAGAGAGAATGTGCACAAGTGTCTTGTATATAAGAGTGAAAATATGTAATGTGAGGATGTGCACAAGTATCCTAGATTAGGAGTCCAAGAGTCTTGTAGATATGTCCAAGTGTTGTAGAGTCAAGTGTTGATCTTGTATACAAGTGGTAAGATGAGAAGCCAAGAGTCATAGGAGAGCAATAGTCAAGTATCTAAAGAGTCACATTACTATTTATATATTATGGAGATAATGCTTCATAGGAAAGTAATTCAGTCAAAAATAAAGTATTGATAATTCAAACTTGTAACAGAAATAGAATCAATAAAGCTTGTATGCATTTTGAACAATTAATATTGTAAGTTGTTCTTCATGCATAGTTCATGAATGATTTAGACTATTTACATTCATATTTTAGTATATAAATGAATGTTATTTGATTTATTATAAGCCTTGATATACATATTAATTTGCTCATATATTATTATACTCATTATAATATTATCTTGACCTTTAATATTATGGCTATTTTATATTTGATCCTATGAAATATTTTGCTATATTTTGTGGTAGATAGGCTTAAAAAACCAACAATGGTATCAGAGCTACCACCAAACTCTATCTAGTTTGATAGAGTTCATTTTATTAGCCACCATTATAATTAGCTTTGTCCATTTTGATAAAGTTAATTTAGAGTTTGTCCACTTTAAAGGCAGTGTAGACTTGGACTCTATTTTTTAAAGGTCTTTTTGAGTAGAGCAGGCCAAGGTCTTTCCACTAGGTTGAAGGAAAACCAATAAATACTAAGACTCGACTATATTGAAGATAAGCGCCAACTTAGTAGAAAATTTGGGCATTGATTGATAGATAAAACCAACCCAGAGAGAGTTGGTCATTAAGGGAAGAGCCATCCTGACATTGAATTTGGAAAATTTAAGGATTTGTAGATTAAATATTGAGGCAAAATCAACTCAGAAGATATTTAATCATTCAGGGACATTCAGTGCCACCTTGATATTGATATTGGATTCTCTAGTAAGGAGTAGAATCATATCGAGTTCTTAGGTGCGACCTAAGACCTTGACGATTTCATAAAAGAATTGAGTTGCATAACAAAAGTTTGAGAAAATTCCTATAGAAGATAGAGAAATTTTTTAGCTTTTGAATAACAAAACAAAAAATAGAGAATAGATAAGAAGAAGAATAGCACCAAAGTGCAAAAGAAGAAAAATGGAGTTATCATCCACACAAGATAAATAAACATTAAAGAAGGAGAAAAGAGTGGAGTTATCATCCACATAGATAAAGTGTCATACTAAGAAGAAATCCATAGCAATAGAGATAAAAAGAAGATAGATATATCAATTATGAGAATGATATATTAGTATTCAAGAAGGATAAAGAGGCATACAAATCTTACTTTATATAGCTTCAAGCATTTAGTTGAAAGCTACAAGTAGCCATAAGCAGAAGATTGAAAGAAGGAACAACAAGCTAAAGAAATATTAGCAAGCATTAAGCAAAACAACAAAGAGAAAGAGTTCCCAATAAATACCAATATAAAATATATAGTTTAAATAAGCCAACGTTGCAGTCTAACATGGTCATTCCAATGCAATGATTTGAGAAGCTTGCACATGGAAAAGAGACTAGGAAAAATATAGTAAAGAGCTCGATAAATACTAAATATTCTCCAAGTAAAGTAGATAAGGCCTTATACAAGTAGAGAATAGAAGAAATGATTGGTTTTACCCAAGCATAAGTTAAAGGAGAAAGAGAATTCAACCTCATCTATGCACTACACAAAGAATGAGAGCCAAGTCATTCGATTTGATCTAAATATTGCATAGAGAATGAGAGCAAAGACCATTCAGTCTCATCTCAAGCATTATGCAAGAGACTAGAGCATTCATTCCCATTTAAGTAGAAGCTCTACCTAAGCATAAACCAATAAAAGTGTTACTTGATTCCATCCAAGCGAAGACCAGCAACAACATCGCTTGTACTCCTCCAAACAAATAACAACAATAGTGTCGCTTGGACTCCTCCAAGCGAAGACCAACAACAACGTCGTTTCGACTCTTCCAAGCAAATACCAACAAAAGAACCGATTAGGCCTCTCCAAGTGAAGACCGATAGAAGAACTGCTTGGGCTTCTCCAAGCGAAGACTAGTAGAAGATTCACTTGGGCTTCTCCAAGCGAAGACCAACAATATAACTACTTGGGCTTCTTCGAGCGAATAAAAGCAAAAGAATCACTTGGTCTCCACTAAGCATAGTTTATTCGACCTCCTCATTATCAAGTAAAGGATAACTTAGAATGTGATTGCAACCAATGAATGTCTAAGCGCAGAGTAGTAGTTACAAATAACTATTAGAGTAGGTGTTTAGACTCTAGCTCATGCTCACCTAGATACTTTATTTTTATACTAGTTTAGTTTATTTTTTCTCACCCACTTTATGTGTAGATATATATTTTTATCTTATTTAGATATTATGAGGATATTTGACATTCCTAGGGAGTTACACTCATTGATTACATTTGGAGGGTTGAGATATTTTCTCAACGGATCATATTGTACCTCCCTATTTGTACGATGGATATTGAACCTTATCTCTTTGTTGATCCTATGGTTGTGGTGGATCTTCCTTGCCTATTTAAGCAAGGCTTTTCCATTGTATTCATAATCAATTCTAACATATGATATGATATTATAGTTTTTGTGTTAGCTTCCATTATCTTATTTATGTTTTTTAGTCTCTTTGTTTTGGTTGAAGTGGTGTTCCTTCAACCCTTGATCCTTGTGGTTTGGTTCAATGTTTTGCATTTTTCTATCATTACTTATAACTTAGAAGGTGAAAATTGATTTATTTTTCTCTTCTAATTTTTTGTGAAGAGCTTCTATATCTTTTTTAGCCCTTCATTGCATCTTGGTTGACCCCTTTAACCACGAGGATTGATAAGAAAGGTTCTATTTTTGAAAGTTTTTTGGATATTTTTTGTGGGTTGTTTTAATAGTTGCAGAACCGTCGACGACCCTATTCACCTGACCATAATCAATCCAAAACCGTTGTCAATCACTTTCGACCACCAATGGCCACTGGAGTATACAAAAAAGATTGTATGCAAGTTTTTCTTGCACACAATCCATGAAATATCTGGTTTTCTGCAATATCTGAAGCTACTTATTGCAGATCTGGTTTTCTGAGATTTGTAGCCTATCTTCTTCACTTCTAAGTTCTTTTCAAAGTTCAAACTTAGACCCACATTTAAGTTATTGACAAGGTTTTATAAAAAAAAATAACAACTTTGTAAAATATTTGTTTTGTGAAGTTGTTACTCAATTTTTTTTATAGATATGCAAAATTTTAGTGATTGTAAAAATTAGATCTAATCATATACTCTTTGTAACACCTGAATTATAAAGGCATTTGATTTTTTTGGGGGCTCTTATTTTTGGAAGCATTGAATAAAAATCTTTTGGATGGGGTGTCTTGGTGTCAATTTGAACGCCATATTTATGGATCTTGCATTTCTATTTCTTGTGATTGAAAAATGAGTTTAGGGGAATTTGAGCCACTTAACTCACATAATTATCACATATGGAAGCCATGCATATGACACTTATTTAATCTAAAGGGTTATCAAGATGTAAGAAGAGTTACCTAAAGTTACAAAAGAGTATCATAAGTTTGTTCATGATTGCAAAATGGATGAATGTAAAGGATTAATTGGGATGCATGTGAGTAATAATTTATTGTTTCAACTTAATGATTGTGACACTCCTTTTCAAAATTGGAAGAAGCTTGAGAAGCTATTTTGGCAAGTGGATACTTTGAAAGTTTTACATCTTGATGCTTAACTTAGTGCTCTCAATCTAGATTATTTTCCATCTATGGGTGATTTCCTTACTAAGTTTCAATCCTTGCTCATACTTTTAAAGGGTAGTGGAAAAAATAAAATGGATGAAGAATGTATTTTCATGATCTTGTCAAAACTTAGGGATCCATTCCATATGTTTTCCTTCACATTTTTTGCCAATATGGATTCCATGGGTTCTAATCACAAAATGCCTACTTTTGAGAAGTTTTGTGCCAATATTTTGAGGGAAGAATCCAAAGTTCTTAACTCTAAGCATTACACCTCCTCACATAAGGTATTTGTTGCATCCTCCACTTCCACTTCCAAAGGCAAGGGAAAGTCCAAGTCTAAGTCCCAACCTAATCTTTCCTCTTCTCCTTTATTTCATCAAAAGCTTAAAGAGTCACATCAAAAAGAGTCATCCTCCAAAGAGTCCAATCATAAACCTAAGCAGTTCAAAAGCAATAATAGGTCAAATGTTACTTGTTTATATTATGTAGTCAATGGTCATGTTAACGATAAGTGTTCAAAAAAATTACAAGACTTAGAGGAATCATTTAGGAATAAAATATTATCCTTCACTCCTTCAAAAGATAAGAGCAGGGATTTGAATGCTTTTGGAAAATCATCTAAGGCTATTTCTAAGTATTAGATTTTGGATTTTGGAGCAACTCATCACATGAATTTATCAAGGGATTCATTTGCGACCTTGTGTTCTACTTCTACATCTTGCATTGAGGTTGGATATTCTTCTTCCATTCTAGTTAAGGGAAAAGGTGGCATACAAGTTGATGGTGGGTGCATTAAGAATATTCTTTATGTTCCAAACATTTCCATCAATTTGCTCTTTATGTACCAAATTTATCTTTTTAGGGGAGGTAAAATTGTGTTTTTTACACCTCAAGGAGCTAAGATTAGAGATTTGAGTGACCCACAGTCTATTATTGCATAAGGAGTTGTTGACCATAGATCACATATTTATCACTTTGAGGGTTTTTATTCTTTACTTGGAGGTACTTGTTTTGTGGTCCATGCAAATTCATAAAGCAATATTTGACATGAGAGATTTGACCGTATCATTTATAAATTTTGAAGGATTTAAGCACTCATGATACAACCATTGGATTACCTACGATCTCCTATATTGATGGGATTTATCTAGGTTGTGTACTTGGCAAACAATATCAAGATCCTTTTCCCAAAGGTAAGTCTAAGAGAACTTCTTCCCATCTTGAGTTGGTGCAAAGTGACTTGATGGTTTTTCCCACTCCTTTTTTGGGAGCTAAGTATGCACTCACCTTTATTGATGATTTCTCAAGTTCAAGAGTGAATTTTTTGCCACATTCAAAGTCTTTAAGGATTTTGTTGAGAATCAATCTTCGAGTTGCATCAAGAAGCTTTACACAGATAATAGGGGTACTATTTTAGTAGGGAGTTTTCATATTTTTTGGCCCTTCATGGGATTCTACATCAATAATTTGTACAAGATACACCACAACAGAATGGTGTAGCTGAGAGGAAAAATAGAAGACTCGAGGAAATGGTAAATTATATAATGCACTCAAAATATTTACCTCTTGTTAGTCTCACAATGACACTGAGAGGGGGGTGAATCAGTGTAGCTCTTTAAAACTTAAATCTTCAACACTCAAAGCCAAAACAATGAAAACATAAAACCAAATAAAGCAAGTATAACAAGAGAACATCACACAACACAAGATGTACCGAGGTTCACCGATTTGGCTACATCCTCAAAAATGACTATTTGGACTCCCATCCAAATCTAGCCTTTGCAAAGCACCAAATTTACAATCAATTTACCAACACCCACTGGAAGGAGCACCAACCCCTGATTTATCTGCACCAACAGAAAGGAGCACCAACCCCTGATTTATCTGCACCAACAGAAAGGAGCACCAACCCCTCTACCAAGCACCCACTTGATTTTGATATTGATAATAAAATGACATATATGAATGTCTTCACTAAAACCAGAACCCTCTATGGTCTATAAGCTCAAAATCTAAAACTTTCTATTTCACCCAGTATAACATCCCTCTCTCTGCATTACTCAGAATTTGAATCTTCTCTTCTCAAAAAAAACTGATTGTTCTCTTAGCTCATTCTGCCAATTGCTAAACGCTTTCTAGGTATTGTGCAGCACTTTGTCTATGAACTCCTCTCAAAATTTCAGCCAAAATGGATATCATATGAGAAATTTATGCCCAAAATACTGAAGTGACATTTTTCACCACTCTCCAAAAATCACGGATTTTCACTCTTTATTTTTCTCCACACACACTTCTCTCTTCACAAAATAAAGTCCCCACTTTTCAATAAAATCCCTTGTCACTTAAAAGCACACACTTGCATTATTTTTCCCTTTTCAATTTTTAAAAATATTTTCTTTAATGAAGCTTCTTAAAACAATATAACTTCTTTTTTTTATTTTGAGAAGGCATTTCGTCAAACACGTCACATGCAAAGAATTGACACCTTACTCGTTCTCTTACTTCGGAGCCACGTGACACCTCAAACCAAAAATGAAAGATGCTCTATTTGATGCCTTGAAGGTGTAACAACACTGAAACCGAAACTCTAGCGACTCTGCAAGGTCGAAACGGCCAACTGAAGGATTTTGCACAAGTGGAACAAATTGACATAAAAGTGACCTGTACCATTTTTGCAACAATCATAACTCTCACCTCGTAACTCTGTTTTCTCTAAAATTTGAAACGTAGAATATCTGCAATGCTGAATACATCCAGTATAAATATCACTACATAAATCCTTACGGTTCACCTGTACCACCTCCATGAAAACTACTATTGACACACTTTTTCCAAAAAGAGCATTTTTGTGACAGTCTTGCAACGCTTGTAACATTCGCCTCGTTTCTCCATTTTGGTGGAAATTTGGAACACATGTTCTTGAAGATAACGACCACCTCCAGTTCAAATTTTGCTATCAAATTCTTCTCGGTTTGCTCGTAATGCTTCTGACAAAACTGCCCTTTTTGGCCTGTACAACCACTTGCCAAATCATCCGCCAAGATACCGAAAATGTCACCGATCAATCCAAACACTATGCTGACACCTCCAACATTATTCTGGACTATTTCCTGACATGTTGGCATGTTCCAAACTGATCCATCCTATCCAAATATACCCGTGATGACTTTTGCAAATTTTTGACAACTTCTTGACGATTTTTTCAACTTTTGCAAATTTGCATGAACAACCTGTAACAACTTCACCCGAACATCAAAAACATCCTCATAAGCATTGAAAATCACTGTACATACTCCAAAAAACCTCTGAAAAACTATCCACTACATCAACCTATCCATATGAGTGTGTTGACAACAATGACAATACTATCGTTGCACCTTGCTCAACAATCTCCCCCTTTGGAATTGTTGGCAACACATGCACAATTTCTTGTAACTCTTCTCCCCCTTTGACAACAAGACCAAAGGGCTACTACAAACTCCCCCTGAGTCCATGCACAACATTCTTAGGCAAAAATTATTACACTTAGCAAAAATCACAAACATGAGCAAAAAGATAAACAAATACACAAATGCTCCCCCTGAGAATGTGGCCCCAATAGCTAGTCAATTCTTGGGAAGTGTGACCACTCCCAATTTCTTGTGAAGGTACTCAAAGACTTCCTTGGGCAATGGTTTGGTGAAGATATCCGCTACTTGCTCTATTGTTGGAACAAAATCCAACTTAACCTCACCTTTCGCAACTTTCTCCTTCAAAAAATGATACCGGATAGCAATATGTTTTGTGCGAGAATGCATAACCGGATTCTTTGAGATGTTAATGGCATTGGTGTTATCACACTTAACTAAAATTGGCTCACTAAAATTAATGCCAAGATCCTTCAAAGTTTGTTTCATCCATAACACCTACGTACAACACGTTGTCATTGCAATGTATTCTGCCTCTATTATGGATAAGGAGACTGACTCCTGTTTCTTATTGTGCCACGTGACCAACCTATCTCCAAGATAGAATGCACCTCCATTAGTACTCTTCCTATCATCTACACATCCTACCCAATCTGCATCTGAATACGCAATAAGGGTGAAGTCCTTACCTTTCGGATACCATAACCCATACTCCATAGTACCCTTGAGGTACCGAAGAATCCTCTTCACTATTGTCACATGAGTCTCCTTGGGACTAGCCTAAAATCATGCTACCATGCATACTTCCTACAAAATATCTGGTCTAGTAGCTGTCAAGTACAATAAGCTCCCAATCATAGATCTATACATAGTTTGATCAACATGTGGAGATTTGTCATCCTTGCTCAACTTGCAACTTGTCATCATGGGAGTGCTAACTGGCTTACAATCCTCCATTGTGAACTTTTTAGCATCTCTTTCACATATTTAATTTGAGAAATAAATATGCCCTTCTCCTTTTGATTAACTTGCAATCCGAGGAAATACAAAAGTTCACCAATCATTGACATTTCAAATTCTTTCTACATCTTATTTGCTAAATCTTTACACAACTCATCTTTGTTGCTGCCAAATATGATATCATCTACGTATACAACAAGAACAATATGATGACCATTTTCTATTTTGACATACAAATTACTATCCACCATACCTTTCTTGAACCCTTGTTGAGTAAGATAATTGTCTAGCCTTGCATACCATGCTCGGGGTGCCTATTTTAAGCCATATAACGCTTTCTTCAACTTGCAAACCAAGTTGGGATCATCACCAAGCTGGAAACCATCTGGCTGCTCAATATAAACCTCTTCTTCAAGTTTCCCATTCAAAAATGCTGATTTCACATCCATTTGATAAACTTTGAAATTCTTGTAAACTACTAAAGCCAGAAACATTCTAATTGCCTCTAGTCTGGCCACAGGTGCAAAGGTTTCCTCAAAGTCAATACCTTCAACTTGTGCATAGCCTTTGCATACCAATCTTGCTTTGTTCCTGACTACCTGTCCGTCTTCATTCAATTTGTTTCGAAAGACCCATTTAGTACCGATTACATTTTTATTTGCGGGTCTTGGTACTAACTCCCAAGTCTTGTTTTTCTCGATCTGATCTAATTCTTCATTTATTGCCTTTACCCAACTTTCATATTTGCTTGCGTCAACAACATTTTTGGGCTCAATGCTGGATAATAAAGAGTAGTTACTTACTAATCTTCTTCTTGTCTGAACACCAACTGTGGGGTCTCCAATTATTTGCTCTCTAGGATGATCTTTCTGCCAGCTGCCTATTTTGAATTTCTTGTTTTCTTCCACTTTTGAATCACTGTTTGAATCCTCTGAGTCAATTTTTGGTTTCTTTTCCATTTCCTTTTCCTCATCTCCTTCAATGACCTCTTCATAAATTGGGTAGTTCTCTTCATAGCTAATTACTCATTCCCTTCCTTCATCAACTTTAACATCGACACTATCCACAATTTTCCTTAGCCTCTTGTTGTAGCATTTGTAAGCTTTGCTTTTTGATGAATAGCCAAGAAAAATACCTTCATCCGCTCTATCTTCAAACTTACCAAGGTTTTCTTTAGTTCTTTTGATGTAACACTTGCTGCCAAAAACTTTAAAGTATCTTGTTGTTGCCTTTTTACCGAACCACAACTCATAAGGAGTTTTGCTTTCATGCATCCTCAACATGCACCTATTTTGGATGTATACCACAGTATGGACTGCCTCTTTCCAAAATATATCTGCTACTTTGCTCTCAATCAACATAGTCTATGCCATTTCCTGCATTGTCCTATTCTTTCTTTCTACCACACCATTCTATTGAGGTGTCCTGGCTACTGAAAATTATCTCCTAATGCCATATTTTTCACAATACTCTATGAAATCCTCTAAAATGAACTCTCCTCCTCTATCTGACCTTAAACATTTAATCATTTTTCTTATTTGATTCTCAACTTGGTTTTTGAAAACCTTGAACATCTCAAAAGCTTCTGATTTATGCTTCAAAAATAGTACCCATGTCATCCTGGAATAGTCATCTATACACAACATGAAATATTTGTCACCGTTTATGCTTTGCATTCTCATGGGTCCACATAAATCAGTATGTACTAGTTCCAAAGGTTTGCTTGTGTAGTACTCTTTTGTTTTAAATGAGACTCTAGTTTGCTTCCCCTTTTGACATGAAGCACAAATGCTATTTGATGGTTTGCCAATGGTGGGAATATCTCTCACTGCTTTCTTTGAGCTGATTTTTACTAGATTGTCAAAACTGATATGACCGAGCCTCTTGTGCCACAACCAATTCTCTTCTTCCTATCCAATCAAGCAAGCTCCTTCTGAAGTCTCTGAGAGAGTGTACAGGTTGCCAGATGTCCTTGATCCAGTTGCTATCAACTTCCCATTGTTTGCCTTTATGACTTCACAACCTTGCTTCTTAAAGATCACTTCATGACCTCTATCACAAATCTGACTTACGCTCAACAAGTTATGCTTCAGACCAACCACAAACAAGACTTCTTTTGACCTGATTTTTCCATCACTAATCTTAACTGAACCTCTGCCAACTATCTTAGCTCCATCATTGTTTCCAAACTTTACTGAACCACCTTCATATTGCTGCAACTTCTCAAATTTTTGTTTGTCACCTGTCATATGACTGGAGCATCCACTATCAAGTATCCATGGTGCGGATTTATTCTACGCTTTAAATGTCATCTGTACGATCAAGGATTCCTTTTCTTCCTTAGGTCACTCTTTTTCTTTCCACTCAGGTTTGATTACAATTTTGGGCTCTTGTTTTGGCTTTTCTTTTTCAGTAGCTTGTGCATGTTTTTCGAGAAATTTTCTATTTTGTCTTATTCCATTTGGCTGAAATTTTCTTCCCTGAAATTGATTTGATGCAAATGTACTTCGACAATTTCTTGCAATATGCCCAAAATTATGACAGTTATAACATTCTACTGCATAATCCATCAAAGGTGAAAAAGCATTTCTATTGGTAAAATTCCTTGGTCCTACATTATACTTGCAATCTGAGATCTTATGTCCATAACCATTGCATTTAAAATAGTAACCAGAAAAGAGATGATTGAACCTGGGTGGTGGTCTTTGCCATGTTGTCGTAGGAGCCATAAATCTTCTTCTTCTTTGATGTGTGACATTGGTGAAGCCATCATTGTCAATTCTCCTTTCGTGCCTTGCATTATTGCTTTCCTTTGCATGATTCATTTTTGCTTGATCAACCTGTTTCTTCTCTTCATTCTTTGTGGATTCTTCATTTATGGCCTTTGATCCATTTGATGATTCTCCTTCATCAAAACCCAAACCAAATTTGATGCCTGTAGTCTTTTGGTTATTTATGATCTTATCCAGCTTCATAGAACTTTCTTCACGTTTGTGATAACAACTAATTTTCTGATTCATCTCTTCTAGTTGCATTCTTAAACCAACAATCTCTTCTTCTAGCTTGTTGCAATAATCTATTTTCATGGTTATTTGCACTTCGAGATCTTCGAAGATTTTCTTGGATTCTTCTATCTGTACTTTCAAATTTGTTATGATTTCATTTGCATCCTCAAGCTTTCTTGAAATTTTCTTATTCTTTTTTCTTTCTATCTTCAATTCATCTAGAGCTGCAATTAGTTCCTCTTCCAAATTCACTTCTGCATCAATTTCTTCTTCATCACATTCCTATTCTTTTTCTAGTTTTTCTTCTTTGAGTGCCATGAAAAGAGCTTCACCTGTTTCCTTTTTAGAATCCTCACTGGAGCTATCTTCTGATGAACTGACATTCTTGGAGATGAAACTTTTCTTCTTGAAGTTGCCTTTTCTAAAATTTGTTTTTTTCTTCCAGTCACTTCTTTCTTCGTGTGATCCTTCATCACTTATGTTCTTCTCATTAAGTGGACATTTAGCTGCAAAATGCCCAATGCCTCCATAGTTGAAACATTTAAATGGTAACTTTCCTCTGTATTTTCCTTTTCCCCTTTTTAGTTTTTGAACAAAGTTTGCTTCCATTTCATCTGATGTCTCTTCTTCCTCGGATTCTTGTTTTGCTTTCATATTTTTATGGGCTTTAAAAGTAGCTTCTCTATCTGTGGGTTTAGATTTTCCTATTCTCATCTCATATGCAGTCAAAGAACCATGCATCTCATCCATACTAAAATAATTTAGATCTTTAGCTTCTTCTATAGCTAAAACTTTAGAATCAAATATTTGGGGAAGGGATCTTAATACCTTTTTCACGATGACAGAATCTTTGATTTCCTCGTCGAGTCCTCTAATCGCATTAATGACTTCATTAACTCTCAGCATATATGCCTCTATATTCTCATCGTCATTCATATTTAATACTTCGAACTGAGCTCGATGTGTTTGTAACTTGGCCTCCTTGATCTTAACGTCTCCTTCATGAATGCTCTTCAGTTTGTCCCATATTTCCTTTATCATTTTACAACCCATAATCTTTACCAGTTCGTTGTCCACTAATCCACACATGATAGCATTCTTTGCTTTTGAGTCATTCTCAAACAGTTTCTTACCGACAACATCGGTTGGAGAAGTGGTGGGTATTGTGTATCCACTATCTACTGAATCCCAAATGTCGTATCCCAAAGCACAAAGATATGTCTGCATCCTGAGTCTCCAAAATGCGTAATTAGTTCCATCAAACAATGGTGCTTTGTTTGATGAGAAGCCTTCACCACCTGCCATTGTGTCACTTCCAAGATCACCCTAGCCGGTTAAGCCTATTCAGGAACCTCGCTCTGATACCAATTGTTAGTCTCACAATGACACTAAGAGGGGGGTGAATCAGTGTAGCTCTTTAAAACTTAAATCTTCAACACTCAAAGCCAAAACAATGAAAACATAAAACCAAATAAAGCAAGTATAACAAGAGAACATCACACAACACAAGATGTACCGAGGTTCACCGATTTGGCTACATCCCAAAAATGACTATTTGGACTCCCATCCAAATCCAGCCTTTGCAAAGCACCAAATTTACAATCAATTTACCAGCACCCACTAGAAGGAGCACCAACCCCTGATTTATCTGCACCAACAGAAAGGAGCACCAACCCCTGATTTATCTGCACCAACAGAAAGGAGCACCAACCCCTCTACCAAGCACCCACTTGATTTTGATATTGATAATAAAATGACATATATGAATGTCTTCACTAAAACCAGAACCCTCTATGGTCTGTAAGCTCAAAATCTAAAACTTTCTATTTCACCCAATATAACATCCCTCTCTCTGCATTACTCAAAATTTGAATCTTCTCTTCTCACAAAAAAATTGATTGTTCTCTTAGCTCATTCTACCAATTGCTAAACGCTTTATAGGTATTGTGCAACACTTTGTCTACGAACTCCTCTCAAAATTTCAGCCAAAATGGATATCATATGAGAAATTTATGCCCAAAATACTGAAGTGACATTTTTCACCACTCTCCAAAAATCACGGATTTTCACTCTTTATTTTTCTCCACACACACTTCTCTCTTCACAAAATAAAGTCCCCACTTTTCAATAAAATCCCTTGTCACTTAAAAAGCACACACTTGCATTCTTTTTCCCTTTTCAATTTTAAAAATATTTTCTTTAATGAAGCTTCTTAAAACAATATAACTTCCTTTTTTTATTTTGAGAAGGCATTTCGTCAAACACGTCACATGCAAAGAATTGACACCTTACTCGTTCTCTTACTTGGAGCCACGTGACACCTCAAACCAAAAATGAAAGATGCTCTATTTGATGCCTTGAAGGTGTAACAACACTGAAACCGAAACTCGGCGACTCTGCAAGGTCGAAACGGCCAACTGAAGGATTTTGCACAAGTGGAACAAATTGACATAAAAGTGACCTGTACCATTTTTGCAACAATCATAACTCTCACCTCGTAACTCTGTTTTCTCTAAAATTTGAAATGTAGAATATCTACAATTCTGAATACATCCAGTCTGAATATCACTATATAACTCCTTACGGTTCACCTGTACCACCTCCACAAAACTACTTCTGACACACTTTTTCCAAAAAGAGCATTTTTGTGACAGTCTTGCAATGCTTGTAACATTCGCCTCGTTTCTCCATTTTGGTGGAAATTTGGAACACATGTTCTTGAAGATAATGACCACCTCCAGTTCAAATTTTTCTATCAAATTCTTCTCGGTTTGCTCGTAGTGCTTCTGACAAAACTGCCCTTTTTGGCCTGTACAACCACTTGCCAAATCATCCGCCAAGATACCGAAAATGTCACCGATCAATCCAAACACTATGCTGACACCTCCAACGCTGTTATGGACTATTTCTTGACATGCTGGCATGTTCCAAACTGATCCATCCTATCCAACTGTGCCCGTGATGACTTTTGCAATTTTTTGACAACTTCTTGATTTTTTCAACTTTTGCAAATTTGCATGAACAACCTGTAACAACTTCACCCGAACATCAAAAACATCCTCATAAGCATTGAACATCATTGTACATACTCTGAAAAACCTCCGAATAACTGTCCACTGCATCAACCTGTCCATCTGAGTGTGTTGACAACAATGACAATATTGTCGTTGCACCTTGCTCAACAATCTCCCCCTTTGGAATTGTTGGCAACACATGCACAATTTCCTATAACTCTTCTCCCCCTTTGACAACAAGACCAAAGGGCTGCTACAAACTCCCCCTGAGTCCATGCACAACATTCTCAGGCAAAAATTATTACACTTAGCAAAAATCACAAACATGAGCAAAAAGATAAACAAATACACAAATGCTCCCCTTGAGAATGTGGCCCCAATAGCTAGTCAATTCTTGGGAAGTGTGACCACTCCCAATTTCTTGTGAAGGTACTCAAAGACTTCCTTGGGCAATGGTTTGGTGAAGATATCCGCTACTTGCTCTATTGTTGGAACAAAATCCAACTTAACCTCACCTTCCGCAACTTTCTCCTTCAAAAAATGATACCGGATAGCAATATGTTTTGTGCGAGAATGCATAACCAGATTCTTTGAGATGTTAATGGCACTGGTGTTATCACACTTAACTAAAATTGGCTCACTAAAATTAATGCCAAGATCCTTCAGAGTTTGTTTCATCCATAACACCTACGTACAACACGTTGTCGCTGCAATGTATTCTGCCTCTGCTGTGGATAAGGAGACTGACTCATATTTCTTACTATGCCACGCGACCAACCTGTCTCCAAGATAGAATGCACCTCCACTGGTACTCTTCCTGTCATCTACACATCCTGCCCAATCTGCATCTGAATACGCAATAAGGGTGAAGTCCTTACCTTTCGGATACCATAACCCATACTCCATAGTACCCTTGAGGTACCGAAGAATCCTCTTCACTACTGTCACATGAGTCTCCTTGGGACTAGCCTAAAATCATGCTACCATGCATACTGCCTACAAAATATCTGGTCTGGTAGCTGTCAAGTACAGTAAGCTCCCAATCATAGATCTATACATAGTTTGATCAACATGTGGAGATTTGTCATCCTTGCTCAACTTGCAACCTGTCATCATGGGAGTGCTAACTGGCTTACAATCCTCCATTGTGAACTTTTTCAGCATCTCTTTCACATATTTAATTTGAGAAATAAATATGCCCTTCTCCTTTTGATTAACTTGCAATCCGAGGAAATACGAAAGTTCACCAATCATTGACATTTCAAATTCTTTCTGCATCTTATTTGCTAAATCTTTACACAACTCATCTTTGCTGCTGCCAAATATGATATCATCTACGTATACAACAAGAACAATATGATGACCATTTTCTATTTTGACATACAAATTACTATCCACCATACCTTTCTTGAACCCTTGTTGAGTAAGATAATTGTCTAGCCTTGCATACCATGCTCGGGGTGCCTGTTTTAAGCCATATAACGCTTTCTTCAACTTGCAAACCAAGTTGGGATCATCACCAAGCTGGAAACCATCTGGCTGCTCAATATAAACCTCTTCTTCAAGTTTCCCATTCAAAAATGCTGATTTCACATCCATTTGATAAACTTTGAAATTCTTGTAAACTGCTAAAGCCAGAAACATTCTAATTGCCTCTAGTCTGGCCACAGGTGCAAAGGTTTCCTCAAAGTCAATACCTTCAACTTGTGCATAGCCTTTGCATACCAATCTTGCTTTGTTCCTGACTACCTGTCCATCTTCATTCAATTTGTTTCGAAAGACCCATTTAGTACCGATTACATTTTTATTTGCGGGTCTTGGTACTAACTCCCAAGTCTTGTTTTTCTCGATCTGATCTAATTCTTCATTTATTGCCTTTACCCAACTTTCATCTTTGCTTGCGTCAACAACATTTTTGGGCTCAATGTTGGATAATAAAGAGTAGTTACTTACTAATCTTCTTCTTGTCTGAACACCAACTGTGGGGTCTCCAATTATTTGCTCTCTAGGATGATCTTTTTGCTAGCTGCCTGTTTTGAATTTCTTGTTTTCTTCCACTTCGAAATCACTGTTTGAATCCTCTGAGTCAATTTTTGGTTTCTTTTTCGTTTCCTTTTCCTCATCTCCTTCAATGACCTCTTCATAAATTGGGTAGTTCTCTTCATAGCTAATTACTCGTTCCCTTCCTTCATCAACTTTAACATCGACACTATCCACAATTTTCCTTAGCCTCTTGTTGTAGCATTTGTAAGCTTTGCTTTTTGATGAATAGCCAAGAAAAATACCTTCATCCGCTCTATCTTCAAACTTACCAAGGTTTTCTTCAGTTCTTTTGATGTAACACTTGCTGCCAAAAACTTTAAAGTATCTTGTTGTTGCCTTTTTACCGAACCACAACTCATAAGGAGTTTTGCTTTCATGCGTCCTCAACATGCACCTATTTTGGATGTATACCACAGTATGGACTGCCTCTTTCCAAAATATGTCTGCTACTTTGCTCTCAATCAACATAGTCCGTGCCATTTCCTACACTGTCCTGTTCTTTCTTTCTACCACACCATTCTGTTGAGGTGTCTTGGCTGTTGAAAACTGTCTCCTAATGCCATATTTTTCACAATACTCTATGAAATCCTCTGAAATGAACTCTCCTCCTCTATCTGACCTTAAACATTTAATCATTTTTCCTGTTTGATTCTCAACTTGGTTTTTGAAAACCTTGAACATCTCAAAAGCTTCTGATTTATGCTTCAAAAATAGTACCCATGTCATCCTGGAATAGTCATCTATACACAACATGAAATATTTGTCACCATTTATGCTTTGCGTTCTCATGGGTCCACATAAATCAGTATGTACTAGTTCCAAAGGTTTGCTTGTGTAGTACTCTTTTGTTTTAAATGAGACTCTAGTTTGCTTCCCCTTTTGACATGAAGCACAAATGCTATTTGATGGTTTTCCAATGGTGGGAATATCTCTCACTACTTTCTTTGAGCTGATTTTTACTAGATTGTCAAAACTGATATGACCGAGCCTCTTGTGCCACAACCAATTCTCTTCTTCCTATCCAATCAAGCAAGCTCCTTCTGAAGTCTCTGAGAGAGTGTACAGGTTGCCGGATGTCCTTGATCCAGTTGCTATCAACTTCCCATTGTTTGCCTTTCTGACTTCACAACCTTGCTTCTTAAAGATCACTTCATGACCTCTATCACAAATCTGACTTACGCTCAACAAGTTATGCTTCAGACCAACCACAAACAAGACTTCTTTTGACCTGATTTTTCTATCACTAATCTTAACTGAACCTTTGCCAACTATCTTAGCTCCATCATTGTTTCCAAACTTTACTGAACCACCTTCATATTGCTGCAACTTCTCAAATTTTTGTTTGTCACCTGTCATATGACTGGAGCATCCACTATCAAGTATCCATGGTGCAGATTTATTCTGTGCTTTAAATGTCGTCTGTACGATCAAGGATTCCTTTTCTTCCTTAGGTCGCTCTTTTTCTTTCCACTCAGGTTTGATTACAATTTTGGGCTCTTGTTTTGGCTTTTCTTTTTCAGTAGCTTGTGCATGTTTTTTGGGAAATTTTCTATTTTGTCTTATTCCATTTGGCTGAAATTTTCTTCCCTGAAATTGATTTGATGCAAATGTACTTCGACAATTTCTTGCAATATGCCCAAAATTATGACAGTTATAACATTCTACTGCATAATCCATCAAAGGTGAAAAAACATTTCTATTGGTAAAATTCCTTGGTCCTACATTATACTTGCAATCTGAGATCTTATGTCCATAACCATTGCATTTAAAATAGTAACCAGAAAAGAGATGATTGAACCTGGGTGGTGGTCTTTGCCATGTTGTCGTAGGAGCCATAAATCTTCTTCTTCTTTGATGTGTGACATTGGTGAAGCCATCATTGTCAATTCTCCTTTCGTGCCTTGCATTATTGCTTTCCTTTGCATGATTCATTTTTGCTTGATCAACCTTTTTCTTCTCTTCATTCTTTGTGGATTCTTCATTTATGGCCTTTGATCCATTTGATGATTCTCCTTCATCAAAACCCAAACCAAATTTGATGCCTGTAGTCTTTTGGTTATTTATGATCTTATCCGGCTTCATAGAACTTTCTTCACGTTTGTGATAACAACTAATTTTCTGATTCATCTCTTCTAGTTGCATTCTTAAACCAACAATATCTTCTTCTAGCTTGCTGCAATAATCTATTTTCATGGTTATTTGCACTTCGAGATCTTTGAATATTTTCTTGGATTCTTCTATCTGTACTTTCAAATTTGTTATGATTTCATTTGCATCCTCAAGCTTTCTTGAAATTTTCTTATTCTTTTTTCTTTCTATCTTCAATTCATCTAGAGCTGCAATTAGTTCCTCTTCCAAATTCACTTATGCATCAATTTCTTCTTCATCACATTCCTGTTCTTTTTCTAGTTTTTCTTCTTTGAGTGCCATGAAAAGAGCTTCACCTGTTTCCTTTTCAGAATCCTCACTGGAGCTATCTTCTGATGAACTGACATTCTTGGAGATGAAACTTTTCTTCTTGAAGTTGCCTTTTCTGAAATTTTTTTTTTCTTCCAGTCACTTCTTTCTTGGTGCGATCCTTCATCACTTTTGTTCTTCTCATTAAGTGGACATTTAGCTGCAAAATGCCCAATGCCTCCACAATTGAAACATTTAAACGGTAACTTTCCTTTGTATTTTCCTTTTCCCCTTTTTAGTTTTCGAACAAAGTTTGCTTCCATTTCATCTGATGTCTCTTCTTCCTCGGATTCTTGTTTTGCTTTCATATTTTTATGGGCTTTAAAAGCAACTTCTCTGTCTGTGGGTTTAGATTTTCCTATTCTCATCTCATATGCAGTCAAAGAACCATGCATCTCATCCATACTAAAAGAATTTAGATCTTTAGCTTCTTCTATAGCTGAAACTTTAGAATCAAATCTTTGGGGAAGGGATCTTAATACCATTTTCACGATGACAGAATCTTTGATTTCCTCGTCGAGTCCTCTAATCGCATTAATGACTTCATTAACTCTCAGCATATATGCCTCTATATTCTCATCGTCATTCATATTTAATACTTCGAACTGAGCTCGATGTGTTTGTAACTTGGCCTCCTTGATCTTAATGTCTCCTTCATGAATGCTCTTTAGTTTGTCCCATATTTCCTTTATCGTTTTACAACCCATAATCTTTACCAGTTCATTGTCCACTAATCCACACATGATAGCATTCTTTGCTTTTGAGTCATTCTCAAATAGTTTCTTACCGACAACATCGGTTGGAGAAGTGGTGGGTATTGTGTATCCACTATCTACTGAATCCCAAATGTCGTATCCCAAAGCACAAAGATATGTCTGCATCCTGAGTCTCCAAAATGCGTAATTAGTTTCATCAAACAATGGTGCTTTGTTTGATGAGAAGCCTTCACCACCTGCCATTGTGTCACTTCCAAGATCACCCTAGCCAGTTAAGCTTGTTCAGGAACCTCACTTTGATACCAATTGTTAGTCTCACAATGACACTGAGAGGGGGGTGAATCAGTGTAGCTCTTTTAAAACTTAAATCTTCAACACTCAAAGCCAAAACAATGAAAACTTAAAACCAAATAAAGAAAGTATAACAAGAGAACATCACACAACACAAGATGTACCGAGGTTCACCGATTTGGCTACATCCTCAAAATGACTGTTTGGACTCCCATCCAAATCCAGCCTTTGCAAAGCACCAAATTTACAATCAATTACCAACACCCACTAGAAGGAGCACCAACCCCTGATTTATCTACACCAACAGAAAGGAGCACCAACCCCTCTACCAAGCACCCACTTGATTTTGATATTGATAATAAAATGACATATATGAACCCTAAAACCAAAACCCCCTGTTTTAAAACACAAAAAAAAAAATTTTACTTCCACCCCCCAACCGAATGAATCTTCTCTTCTCACCAAAAAAATTGATTGTTCTCTTAGCTCGTTTTGTCAATTGCTAAACTCTTTTCTGGGTATTGTGCAGAACTTTATCTGTGACCTCCTCTAAAAATTTTAGCCAAAATTTATATCATATGAGAAAGTTATGCCCAAAATACTAAAGTGACGTTTTTCACCTTTTTCCAAAAATCACGGATTTTCACTCTTTATTTTTCTCCACACACTCTTCTCTCTTCACAAAATAGAGTCCCCTCTTTTCAATAAAACCCTTCTCACTTAAAATGCACACACTTGCATTCTTTTTCCCTTTTCACTTTTTCAAAAATATTTTCTTTAATGAAGCTTCTTAAAATAATATAACTCCCTTTTTTTATTTTGAGAAGGCATTTCGTCAAACACGTCACATGCAAAGAATTGACACCTTACTCGTTCTCTTACTTCGGAGCCACGTGACACCTCAAACCAAAAACGAAAGATGCTCTATTTGATGCCTTGAAGGTGTAACAACACTGAAACCGAAACTCTGGCGACTCTTCAAGGTCGAAACGGCCAACTAAAGGATTTTGCACAAGTGGAACAAATTGACATAAAAGTGACATGTACCATTTTTGCAAAAATCATAACTCTCACCTCGTAACTCTATTTTCTCTGAAATTTGAAACGTAGAATATTTACAACACTAAATACGTCCAAAACAAAAATCACTACCTAAATCCTTACGGTTTGCCTGTACCACTTCCACAAAACTGCTCCCGACACACTTTTTCAAAAAGAGCGTTTTTGTGACAGTCTTGCAACGCTTGTAAAATTCGCCTCGTTTCTCCGTTTTGGTTGAAATTTGGAAGACATGTTCTTGAAGATAACAACCACCTCCAGTTCAAATTTTTCTATCAAATTCTTCAATGACGACTTTTACAAATTGATCCATCCTATCCAACTGTGCCTGTGATGACTTTTACAAATTTTTGACAACTTCTTGACGATTTTTTCAACTTTTGTAAATTTGCACGAATAACCTGTAATAACTTTTCTCGAACATAAAAAATATCCTCATAAGAATTGAACATCACTGTACATACTCCGAATAACCTTCAAACAACTGTCCATTGCATCAACTTGTCCATCTAAGTGTGTTGACAACAATGACAATATTGTTGTTGCACCTTGCTCAACACCTCATAAGTTTTGGGTTGAGGTAGCCAATTGGGTTACATTCAAAATTGCACACCTCATCGAGTTATTGATCAGATGACTCTAGAGGAGGCTTGGACAGGGACCAAGCCCGATGTTTCTCATTTTTAAGTTTTTGGGAGTCAAGCATGGGCTCATGTTCCAAAAAAGAAAAGGATAACTTTGGATAGAAAGAGCAAGCCACTCATTTTTGTTGGCTATTGTGAGGATATAAGGGCTTATAGATTACTGGATACAGATACACACAAAGTTCATTTTTGAACTCATCAAGTTTTATGAGCATTATTCTCCAATTGAGCCCACTCTTTCTACTTCTTCTCCATCCTCATCTACTTTTCACTTTGAAGATGGTTGTTTTGATGATGATCATAGTGAGGATGAGGATATTGTTGAGATAGTTATAGAGGTTCCTGCACATGTTGCCTCCATGCCTATATGGGCTTGGACTATAGTTGAGGAGGAAACACCTTTCATTAAAGGTCTCCCACCTTCAAAGCGTACTTATACTTTCGATACGGGTCTTCTTTGTCAGTTTTTGTTGATCAATAGAGGTTTGATGAGGTCCATGGCATTTGGAAGTGGGATGATGTCATGGATGATGAGTATTCTTTCTTAATGAAGAATCATATGAACTTCATTCAATAGCTTATCCAAGATGTAGTGATCAACTTGGACTACATTCCCACTCATCAACAGATTATCGACATCTTCACTAAACCCTTCCATCTCCTCATTTTCATTTATTGTGAGATATGCTTGGGGTGAAGGAAGTTGTCCTTGGGGGTGTGGATGAGTTCACCTTCATTTTTTCTTCTTCTCTCTTTCTAGCTAGATGGTTTTCCCCATGTGGTTTTTCTCCTTCTGGTTCGAGAGCTTTTGGATATACATTGTACATGAGTACTTGATTAGACCTTGTTTTTGAGACTCATACTGTGTATATGACACTTCTTTTTGACCCCTAGCTTCGCTTGAGAAGGGGTGTTAGAGTAGGTGTTTAGACTCTAGCTCATGCTTACCTAGGTAATTTATTTTTAACTTAGTTTAGTTTAGTTTCCCCACCCACTTTATGTGTGGATATTTATTTTTATCTTATTTGGATATTATGAGGATATTTGGCATTCCTAGGGAGTTACACTCATTGATTACATTTGAAGGGTTGAGATATTTTCTCCATGGATCATATTGTACCTTCATGTTTGTATAGTGGATATTGATCCTTATCTCTTTGTTGATCCTACGATTGTGGTGGATCTTCCTTGCCTATTTAAGCAAGGCTTCTCCATTGTATTCATAATCAATTCTGACATATGATATGATATTGCAGTTTTTGTGTTAGCTTCCATTATCTTGTTTCAGTTTTTTAGTCTCTCTTTTTTGGTTAATATGGTGTTGCTTTAATCCCTTGATCCTTGTGGCTTGGTTCGATGTTTTACATTTTTCCAACGTTCCTTTCAACAAAAATGAAGGGAAGCATACAAAATTAGGTTTTCAACATCAATGTTGGATAGGCATTCATGCAAGAAGAGAAATATTTGTGAAGCATGTAGTGCTAACACTACAACAAGATTTGTTTCGTCATAGGTAATGTTTCTTAACGTACATAATATTTCCAACGTTTAATTATTGGAAGGAAATAAATCATATTTAATGTTTTTGAAAAACTAAAGGGGAGTGATAAGGATTAAATTTGATAATTAAAGTTTTTCAAAAATTAATTATTGGTGTGGAGTAATAAGGTTATAATAAATTAATATTTTTGAAAGTTAGAAGTTGGAGTTATAATGATTATTAAGTTCTTTATAAAAGTAAGGTTTTTAATTTCAATATTTTTGAAAATTATTTGAATTAGATTATTAGTGAAGTTTTTCAAAGGTTAGAGGAAGTTTTTTTATTTAGAAGTTTTTGAAGAAATGGAAATTTTGCAAATTCAATTTTGGGAGTTAAATGGTTTTCAACATCTAAAGGATTAGAAAACAAAAATTTGTAAATTTCATATTTAAGTTATTTTTAAATTTGGGAGTTATAAGGTTTACTACCTCAAAGGAAATAAAGCATTATATATCATGGAAGAAATTATTAAAAATGCATTCAATGAAGATAGTGAAGAAATAGTGAACAAGTTAAAGCTTTATTTTCAAAATTTGGTAGATGATCTTGATAAAAAGAAGAAAATAACAAGATCACTAAATACTCTTGAGAACTCAAAATTAGATCTTGTTACTACTAAATCTTAATCTGAAAGTACATAAAAAATAGATTATATCACATAATCCATATTTGCTCAAAAGGTCACAAGCTATCAAAACTTGTATATAAAGTAGTATTGGTTGTACATAAATGGTTATATTTCTTTATCAAAAAGACAAAAAGAAGCACTAACAAGGAAGCATAAAATGAAGAAAATATATTTGAGATGCAATTTTTGTAATAGAATTGGTCATGAAAAAGCAAATTATTGGAATCTTTATCCATGTAAATATTGTGGAAGAAAATCTCATTCTCCAACATTTTGTTGGTACAAAGAAAAATATTGTGGAAGATTTGAAAGGGAACTATTGTTCAGATTAGGCAATATCTTTCAAAAACTTATTTTTGAAGCATCTTCTAACAATAGAGCAAAATGTTCAATTTTTGAAATACAAGAAAAAAATTATCAAGGAAAAGAGAAATGGATTAAATACGGTCCAAATTTATCTTATAGAGTAATTAGGAATAAATCATATATATATGAGGACAAAGAAAAGATACAAGTTATTCATGCACATTAACCTGATGCCAACAAAGGAGTTCAACATGTTCGTGATCAAGATTTTGAAGATACAAAGCCTGAAGAATCAAAGACTAAAGATGAAGAAAAACATGAATCTGAACTCAAAGAAATTGAAGACGAATCTCAACCAGAGGTTCAAGAATAATGTAAGGTCACATGAAGATTGAAGACTAAAGTCTTTGATAACCAAATAATGTAATACAAAGGGTGTTGAGATATATTACATTAACTGGTACATGCTAATGTATCCCCATGGTACCTTCATTGTAAATTTATAAATATTATATTAGAGTTGAGCCTATGGTTTAGGGTGTGAGTTTATTTTCCCTTTTATGTAAGTGTGAACATGTAAGTGTAAATGTGCAAGAAATGCACATGTGTCATGTAAGAGAGAATGTGCACACATGTTTTGTATATAAGAGTGCAAATATGTAATGTGAAAATGTGCACAAGTATCCTAGATTAGGAGTCCAAGAGTCTTGTAGATATGTCCAAGTGTTGTAGATTCAAGTGTTGATCTTGTATACAAGTGGCAAGATGAGAAGCCAAGAGTCATAGGAGAGCAATAGTCAAGTATCTAAAGAGTCACATTACTATTGCTATATTATGGAGACAATGCTCCATAGGAAAGTAATTCAATCAAGAATCAAGTATTGATAATTCAAAGTTGTAGTAGAAAGAGGAGCAATACAATTTGTATATATTTTGAAAAATTAATATTGTAAGTTGTTCTTCATCCATAGTTCATGTATGATTCAGTCTATTTACATTCATATTTCAGTATATAAATGAATTTTATTTTATTTATTATAAGCCTTGATATACATAAATATTTGCTCATATAATATTCTACTCATTATAATATTATCCCAACTTTTAATATCATGGCTATTTTATATTTTATTCTTGTGAAATATTTTGCTATATTTTGTGGTAGATAGGCTTAAAAAGCCAACACACCAACCCCTGGATTACATTATTTGGTATGAAGACCTTTTGACTTCAGTATCTAATTCTTATCTTGGTTGTTTGGATCTAGCTTTGATATTTCTTGAGATTTTAGCATTGTATCGATACTATTAACCTGTCATCTTCATTTTTTTCTTCTACACACTTTGAATCTATACATGTCAGACTTATTTTTGTTTTGTAAAAATATTTTAGCATTTCCATGATCTTGTTCCATAATGTACTTTGATTTTATTTTTATGACATGTTTTTGGTTTGTTCTTTTCACAAATATTACAATTTTGAAACATCCTTCTATCTAGTTCATACCTTTTATTATTTATTATTTTGTCATTTTTTCAACAATTCTTGCTTTGTTATAAAAAATGTCAGTACCATTAGAAATTTTTGAATGGTTTGTATTATCATCTTTGTCATATTGAATCTCAAATTTTTCCACATCTTCATTGCCTATATTTTTCCCATAGGAGCTCTATATATGATTTTATTTTCTCCCTCATTTTCTATTTTTTTAGCTTCTTGGACCAAGTTTCCATTTTCATTCTCTCGTTTTGGATATTGTTGTTGTACCGATGGGTATCAAGATTGATATTGTCTCAATTGAAATCTTTGAAAAGGTTTATTCATTTGATTCCATTGGTTCAAACAATTGTATTTACAATAACTTGTGGTATGGCATTTCTTATTGCATATGACAATATATTTCCTCCATTCAGGTTGAGACTAAGATGATGCAACAATATTATTTGACATAAGAGCATTATTTATCATTTCATCTCGGGCTAGATTTTCTATTTCATACTCTTGGAGTATGTTGACTAATTCATCAAAAGATATGGTTTTGTTTAGCACTTGAAGAGAAGTGACTAAAGTTTTGAATGTTTTTGGGAGTTCTCTTAATGTCACTTGAACAAGAAATGTTTCTTCCACTTTTCTCCCAAAGTTTGTAATTTAGCTTTTAATTTTGCTACCCTTTCAAATAAAATGCTCTATACTCTGCCCATCATTAACCTTTAAAGAATACAATTGTGATTGATGGTTGCTTTATTCTTTTCCTCAAATATTGTGCATAAATTTTTCTATGCATTTTTTGAAGTTTTTGTTTTACTTATGTGTGCCTGAGTTTCATCGGATATATCAAATGCAATTAACATAAGATCTTTAACATCATCATCTTTAATTTTTTGTATTCCAATCTCATCTTTTGTAATGCCTATTTTCCCATCTACCACATTATAGAGTTTTTCAACAATGAGTATCGGTCTTATTTTGTTCTTCCATGGAGTAAAATTTGGTCCTTTTAGAAGTTGTGATTACAAAATGAAATTTTTTGTATTTGCCATAATTCTATTGTTCAATATTTCAAAAATTTCAAATTCTTTCTTCTAATAACTCCCTTCAATTTTCTTCTTCAATTTATCTTTCTTCAATTCAATCAATCTTCTATTTCTTTAATTTCAAATTTCAAATTTTCATTCAATCAATTCACTTTCAATTTCAAATATCAAATTCTTTCTTCAATCAATTTCAAATTTCAAAATTTCATAATCTATATATCCCTTTCAATTTCAATTTTTTAATAATTCAATTCTTCAAATCATTTGATTCATTCATTGATTCAATTTGTTTAATCATAAATTAAAATTTCCAATCTTTAGTTAATTCCTTAATTTTGTCAAAATTTTAAATTTTCCTGCTTATAACTTTTGTTCACATTTTAATTTACTCTTTACCTTCTTATCACTCCACTTTAAATCCAATAAAATCGATTCTCCTTGAATGGGTGTCGAAATATTGAATAATTCAAAGGTCATAATTTACCTTAATATATGGCACTAATCCTTGAAACATCTTGTCCGCTATGCGTTAGGGCAATTCATCCGCATGATGATGTTTATAAATTTATCTTCAACTAGGGCATTACTCAAATTGTGAGGACCAATCAATTGTCGACTCTATGCAATCAAACATTAAACATTCCCTTTAGCATTTCATTCTCCAGCAAGCTCTGATGCACAAATATCCTAAGTTGAATACAACACAAATCCCTCACTCTTCTCAGTCATTCTTCAACATAATGGAACACAATTTCCTCATTGGTTTTTTCCTTTATTTTGCATCGACATCTGTAATTTTTTCTAGTTTCAATGCTCCTCTACATCTATAACATTTGTAGCTTAAAAAAGGCAAAAATTGTCCTCTATATTTGTAGCATTTGTAGCTTCAAAAATGCTCAATGCTCCTCTACATTCACAACATTTGTAGCTTCAAAACATCCACTCTCACCTTATTTTCTTATCTAAGTTGTATATCCTCTTGCACATTGTGTTTGTTTGGTTGGCTTCTAGCCTTATTATCAAACTCATTTCTTCCTGCTTCTATCTCCTTCAACGTTTTTTCCTTCTCAAAACTTGTAATCCTTCCTCCAACACTCAACAATATTTCCCCAAATCTTCTTCCTCCATCACCTTCAATTATTGCTTTTACGTTCTTCCCTACAACTATCTCACTCAACATGGCTCTATACAAGCTCACTCAAGGTGGCTTTATTACCACTATTAGCAAAATAATGCTTTGCTCGCAGGTTAAACAATATCCAGGATCATAAATAACATCAATAACATGCATTTATCAAATAAACAATAATATGACATAAATCTCTTTAAAATATTTCTTAAAACTATAAAGCAATGCATAAATGCAAAGCTTCTTCAAGTTACATATTACAAGGCTTTCTCTTCAATATAAAGATACATGAGACTCTTCACATTACATGACTCTTGACCTTTTCTCTTCTTAAACTCACAAGAGAACCAACTCTTCACATTCCTCTCTTACATCATAAATATCACATATTATGTACAAACAAAGTCTTTCATGATTGCACATAACTCCCTACTTCTAAACTTGACACTTCACACTCATAACTCTCACTTACTAACAAGACACCTCACACACCTATCTACATGACA
This sequence comes from Wollemia nobilis, assembly GCA_028583015.1. NCBI lineage: Eukaryota > Viridiplantae > Streptophyta > Pinopsida > Araucariales > Araucariaceae > Wollemia > Wollemia nobilis. The sequence goes on from JAQPPZ010000374.1 coordinate 5,327,470, forward strand.
CATACTCACACTTAAGAACTTGACACATACTATAAACTCAAATATAAAACACACTCCCTAAACTAATATTTACAAAGGTACTAAATAATGTAATACCTCCAATAATTTATAGATATAAATTGGGAAACAAATATTTTAGCCATTAAGAGTGTTGAATTTCATCTTAAGAAAATTTAAATTTTGGAAGGCATATGATATATTAGAGTTGATTATGGAAAATTAACAATTTTAGGAAGATGAAGGATATCATTTTTTTGTTGGAGAATAAGGGGATGTACTCAGGTCCCCCGCCCTTTAAAAATCATAACTCTCTCCTTTAGAGTTCAAGATTTTACAGATAGATTCAATTCTCATTTCAATTGAGTTGTTATGGCTAGATACATACATTTTCATAAAAATTTCGAGTTCTTAATTTTCATTTTCTGGATCTTCTTCAATTTTTTGTGTGAATACACTTACTCAAAAATTTAGCATCCTTCTTCTTGACAATTTCTTGCAACATACCTTCACAATACCAAAACTCCACCTCTATTGCCTAAGCATTTTATTTTAGTAGAGTAATATTTCCAAAACTTCATGCTATCATAGTCTACTTTACTAGATCTCGATTGCTAGTTTCCTTCCTAAAGCATAAGTGCAACCATGAGAATTATAATAAATAGTTGATATGAAAATACATCAATATTATAAAATAAAAATATATTATCAATGGAAAGAATTAAAGTACATCTTAATTATTATTTGATTCAAGCAATCAATATTTTCTTGCCAGCTTTGGCTAAACTCATTACTTCCTCTAACAATGGAAAAAAAATTAACTTCATAATCCTAAAGTAAAACCCCTCTATTGGCTAGCCTATTTGCATATTTTTTTCCTTTCCTTAATGTATGTGTAAACCCGAATTCTTCAATATCTGTAGTAAGATCCTGTATTTCCATAATTATCTATTGTATGTTCCATGAAGCCTTTGCTTTCTCTAAAATTGTTTTTATTACTATTAGTGAATCACCTTCTATCCATACTTTGTTCCATTTCATTTGTCTACATATTTTTAACCCTTCCAAATTCGCCCAAGATTTAGCTTCATTATTTGTCTTAAATCTACTATTGAAAGCATAATGAGAAAAAATCTCTCCCCTATATGCTCCATCAAAATTCAATTTAACCAAATCCACTTCTTATGGTTTCCACTTTATATTCTATCTTTTTTTTTGTTTCTCCTATACCCAACATCATATTTCCATTTGATGACTTGACTCCATCTATCAAGGCTCTCTGCTTCAAGATTAGGGATTGGGTGAGTTGATTGGGTTGGTTTAGACTCTTCTATGGCTAAACAAATCTTCCTTTTCATTACCTCTAAACTCCTTTTATTTCCTTAATATATTCTTCTATTCCTTTATAGTCATACAATTAAAAGTATTGTATCTTTTGATTTATCCTAGATTGTTTGTAAAACCTCACTTTTAAAAGTGCTCTACTATTGCTTCAACCATTATTCAATTCTACCATTCATCACCATGCATTTACCAAACATACTAAGAATCTATCGCCATAGTTTCTAGACTATTGAGTAGTGTCCCAAGAGATGGTTTGTACTCTCTTATTCTTTTTACATAGGACACATTATGAGGGGCCATGAAAATCCTTTTTTATAAGGTTATTCCAGGATAAAATTATTCTATGACCTACTAGCCAAACAAGCATTCTGACTTTAGGAATGCTCGAGCTATCCAAAATATCTCTCCATATTCTTGAGGTATTCTTACTTTGTTGGTGCTTTACATTATATTTGCTTCTTGTTGTTTTTTCTCCTAAGCTATTCAACTCTTAAATTAGCTTGTCCTCGAGTCCCCTAAAAATAATCATTGTCGTTATATTTCTACTCAATCTAGCATCAATGTCTTGTATACTTGTAAAACAATATTATTTCCATTTGTATCTTCCTTCTTGATCTTTGTACATAATATTTGAAACCCTTTCACCATATTTATATCAAAGTAATCTCATCCATGGTTTCAAAATGGGATCTAGATTGAGTGGTTTTTTATCACACCAAGTATTCATCCAAATGGAAAATATTCTCTAGTTCCCACCACTCATCTTAGATATTTAATCACTATATCAATTGATTTTTTTAAAATTGTTCCATAGCACATAACCATCTAGTAGTGAGAATGCAATAAATACTAAGCTTGGGTCATTGGTCTTAACATACTTATAAAAATTCTTACCCATTGTGTTTGACTCACTTTGTACAATCTCCAAATTACTTTTCCCCCAAGAGCTAAGTTTGCATCCGTATAAACTCTTAAATCGATGCCTCCCTTGGTTTTATCATCACATACCTTGATCCATTTTGCCAAAGAAAATTTCCTTTTATCATGTAATGTTGACCACAAAAATGAATGTATAATATAGATTAAACGTTTTTCTATCAATTTTGGCATAGTAGATAAGAACATAAAATATGTTGGAATGACATGTAAGAATGATTTAATTAGCTTCACTCTTTCTACTAATGATAACCATCTACCTTTCCTTGTCGGTAGTTTATTTTGAACTTTACTTATAACTGGATTTCACAACTCTAATTCATTATCCCCTCAAATAAGGGCATCCCTAGATAAGTTGCTAGTAAATTTACCTCCTTCATTTTAAGTAACTTGCATATCCCTGCTTTGATTCTAGTTGGAGTGTTTAGGAAGTAAATATTTGACTTTGTCCTATTAATTTTTTGCCCTGATGCTATTTCATATTCCTTTAGTAAGTTATTCAAAGCTCTATCTTGTTTATCCTTGCCCTCCCAAAAAGGGTTGTATCATCTATAAACTATTGATGGGTAATGTTGTTGATGTTATTACTAGTCTTGAATCCACTTATTAGCCCATCTTTGTATGAATTCTTCAAATTCCTACCCAATACCTTTGTCATTATAATAAATAGATATGGCGATAGAGCATCTCCTTGTCTAAGACCTATCTTTTTTTTGGTAATTATTATAGTAGATTAAAAAAGGGTTTTTATAGAGGATCCCAAAACCTTATGTACAAAATCAGCCTTGCATCATGCCTCCTGGCTTTATGTATAAGCCTATTACAGAAAACGTAACCCCTAAAAAACCCGATTACATAAGCAATGGGCCTAGGGCATCAATCCCTTGAAACTGAACACCAAAAAAGAAATCCCGCCTAGCGGTAACAGTAAGCATGAAACAATCCCTGTCAACGAGAAACAAACAAATAAGAAAGGAAGTAGTTTTGGAGATCCCGCCCAGCGGGGAGTAGCCAAAAACCACCATCGAGAAGATCCCGCCCAGTAGGAAGCAAAGAAAAATCGTTACAATAAAATCCCGCCTCGCGGGAAGCGATCAAAACCACCACAAACAGTCCCGCCTAGCGGGAAGCAACAAGGAAATCCCACCATCCGGGAAACCAGCAGAAAAGAAAGGATCCCGCCTCACGGGAAAACTGGCGGATTTGGCAGATCCCGCCCTGTGGAGAAACCATCCCGCCCACCAGGAAAACATTTCGTTCAGCGAGAGCCATCCTACAGGAAGCCGACGACCAGCACAGAGAGGATCCGACCCATCGGGGAAGTGACCAAAGAGTTGCACCACAAAGAACCCGCCTCGAGAAAATAGAAGAGGATCCCAGCAGCAGGGACCAAGAATCTCGTCCAAGCACAGAGCCCGCCGAGGATTCACAAGAAAAAGGGGAAAGCTGTCCAAACCCTAAACCATCACCTCCACCGCATCGAGAAACGCAAGGGACCAGATCCATGCGAATAACCTGCAAAAAACCCCAGGGGGAAGCCTGAGGGAAAAAGGGAAGGGATCCCCAACCAAACAGGGATCCCTAGGAAGCACCAGTCCGAAAAAACAACCAAGGAAACCCTAGCCGGCCGGGAGGGGCACAGATAGTGGAGAAGGATCTCCCCCAGGAGATCATCTGCAAACAACCACTCCCCGGGAGGGATGACCTGGGTTGAGCCAGGAACTGGGCAGGAACCAGGAGCCATGGGAGGGGGAGCAGGGGAGGGACCAGAGCCCTCCCCTATCTACTTTCTTCCCTCACCAATGTCATTGTCTAAGACCTATCTTGGCTATAAATGATTCTATTAATAACCTATTGATAAACATTGAATATGAAATTGTAGAGACACAAGCTTTAATCCATTTGATTGATTACTTCTAAAATCTAAACTTTTCTAGTACTATAAAAATAAAATCATATTTAGCCTTATCATAGGCTTTACTCATATCAAATTTTAAGATCATTACTATCTCTTCTCTTGAAGTTGCATAATGCATAACTTCATGAGCTACTATGATCCCATCCATAATTTATCTACCTTTCATAAATCCTCCTTGCTCTTTTGAAATAAATTTTTCTAAGAGTGATCTTAATAAGTTTTCCTTCACTTTGGAGAACATATTATATGCCATATTACATAGGCTTATTGTCCTAAATAAATCAAACATTTATGCATCCATTTTTGGAATTAGGGTAAGATATATTGCATTGTTTTATAAGGTATGTATTATTTAACCTTAGACCGTTCCACTACCACCAATAAAGAATCCTTCACCATATCCCAATTAGGCTAATGAATGTTGTAGAGATCCCATCCAAACCTAGGGATTTATCATTATTAAAAGAGAAAATAACTAAGTGAACTTATTCTAGAGTAACAACCTCCATCAGTTTCCTATTGTCTTCATTTGTTATAACTGAAGGTACTTGTAGTAGTTTATCATTAAGAACTTCAAAACTTCTCCAATATTAGAATATTTTTGTAAGAAAACTTTGTCTCCTTTATGATTTCACTCTGGTATTCAATCCAAACCTCTTATACTAATTTAATTTTACTAATTTTAGACATTGATCTTTGTATTATTGCCATCCTATGAAAAACTTTACGTTTTTATCTCCTTCTAACCAAGTATGTCTTTATTTTATTCTCCAAAATTTATCTTCCTTAAAATATTATGATATTCACTAAGCAACTCTCTTTCCTTTGATCTTGGATTATTATGCTCACCTTTTTGGAATTTTGAAAGTTTCTCGTTTAGTTCTTTCTTCTCAAAAATATTTCCAAAAGTGTTATTGTTCTATTCTTTTAATCTAGATGTCATTAATTTAATTTGTTTTGGAGAATATACAACCTACCATTTCCTAAATAATTCAATGTGTGTGCTATTATATCAACAAACTGAAGATAGTCTTCCCACATATGCTCATATCTAAAATATGATATTTTTTTGAATTCACTTACCACCATTTTAAGTCTTATCAGCCAATGATTTGAATCGATCCTGGTCAAGGTACTAATTTTAGCACAAGTAACTTCATATAGCCAATGTTCTGAGAGTATACATTTGTCTAGTTTTTTTGCTATTAAATTTTGGCCTCTACTATTGTTGGTCTATGTATTATTGTCCTCTTCAAACTCAACCTCCCATAAATTATTATTTTGAATAAAAGTTTAGAAATCTCTCATATTTTGGGTTATTTTCCTAATCCACCTAAATTTTCCATCCAACTTGGTTATGGCATTAAAATCTCCTATGATCATTAATTGAGTTATTGGTCTTTACTTCTTATAAAGGCTTCAATCCCACTCTATACTTTTAATCTGCCTAACTAAGTTGTAGGTCCATAGACATTGATAAGGATGAAATAAATATCTGCAAAGTAGCATGTGGCTAAAGAGACTATCAAATGTTGAATGGTTGCACAAGAGTTTCTAACAAGATTCCAACATGTTAGAATTCCCCTTGTTGCTCCTTCAAAATCCACAACATCCCATTCACATATTGTCAACATTGCTTTCATAGTTTTGAAAACTTCTTCCTTTACCATTTTGGTTTACAAAATACAAAGAATATCAAGCTTATTACTTAATTAGAGGTTCCCAATACACCTTTGCTTTGAGGGGGCATTAGCATCCCTTATATTCTCTGAGATGGTAATCATGTCTCATAAGGGGCTATTGGCCTTGCCTACAAATTACCAATATCATTTTGTTGTTTGGTAAAGAGAAGTTCAATCAACTTAGATTGTGTTCCTTTCTCTATGTTTGCTCTTGCTTCCTTGGCTCTCACTTGATAATTTGTGGGTTTTCCTCTTTTTGCCTTACCTATATCAGGATTAGGTTTTATTATTCTATTCCTCAATATTATTTCACAACTTTCCTTTTCATTATATTTATCCTCTCTTGGCTCTTCTATGGAAAATTTTGACTTGTACTGCTCAATTTTTATTTTATTTTCTTATTAATGGTAGAGTCATTAATGTATAACACTGCATTATTTTACCAATTTTATTTCCCTAAAGGGTGCATGGTATTTTAAGAGAGTCTTCAAAATATGATGAGATAAATTCCTTAGGTTCAATGGGAATATTTATCCCTTAATTAATATCATACTAAATAAAAGGTTTATTATTAATAGTATGATCCTATCGTACTATGTCCTCTAAGCTCTAATTTGCTTTTTCTTCATAGGCTACAGCCTCAAAATAACTGGTTTTTCTTCCAATACCCTTCCTTACTGGTCTCCATTATTTTTTTACTTTCATCTGTCTAAACATATTTTTTGGAAGTTAAAAAACATCCTCATACAAATCCATTTGTTTGTTTCTCTTGCAGTTTTCTACATATGTTTCTATTGGACTCTTCTTAGGGCATGATCTCTCAATATGCCCCACCTCATGACATCTTCTACATCCAAAAGATATGTTTTCATAATCTATGGTTTGGATCCACAAATTACCCCCATACTTAAGAATGATTGATTTTGGTAAAGGTTTACTTATATCAATCATGACCAATATATGATTATCAATATCCAAGAATCCATTTTTTGTAGTTTTTGAAATCTCAAGAACTTATCCTAGAGTGTTGCTTGTTGCCTTGAAGGTATTCATTTCTCAAAATTCAACGAGTAACCCACACATTCTAACCTAGACTGGTACTAGGGATATATTTATGTTTTCAAGTGCAAAGCCTTCATACCAATGGGTAAGGAAGAGTCATGCTCTTTCCATAAACCAATGACCCCATTTTAGGATTCTATCTCTTTCCTCTTTGGAACAAAAATGGCTAGGAAGAAAGGATAAAATTACTCGTGGAGACTTCAAACTCCTATCAATTCATTTTCTCAAGGTCAAATCCCCTAATCAAGATCCATATAATTTACCAAAAACAAAAAGGATCACTTCTTTATTAAATTAAATGGATATTGATTAGGGGTTTTGCCTTGAGAAAATGGATTGATAGGAGTTGAAAGTCTTCAGGAATAAGTTTATCCTTTCTTCATAGCTATTTTTTGTTCCAAAGAGGAAAGAGATAGAATACTAAAAGGGGGTCTTTGGTTTATGGAAAGAGCAGGACTATTCCTTACCCATTGATATGAAGGCTTTGCATTTTAAAACATAAATCTATCCCTAGTACCAATCTAGGTTAGAATGTATGGGCTACCACTATTCAACAAAAAGGATCACTTCTTTGTGAGGTCCTCACTAAACTTTACTAGTAGGGATGATTGTAAGGATTTAATTATAAATCGGTCCATGGGAATGAAACTATAACTCAAAATCTACTGAAATTCACCAATATATCCTATAGCTTTTATATTATTGAAAAATAAACCTATAATAATTTGCATGCAAAACTTCTAAGATAATGAAGGGGAAAAATAAACTTAGTTGAAAAATTCTACGCCAAGATAAAATATCCTACCTTGCTAATGCCCTAGCTCTCTGTTGCTCCTCCAATCATCCTAATCCTACCTGACAGATATCTACAGTTTTGTATTTTGTGACTTGAAAAATTGTCACTACCCTTGTTTCAAATAACTGACTTCACAAGATCGTATCTCCCTCAATACCACTCAAATTCCTTCATATGATCACTCATTTTAAAACTCTTCAAATTTCACATAAATTAATCTAAGAATCATTTGAATTGGACAATCCTTCACAAAAAAATGACTCCTAAAAGATGAGACGTTTTTCAAGAAAAACTTTTCCTAACATTGCCATAGTTTCAAACAACTGTCTTCTCATGGTCATATCTCCCTCAATATTACTTAAAATTGAGAATATCTTTGATAGAAAGGCAAATGAAGAATATATTTTATAGAAAGGCAAGTTGGATATGGTTTAATTAACTTGTTATAAATGTAATGGAAGCAATATAACGTTTTGTTCTTGTAATGGGAGTGGCCTCTAATAGAAGCCACAAATAGTTTATTAAAAATAAAAAATAAAATAATATCAATGAGTCCTTGGTTCAATGGTTGAGACATAGTTCATACCAAGCTTCAAATATTTGTAGCACCAAATAGGCATACGCTATATAGCTCAATGTGACTAAGTTGATTGATGTAAAAGGAAAATGGCAACCCTTTCAAAACCTTACTTATAAAGAAATAAAAAATTAAAAAGTTAAAATAATAATCATTGGCCATTTATCAAAAATAATAAAAAAATAAATTTATATATATTAAAAATTAATCAAACTATCGCTTATTTTTTAATTTTTTTCTATAAAAAAGAGACCCAAATTTAAATATTATCAATGTGTGATTGTGAAGTTGTAACATGAATATAATTTAGTATGATGGACTCATTTCAATCTCATGTTAAAAAAATTATAAAAAATTAACCATGTGTATATAATTATTGAATAAACTAACTTCAACCATTTAAATATCTTAAAGTTGCAAGCTTACTGCAATAGTAAGATCTTTGGTCTCTCTTTGAGAGGTTCAAAGTTCAAACCCCACTCAAGTGGAACCCCTTATAAAAACCTATGTAAACTCTTTGAAAGAAACCATTTAAATATCTTGATTTTTAAAAAGGATATTTAAGTTAAAATCTTATTAAATGATATTTGTATAATAGTTTAAATAAATTAATATAAAACCATTAAAATATCTTAATTTTTAAAAGGGAGATTCAAGTTCAAATCTTATAAATAGTATTTGTGCAGTAGTGATGCGTTGCGAAGTTGAAGGCTAAACCTGCACCTTATATTGCGCTTGATCAAGTAATGAGTTTTTAAATTTATCAGCATCAGGAATCTTTGTCGAGGATGCCTGCTTTTCTTCCTATGCTTTTGGAGCTGCAGGTACTTTCAAAGGTTGTAAGTCTATAGGATCAACAATCACTGGCTTCTTGATCATAACCGATTATGACGGGGGAGCAGCAGAGAGGAACAACGAGCACAGGGCAGCCACAGAGCTAGGGTTTCGACCAGTAGAGTAGCAGAAGGGTGAAACCAAGCAGCTACCAACAGTTGAAGAGTGGAGCAGCAGTCTCCAAGTGCGAGGAGGGAGGAGATGTCGATGGGCGGGAAGTCATCTGCAGGGGAGCTCGGGAGCGGCTACGGTTCGTGTCTTGGGCGCAACGAAGCAATTGAAGGGCACTAGGGATCCAAAGGTGCGAAAGCTCAAAATGTTCAAAGAAAAGCTGAAAGTTTGGAATAAAGAGGTTTTCGACAACATTTTTGAGTCCAAAAAATCCTTCAAGGTTTTGGAGGAAAGGATGGAACTCGAAGGTTACACTGAGGGTCTTAAGGAGGAAGAGCGAAGTATTTTGGTGGACTTTCATTCTATTCTTGCTAGGGAGGAAACGTTTTGGCACCAAAAATCTCGTGACCTTTGGTTGAAGAATGGAGACACCAACACGAGGTTTTTCCATGCGTCTACTATGAGGCACAGAGGGGCCAACAAGATCAGATAAGTGGCTTGTAAGGATGGGTGCATTACCAGGGAGATAGAGGAAATTAGGAGCGAAGCGATTGACTTTTTCAGGATTTGCTTGGCACTCCTCCGGACAACAACCTTCAAGTCCAGAAATCTCTGCTCGCCAATTTTTTGACTAAAGTCCCCCATGAGGTAAGCATTAAGCTTCTGGAACCTTTTTCCTCATCCGAGATTAAGGAAGAATTGTTCTCCATGCAACCAGATAAGGCCCCTGGCCCCGATGGTTTCCCCCCGATTCTTCCAAGTCATGTGGGAGGTCATGGGTCCGGATGTGTGATGTTATTCGGGTTATTCAAGCTTCTAGATCCATCCACCCGAAACTCAATTCCACCTTTCTTGCCCTCATTCCTAAGTCTCCTGCCTGCAAAAGTTTCTCTGACTATCGGCCCATCAGCCTATGCAATGTTTTTTACAAGATTCTTACCAAGTCTATAGCCAATAGACTCAAAATAGTCCTCCCCATCCTGATTGATCCTTGTCAGGGAAGCACTGTTAAAGGCAGAAACATTCTTGATGGTGTCATCATTGTCCATGAGACCCTTCATTTCGCTTACCACTCCAAGAATGCTGCTCTTTTTCTTAAGCTCGACATGAACAAAGCCTTTGACCGGGTTGATCGAAATTTTTTGTGTGCAGTCCTCCTCAAGTTCGGCTTTCATCCCCACTGGATTGACCTTGTCTACAGTTGTATATCCACTCCATTTTTTTTTGTCTTGGTCAATGTGTCCCCAGCTGGGTATTTCCAAAGCGCCAGAGGCCTTAGACAGGGCGATCCTTTATCCCCCATCCTTTTCATTCTTCTAGCGGAGGTTCTGAGTTGGTCCATGAAAGAGGCTCTTCGTCAGAAAAAGATTTCTGGCATTTTTTTGACTTCTAGAGTTGATCCTGTCACTCATCAGCAATTTGTGGACGACACCCTCATCTCCACTAGGGCGTCCGTTGCCCAAGCCAAATTGCTCAAGCGGATCCTGTCCTATTATGAGCAAGATGCAGGGCAAAAGGTCAATTACATCAAGAGCAAAATCTATTTTATTAACACTTCCCTACGCAGGCAACTTCGGATTGCTAGAATTCTTGAATGCACTATTGATTCCCTGCCTACATCCTATCTGGGGTTACCTCTATCTTATAGAGGGCGGGTGAGTGGGGATATGTGGAACATGATTCTTGAGCGCCTTCATAAGAAACTTAAAACTTGGAAGGGCAAACTCCTATCGCAAGCCGAAAAAGCCACCCTTACCAAAGCTTGTCTTCAGGGGATCTCGACCTACTTCATGTCGGTGTTCATGCTTTCGGTTGTAGTTCACTCCAAAATTGAGAAGATTCAGAGGACCTTTCTATGGTCTAGCAGTGAAGAGAAATCTAGACTCCCCCTTGTTGCTTGGGACAAGGTGTGTTCGAGGATAGACCAAGGCGGTCTGGGGTTGAGAAGATCAAGACTTATGAATTTGGCTCTAATAGCGAAGCACGCTTGGAGGATTCTATCTAGCGACCCGGTGGAGTGGGTTAAGCTAGTTAAAAAGAAGTATCTTGGCAAAAATTTCCTTCTTGGATGCTGAGACCTCCTCCGTGGTGTCGACCTTTTGGAAATTTGTGCTCCAAAACCGATATTTTATCAGCCTGGGAGCCCACTGGATTTTGGGTGATGGCAACCTCATTTTCTTTTGGAAGGACAGGTGGGCGACTGAAGAAGCCCTTGGGTCGAGGGCGGATCTCGCTGGGTTGAGAGGTTTGACTGACCCTAAATCCCAACTCAGGGTGGCAGAGTTCATAGACCGAAGCACCCGTTTTCATTGGTGGAAGATTCTAGTTGTGGAGGGGTTTAATAATGAGATTACCTTTCTTGCAAATATCCTTCAATCGATTTTAATTCCTTCTGCTAGGAGGAATGACAGAATCATTTGGAGTGGTACGAAGGATGGGCTTTTTTTTGTTAAATCAGCTTATGAGTTTCTTACCACCAAGACTGCTCTGGACTACAGGTGGAATACTGTGTGGAGGAAAGGAGTCGTCCCTAAAATCAACTTCTTTGCGTGGATTGCTTTCCACAACAAAGCCTTAACAATTGACAACCTTCACAAGAGAGGTTTTGCCTTCCCCAACAGGTGTTACTTGTGTCTTGTAGATTGTGAGACGAGGGATCATTTATTCTTGCATTGCCCGTTTTTCCACTCTATTCTTAGTATTGTCCTATCCTCCTTCCAAATCCTATAGTGCTCTCCCCGTTCCCTCACAGATGCTTTCCACCAATGGCCTAATCCTTTCAAGAATCCCAAACTCCGCTTCCTCCTCGAGGCCTCCTTCCATCATTCAATTTGGCAAATTTGGTTAGAGAGGAATGCCAGAATCTTTGGCAGAGATCCTAGAGGGCCCCCTTCTGTTGCTCAAAGGGCGTTGTCCTACGCCATCGAGGATTCTATTGTTGTTCCCAGTCCTCGTCCCTACCTTCTGAGCGAAGAAGCGATTCTCAAAATGATGAATCTCTGGCCATTTATGGAGGTTGTTAAAGGGCCCTGTTGAAGGAATATTGTTTGGACCAAACCCCCCGTGGGGTGGATTAAATTAAACTTTGATGGAGCGGCTAAGGGGAATCCTGGGCCCGCTGGTGCTCGGGGGTGTTGTCAGAGATCATGATGGGAATCTTGTGATGGCCTATTGTGAAGATTTGGGCTCCCAGACAAATCACTATGCCGAAGCCCGAGGCGCTCTGAAAGGTATTCGGATACTCTTTGAGGATCTTCGACCTCTTATTATTGAGGGTGACTCGCTCAACATCGTGAATTACCTTCTTGGCACCAAAAATCCATCTTGGAAAGTCTACAACATCATCCTCGAGGCAATAACGCTTCTCTCCTATCGTGGTAGGTGGAAAGCAAATCATACTTTGAGAGAAGGTAATCGCGTGGCTGACCACATGGCCAACAAAGGGCTCGCGACCACGTGTCCGGTCGTGTGGTGGTCTCGCTTCCCATCCGAGGTGGAAAGGTTGGCCAAAGCAGACATCCATTCATGATGCTTTCCTTGCGCAGTTTTTGGAAAGCCCCCTCCGACGAGTTTTGGTGTGGCGTGGCAATTTTTTCTACTTAGTTGTCCATGGTGTCTTGTCTGTTTTGCTTTCCTCGTTTCATTTCTTCGGGCTCTACTTGGTGTTCCTTCGGTTTTGTCCTATTTCTTTTTCGTTGGGTTTCCAGGCCTAAAAGCCCTTTTTACAGTTTCCAAGTCTTTAGCATTAGGATGGCTTTACTTGCAATTAGGCTTATTGTTACATCCAAGAGATATGATGCATCATTAAAAATATGGCTAATTTTAGACATAAGGTTTTGGGATCCTCTATAAAAATCCATTGTTAATATATTAAAATAATTTAAAAAAAAAATAGTATTTATGTAATAAATAAAATAAAATAATTTTATGTCTTATCATAACATCCCACTCCTAAATTATTGGAGTGTCATCCAAGATACTAAATTCGAATTATGAGAAAAGTAACCCCTATTGTATCCGATTCAGATGCCTCCAATATTTATTGAACACTCATTTTGTTGGACTCTCATCCAAAGGACAAAAGTAACTCCTATTGTATCCGAAAAAGATGCTCCCAATTGTACCTCCAATATATATTTTTTTATTGCATAAAAATTGATTACCTTTCGTTAAACTTTCATCTAAAATACTAGATTCGAATTATTAGAAAAGTAACCTATTATATCCGAAGAAGATGCCCCCAATTGTGTCTTCAATACTTATGGAACCCTCCTTTTGCACCTCTTCGTCTAAAATCATGTCCTCGTCTTGTATATGTTCGACGTCTCTTTTAAAGAAAATGTGTCCACCTACCTCCAATCAAAGCATTGACCTATCCAAATTATTGTGGGTACTTTTCTTTCCTGATATAAGGAATGGGTTTATCTATCAACAACACCTCACCAACAATCCTCCTCCAATGCATATTATGTTCACCCAACCTTAACCCAAATAATTACGTAATAATTTGCCTTGGATCTTGTTCGAAAGGGAAAAATAATAATTACATAATAATCATATAGCCTTAGGTCAAGAATATTCATTTGCATATATAGCCACAAACATCTAGACCCAGAGTAAGAATATTTTTGTATGTAGAAAGAATATCTTTATAAAAAAATTAGAAAAATTGACCAAATAATTCATTAGTTTTCAATGCTCATAGTCATTTTTCTATAATAGGCTAAGTCGTCCTTAAGAAGGGAAAAGCCAAACATTAATGTTAGTTCTAATAGCATCATATAAAGTTTCATCAAACTTGTCAGTCTCTACTTCTCTAAAGAAGGATGAGTTATTACATTTTGTTATTTAAATTGTATTTTAATTTTGATAAACTAAATAATTGTTTAAAAACATCTTAAAGTATAAGTATTCATTATTAATATTTGAAATTTTTATAATTAGTAGTTTGTTGGATAAAAACAAAATTAATGATATTTTGATTTTGATTATTTCGAAAATTGAATTAGGCTAACTCAAAGAGGTCTAATCCTTTTAAAGAGGTTTGAATTTAAGTGGTCAACTAAAAAACTAAAAATATACCACTATAATATCCTTCCAAATTAAAAAGATAATTTTTTTTTAATTTGTGGAAAACATCCCAGAAGGGATGCCACTTTCGAGTAAGACCCAAGGAGGCAGGGGTATCCATTCCGCCAAAAACACCCAGGACACGGACCTGGCCTACCACCTTTGACATACTCAAGGAGCAAACAAACACACAAAAAATTTAAAAATAATAAATAACAAAAAAAATAATAAAATAAAATAAAAAACATGCTCCTTGAGTGTGTCAAAAACAAAAGCACAACCAAACACACACAATAAGATAAAATAAAACACCACAACACGAACCACATAGAAAAAACACAAGAACAACATAACAAAACACAAACATGACAAAAACAACAAAACACTACAAAGACATAACCAAAAAAAACATGAAAAATAAACACAACCAAAACCTAAAAATTAAAAAAATAAAATAAAAATAAAAATAAAAAACAACCAACAACAGACAATAAACAAAAACAAAAAACATAGAAAACACTCACACATAAAAACACGAAATAACACAAACAAACAAGAACAAGAACGACAAAATAGAAGAACAATAACCAAAAAATATAAAAAAACACAAAACAACAAAAACACAAGAACAACAAAAAACAACACAAAGAACACAAAAACAAAACAAAACAAAAGAACACACACCTTAAAAAACTAAACAAAATAACAAAAAAGAAAAAAGAAAAAAAAATGAACATAACAATGACCTATCTAGACTAGAAGACTTTTAAGGCAAGAATCAACAGAGGAAACAAAAGAAAGAATAGAATGAGCTAGGGAACTAAAATAACCTAATCGAACCAAAGAGAAGCAAAAAAAAAACAAGAAGAAACTAGGTACCTTCAAAACTGGAGCCATCCAAAGAAATGATAGAAAGAAGAGCTTCCCTAATTTGTGAAGCCCACCATCTAGGAGGGTGGCCATAACAAGTAAGATCACCTTTGTCCAAAGCCCAATTAGCTAAAGCATCAACACTCTTGTTTTGATCTCCGACCACATGATTGTAATCAACTTTCAAAAATCCCATCTGGATTAATTGAATCTTCTCAATAATTCTTTTTATTCTCCAATCAACCTTATGATTCTTAGAAGGAGTCTTCAAGAGATTAATCATGAGTTGAGAGTCAGACTCAACTAACACCTTTTCCCATCCAACCTTAGTAGCCTCCTGAAGGCCTCTGAGGATACCATACCCCTCAACAAGGTTATTGGAAAGAATACCCAAATTCTCAGCAAAAGTAAAAACCAGGGAGCCATCCGAAAGTCTACCAATTCCTCCCACACTGGCTTTTCCAGGGTTCCCTCTAGAGGCTCCATCAGTATTGACTTTTCCAAAATCCTTAGGAGGAGGTTGCCAATTTCTTGTCCTATCCATCTTACTAATACTCACATTCCCTTTAAGTTGGTTGCCCTTAGAATATTTAATCTTCAATCTTTGCATCACTTGATCCCATCTTTGGTGGGAGTTTTGGGGGTGATTAAGGAGTTGATGGACTGATTCAACTAAGTTGGCTATGGTCTTTTGCCAAATATAGTGAATATCCTTCCTATCTTGATTAAAAATTTGGTTGTTCCTTTCATTCCAAATATTCCAAAGAAGAATGGTAGAACCCATCCAAACTAATTGCCTAATAAAATGATCAACACCCTCTTGATTAGGCCAATCCCTCCAAAGTTGTTCAAAAGTAAAAAAATTGGACCATTGTAAGCCAAGTAAAGT
Organism: Wollemia nobilis; assembly: GCA_028583015.1. NCBI lineage: Eukaryota > Viridiplantae > Streptophyta > Pinopsida > Araucariales > Araucariaceae > Wollemia > Wollemia nobilis. The sequence continues at coordinate 5,343,556 of JAQPPZ010000374.1, forward strand.
GGCCATTCTCCTCCATAGCTCGGAGGCTAAAGTACACTCAATAAAAATATGGTTGAGAGTTTCTACATTCTCTTCACACATTTCACATCTAAAAGGGCCATGAAAACCACGCTTCATAAGTTGCTCACCAAGAAGCACCCTACGATGCAATAAAAGCCAATTAAAGAACCTCACCTTAGGCCAGAGCTTTTGAGCCCAATTGGTTGGGATTATTATGGCATAAGGTCAAATAACCTTGAGCAACTGAATACTCACCCTTAGTAGTGTTGTTCCATCCAAAACAATCATTTTCATGGGACCAAGAGAGAGATCTCATATGAAGGATGCCTTGGATATCTTGTCTTTGCCTTCTTGGGATTTGAATAGGCCAGTCCTCAATAGGGATCCAATATCTACCAACCTTTGAATTACCAGTATGGTATCGACAATAATTAGCCACCTTTATCCAATTAGCTCGGTGAAGCTCCTCCATCCAAGGCCTCCAATCGAGGAACTGAGTTATCAAAGGCTTGTGACCATCCCAAGAATCTATCCAAAAATTTGCTTGTTGACCATTATGAATGATCCAAAATAAATTTTTCTTTATCAAATCCTCACCAGTCTTAAGAACTACTAAAATGGGAGAACCTTTGGTAGGAAGTTGATAGCGAACAAGGTCTTTAGGACTTTTGTTCTCAGCATATTTAGCACGAAGATTATTGGCCCAAAGAGCATTGGGGTTATGCAACATCCTCCAATATAATTTAGCAGCTAAAGCTTTGTTGTTATTAATAGAAGACCAAAATCCTAACCCCCTTCATTCTTAGGAAGACATAAAGTGTCCCATTTCACCAAGGCCCATTTTATTTTCTCCTTAGTACCACTCCAAAGGAAACGATGACTGATTTGATCCAGTTCTCGAAGAACAACCTTTGGGATATTCAACACGGAAGATACATAAATAGGAATAGCTTGAAGGACTGATTTTACCAAGGTGATTCTACCCCAGAAGAAAGCCACCTTGTTGGTCCACTTTCCAATTTTCTTCTTGACTTTGTCCAACAACCAATTCCAATCTTTATTTTTCTGCCTTTGAATATTGATGGGAATACCTAAATAAGTGATTGGAAGGGAGGTCTTCTTATATCTTAATTTATCCAAGACCATGGATTCCTGTCTAGAGCAATGAAAGAAAATAACTTTAGATTTGTCTTCATTGATCAACTGCCTAGTAGCCTTAGAAAAACAACTAATGATTTGCTTAATATTAGAAGCTTCCTTAACCGTAGCTTTACCTAAAAGAGTAGAGTCATCCACAAATTGAAGATGAGAGATAGGTCTAGCTCCATGAGCAATGGTAACTCCCTCAAGGGTTTTGTTTTCCCTCTTTTTGGTTATAGTCCTACCCAAGCATTCAACAAGAATGATGAATAAATAAGGGGATAGTGGGTCACCTTGCCTAATACCTCTGGAAGCGGGAACGACTGAGAAGGCCTACCATTGATAAGAACTAAGTAGGAAACTGAAGAGATACATCCCATAATCCAATCCATCCAATCCTTAGAGAAACCAAATTGCCTCAAAACTTTGATAAGGAAGTGCCAATCCACTCTGTCATAAGCTTTGGATAAGTCTAACCGAATGAACATGGAAGGAGATTTTTGCATATCCATGGAATGGATGGCTTCCTGAGCAAGAACTATCTCATCTACTATTTGACGCCCTTCCACATAACCCCCTTTCTTAGGGGAAATAATCTTATGCAAAAGAGGCTTCAACCTTTCTGCCATGATTTTAGTAATGATTTTGAGAAGAACATTACATAAAGCAATAGGTCTAAAAGCTGAGATATGATCAACCTCTTGAGCTTTTGGAACAAGAGTAATATAAGTTTTATTGATAACCTTCAAAATTTCTTTGGCTTTCCTGGCTTCTTCCACCACCTCTAATAAATCAACATGAAGGATATCCCAAAACTCTTGGTAGAACTCAATGGGAAAACCATCAGGACCTGGGGTTTTCCCTTTTTGCATTTTAAAAACTACCTGTTGAAGCTCATTGATAGTAATAGGAGCAGATCAAAATAGAGTTCTCCTCAGAAGTGATAAGAGAAGGGATTGCTTGAAGAACATTTTGTTGAGAAGTTGAGTCAAGAGGAGTAGCAACAAAAATATTGGAAAAGTAATCAACAACAATAGAGTTCATGCCATCCCAAGTATAGACAACATCTCCAGAATCTGATTTCAGGGAAGAAATAAAGTTGTGAGATCTTCGAGCTAGAAGAGATTTGTGGAAGAAATTTGTGTTTCGATCTCCTTCTTTGAGCCATTGAATTCTAGATTTTTGCTTCCATAAGATTTCTTCTTTTTTCCCATTCCTCTAACTGAGTTGTGAGTTTAATTTCATCTGCACTTCTATTCTTTGTGAGGCCATCTAAACGGATTTTCTTATTCAAATTTTCAAGATGAGCAATAACTTCATGTTTTTTTTATGAACATCCCCAAACTCCTTCCAGTTCCAAGTCTTGATTTTGGATTTAATGTATTGTAGTCTTTTGGCAAAATAGAACATCTTAGTCCCATGCCTAGGTTTACCTTCCTTCCACCATTGTTGCACACGAGGTCTAAAGGAAATGTCTCTAAGCCACATTAATTGAAAACAAAAAGGAGAGAAACTCACATTGGTTTTCCACATTTCCACCATGATTGGCCAATGATCCGAACCAACATTGTTAAGAGTCTTCACTTTAGGAATGTGACCATGGATTAAGAAATTTTTAGAGAGCAAAAACCTATCCAATCTCTCCATTATACAAGCTAAGCCTTGCCTTCTATTAGACCAAGTCATAAGGCCATTATCTCGGTTGGATGTCCACAAGATGGAGGTTTGCAATATATTCGCTCATGAGGTCAGTGCTTTTGTCCAAATTTCTATTTCCCCCCATTTTCTCATCCAGAGAGAGGATGGTATTGAAATCTCCTCCGATCAAGATCCAAGCTTCAAGAAAATGAGAGATAATATGAGTTATATCCTTCCACTGTCTTCTTTTTTCCTCCAAAGTAGTCGGAGCATAAATAGTAATGCAGAGCATAATTTGGTTGGAATGTCTACTTTGAATAGCTATAGCCAACAAACCCCAACTGCCAACCATATGGTGAATAACTACCTCTTTTGGGTCCCAAAGACAAGCAATGCCACCAGAAGTCCCCTGGGAACTGAGGGAAACCACTTTTCCAACTGGCCAAATTTTACTGGCAATTGAGTCCATATCCTCCATTGACATCTTTGTTTCTTGAAGGAAAACAAGATGTGGATGATTTATCTGAATCATTCTTCTAATTTCATTTTGTTTTGAAAGACTCCCTTTGAGTCCTCTAATATTCCAAGTGATGATCTTCATTAATACCAGGGCTAAAAAAGTTGGGAAGGGCATTAATCTTACCTTCCTCTACAAGCTTTTCACCTTCTTTTACCATATGATATTGATTGGTCTTGCGACCTGCTTTTTGATTAGAATCCATCTTCAGTTTTTTTCCCTATTTCTTGACTTATTCCAATTGAATTTGAGATGGCTTCTAACCTTGAAGAATGCTCATACACAGCCAAAATTTTACTAGAGGGTTCAATAGAGTCTATATTGGGACCTGTATTATTTGAAGTTTTGACATTTAAAAGATTGTTTTTCTTGTGTAAATTTTCTCCTTTTTTTCTCGTTGAAAACCTTTGATTTGTTGGTTTGTCTCCGAGTTCTTCCCTTCATATTTAAATTGTGTTTCTAAGATTTTTGTTTCCATTATTTCCTCTTCCTCACTTGGGACATCATTTGTGGAAAGGATTTCAAACATATTAGCAGATGACTTTGATTGATCCTTCATAACTGGTTTTTTTCGAGTGTTCTTCTTCTTAGGTATTTGGAAACCTGCTGAGTTTATATCTTCTTTCTTTTGATCGGGAATTTTATTTGGGCAAGCACTAGCCAAATGACCATATTCATGGCAAATTCTACAATGAAAAGGAATGTTCTCATAGTCCACTACTTGCTCCCAAGTGTCTTCCCCAAATTGTAATGTGATCTTTTTAGGTAGGGGTTTGTCAAAATCCATTAAAACACAAATTCGAGCATAAATAATATGTTCAAAATTTTGAGTACAATCAGCAGTCATCATAAAAGTTCCTAAAGAGTTTCCAATTGAAGAAAAAATAGTAGGATTCCAAAATTCAATAGGGAGGCCAAAGAGTCTAACCCACATGGGAGCTATAGAAGGCATCTCTTCTTCGGCTTTAAATTTAGTATGCCAGGGCTTCATGAAAAGCCCTGCCCTTCCAAAAAACCAAGGACCCCCTTGAAAAGTTTTCTCTCTATCTTCATTATTAGCAAATAAAACAAGAAAATAACCATTTGGATAAATAGAGATTTGTAACTCACCTTTGGTTTTCTAGTTTTTTTGTAGCCCAGACTTTGAAAGCAGATAGGCTCGGACGAAAACCCACGAACCGACAAATTAGTCCTCTTTTTTCCAAATCTTCAATGCCAGTCTGAATGTTACCCATATCAAGCTTAACAATAGGAGTTCCATCAGTTGCTTTAAGACATCCTGACTCCGTTTTCCTGGGATCAATATTAGGCATTCTTAGAGGTTTATGGGAAGCCCTAAGATTGATATTAGCATTGGGATGAGGCTGTCCACCATGGAGGGCATCCCTAAAATTCATTTTTGGGGCTGAGTCTTCGAAATTCTTACCCTTGACAGGGGTTTTCATAGTAGAATTATTTTGTGGGTGCACCTTAGCACCAGATTCACTTGAGATATGAGCCATTTTTTGATCAACTGCTTGAAACTTGTTTCGTGATCTCTTTAATCCTTGCCCTAGACGTCGTGGAAAGGTATGGTTTTCACTTTTCTTTTGTGCAACAAATTGGAAGTCGTTGTCACTCAAGTTCACAACATGATCTGTTGAAAGACAAATTTCTAACCCATCTTGGATCCCTTGCAACATATCCTACTAAAATATTGAGCATAAACCACAAAAATATTGGTCGCTAGGGCCCGAAGGCCCTAAAAACCAACCTCTGGAGCTGCTTGCACTCAACCCAGATGAAACCCTCGCACAGCTACTTGCCAAAAATCTCGTTCACACATAGGGATGCGCTAGGATCTGTGTTGCTCCAAATGATATAAAAATTGGTGGAGACGTTCTAGGGTTTTTCAGGCATCTACCCTCAAAATTTTAGCTCAATCCGAGTCCAGATGAGTGAGATATGGCCGAAACAAGTTTGACAGTTTGGGCAGTCCTGTGAAAAACGTCCCTCCTCAATCCAACTCTCTCGATCATACCGGCCAACTAAAAAGCTAATTTTATTATTTCAATTTAAACACTTATTACATTTTACTAAATCAAAACTTTGCATTATTATCTATTAGTTTTCATAATTCTTTATATATGTTTTTACGAAAATAAATGTTCTTTTATATAATATAATTTTAATCTTTATTTTTATTTTTTTATACATAGGGGAGTTGGTTATGTCTACACTATTTTTAGTAATTATCAAGCGTAGGGTTCAAACCACATGGGCTGCTCCCAACAAGCCTATATCATCTCGTTATTATTGATACAACGTGAGAAGGACCATCGATCGCTCAAGATTCGTACTATCATCGTCGATCTGACATGCACTCAAAAAATTCAAATCGGACTACTACCTTTGCAAGAGGCATTTCTCCAAAATTTAAACCTAAGTCTCGTCTTTAGTGTGTCCTAATCAAACCCTTGAAAACAATTTAATTTAAAATATAAAAACAATTTAAACTACTCAAAACTTTCATATATATATATATATATATATATATATATATATAAAGGTAAAGATATAATTTAATTTATAATTTGGAAAAGAAATATATAGAACTTTGCAAGCAATTTCAAGATTTCATCCTCATAAGTGTTCTATGAGGTTTGATGATTTATTTGACCTTTAATTTAGCTCTTTTTTTTTTTATGAACTTGAGGCATTCCCCACTCTTCCGAAGTTAACCTCTTAAATGGAAATATTCCTTCTTTCTCTCTTTGTTTTTTAATTTTAATTTTAATTTATTCCACGATTTTAATTTATAAACAACATCGTAGGACATACGAAGATTCAAGATCTATTAGCAAAATAATATATGGATAGTAAACCTTCAAATAAATCTTAAAGGTCATGCTTTATTTATCAATTCAAATTGAGGACATCCGTGGGTCTATATTTTGAGCTCTAATTTATATAATTATATTTTCTTTTTAATAAAATTTATATAATTTTTTTTTTTTAAATTTACATGGTAAAATTGTTAGTTGTCATGAATTTCGGTAGGCTATTTAGTTTTTGTGGCAGTCACAATATTTTGTGTTGTCCGTCCTAAAAATCGTCACACAGATCTTTGCGTAGTCTGTCCCTATAACCACCATGTCACAATCATTTTAAATCTTTTACACCGTTGAAAGCATTAAGTAAAGGACAAGCGTTCAGTCCGACGAGGCCCAAGATTTGAACCTTAGACCTCCGCCCCCTTACGGGTGTGGTCGAACCAATTGGTCTACACCTCGAATCTATAAAATTTATATAATTAAATTTAAATTTTTATTATATTATTTTTTTGTTTGATAATAAGGAGTTATACTTGGATTTCTCACCCTTGACAAATTATATCTTTTTGTTTAGAGCTTGAGAGTTTATAAATAGATACACTTTAATCTCAATTGAGATGTTATAGCTAGAAACTTACTTTATGTAATCATTTTACATGTGTGAATTTCTTATTTTGATTTTATGGATCTTTTTATGAATATAATTAATCTATAATTTAGCATCTTTATTAACATTTTTTTATAGTGTGAAAGTAGCTTTCACAATGTCAAAACTTCACCTCTACTATCTATGCCTTGCATCTTAGTTAATAATTTTTCTAAAACATTGCACTATCAAAGTATGCTTTACCAAATTTGGATTGCTAGTTTCCTTCCAGCCAAAACAAGGGTCCAACGCAAGAAACAGGGCCATCCAAGAACAATTTGACTAACTTCACCTCTACTATCTATGCCTTGCATCTTAGTTAATAATTTTTCTAAAACATTGCACTGTCAAATTCTGCTTTACCAAATTTGGATTGCTAGTTTCCTTCCAGCCAAAACAAAAACAAGGGCCCAACACAAGAAACAAGGCCATCCAAGAACAATTTGACTGAAACATGAAACAAGGGCTATTACAACATACACATCCAGACTTTCCAAAAGAAATATTCAAGAAAAAACAGTCAATAAACAACCCCGTCTACAACAAAATATGGAGATCCCGTCCAAATCTAAAACACTAAACCTCAGGAACCGACACCGCAAGTGGAGCTGGTTCCTTCAATTTTCCTCCCAACCAACCCACTCGTTGTTGCAGTTCCTTCAACTGGACAATGCTTTTCACCCAATAAACCCACTGGTGGTTGCAGTTTCTTTAACTGGTCAAAACCTTCCAACCCACCAACTCACTGGTGGCTGCAATTCCTTGAATTGGCCAATGCCTTCCACCCAACCAACCCGTTAGTGGTTGCAGTTCCTTCAACTGGTCAGCTAGTGGTTGCAGTTCTTTCCTTCAACTGGCTAGCTAGTGGTTGCAGTTCTTTCCTTCAACTGGTCGGCGAGTGGTTGCAGTTCCTTTCGCTGACCAATACCTTCCACCCAAATTAATGTAGTTCCTTTAGCTGACCAATACCTTCCACCCAAATTGATGTAGTTCCTTCAACTGACCAATCCCTTCACCCAACAATCCCACTAATAATTGCAAATCCTACAGCTGATCAAAACCTTCCTCCACCAAAAAGACACCAACTCACGCTCACGCAGAAGCGCCTCTCTACATGATTCGTTTGTAGTCTCTTAACATCTTCTTAATAATTTGCATAATGATATTTACCAAAACTCCCAATGTAAAACTTCATCATATCATAGTCAACCTTACCATAGCTCTTAGTTTCCTTGCACGCAGTCGAGGGTAAGATAGCACAAATTTATTCTCCTTCACACGAAACGAGCTAAGCTTAGCAGATTCGCACAATAAAGTTTAAATACGACAAATATACATCATGATTTTCGCTAAGAAAAAGCCCTCGATCTAAAGTGGCTCAGGTCTAATTTACACTAAAAATAACACTAACAGTAATTTCAACGCCTCACCAAAACAAAACAAATCGACAGATTTTACCAAAAGCGGCGACAGCCCAAGTAGGGTCCGAAAAACCTCGGTATTTTTCCTATTCATTGTTGCGCTGTCGTCGGAGTCATCATTATTGATGCTAGTGTCGTCGATGCTACTGGAATCCGCCACTGGCATCGTCATATTTATTATTTTATAATTATTTAAAATTTTAAATGGTAGTAATAATGTTTAATATTATTGCGCTTAGGGGTGCAGTGCGGTTTGGGTTTTGGTTTTTTTCGGGAGGTCCAAGGTTCAAACTGTGGCATTGGTGAGTGTGTGAGGGGGTGAGTGTGTGTCTCCCTGGTGGAGTTGTAAAAGATTGGGGGATTCTTGGTCAAAACCCTCATCTCTTAATATTAAAAAAAATAATAATAATGTTTAATATTATTGTAAAATTTCAAAGGTCAAAGATATTGTTGGTAAGTTGGGGCGCTTACCGAGAGGAGATCTAGGTTCCAATCCCACGGGCTTGCCCATGCACAGACAGTAGCCCAGATCCGATTCCTCTGAGTGGTGCGTCAGATTGATGACGACGGTGCAACCCCTATGCGTCCGACGGTCCCCATCTCATGCCGGGTTACCATGTACCGAGACGATGGAAGTCCTGGGAGCCTTCGTAGATAGTTTGAACCCTACCAGCTGTGCTGGTAGTTACTAAAAAATCGTGATTGTAACCATTGCTTCTATATACCAAAAAAAAAAAAATTTAAATCATGAATTTTTATTAGTAACTAAGAAAAGGAACTCAAGCACATTGTAGATGAGCTTTAAAATGTCTTTGGAGACTTTTATTTAAAGAATTTGACATAAAAAGATGAGTTGGTTTTGAATCTATAAAAAGATAATGGATACTTGAATAAGTTGGGATACAAAGATTTAAAGTAATCGAAATTTCCTACTCCCAAAGATTTCCCTTAGAAGAATGTTTGATCACTAGAGACTCTCCCTTACGCCTTAACATTCTTTTGATTAACAATTCAAATAAGATTTTTATAGAAGAGAGTCTACAAAGAAGAGGATATCGTCGACCTTTCAAATGTATCTTATGTGAGAAAGATTTAGAAACATCAAACCATTTATTTCTTCATTATCTTTTTGCTTATAATATTTGGGTTTACTTTTTAAAAAATATAAAAATACATTGGGTAGCTCCATTAACATTGAAAGAGTTGATAAAATATTGGATTATTTATTTCATAGCTATAGCATTATGTATTATGTGGAAGATTGGTCCTACCATCATTTGTTGGAATTTATGGCTATAAAGAATAATATAATTTAAAAAAATGAATCTCAAAATCATAACTAAGTTTGAAACCATATTATTGCCTCCTTGTAGAATGTTAATAAATATGGTCATTGTCACGGTAAGTCTCAAGTTCAAAAAAAAAAAGTGGTAACAAGTTGGTTATAAGATTTGAACATATGTGGACGAGTCATATCTAATAATGGCATTAAAACAAAGGATATGCTTCAATTTAGGGTAAAAATGAAAATATCTAAAAATTGGGTTTATCAAGTCTTAAGAGGGACACCACAATGGCAAAAGGCATTGGGCTCTTCTAGTGGAGACCCAACCTCAATTCATGGAAAGGGTGGCCGTCAATGTGCCTTAAATTTTCAACATATTAAAAAAAATGATATAAAATTAATTTTGATTCCAAAGGAAATTTAGGAAAAGCTAATGGAGGTGGTGTTTTTCATGTTGACTTTTAAACTAGATTATCTTGGGCCCAATATTATGGATCTTAGAGTAGACACAAATATAAAAGTAATAAAAAATATAAGTTGGCTAATATAAATAATACTAACATTTGTTTTTGTTGGATAATAAGGGATTGTACTCGGGTCGTCTACCTTTGATAAATTGCATCTCTCTTCTTTAGAGCTTGAGAGTTTACAAATAGATACACTTCTCATCTCAATTGAGATGCTATAGCTATAAACCTGCATCATTTTACATAAAATGTTTGAATTCTTGATTTTCATTTTTTGGATCTTTTCAATTTTTTGTATAAATACAATTAATCCAGAATTTAACATCTTTCTTGACATTTTTCTATAGCAGCCTTCACAATGCCAAAACTTCACCTCTAATATCTATGTCTTACATCTTAGTAGAGTTATATTTCCAAAACATCGCATTATCATAGTCCGCTTAACCAAATCTAGATTGCTAGTTTCCTTCCATGAAACACAAGTTCAACCACAAAAGTTATGATAAATAGTATAAATAAAAACACATTATTGTAACAAAACAAAGCAAATATTACCAATGGAAAACATTAAAGTAAATCTTAATCATTAATAGATTTAGGCAATCAACATTTTTTGTTAGCTTCAACTAAAATTTCTACTTCCTCTAACCATGGAAAGGAGAATTTAACTTCACGATCCTCAATCAAAACCCTCTATTGGCTAGCTTATTTGTACATTTGTTTCCTTCCCTTGATATATGTGTAAACCTGATCTCTTCAAACTTTTTAGCAATATCTTGAATTTCAACAATTATCTCTTGTATGTTCCATGGAGCCTTTGTTTTCCTCAAAATTGCATTTATTACTATGAGAGAATCACCTTCTATCCATACTCTATTCCATTTCATTTGTTTACATAATTTTAACCCTTCTAAAGTTGCCCAAGCTTCAACTTCATTATTTGTATTAAATTTGCTATTGAAAGCATAATGAGATAAAATCTCTCCTCTATTATTTCTAATTATTCCTCTCCCTCATGAACTTGAATTTCCTTTAGATGCTCCATCAAAATTCAATTTAACCCACTCTAAATCTGGTGGTTTCCACTTTATATTCTTTGCCTTTTTTTCTTCTTTTGTACCCAACATCATAATTCCATTTAATGACTTGACTCCATCTATCAAGGCTCTCTGCTTCCAAATTAGGGATTGAATAAGTTGATAGGGTTGGTTTAGACTCCTCTATGGCTAAACATATCTTCTTTTTCATTACCTCTAAACCGCTTTCCTTTCCTTTAAATATTCTTTGATTCCTTTCTAGCCATATAGTCCAAAGTATTGTATCTTTTGATATATCTCATATTGTCTCTAAAGCCTCACTTTTATAAGTGCTCTACCATTTCTTTAACCAATATTCAATTTTGTTGTTCATCACCATGCATTTACCAAACATATTAATAATCCATTACCATAGATTCAAACTATTGAGCAATGTCCCAAGAGATGGTCTATACTCTCCTCCTTTTTACAAAAATACATTCATAGGGGCCACGAAAACTCCTTTTTATAAGGTTATCCTAGGATAAAATTCTTCTATGACCTGCTAGCCAAACAAACATTTTGACTTTAGGAATGCTTGGGCTATCCCAAATATCTCTCCATATTCTAATGACATTATTATTTTATTGGTGTTGAACATTATATCCACTTTTTATTGTGTATTCTCCTGAGCTATTCAACTCCCAAATCAATTTATCCTTGGATCCATTCAAAATAATCATAGTTGTTATCTTTCTACCTAGCATCAATGTCTTGTATACTTGTAAAGAATCTTCTTTCCATTTGTATCTTCCTTCTAGATCCTTGTACAAAATATTTGAAACCCTATCACCATATTTGTCTTGAAGCAATCTCATCCAAGGTTTCAAAATTGGATCTAAATTGAGTGGTTTTTTATCACACCAAGTATCCATCCAAATATAAAAAATTTCTCTAGTTCCCACCACCCATATTAAACCTTTAATCATAAGATCAACATATTTTTTTAAACCATTTCAATGAGCAGAATCATTTGGTAGAGAGAATGCAGTAAATATTAAACTTGGGTCATTGGGATCAACATACTTACTTAGAAGAATTATTGCCCATTGTCTTTGACTCTCTTTGTACAATCTCCAGATAACTTTTCCCCTAAGAGCTAAGTTTGCATCTGTAAAAACTCTTAAACCAAGACCTCCCCTAGTTTTATCATCACACAACTTGCTCCATTTCACCAAAGAAAATTTCCTTTTATCATGTAAACTTGACTATAAAAAGGATCACATAATATACATTAAACATTTTTTAGCTGATTTTGGCATAGAAGACAATGACATAAATATATTGGAATGGCTTATAAGACTAACTTAATTAACTACACTCTTCCTGCTAACGATAACCATCTACCTTTCCAAGCTGAAATTTTATTCTGAACTTTACTAATAATTGGATTTCATTAATCTATCCTCATTCTCCCCTCAAATAAGGACATCCCTAGATAAGTTGTTGGTAAATTTTCCTCCTCCATTTGAAGCAACCTACAAATTCTTTCTTTGATATTAGTAGGAGTGTTAAGGAAGTAAATTTTGGATTTAGTCTTATTAACTTTTTGCCCTGAATCCCTTTCGTACTCTTTTAAAAATTTATTCAAAACTCTGGCCTCATTTCTCCTTGCCCTTCCAAAAAGGGTTGTATCATCTACAAATTGTTGATGGGTAATGTTATCGATGCTATTACTAACCTTAAGTCCATTTATTATAAGCCCGTATTTGTAAGCCTTCTTTAAGTTCCTACTCAAAACTTTTGCCATAATAATGAACAAATAAGGAGATAGATGATCTCCTTGTCTAAGGTCTCTCTTGGCTTTAAAATATTCTATCATTAACCCATTGACCTACATTGAATAAAAATTTGTAGAGACACAAGATTCAATACATCTAACCTATTTCTTTATGAAACAAAACTTATCTAAAACTACAAAAATAAAATTTAATTTAACCCTATCATAGGCTTTACTCATATCAAGTTTTAAGATCATTGCTTTCTCTTTTCTTGAAGCTTCTAAATGTATAACTTCATGAGCTACTATGATCCCATCCAAAATTTGTCTCCCTTTCATAAATCCTCCTTGCTCTTCTGAAATGTTTTGTCTAAAAATAGCCTTAATCTATTTGCCATCACTTTGCAAAAAATCTTATATATCATATTACACAGGCTTATGGGTCTAAAAGAATCAAAAAACTCAACATCCTTCTTTTTTGGAATCGGGGTAAGATATGTTACATTTAATTTATAAGGTATGTATTGTTTTACCCTAGATTATTCCATTGTCACCAATAAAAAATCCTTCACTATATCCCAACTATGTTTGTAAAAAGTTGTAGAGATCCCATTTGGACCTAGGAATTTATCCTTATTAAAAGAGAAAAGATCTAAGTGAACTTCTTCTAGAGTAATAGGCTTCATCATTTTCCTATTGTCTTCATTCATTATAACTGAAGGAACATCTTAAAGAAGTTTATCATTAAAAAATTTGGTCTCCTTTGAACCTAGAATATTCTGATAAAAAGACTTTTCCTCTTTTCTAATTTCACTCTGATCTTCAATCCAAATCCCTTCTATTGATTCAATTTTACTAATTTTGGAAGTTGATCTTTGTACTATAGTTATCCTATGAAAAAACTTTGTAATTTTATGTCCTTCTTTTAACCAAGTCTGTCTTGATTTTAATATCTATAATTTTTCTTCCTTACTCTAAATATTATGATATTCACTAAGCAACTCTCTTTCCTCTGAGCTTGGATTATTATCATCACCTTTTTCGAGTTTTGAAATTTTACCTTTTAGTTCTTCTTTCTTCTAAAATATGTTTCCAAAGGTGTTCTTATTCCTTTCTTTTAATCTAGATAGCATATATTTAATTTGATTTGGAAGAGAATACAACCCACCATTACCTAAAGAATTCCACATTTGAGCTATCATATCAACAAATTGAGGATGGCCTTCCCCAATCTGCTCATATTTAAAATATGATATTTTTTGAATTCATTTACCACCATTTTAACTCTTATTGACCAATGATCTGAACCAATCCTTGTTAAGGTACTAATTTTAGCACAAGTTCCTTGATCGAGCCAATGATTTGAGAGAATGCATATGTCTAATTTTTCTCCTATTAAGATATGGCCTCTCCTATTGTTGGTCCAAGTATAGTTGTCTTCTTCAAACTCAACTTCCCGTAGATTATTGTTTTGAATAAGACCTAAAAAATCTTTCATACTTGGGTCAATTTCCTAATTCTCCCAAAATTTTCATCTAGCTTGGTTATGGTTTTAAAATATGCAATGGTCATGAATTGGATTCCATGGTCTTTACTTCTCACAAAGGTTTCAATCCCACTCCAAACTTGTAATCTACCTAACTGAGTTGTAGGTCCATAAACATTGATAAGGACGAAACGAATATCTGCAAAGTAGCAAGTGACTAAAGAGGCTATCCAATACCTTGTTTTTATGAATGGTTACACAAGAGGTTCTAAAAGGATTCCAACAAGTTAGAATTCCCCTTTCCACTTCTTCATAATCCATAACATCCCATTCACATCTTGCCCATACTACTTTCATTGTTTTTTAAACTTCTTCTTTTGTCATTTTAATTTCCTGGATACAGAGAATATCAGGTTTATTACTTAAAGATAGGTCCCTAATACACCTCTGCTTTGAGGAGACATTAACATCCCTTACATTCCATGATATGATAATAATGTCTCATTAGGGGCTTTTGTCCCCACCTGCGTATTACCAATATCATTTTATTGTTTGGTAAAGAGAAGTTCAACCAACTTAGTTTGTGTTCCTTTCTCTATGTTTGCTCTTGCTTTCGTAGATATTGCTTGATAATTTGAGGGCTTTCCTCTTTTTGCCTTGCCTATATCAAGAGTAGGTCTTATTATTCTATTCCTCAATATTCTTTCACAATTTTATTTTTCATCATATTTATCCTCTCCTGGCTCTATTATAGAAGCTTTTGACTTGTCTTGCTCATTTTTTGGTATTTCTTTATTAATGGCAGAGGTATTAACTTCTAAAACTGCATTTTATTTACCATTTTTTTCTCTTGAATGGTGCATGGTACTTCAATAGAGTCTTCAAAATCTGATGAGACACATTCCTTAGGTTCATCAAGATTGTTCTTCCTTAAATTAGGATCATACTGAGATTGTTCCTCGTTAATATGTTGAAATTATTGTATTGTGTCCTCTAAGTTTTGATTTCTTCATAGGCTAAAGACTCAAAAGAGTCGATATTTCTTCCAATATCCTTACTTATTGGTATCCACTATTTATTTTCTTTTATTTTTCTAGATCTATTTTTTAGAAGTTGAAAACCATCTTCATCCATAACCATTTATAAGTTTCTCTTGCAGTTTTCTACAAATTATTTTGTTGGGCTCTTCTTAGGGCATGATCTCTCAATATGCCCCACCTCATGACACCTTATACATGTAAAAATAATGTTTTCATAATCTATAGTTTGGATCCACATCTTATACCCATACTTAATAATGATCGATTCTGGTAAAGCTTTACTTATACCAATCATAACCATTATTTGAGCATAAATAGCCAAGAATCCATCTTTTAGTGTATCTAAAATCTCAAGGAATTATCCTAGAGTGTTGTCTATTACCTTGAAGATATCTATTTCCCAAAATTTAATGGGTAACTCAAACATCCTAACCCAAACTGGTACTAGGAATATATTTATATTTTTAGGTGAAAAGCCCACATACCAATAGGTAAGGAAGAGTCTTTCTCTTCCCATAAACCAAGGACCCCCTTTTAGGATTATGTCTCTTTCTTTCCTAGAATAAAAAATGGCTAGGAAGAAACCTTTGGGAAGAAATGATAGAATCACTCCTAGAGACTTCCAATTCCTATCAATCCATTTTCTTAAGGTTGAAGACCCTAGCCAATACCCATTAAATTTATCAAAAACTGCCCTATCTTGGAGCAAAAAGGATCTCTCTGAGGTGCGCTCACTAACCTCTACCACTAGAGATGATTCTAAGGATTTAACAATAAATTGGTCCATGGAAAGAAAACTAAAATTCAAAATCTATTGAAATTTATCTGAATGTCCTATAAAAAATATAATATTTGATAAAAACTTTATAAAATTTTCATGCACAATTTCTAATATAAAGAAAGGGAAAAAACTTAGCTAAAAAATTCTTTATCCAGAGAGAATGTCTTGCCTCACTGAATTCCTAGACCTTCATTGCTCTTCCCATAGTTTGAACCCTAGTTGAAAAATATTTGCAATTTCATTTTTCGTGACTTGAAAATTTGTTGACTTCACAGGGTCGTATCTCCCTCAATATTGCTTGATTTTCGCATACGACCACTCATTTTAAAGTTATTCAAATTATGCACAAGTTGGTCTAAGAATCAACTAAATTATATAAATCTTCATGAAGATATGACTCCTAAAATATGAGATATTTTTTAGGAAAAAACCCTCAAGAATATATGTTATGAATTAATAGGGACATAAATAATACTAACATTCAAAATAATATCAAATATGAATATAAAAATGTCAAAATCATTCATGCAATAACATGAAGAACACTTACATTATAATTGTTCAAAATATGCATACAAGTTGCAATATTTTTATAGCTTGAATCATACAATATTTAGATCCTTTTTTAGAGGGGGAAAACAACCAAAATGGAAGTTATTTCCTCTTTAGAAGGTAAACGATGTGCCCAATCTTAAAGCTTCTCCATTATTTTATCCTCAACAACAAATTACAAAAAAATATCAAAAGTAGAGCACTAAAATATTCCAAAAGCATAAAGTCTTAAGAGCATGCGTATGATGATTCCAAAACTTGCTAATTTCACTTAGCCAAGAGAAAAAGGGAGTCAAATACTTATATTTATAGGAGGTTTGGAGGGGGTTCAGGCAAAAAAATGAAAAACAATCTTAGCTAAGAACCGACATCACAAAGGTCAACCTAAAACTTGGGTTTTTCAAGAGAAAAAACCTAGATTTACCAAATTTACACCTTGTACTAGACGACCGTGAAATTGACAAGGCCAAGAGAAAAAGCAAGGCAAAAGGAGAAAAAAAGGTCTAAACTTGCACTTAGCAACTTTGAGGAGTTTTTTATGTATATAAGAGAAAAATGACTCATTTTGATAGGTCAGTTTTCCATGTCTACATTTTCCCTCTCTTTGATGCATTTATGGCCTAATAAATGTGTCAAAGAAATATGTAGATTCCTACATGCAAAAAACAACAAACACAAAAGGGGTGGTAAGTTTAGATGAAGGGATAATGCAAAAATGGTATCATTCTGAACACTTTGAAAATGTGCATATTTAACAAGGTATTAATGACATTAATGCCCCTAAGACCAAGGTTCCCCCTTGAGTTTAGAAGGAATGCAAAATTCCTGAAGAAACCCGAAACAATAGACATAGAAGAAAAGAGAAGCAAACATAAAGAAAAAAAAAGGAGATAGAAAAGGGAGAGGGAGGGTGTAATTGAATTCATTTTCATCGTACGAGGAAGAAGAAAATAGCTATAGATAAAATAAGCAAATGGTGCTTCCCACACACTGTTCAACCGTCAGAGGGGTGAGGCCAGCAAAACAGTGGAGCAAGCATGGATAAGGACCAAAACCTAACCTCTAGATTAGGTTTTACTACAAATTTTTTAAATATTATGATTTTTTAAAGGAATTCATCACATGGGTGCCTAACGTAAATTTAGAGGCCAACCATGAATTTAACTGTAAGTTGATGGTGACCAAATTCATGCCCCAAAAGTATAGGGTACAAATTCACACCTTGGAAAGAAGGGGCGTAAATTTGCAGAAGATAATAAAAGAAAGAGAGAGAGAGAAGAAAGAAAGAAGAAATGGAGAGAAACTAGATGCACTTGCTTTAAAGTTTGCTTGTGTTACTTTGCTCTTTTTTTTTAATAAATTAATTAATGCTTATTGATTATGATAATGAAATCTTGTTGATGTTTATGATTGCAGCATGATGTACTCGACAGCAAGGAGTGGCAATTGAACTCCTTGGAGGAGGATTTACGATAGCTCATAACAGGAAAGAGAGAGACACACTACGGGAAGTGGGGCTACTTCATCTCATAGAGATGCCCTTGGTGGAGGTGAACAAAGCGTTACGATATTGGCAAAGAGGTGGTATCCATAGTTATCCACCTTTTGGATACCCATAAAGGAGATGACCGTCACACTAGAGGATGTGTGGTGGATCTTGAGGATCCCCATCAAGGGAAGGATGATATATAGGGCACAAGTTTCATAGGAAATATTAGAGAGATTATCAAGGGACTCAACACATGAGGTCCAACAAAGTGGACTACACGTCAATGAGATGCTTGCATGATATGGAGTCAAGGCACTGACTATTATGCTTTATGGGGTCATAGTTGGGCTACTAGTGTACCACACTAACAGGCAACACTTGCCATGGGCACTAGTAGGGGTGATGATGGAAGATATGTGGGACCAACATATACGGTTTACATGGGATCCCTATGTGTTGGCTTGCTTGTATAGGATATTGTACAATGTCATGTACAAGTAGCATATAGATCTAGTATTTATGTCATTGCTCTAGGTGTGGTGCTGGAAGCACATAGTGGTTCAAATACCACATGGATTGCTAAGGCCACTGCTTGACCCAAAGTGACCGACAACATATAAGTGGGATCGACACTTCGAGTTAGTCTAGAGGACATATATCAATATCCTACCGTTGGGGAGGTGGGTGATAGATTAGTTGTAGGAACATATGATCATATGGTGACCATGGCATCTACACCCTGGATGGACTAAGGATAAGGAGGAGCTACCTTGGGTTAGGAAGATCCGATGGATCACCACTTATAAGGACGAGCTAGAGCTATATTGATTTTATCGAGTACAATAATAATTCGGTATTCTTTAGGAAATACCAGACCTAGATGACTACTGGTTCAAACAAGTGTAGAGGGACCCATAAAGAGTTAGAGGAGACTGTGATATAGGGAGGTTTATAGAGGAGGACCTCAGTGACCCACTCTACGTGGATCCAAGAGATCTCATTTTATCTAGTGATCATAACTTCATGTTGCTAAATTCTATGTATTTGATCTTCATACTATGGAGGACATCTAACCTTATGGTGGTGAGGCCATTGGACAAAATTCTAAGCCACTTATTCCAATTTAGCATTAGATCTAAGGACTCCTTCAACAATAAAATATTTGCACCCATCGAGTTCACTACAACATTGGAAACATCAGGGTCAACTAATTGTTTTTGGCAAAACTCTGAGATTGGACCTTTTTGACAACGCATCATCGCTCAATGACAGATGTGAATAATTTGTGATATTTTTAATAGAAATGATACGATGCATCGATGACCAAGAAGAGCCATGATGGGGCAAATTTTGATCATCATGATCGTTCTCATATTGCAAGTAAAATTTGATCACTACGATCGCTCCTTGGTTTCAAGAGAACCATTTCAAATTTTACATGTTTAATCCACCATTCAAAAGGAAAACCTAAGTGAAAACCAACTCTAGCACACCATGTGGTGAAAGAAAGACCTCCAACCCCAAATTGAATGTTGATTCTCCATCAAATATGTGGCAGGATTGAGCTTGGGCATCTTTGACATAGGTGAACTAAGGTCTTTTATCCCACATTGATCATGGGAAGGCACCTTAAGAGGTAGGAGACCCCCCTTTAGAAGCAACCACCAAGTGGTGGTTAGGAAGCCTCCCACATAGAGCCAACTGAGGTGCTAGTTGGAGTTGCTCTCTCTACCAAATTGGCGGTGGAATGTCCAACCTTTGTTGACTTTGGGTGACTTTTGACGTGGTGGACCTTTTGGGCAGGTGGTAAACTACAATTTGACCATCGTCTATTGACTTGGTTGACCACAATGTTGTTGACTTCAAATTTTTTTTTTGCCGTAGAAGATAATATTTCTCACCAAATTTTTGGGCACCAATTTTCAGAGATGGTGAAAATTTTATTGTTACCTCATTTTATTTTTTATTTTAGATCCAAAAGAAAAAAAACTTAATCTTTGCTTTAAGGTGCATAGGCAAACCATTGTATCCACTCATACTTATGGATTTTGTAATATGATCCATTGGATCTTTGAGGAGTTGCCTTGTCTTTTTACTCCTCTAATTTGGATTTTTGAAACCTTTGTAATAAGGTGCATTAAGTCCTATTTTGGACTTTATTTTGGCTTAAGCCAATTGTATGCCTTGTAAGAAATTGTCCTTTATGGATTTGTAATATGGAGTGCATGATCAGTGGTACTCGACACTCCTCAATACAAGTGAACCTCGTAACTAGTAATCTCCTCTATAACACTTGGTGGTTGTAGTGACTAGTTATCCATACAATCCAATAAGATGAGAAGATTACCATAAGGACACTTGGAGGGTTTACACCCTTGTTATTTTATCTTTGTTGTAATTTGCCTTAAAATGAATCAAACGTAGTTCTAAGGCACATGTTTGATAGGATGGTATAGGCTACTATTTGAAGCACATGCTTCTAGTCATAAGGGGGATAACAAGAAGGTGTGGCAAAAAATTGATCGGATTTGTTTGTTGCATAACACTTAGTTTTAGGTTATTATCGACTAAAGCACAAATTCCATGGCTAGGTGATATGTTGGATTTGTTTTAAGCCAACTTGTATCACCATTTTTTGAATCATGAATGATGCGAGGAGCAAGCAACATTTTGAGAAGAAGAAAATTTATACTATAGCCCTTGGAGCATAGTTTAATTTGGGTACTCCCTTTGTAGGAGTGGTAGTGATTAATGGGTGATGAGTAGAGCCTTCCAAAGGAGCTCCATATTCTTCATCATCTAGAGGATTGTATTTTAGGCACTTGCACATCCCCATGTTCTCTCACACTTTCTTGTAAAAACATTAGAGTTTAATGCTTCTATGGTTGGGAGAAATGATGAGGACATCTAGGATTTTGGGCATATTATTATTTTATTATTATAAATGTGAGACTTCACAAGCTCATGTGGATTCTGTTTAGGTTGTTCAGGAGTTGTTATAACTAAAAGTTTAGCTTCTTTTACTGGTTGTTTAAGTTAGCATATTGTTAGTTTCTACTCCTATGTGCTTCTATTTGTTATGTAATATATTTTGTGCTTATTTAAGCACTTGGAAATAATGCAAATGTGATCAATATTTTTAGATCCAAATTAGTAGCCCTTGGATACCGAAGATGATATAGGGGTATTGTGCCCCCGAGGATCTCCCCATCAATGATAGTGTAGAGGCACTAGGTCATGACCTAGCAGGTGTAGTCGATGCTTCGAGAGGCTACCTAATGCATAACTAAGCAATGATAGAGGGGTGCAAACCCATCTAAGTAGACACAAGTCCAAGTGTGAATAGAGATTGTGATAGTCATAAGTACGACTATCACTCTCTTTTGCTCAAGGAAAGGGGGAACATCAATGTGTGCCCCCATAAAGATAGGGGTCAAGTCGAGTAGGACAACGAGAGATGTCCCTACGATGGCAAACATAGGATCTAACAAGATCGTGGGTCAGGATGACCTAGTGAGAGAGGTTGAGGTGTTGTAGGCTAGGATGGCAACCATGTAGAGGGAGATGTACCTTCTTTGAGAGGATAGGTCCAAGAGGCCGAAGGGGTTGTGGGGTGCCCTAAACATGACACTCATAGAGAGGGACATAATGAGGACTGAGGTAGATTATCTCAAGGGAGATATGAGTTGGTTAGAGTAGGAGCATCAACAAGCTCGGAATGAGAGGATGGCTATCATCACTAGCAACCAATAGGATGATGAGACTTTATTGTTATAGGAGGAGTTGCAAAGGGTGATGGAGAGGCTAGAAGCATTTATATGGAGGGAGACCTTCTACTAGGTGTTGTATATTTAGGTGGATCCAATAGAGTAGATGGTGACTCTATCATCCTCCTTACGATCATAGAGCAAGTCATGGTATAGGTCACAAACTATCTCATGGTCTGTGAACATGCCCCCACTAGAACCACCTTTGACAGATGGAACAAAGGAGATAAGCTTATATAGTTAGGATGAGTATCGAGATGACATACCATTTTTTAGTGTGACATGTATCTCTAGGCTAGGAGGTGGTCGAGTGTGCTAGAATTCTATTATGGTACACTAATCCAGATGACATATGCTCTATTTTGAGTAATATCATGTTGGTTTATAATTATGTATGTGTGATTTCTATGCATTTGCAATTTTTTTACTATGCATGAATAGATAAATGAAAGAAGAAGAAAAAGAACAAATGCATGAAGACATAACAAATGCACACAACTAACGAATGCACACTATATGAACTTAACTAATGAAGATATGACTAGATGACTGGATTAGAATCATAAAAAGGTGTTGGAAGAAAGAAAATAAGAAGAGAAACAAGAAGAAAAAACAAAAACAATACTCTAGCCAAATTTGTACCCTATAAAAATAGTCTGCAAATTCATCACAAAGCGAATTCATGCCCTAGAAGGATAAGGCATAAATTTGGCAAAAGTGAAGAAAGGAAGAAAAAAATTAGAGGAAAAAAGAAGAAGAAGAAGGTCAATAAAAGGTCAAAGAAAGAAAAAATATGCTCAAAGTATGATATTTGAATTAGCATAGACTACAAAGGGGTTAGTGTGATCAAATGATCATAAGCTAAGTGGAAAATAAAATATGGAGCAAAACCTTGTGACGATGTATACTCACAAATGGTTGAGAGTGGATTAAAACCCACTATGGGTGTAGTGCTCGCTAGTGGCCATGAAGTTATCTTATAAAGGTGTTATGCTTGCTGAAATGAACAAATTGGAGCAATACCCACTATGGGTGTGATGTTCTCTAATGACTAAAATATGAAGCAAAAATCTGCTATGGGTATGATGCTCACTAGTGGTTGTATGTGGAGCGATACCCGATAGGATGTGTGCTCGCAAATGGCCTAAGCGAAGGTTGATGTTCGTTGGTGGCCATGAAGCTATTTTGTGATGGGGTGTAGTGCTCAAGTCGATAGAAAAAAAAAGTGTAACCCGATAGTGATGTTAGATCTCTAAAGAAGAGAAGAAGAGTGATCAAAGAAAAGCAAAAAGGTGTTGTGTGGGCATGTGCTAGAGAAGACAAATATAGAAAAGCAATGTACGTGTATGTGTATCCTTGTTGAAATTTCAAAGGCTAAGGGATGTGCGTAGAATAGTCAATGGCCATATGAATACCATAAATGATATCCATGTGGTATCTATCATATCCTACGAGGACCCCTTCATAATCAAAAGATCAATAAGAAAAAACGTGAACAAAACAAGATGCAAAAATAGAAAAGAAAAACGTATATCCGTTATCTTGAAGAAAAGAAAAATGATTGAAAACTTACAAAGGACAAATGACATACAAGATATGAAGAACCATATCCTTTGAATTGGAGAAATATAGAATTATTGAAACATTCAAGGTCAATGAACATGCCCTAGGTTGGGGATTTGCTAAGCATTAGTGATCTAGTATGAGTGCAATGCATATGAGCTAAAGCCTAACTAGGTTCCATCACTTTTCTCTTTGCAAAAAATCTCAAAAATCTATATGATCAAGCAACCATGCAAGAATGATTAGGTAGCAATATGACAAGCATACGTGCGAAAAGAAGTATGTCAAGCAATCCATGCAATGTATGATAGGAAGTCATGTAGCATGAGAAAGCAAATGAATGCAAGATGGTACAAAAAAGAAGAAAACAAAAGAAGAAGATATATGATCGATAAAAGGAGAATAATAGAAGAGAGATAATGTGAATTCATGAATAATATCATTTTAGATGCATTATATTCATTGGTTATTTAAGATCTTTACCATCTAATGTTGCTAAAAAATAGGCTCCTAAGTCAAACTTGGTCATTATGACAAAGGGACCTAACCAATTGGGCTAAAATTTACCCTTCATATTTGTACGAGCATTAGTGTTCTTTTAGTTTTCCTTGAGGACAAGGTCCCGAAATTCAAAAGAATGAGTGCAAAATTTCTTAGAGTATGATCATTGGAGCCTATTATGATAGTATTAAAGATTCTTTAAGGCATGGATATGCTTCTCATCCAACTCCAAATGGTTTAAATGATCTAAATGATACTCATCGTTGATCGAGACATCTTCCAACAAGATACGCAAGGATGTAACCTCTAGCTCAATGGGAAACACTACCTAAGTGTCGTAGACCAAGATATAGGGGGTTGCACCTATATGAGTTTGTATGCTAGTACAATAGGCCCATAAGGTAGGGTACAACTAGATATATCAGTTGTGATCAGTCTTATTTACCAGCTTCTTAAGGATCTTGACTAAGGACTTAGATGCTTCAACTTGACCATTACCCTAAGGGTAATATGGAGTTGACCATTTGTGCTAAATCTTGTACTTAGCACAAAATTTATGGACATCCTTGTTCTTGAAAGGAGTACCATTATCACAAAGAATGAATGAATGAATCTTATACCTATAAAGGATCTGGTTGAAGATGAACTTAGAGACTTTAGCTCCAATCATCGTATCCAAGGGTATATCTTCAATCCATTTGGTGAAGTACTTTGTTGCTGTCATGATAAACTTATGACCATCATATGACATGGGGTTTAATCTCCCCTATAGTATCCAATCCCCACATGGAGAATGACCAATGGGAAGAAATGACTTGAAGGTTTTGAGAAGGAGCATGAACAAGGTTGTCATGTCATTGATACTTGTCACAACATCGAACATAGTCACTGATGAGCTCTATATATGCTCATTTTTTGTACTAATTTCCTTATGAACTGCAACACTTATTTATGTAGATATATATGTTTTATAAGAATTTTATATATGTTTAACAGTTTTTTGCATGATATTTAATATTTATTCTAAGTGTATTTTGTGTAGATTTCGTAGATTTTACTATGTTAGCATGTTTATGTTGAGGTCCCACTCGGACCTGGTGCTTTCAATTTTATGATGGCAAAAGTAAAGGTAAAATGTCTGCAGTACATTGATGTGAAGCGCTAAGTCAGGCGTCCAATTCCTTTTGAAGTGCCTGATTCCCATTTGGCACTTAACTGACGGGCATCTGATTCCCATTTTGTGCTTGACTATTGGGCACCTAATTCCCATTAGGTGCCTAAATCCCGTCTTGGCACCTGCTTCTCAAATTATATAGATAAGACGCCTGATTCCCATTGAAGCCAAATTCCAGCATGACTTTGTTGTCGACAAAATAGAACACGATTTCAAAAAGGATGGGGATGGAGTCTTGGAGTTGAATTCGGACCAGGGATAGTATCAAAGATGATTAGCTATCTATTTTCAGTTGTTATGTAAATATCTATGTAAATCGAGTAAAGCAAATATCAGACGTATTCTAATGAAGTAGAGAGAATTACAAGCATATATTGTGTAAGGTTGCTCACAAGTCTACGAGCTATCCCAGGTTGAAAAATTAAATGAGGCAATGAATATGAACGTAGAAAACTAACCAATATTTTTGTCCAATATTTTGGCATCATTTTTGGGGAATAGCCTATTGTAATTTTTTATTCTAAAAGAAGCATGTTAGTTGTAGTTAAGGTTGCTACCCATAGAACCTCAATTTCTAAAGCTTTGTATGAGTCCGCCTAAGAATAGAGGACCAAACGATCATTTTGTTAAAAATAAAGACATTTCTCAACACTCTTATGCTTAAGTTGTACCTGATCCTAAGATTGAAACCTCTTCTCCACAATCTCCACCTGTGCATTTGCTTGAACATCCATTATTTGCACAGGATCCTTTTGAAAAAAAATCAACAACATCTTAGAGAAGGATCTGAGATAAGTAGAGTTCAGTCTGAAGAAGACTTATTGAATTTTCAACGTTGGAAAGCAATTAGATAAGGAACTATATCAAACACAAATTTAATAATCCTTTTGCAGGATAACAGAAATGAACTAGAAGCATTGAAAGCTGCTTTGAACGCAGCTGGTGTAGATACCCTATTCATAGACAAAATGGGTGATGCAACGGAAGCATCCACTAGTTTTAATTTTCCCATAGGAGATGCAGGAGAAGACTACAAGATGAAACATGTATCCCTTGCCCACCTTCCAATATTTAGAGGACTACCAACAAAAGATCAAGATTTGTTTTTGTTCAATTTTGATGTCCTAAACAGATCAGTGGATTATACGGCTGATGCCCAAAAACTAAGATTTTTTCCTTCCACTCTTGATGATTCAACTTTATGTTGGTTTATCAGTTTGGGGGATAAACGGGTAACTACCTAGGAAGAATTGAAGAAAATTTTCCTAGATCAGTATCAGGATTTTGACAGAGCACGTGATGCAAGGGAAGAAGCCTTAGACATGACACAAAAGGAAGGGGAATTTGTGGAGGAATATTATGATAGGTTCAAATTTAATTTACAAAGATCACCCCATTGTAGGGAATTTGTGGAGGAATTTGTAGAGGATTCTCTTATGAGTATGTCATATTTCTCTTATTCCTAAGGTTTGGGGCCATAATATTAAGAGAAAGATATATGGAGAGGAGGACGAAAAACTAACGTGAAAATGCATAAGCATAAAAAGGTATTTTTGAATTTTGTTTAGTTTTTCTAATATAGGCAAACAAATTTAAATGATCTTGCTTATAATTTAAAATCATAACAAAAGGTAACAAAGGAAAAGGTTTCCTAGATTGGCCACTAAGGATGTGTTTCACGTCAGGTTCACAAAAGATGCAGAGGGGGAAAACAAACCACTGCGTATGATTCTAGGTGGATCTGTTGAGAGCCGAGGTGATCGCGAGGCTATTGTGGTTCTCTCCACTTAGGGGCTTGGGGGATTGAAGGGTTCACCAAGAATGATTTAAGGACTCACTCCAAGTCTAGGATGGAAGGTTTGATGTGTTTATTGAGCAAGCACTTAATTTTGGTCTTACTAAGATCTAAATTATAAAGAGTTAAAGAACAATGTAAGGCAAACAATGATGCAAGCAAACAAAGGACTATTCCTAGAATGATTCTTTGCTTCAATGAGGACTATCCCTAATCTTGTGAGAAAATAAATTTGTTATCTTCAAGCAAATTTCCAAGAGAGTGCACAAACATGATTATCGTAAATGCAAACTATATGCTTTTCTTCTTTGATATCTATAAATGATTCCAAAATATAATTTTATAATATATCAAATTTGAGTTATTTCTTTCAACTATAGAGAGCAAAATGATAATGGACACTCAAAAAAAACCTAAAAGGTCTAACAAAGCACATAATTGACCTAGTGATTGATCCTAGCCGAAATCGTGCCTTGTAAATATTGACCGTGAATTCGGTCAAACCTGTAAAACATATTCAAAACCTTGGAAAAATTTATCAGTGTTTGGGAGCTTGCTTAGGCTGCATGTGACGAAGCTTGGAGGCACGGTAGTCAAGCCCCCTTGGTACTTTTAGTTGACCATTTCAAAAATGAAAATTATCATTGACCTTTGGAAATAAGCAAAACAAGATATAGTAGTGTGAAACAATGAAAATAGAGCACAAACATAATGCATGTAATGGAAAACAAGTATGCAAATGAGATCCTATATTTTTGGGAGTAAAAATTTACCCCAAAGCTATTGTGATCGAATTCACGTCCCATAATTAAGGGTCACAAATTCAAAAACAAAGGAGAAGATGGCCAAACCAATGGTTTCGTCAAATTTGCACCTTGTAAAGGTGGGGCATGAATTCACACAAGAGTGCTGAAAAGCTAATTTAAGGATGTAAAAGGTAACTTAACACTAAGAATTAATGATCCAAGAGCTAATAAATCCATAAAGAAAACCTGATAAATTTGTAGAGGAAGCAAAAGTAGAGGTAGCAACCAAAATGGAAGATCTTTCCTCTTTAGAAGGTAAATGATGTGCTCGATCTTAAAGCTTCTCCACTTGTTTTTCCTCAACAACAAAGCACAAAAAAAGATATCAAAAGCAAAGCACCATAATATTCCAAAAGTGTCAAGTCTTGAGAGCATACATATGATGATTTCAAAACTTGCCAATTTTACTTAGCCAAGAGAAAATGGGTGTCCAATCCTTCTATTTATACGAGGGTTGGAGGGGGTTTAGGTGGGAAAACAAAAAAAACTTTACCAAGAGCTGACATCATAGAGGTCAACCCAAAACTTGGGTTTTTCAAGAGAAAAATCCTAAATTTGTTGAATTCACACCCCATACTAAAGGAATACAAATTCGGAAAGACCAAGAGAAAAAGTAAGGCAAAAGGGGGAAAAAGAGGTCCAAACTTGCACTTAACAACTTTGAGGTGTTTCCTAGGGATCTAAGGTAAAATAACTCATTTTATGGGTCAATTTTCTATGTCTACATCTTTTATGTTTTGATATACAACATATAGATTTGCCTCTATAATATAGCCATACAAGATTACTCTTCAAGTACTTGACTATTGCTCTCCATATGACAACTTCCATGTTCTTTGGCTTCTCATATTACCACTTGTATATATGAATTTTGACTCTCTACTTAAATGCTTACTTAGCTCTATGACACTTGCACTCTTTTACATGACACTTATACTTCTACATGCACTCCTAATACATGACACTTGTGCATATCCTCATATTACATATTTGCAAACTTAATTATCAACACTTGCACACATTCTCTCATTACATACTTACATGACACTTGTGCATATCCTGCACATAGACACTTACATAAAGGGGAAATATAAATCACTCTCCTAAACTATAGACTCTCACCCTATTCTATTACATATTTACATTTGTACCATAAAGGTACCATGGGGTGCATTTGCATTTACCAAATAATGTAATATTCTCCAACATTTTAAAATAATGAAAGCAAAATTATCTTCACCTACTTCTAATCAAATGGAACTTCGACCATTAACTATGCAAAGGCCAGGGAACTTCTTAGAGGGATTAAACTTGTAATTGAAAGAGGATAGAAATATATTTCAATTGAGGGAGAATCACAAACATCATTAATGCTATAGACAAAAAAGGATATGGAGATTGGACAGTAAAATAATATTATTGTTGATGTTCATTATCTATTATTGGAGGCAATCTGTTGGAAATGTGAGCATATTTTTTTTTTAAGCGAAAAAACCCCTTGCGGAGCCGCCTTGGTCAGAGAGACCACGAACAGGGGGTTCTACACCGTCAAAGTCACCCAGGAGTCGCACCCGACCCTGCCCGCACCAACATTATCAATTGGATTTTGGATACCCAATTCAACTTTTTGGTAGGGTGGATATTTGAACTTGGGACCTCCCTTGGAGGATTGCCTTCTCCTCTCCAACTCACCTACAACACCCGGGTGGAAATATGAGCATATTTATGAAGGAAATTAGATAGCAGATAATTTAGCCAATCATGGTGTTAATCCTTGTCTTGGTGAAATTCAGATTTTAGAAGGTAACTAAGCAAGTAAGATTTTATCTCTTAATGATGTCAAGGAGTTGATTATGAAAACATAGCACTTTGAAGAAGATGAAGAATATATTTTATTAAAAAAGAAATGAAAAATATATATGATAAAAAAAGCAAGCTAGATATAGTCTAATTAACCTAACAAAAAATGTAATATTTTGGTATTTTTATGGGAGTGGTCCCAATAAAAGCCACATATAGCTTATTAAAATTTGTAAAAATGATGTTTAATTTCATTTAATGTAATATAAAATTTTAAGCTACTGTTATTACTATTATTTTGTTCTCCTAATATAAGGAAAATTTGACCTATTTATAAGAAAACAATGAGACATTAAGGTTTGATTCCATGCTTGGGAAACCTTAGATATCCATTAGGTACTTTACCTATGACTAAAATAAGGCTCTATCATTACCCAAAGAATTTCCTTAAACAATCTATAATTGTTGACAAATCGTAAGGAGTTATTTGCCCAATAATTATTTAGTATAATATAGATAATATTTCGAGTCATTAGCATGAAAACGTATGGAGGATTATGGACTCATATTGGGTTACATTTACTTGGATTGATGGACTTTTTTTTTTTATCATAATGCCTTTTTGGTTGAAACCATATTGTACTAAAGAAAAATTGTTGACACCATTGGATTGAAAGAAGACTACATAACTCTTAAGAGGGGCGAATGTCCCATCTGAATAATTATTAATTTATGCTTTAAAATGTGGCTATATGTTTTTTAAAAAATATGAAAATCTTATTAAGAAGATAGGTCTAAAGTTACAATAATTGGCCTGCCACTTTTGACCAAACCCAAGATCCTAATAAAACTAATCCTAACATCTTCTTGGACCACAAATTTCTTAGTGCGATACAAAGAGCATAAACTCCTATGTTGATTATAGTTTTAGTTAATACTATTCCATAGAGCTCGAATTAGTTTCTCTCTCTTGCCATGATTTTGAGGGCTACCCCAAATTGGGAATAAAAGTGCTACAAGTAGTAGTGTGATGTTGGACCAAAGGCTAATAGTCATAATAATCTACCATAGTCCTACACACTTAATTGTCTAAATCCTTGATGGCTAGTAATAAAACTTGTTGGTTCACCTCCATTCAATCTATAATATCCTTATTCTAATGAGATTTCAACAAGTAACTAGCAAGATGCTAGCTTCTTGTTTTAGCTAAAATGTTAGTCACAACACTCTTCCCTCTACCTACATGAACTGGGATGGCATCCTAAAAATTATACCAAATGTCTTTGATCTAACTGACTATGTTCTTAATCCACCATACACTCAGTCTAAAATTCCTAATCTCATCTAGTGATCCCACCAAATTTGTTGAGTCAAACTCCACTATCATATTTCAAATTGCATTCTTCCAAGCATTGATAGAGCCTTGTCTTATTGTCAAAGCCTCTATTTCATTATTTGTTGCTACTTCCAGGCCTTTCAATTCATAATGAAGGACCTTCCCCTTATAGTCTCTTATGAGGAAACCAATGCTCATTACCCCTAGGTTATCTAGGTTCTTAGACCAGGGGTGGTGGTTGCCAAACCCCATAAGCCTGCCTCTTAGAATATTCTCTCCCTCCTCATTTTTCTACTCCCCTACATGAGCTTTACCATTTTTGTAACTTTCTTAACATTTTATACTAAATATGTTCTATCAAAGTGTATTCTTCTAAGATATTTTGGTATTTCTTTCCAACCATATGTGCCACCAAATAAAGCTCGGACCTATAGACCAACCCAATTGAACCGATTTATTTTTAACCTTCTTCATTTCTATACCTCCAATATATTAGTTAGTGTTAACTATTGGTTGAGATGGTCCTTGAAGAGATCAACCCATTGGCTCCACAACTCCAGGAAAAAGTTACACTACAAGAGCAAATGATAAATTGTCTCCTCCTAGGTATTGCACATTATACATTTAGAAGGGCCATGAAAACCTCTCCTCTATAAGTTATCATTGTTGAGGAACCTCTGATGCATAACTTGCCAGGCAAAGAAATTAGTTTTTGGCTAGCCTTTTTCCAACCATGCTCTATCCCATGGAACATCCAACAACATAGGTGGTGAAGAAAGCAATTCATTATAACCTTCCCAAATTGTATAGATGCCTAAATTCTGATGACCCAAAGATATATTGTCCTCTTCCTCCTCTCCTATAAGGTGGTATTACTATAATATCCTCTCTAATAACTACCCCAAATTGAGGAGGTTGGTACAGGTCACTCTTCCCACCATTTTAGTTACATAAGAGAGGTCCTAATATACCTTATATGTAAATATAATGTTATCTTGATCCAAACTCTAGCTTCAAGGATCTACTGAAGGGGATATAACTATTGTGATGACCCAAAAAATAACTAACTAGAGAATTTAAACATATACTCAATAGGGATTTATATCTCCCTATCTAGAATATGTCATTCTATGAAGTTACCTAAGGTTTAAACTAATGCTTTAAGTTATCCGTCTCATTTGCATAATGAACCAACTTATCCCCTTAATCTATCAAAAGGATACACCCATCCCTGCACCATACACAAGTCTGCTCATGTAGGTATAGTAGGCGAAATGCAAATAAGCTATCAATCTCATCCTCCACGAATGAGCTAACTTATCCCCTTTGCCTGTCAAAGGGGTATGCCCGTCACTACACCCTACATAAGTCCATCTATGTGAGTGTACTAAATGCAGTGTAAATAAACTATCAGTCTCATCCCCATGATGAGCTAACTTATTCATCCATCATTCCTAGTGATAGACAAATTCATCTATCTTTATCTATTGATGTTTTTGTGTATCTAACTAGTTTAGGTTTTTAGAAGAGTTCTTTGAAGAATAATATTATTGTTAGCCCAAAAGGCCACATACTTAGCAAATTTTGTAAAAGCTTTGAAATTTTTTTACTAAGTGTTGAGGTATGCCTTGGACTATGATGTAATGTTAAAATCCGCTTAGCCTAATACAATGTTAAATGCCATATAGCTCAATGTTGTGTTGTTTTTCGCACGATATCATCATAGTGCTACAATCCATGGTAAAAGTAGTCAAATTGGCCTTGTGAGCAATTTGGATCATGGAATTTTTAAGGAGCAATTCAAAACAATGTTATTTTTCATGCGCCTAAGGAACAAGTGTCAAATTTTGTGCCATCACAATACATGTTAAAATCCGTAGTCAAAAGGGTCAAACTCGCCTTGAAGTCATTTCAAGTCGCGGGTCAAAGGATAAAGTTTGAAGGCAACATTAAAATTCATGCGATGAGATGCTATGATAAAATCTGCTATCATTTTGGTCAAAGTTGGCATCGTCAGGTTCCGAGGTGTGATAGCAAGCAAGTGTTATTTTATGCACAATGCAGTACTATATTATTTTTTGCACATATCAAGTGCTTTGAAGATTCCATGATCAACTTGGTCAAAGTTGGCATTATGAAATTCTAAATAGCAATGAGGAGAGAAGATTTCCATTCTGCATGATGCATATCGTGTTATTCTCCATGCAAGATCAGTGTAGTGTTATTTTTTGCATGGTAAAGCATAGTCTTACATATTCTGTGAGATACCACACTTGTTCTATATTGTGGAATTCAAAGAGGTGACCTAGGACAACGTTCTTTTCTGCACAACACAGTAAGTGTGTTATAATCCACAAACAACATGATCAAACTTAGCATTGTAGAATTTCAAGGAGTGAATTGGGACATTGTTCAACACGGAGTGATCCAAAACAAAGAAATCACCCCTAGATTGAGATCAACTGTTTCAACCACGGTCAAAATGGTTAAACCACTCCAAAAAAAAATTGAACTTGTTGATTATAGCAAGCCTTATGATGCGAAGGTTGAATAAAACAAAGATGTTACTAGTCGCGATCGCAATGCGCATCAAAGTTACCCTCTGAGCATCTAATCTTGACCATTCAAAGTTAAATCAAGGGTCTACAATTAACTTGACTTAATTACATAAAGCCAAGATCCAACACTGGATGTAATACCGTAGGTTTTCTATCTGAGTCATTTTTGAGTTGAAGCAAAAGGGATAA
The DNA here is from genome assembly GCA_028583015.1 of Wollemia nobilis. Classification (NCBI taxonomy): domain Eukaryota; kingdom Viridiplantae; phylum Streptophyta; class Pinopsida; order Araucariales; family Araucariaceae; genus Wollemia; species Wollemia nobilis. The sequence continues at coordinate 5,377,116 of JAQPPZ010000374.1, forward strand.
GAAGATGAAGAGACGTAAAATCAATATCTTCGACCATATTTCGTTGTAGATTTATGGAAGGAAAACCATGGCAAGAATAGAATATGGTCTAGATCACCCTGCGACCAGATCAATAGCCAAAAGCCATGAGAAGTCGAACAACTTGTAGAGGTCATATTGTAGAGAATCCATGGAGCTCAAATCCCCTTCTTTCTTGAACCAAATAAGAGGCTGCCACCTCAACATCCTGCTAATATGGCATTCCACCTTCCTTGTAATGTTTCTAATACTCTTTAACTTTAAAAACTATAAACAAAGGCTAAACCCTCATTTTAAAGGATCGACTCTAAAGTGTTTGCTTGCCCTACTACTGTATATTTTCTTGCAAATCAATAGAAGGACCATTACTTGGATGTATGCCTTAGGTATGTGTTTTCTTTGCTTGTGGAGTTTTAATTTGTGAATTCATTTCTACTACTGCTACTATGGTTAGTATATTCTTCTATTATTGGATTGCTAACTTAGAGCACCTTGGAATGCTTCATGTTTAAATATATGCTTGGAAATAACTTATTTTTTTGTTAGTCAGAGTATTAATCTAGTTCTACTATTTGGATTGTTAATACCCTAGATGTTTGAAATAGTTTTTGAAGCATGTTTTTGTTCTTTAATGATGAAGATCATTGGTTTTGAATGTTGTTAATCTCAAGTGTGGAATACTAGAAATTGATTCGTTGGAGGTTTTCTGTAGATGCCTATGCTGTTAACTTTATCCAACCACTGTTCATTCATTACTTTTCTAACCCCCATCCTATTTCTATCCCTATATTTACATATTTAACAAGCTTAAATGAGTCATCATTCAATTAGTTGATAAGGTATACCAACCTACTCTAAAGGTTGGATTAAAGTGATATTTAACTCATCCAATGTTAGGGTTTGAACTATTATTAGTGGGTGCTTACCTTTCAGATCATTGCATATGATAGCCACGGTTTTAATATTACCTTGATATCAATTCAGACCCCAACAATATTGGCATGCTCGATGGGACACTATTTACAGAATGTTGGTTCACCCACTAGTTATCATTTTTTATTTTCTTGGAGGAATCAAGATTTAGTGATTTTTCTTGACCTCACCAAGCAATGGAAGTAAGTTTATTTGGTGACTCCCTGAGATCAAGAACCTAAAAATTCCTTTTAGGAGCTCATCCTTTCATGTTTACCAGGTATTCTACTAGGAATAGTCAATAACCTTTTTCATTATTTGAGTTATCATCAAGAAGATCTAGGCATAAAATAGGCTTGACCTTATATTAACCCTTTGAAGAGATTCAAATACCACCAAGAAACCATTTCTTCCCAATTCAAACTCCATTAAAAACCCCAGTAACATGGCTAGACAACATAATGTAAATCCAAATCAATCTTTGTAGAAATACCCTAATTGGGATACCGTTGGTCCTTTAGGACTCACCCTCATGCATGATATTCCACAAGCTATACCTACATATGATGGTACAGGTAAAATTGCTTATGAGCATTGTTAGGATATACTGAACTTAGCAACCATCCACAATGTTAGAAATAAGGATGTTATTATCAGACTTCTTACCCTATCCTTTAGAGGAAAATATATGCATTGGTTTGGAACCCTTGAAGACAACACCATCACTTCATGGGCTACATTAGTTGACACCTTTGTGAAATAATTCAATGAATCTACTGATCCTTTCTCCCTCCTGAACCAATTCACATCTATGTAGAAACATCAACAAGACTTAGTCTTTGATTTGAACCTGAGGTTTAGCAAAACGTGGAAAAGGGTACCCCCTTAAGCTAGACCAGTTGTCCCCCTTGCTTTCATGTATTATATCAAAGTCTTGGGGTTGCAAACTCAAAGGTTAGGATTATCTACCTTTTCTCAATTTTACAATATTGTCATACAAACAAAAAATATCCTAATCGATGTACGAAGGTTACCTCCAAAGATAGTCATGCCATATTGCTTTGAGATCTCTCAGTTTCAAGCTAAGGTAGCTACATCTTCATATATGGATACACCTTCCATGTCATCACAACTTCCCCAAGTGGCCCCAATTCCTTCCCCCAAAATAACATTTGCTTCAAATCCTTTTCCACCACTCCCATCTCAAGTGCCCCAAGAATCCACCCTATTGCTTGATATTCAAAATACCTTGAAAATAATCAATACAAAGTTGAATGCAATGGAAAAGAGAGAGATGGAAAGGTCTCAGAGAATATTCCCATATATTAATAGAGATCATAAGCCTAGCATCAGCAATAATGCAGGGCCCAAGGTTAACACAAATCAAGAAGATCAAGAATTTATCCCTAAGACCAATCCGATAAATATTTGGTGTCTTGTTTGTAACGATCCTCATGATTTAGATACCTATGCCATGTACCAACACCATGTGCAATAGGCCATGGAGAAATTTGAGAGGAATAAAAAAGTAAGAGTCAACATGATATGGCAACTGGAACAAATTATGGTCGAACAAGATCCCTGTGAAGAAGAAATAGTTTTCATCATGACCAGGTTCAGAAAGAAGACATTGCATGTTGACCCATAGAATATGGGACATTTTCAAGTCCCCTCTTAGAAGAAAAGGGAATCCCTTTTGCATAATAATGATAAATTCCTTGTTCCATAGGCATCTAAAAAGAGGGATGTAGTCCTTAGAAGCCAAGAAAAGTGGGTAAGTGCTCCAAAGTAGAATGAGAAGGAAAATAAAGAATAAATAATTTCCAAAAATGAAGCACAAGAAAAGCTAAGATTTCCTTCCATTACTAAGAGACAAAGGATTAAAGCTACACAACAATACAAGAGGAAGTATGGTGAACCAACGAAGAGGTATGAGAAGATCCACTTTGAAAGTTCATAGTTTAATATTGTGTAAGAGATGAAGAGGAACCCCTCTAGAGCAAGTCTCTATGATACCCTCTTCATCCCTGGTGAGATTGATCTACTCAAGGCTTCTATAAGTAAGAATTATCAAGAAAAATAAACTACCATACTTTTCAATATGCCTTTTGGCAAAAAGGAGATGAATCCTACATCCCTAAAGAACAAAACTCCTCACCTTTATATCTCTTTGAGAATGGCAGGTTGGATAATCCATAATTGTATGATTGATTTAGGGGCTTCAACCATAGTCATGCCCAAAGCGGTCTACAATGAAATGGGTATGGAATATACTCGTTCTTGTCCAGGAGTTCTATAGTTAGATGGTACACCATTTAAGACCATTGGAGTGGTTAAGGATGTGCTAATGAGACTACACAGAGCCTAGAGGTAACTGTTGTACAAGAGATTGTAGTGGTAGACCTAGAACCTTACTTTGGTCTATGTCTTTCTAGAGAGTTCACTACCAATCTAGGAGGTTATATGTATTTGGATTACTCTAGCATGATGATTCCATACAAAGGCAAGAGAATAATAATAATCATTGAAAAACCTATGTCTTATCACATTGAAAATATAGAGGAATACATGTGTAACCTCTTAGCTCTAGATGAATTTGAATTGGTAGAAAGCTTTGAAGAGTTAGAAGTGGAAGATGAGTTGCCATTCAGAGAGTATTACAACCCTTTTGGAATAGGTATAGGCACTTACAACATTTGCTCTAAAATAGAGAAAAATACCCTTGCCATATCCAATCAATCCCTGAGGGAGTCAAACATTTGGATAATGCATATTGATGGGGCAAGATGCAAGAATGGGGCTGGTGTTGGTGTAACTTTGAAATCTCCTTCAGAAGGTGCAATTTTTTTTGCTTATAGATTGACATGGTCTTACATGAACAACACTTCAAAATATGAGGCTCTATGTTTAGGATTAATGCAAGCAGAGAGTATGGGAATTAAAATATTGGATATATATGGTGACTCAAAGCTAGTAGTTAATCAAGTCATAGAGAAATGCAGTAGTAAGCACCGTTACTTAAAATCTTACAGGAGTAGAGTATGGGATTTGATGGAATTTTTTGATGCTTTAAACATCCACTCTATTCCTAGAAAATATACTATGTTGGTTGATTCTTTAGTCGTTAAGGGTTCTAATTTTATCCATTCTTCAGATCTTGGATCATCAAAGGACAAAAGATTAAATTAGTCTTCAAGCCTACAATACCATACAAACAAATTTTTTGGTAGATTTTCAAGAGTGATTATCATATTATTGACTTTATAGTAAGAGAAGCTTGCTTATCCAGTGTGCAAGAAGATCCCCCTCAAGAAATAGATCAACAAGATGTTATTCGGTTGAAGAACAATCATATCCCTAAGGGTTTAATTACACTATAAAACCTCTTTGATAATGAAGATGGGAGGAAATCAAGAGCCATGGAAATCAATGATGAGATCTACAAAGAGTTTGAACTAAAAAAAATAAGAAACTCAAGATTGACATTCGTTGTTCTCCAAAATAAGTGGAGGAAATTAAGGCCATATACCTCAAATATCGAGATATTATAGCCTGGTCATATGAAGATCTTAAGTTATATGATAAAAAGATCATTCAACACACTATTGAGATGGAAGTTGATGCAAAGCATTTCAAGCAGAAGTAAAGAACTGATAATCCTAAGATTGAATCCATAATGAGATAGGAATTTGCTCAAATTACTAAAAGCAAAAATTATCTATCCTATCAAACATTCTACATGGGTTGCTAACTTGGTCCCTGTTAGGAAGAAGAATGAAGACATCAACTTGTTCGTTGATTTTAGGAACCTAAACAAAGCATCACTGAAGAATCACTATCCTCTTCCTCAGATTGATTAGATTCTGTAGATTGTTGCAGGGGCTGAAAGATTTTCCTTATCAGATGGTTCCGTAGGGTACAACCATATTTGGGTGAAGGATGAGGATCAATTCAAGAAAACCTTTACTACTAAGTGGGGCACATTTTCTTATTAGAGAATACCTTTTGGTTTATCTAATGTAGGGGCCACCTTTCAGAGAGACATGGACTATGATTTTGGAGAGTTGATGAATAAAGTCATTATCATCTACCTCGATGATATGACTATGCTTTTTCCTAGAAAACAAGTTCACATGGAATACTTGGAGAAAGTATTTCAGAAATGGAGAGAGTTTGACATCTCCCTAAATTCAAAGAAGTTATTTTTTGCAGTCCATGAGGGTAAATTGTTAGGGTATGTAGTCTCTAAAGAAGGGATGCCAATTGATCCTGACAGAGTAAAATCAACACTGGATCTCCCTCTGCCTATGAATAAGAAGGATTTGCAATCATTCTTTGGGTAAATCAATTTTATGAGGAAGTTTATCTTAGACTTTGCTCAAATTGTTAAACATAATTCAGAATTGCTCAAAAAGAATATGGAGTTCAAGTGGACTAAAACAAGGAAACAAGCTTTTGAGGCAATCAAGCAAGCCATTGCTACTGCCTTAGTGTTGGTAAACCCCGATTTCAACAAGGATTTCATTTTGTATGCCTATGGAGTTGAAGAGAGCTATGCAACAATATTAACGCAAAAAAATGATGATGAAGAAGAACATCTTTTTGGAGCCAAACTCTTCATGAGTACCAGACTAAATATAATTTTATTGAGAGATAAGTATTTGCAGTTATGAAATCATTGAAGAAGTTTAGACAATACTTGACTTAAAGTAAAACTCTTGTTTGTGTAGTACATCCTGATGTCAGAAGTTTCATCTTACAAGGAGAGCTGGGTGACAAGAGAGCTGGTTGGATTACCAAAATTCAAGAGTATGATGTAGAAATTTATCCTACAAAGTTAGTCAGAGGTAGAGCATTATGTCAGGGAATGACAACAAAAGTAGTCTTAGACCATATTTAATCTTGTTGACCATAAACATCCAATGAGAAAATGTATAGGATACCCATGGGGAATGATAATAATAGACTAGTGTATTTTAATTGGTTGACTTTCCTCACCAAAATAATACATGAGCAACTGGTGGCTATGAAGAGAGACCTTGAAACTCCTTTTAGACACTCCTCTAATTTAGCTTGGATGTTCCTCAGTGCTACCATAAAAGAAAATCCCTGAATACCAGTCATAGATAAAGATGATAATGGAAATTTCATATGACTTTATTGTTGGACTAGGGTTTTGAGTAGAATAGAGTCTTGTTACAACTTTAGAAGATAATTCTTAGGACTAGCTTTGAAAATTATATATGGGTAGCTCCCTAGACTTCCTCCCATAGTTAAAGAGCGATTGCATACAAAGGGGACTGAGGAAGGAGACTGGTATGCCTTGATAGAGGGAACAATTATCAGGCTATATGGTTTCACAAAAAAACCATTCTTGTTGCTCCACTATGTTACCAGTCGAATGTTTGCATTAGAATACTGTAGACAGGCGGATTCATCAATTGTAAATTTGATACTGAAATAAAGAGGAAGGGAACAATTACCCATCGCCTCAATGTGGATGGTATCACTATAATAAGAAAGGGTCAGTATGAATAGATCACTCAAGCCCTAGAAATTTTAGGACTATGCCAACTCCCACAAAGGTGGAGGTATGACTTGGCCAACAAATTTGTAGAAAAGCTCAAGACCCTAAATGGTGAAAAGGCCACTAAATTTGAGAAGACTACTAGGTCACCAATTGAAAAACATAGAAATAATAGAGAAAGCTCTCCACTAGAATGGGATGTCAGTAAGATGGAACCTCTACCACCATGGAGAGATTTTTATGAACATGTGCAATATTATGATCCAGAGCATAAGAAATCCCATCAACTCAAAGAACCAAAGATTCAAGCCATGTAGGATGCTTACAGCTAGTTAGAAGGTAAAATTTTGGAATGGTGGAAGATGAGAGTTGAAAGAAATACCGTAGCCCCCAAATATGGTAAACCAATTGACCATGAGTTTGAGGAAAGGTATGATAAACATTATGAAAATTGGACAGTCGGGGGAATTAAAAGCTTAACATTAAGCTTTAGGAAGGCAAAGACAAACAAATCCATAAAGAGTAAGATGAAAGGAAAAAGATCTAAAACCAAGAAATAGAAGGAAGACCAAACACCTCCTAATGCTCCTCCTCCCTCAACTCTACAACAAACTGACACTGCAACAACTACACCACTAGCTACTAAGGAGGCACAATCTATCTTTGAGCCCTCACAAGAACAATTGCAACATTTTTCAAAAGGGATTGATCTAATAAAAGAGATAGGATATTTTGAAAGAGGTCTTGGAATAAATGAATCTAGAACTGTTGAACCTATCTAGTTACCAAGAAGGCTAAAAAATATGGTCTTGGGACACATTTTGCTCCACCATAAAAGGAGAAAGGTAAGGCAAATGATACTTTTGTTTTTACTTCTATCAATTTCACTATTGGATCCACCTTTAATCTTTCAAACCTCCTTGATCAAGCTATAACACTACCAACTGCTCATCAACAAGATGCTACTAAAGGTTGCAGAGCCTCGACTACTATTGTATTCAAAAGAAAAGCAAAATATTTAGAGGAGGTTGAGAAAGAGGTTTGTATGAAACAAAATCTAGATCAAACACAAACAGTTGCACAATTATCGATTACAATAGCTGAGCAGTTCACTCAACAGGAGCAACAACAAAGCGTCAATGACATTTTTCAATAGTCTACTTTGGTAGGTGTAGGTATAGCTTCTATTTCTTCTCCTCCATATTCTTCTTCCTCGAAGAAATCTCCCTCCTCTTCTCGAGTTCAAGAGAAACAAGTACCACCATCGCCACCTCATATCCCTCCATCATGTCATCATCACCTCCAACAACATTATCATCCATGTCAGTGGAGGGGTTATCACTTCCATCTTCTCCACCCACATTTGCAGCTACAAATCCTATCACAGTTGCAACCCCTACCATAAACACATATTCCACCATCATCACCACAACACTTCTCCCATATGTGCAAATCCTATTTTTCCCTTCGCTAATTGCAACTTCCAGTTCCATTGATCATCCAATAGTAACCTCTCTACAAAATATTAGGAGTGCTTCATTAAAAACTTAGAACTATTGGGGCAAGAAATTAGCCTAACCTTCCAAGAGGGCTACTTGAGTGAGAAAATCCATGATGGTTGATCTAATAGCTAGACAAAGGACAACGATTAAAAAACGGTCATGTTTATTCTAGGTAAATCATCTTCATTTTCCTCAAGTAGCATAAAATCCTCTCCAGATAATAAAATTCAAAGGGGTGAAAATGTTATCTCTTGCATTTTAAGGTTTCAAGAGCAACATAATAAAGAAACAAGGATGGAGGAAACCCATGACAATTTAGGTTTTTTAGGGCAAAATAAGAAGGTAATTGCTACATAAGAGCATCCTTGCACTTTAGGGTTTCTAAAGCAATATAAAGAAGATTGTGCTTTTGAGATTATACCTTGCACTTCAGATCCTTCAAAACAAGACAAAACCTAAAGATAATAAGTCTTACTATGAACAATGCAAGAAGATTGAAGAGATTGATGAAAATGCAAGTATTGTTGAAAATGAGAAAAAGAAAAGATGACCCAATAAACAAAAACAAAGAGAAAAAAAACAAAGGAATATTAATATGAAAAAGTAAAAGTAAATATCGTAAATGCTAAGAAGAAGGGGGACTAAACTCACAAATAAAACCAAAAAATAAAAATGAAAATAATATCTTGAAATAATAGGAAAATGAATAAAAACCCTTAAAAAAAGTATTAAGAAATTATGAGGTTGTTATAGACAAGGTATATATAGATATAAAACTAGGAACACATATTTTAACCATCTACGGTATTGAATTTAAATTTCCAAAGGCATATGATATAAAATATGTTGATTGAATTTAAATTTCCAAAGGCATATGATATAAAATATGTTGATCATAGAAACTTAACAATTTGAGGAAGAATATTTTTAATAGAAAGGCAAATAAAATATATCTCGGATACAAAGACAAAGTTGAATATGCTTTAATTTAATTGGCTAGAAATGTAAGGAGAGCATCATAATATTTTATTTTTTAATGGGAGTGAACCTAATAAAAGCCACACATAACTCAATAAAAACCACTTTATTTGATTCCAAAGGTATATATTATTATTATTTTTTCTTTATGCATAGGGGAATTGGTAACACCTTTACCAAATACCACCAAGATTGGACTTGGCCGCCACCACTATAAACCCTAACCTCTAGCCAGTTGGATAAAACAAAGTCAATACCAAATACCACCAAGATTAGGCTTGGCCGCCACCACTGTAAACCCTAACCTCTAGCCAGTTGGATAAAACAAAGTCGAGGAACCTTCCTTCACGAAATTGAACTAAAGCAGCCAACCGATAAAGCAGCCAACCGATAAACACTAAGCCAAAACCATCCAACCTATCCTTTTTAGGCACACCATCGTTTAAATCTAGGTCATTAAACGAAGAACCCAAAACCCAAAGTTGACTTTAGTTTAAGAAATTAGTTGTTAAAAAAATTCAGTTTAATTGAACCCTAGCCCCTAGTCCATTGGATAAAACAAAGTCAAAGGATCCCCACCTTTCGACCTTTCTAGAGCAACCAACCCACAAACACTAAATCACTACCATTCATATCCCTTTCAAACTTAAAGCTTAAAAAAAAACCAAAAATCAAAGAAAACTTAAATTTAAGTAATTAGTTGCTAAAGAAAATTCAACAATCTACAAGTTTAGTTGAATGAATAGTTTCTTTTTTTTCTTACTAGGTTAGAGTTTCGTCGTCCTGGACCCAAAACCTTTAATGGTCGTACTAGGTAGAGTTTCGTCCTTCTGAACCTACAGCTTGATTTTATTTTTATTTTAAAGCGTCTCTTTTTCCTTGGCGAAAACATCAGTATATATTAATTAGGACGGAACCGGTCTCTCCTTTTACTGCTCTCCCATTTTGTGAAAGCCATAGAGAGGAGGAGAAGCAACAGAAAATGGCAAAGCCCCAGAAGAAAACTCCTCAGGCGAAGGGTAAGGGCAAACCCAAGCATAGTTTGGACGAGAATAAAAGAGATGGAGACTCAAGTCTGCGAAGTTCTGCCACAGTTCGGCGCCTTAATATGTACGGTACTCGTCCCAAGCGTAACAGCAAAGGGCATATTCTGAAGTACGAGCTACAGTCCAGAGATTTGCCTTCTACTCGGATCCAGCCAGACCGCCGCTGGTTTGGTAAGTGTATATATACATATATAATGTAGAGGCATAATAATAACAGCGGGAAAACCCTAGCTTAATAATGAGGTTTGTTAGTTTTAGAGAGAGTGTTGCATTGTTTTCATACGTCCCTATATGTTCTTCAGAGAAATATTTCATTGATATGTGGAGAGTTTTGCTGCAATCTATCATTGGAAAGATTTTGGTTGTATTAGATTTATACAGGGTTTTTCGTGCAGTAGGATTAAGCAAAACTGTGCACAAATGAATAGTTGCGGAAAGATCCTATGAATAGAAGAAATTCAAACTTTGTATTCCTGGTTGCCAGTCCTAATGGATCTTCTATATTTATCACATTTTTATTGCTAGCAACGAAGGCTTCAAACTAAATATTTTCTTAGATGCTCAGGTTAATGGCTATTCTCTTATAGTAGGACTTCTTGTCATCGGCCTTTTGAATCAGATTAGCCTGGGTATTATGAGCTTGAAACCATGTCAACTATAAAATGGATAACCGTGGGAAGATTATATTATGACAATTCACTACATATTCCAAGAAGGATGCCGGATAATTATGTTCTCGGAACTTTCAGCTTCTCATCAACTAAAAATAGAAGCACGCATCAACCAGCTTAGAATATGTTTTGGTCTAGAAGCCATATCGGAGGCTTTTTTCTTTGCCAAAATTTGCTTGAGACTTGCACCCAACCTTTTTCAGGTGTGCCCCTCCCTATGGCGACCACGTCCTCAGGGGGAGCTTGAACGTGGGTCTTCATAATGGCAACTTTATGTCATTTAGTAATTGCTGCTAAAGACATAATGTTCTAAATACTTTTAAATATAAAAGTTCACTGATAAGTAAGTCTTACTCGTTTTCCCGCAACCTGGATTGAGTCCATAAGTACTGGGTTGGCTCCGGTTCTGAATGCCCACCATTTTCTTTTTCTTGTCGCCTATCCGAGAATATTGTTAATGCATAATTCCTTGGAGAAAGACGTGCATTCTTTTGTCATATTTGTTGTGTCATCATAGTTCATACTACTTCTACTTCTAAGATTTTAGGAATATAGCAGGTCTTCTTTGTTTATAACTTCATCCACTGTCGCACCCATGGCCCTGCTGCATCCGCTACCACTTCAAAGGACATCCTCACTTTTGCCAACATGGATGGTTCTTACATCTGAGTGGACTTTACACATTACAAATTGTGTTTCTAAGGTATGGCAGTAGTTCAAGTATGGGAGCATACTTACCTGATTGTTTTATGATTGATGCATGTTCCTGTACGTGATTGGACTTATCTTGTTCTTGTCCCTCTCGATCCTTTATTTCATAGACAAAGCGAGACTTAGAATTCAACTTTAAATGGGTAATTTATATGAGGTTTATCAACAATTGCTTATAGTTATATTTTTGCCTGCTATTAGCTAATTTCTTGTATACCTCTTGATGCATGTTTTTAATTCTTTTGATGATTTTGTTAACTTTTCTTTTGCATCCTGCTCACATGATAGCTTCCATAATCAATGCGTTTAAAATCTTGATTGAAAGTTGAGACAAACTTAGCCATTTGAGGTGATATGTGGATGGCAGAGTTATATCAGTGTTGAATTTATGGGAAAAATAGAATGCTTATAATTGTAGTCTCTTAATATCAGTGGGATGGGTTAATTCCTATGTTCCATGGGGTCACATTTCAGCCTTGGCTGTCTCAGAGGTGCATCCCAAATGTCTGTCCTGACATTCTACTGTGCATCCCAATGTCCCAGCAATGCATCCTGACATCTCTTGCTAACCTCGTCCTGGACACTTTGTGGAACATAGGCTAATTCATAAGTTAGATTGATCATTAATTTTTTAGATCGAATGTTATGCTCTTTTTGATTTGGGTGTCCATCAACCTCCAAAGCTTTTGGTAAGAATGGCCAAAATCTTTGTTGTCATGATCAAAGGTTATAAAAACTGGGTTAGATCATAGTGGACCCAAATTTTATTTGAAGAGCAACTCTGGCTCGTTCTTCGATGATATTATGCTTAAACGGGCTGATGATGACACTCTTGTTCAATCTAACAAATATCAACACAACATAGCTGTCAAAATTTTTATGTTATGGGCAACCTGCCATGAAAATTTATGGATATGATATTCCATATTGTTTATGGTGGTGCTTTAGTGATTTACTGTTTATATCTTTAAATTTTATGTGAATTAACAAGTGTTTGAAATGTTTAGACTTATTTTCTTTTCAAGTTATTCAGTTTATGTAGCTCAACCTTGATGATACTTGCAAAGCATTCCATAGTCTTCTTTTTATTTCTTTTGTTAAGTGCATTTTGTTTGTGGATATTAAAATAAAAATTTGGATAGTAAACCTTTGGTGGCAATTTTCCTACAGGAGATACTAGAATAGTATTTCTTATTATTTCTAAAGCTAGGTCTTAATATTTTTCTCTACATTTTGATATTTTATTGTTCATATTTGTTTATTTATAACTTTTACTGTCTTACAATTTCAGGGAATACTAGAGTTGTCAATCAGAAGGAGCTTGAAACTTTTCGAGAAGAGTTGCAGAGTCGTCTGTCCAATACATACAATGTGATTTTAAAGGAGAGAAAACTTCCATTATCTTTGTTAAATGACCACCAAAAGGTATGCTTGAATCCTGTCACAGATTGGAAAAAATTGATTTTATATTGGATCTCTTAGTTTTCTAGATCAGGTCCTTTGATTCATGGGAATGCATGCTATATATCTGGATGTAAATTGTCTATATATTAAGAATATAGTCAATATATTCTATGAAGATACACAGTCTCTGGCCTTCACTTACCAGTATCAACATTATATTTAATACCAAGTATTGTTAAACAAAGCTTCAAAACATTCCTGGCCATCATGACAAACCTTTTTTCCACTTATACTTTAGCAAACACACGTGACTCTATTTCGGAAAGCGATATTGCATACTGACGTAAAACATACAAACGATCATGGCTTTCTCAAGTTTCCTTCATTGTTCTGGTCTGTTCATTCTTTGTTTTAAACAAGTAACTTTTTGCTTGTTTGAAATTCAGTGAAATTTTCTACTTCCATCACCAAAATTCAGTGCTGCAAAAGCAGCCTGAAGTAATGTCAGCGTAATTTGACGATTTGCAATGTTTTATCAAGAATCACTTTCATTTTTAAGGAATCGTTCTTGTTCATTATCTGATTCTGAATCAAATTCAATGTTAAAAGATTCTATGTTTCCGTGTGATTTATCATCAAATACATCACTATTATAGATATTAAATAATTAAACCTCTTATTTCCTTTTTTAAATAATTCATTATCATCCATAACATTCACAACTTGAGCTATGCCCTCCATATCAGGTTGGTTTGCAATATTATCTTCATATTTATGTGGTCTTGTTATTTGGAGGATACGCTTCTTATAAGATTATGATATTTAACACTTCCAAAAATTCCCTTTCCAAGTTCCAAGGGTGAGCGTATTGAGATTACAATATCTTATACTTATTTGGGATTCGTTTCTAACTAGAACTTTCTAATTAGAGTCTTTTGCATGTGCTTTGTTGCTTTATCCACCATGCACATCTATATCCTTGTATATCTATTTAATACATTGCAATAAAGAGTGTAAATCATGAGTTTTGTCAGCTATTTTCTCTCATTTGCTCCTCAATGTGTGTTTTCTGTTATTTGCATTCCAGTTAGTGCATGTTGCTGTTATAATTTTACTGCAGGGTTATATCATTTTCCATTTTCATCAGCTCAGGTGCATGGGGATCATGCATCAGGTCAAGAAAAATACCCATATCCAGCCCTTTGTTTGACAGAGAGTTCCTTCTATGGGTCTCTATGAATGGAGTAGAGGTTGGTACTTGGAGAGTAGTTTACTTCTTTAATCTATTGTAATCTTCCCTCATATTTGGAGGATCTTTGTTCTGGATGGTTAGGAGGGTAGCTGGGAGACATTCTCTTAGGATCTAGCCTGACCCTTTTTGCCGATATTGTTTGGGTGTGCCTACCAATCATTTTTGGTTTGCATCAAGGACACATTCCTGCACCTGGTGCTTGGATGCCCATACTACATCCTAAAGAAACACTTAATGACGCATCAGGTGCATCAATGGAGCACGAGTGCATTTTGGCAATGCATAGGTGCTTTTAGCATGCATCTTAAGCTCCTTGTACCCTCAAACCTTCTGTACACTGGCAGTTGGATAACCCAATTTTTGAGGTTCAAAGTTCAAACCAAGTACTCCTTACCTGCACCTTGCATACCCAAGCACCCATACAACCTTTGCTTTTAGCATATGCTATTTACCTTGACATAATCAGAACTTGTATTTGTTTGTTCACAAAGATTACTGATGATTCTTCTCCTATGGACATGGACTAGTGACAACTACAGCTCCAAGCCTCCAACCATGACCACAACAAACATTATTAGCATTATCTTCATTTCTTCTATAGTGGATCTCATATCTGTATTTACATTATAAATGACCTATATTTGTGATGTATTTGTATATTACAAGTAGTGACATGATCCACCCAGTCTAGGTTGGATTTTGTATTTTTGTTTCTATTTTGGAGCACTATTATTGACTCCTCCTGTGCCAGCTATTTTTAACAAGTGTACTTTTTGAGTGTCATTGACTTACTTTGGTCATTCACGGAGATTAATATAATTAATTTCTTGTGTTTTAGCATTTCTTTTTTTTTAATCTTCCTTTTTTCATCATCTCGGAAATTGGGGTTATCAACCTCTGTAATCGAAATATCCTGTTGATACTTGTTTCTGCCTGCCACTTCACCGCAGAATCCTTGTGATGGTGTAGAATCTTGCAGTTGTCTGCATATTTCATGTGTTGATGATATAGAATCCAGCGGTTCCTTGTAGATTTTGTGCCTTACATGACATCTGCTGTCATTTTATAGTAAATAAATAGTAGCATTTGTGCCTCTTCCTCTCCCTGAGAAGTACAGCATGATCTTCTACTTCTCATGAAAACCAGGATGCAACATTTCTTCATTGGAAATAACTGAGAACTGAGATTTTTAAGAGAACGAGGAGGTAAAATCCTTGGGTGTTGGATTATTTTTTGGGGTAAAACCATTTGCTTAGAGCACTGGCAGCTGTGTGAGTACTTACCTGCTGGAAGGCAGATTTGAATTCAATTTCCTGTACAACAAATTATCAATCAGGAAGTTGCTAGGTGCTTGGAACCATTGCAACTTAAACAGTTGCAAACCAGACTTAAAAGAGTGT
This sequence comes from Wollemia nobilis, assembly GCA_028583015.1. Classification (NCBI taxonomy): domain Eukaryota; kingdom Viridiplantae; phylum Streptophyta; class Pinopsida; order Araucariales; family Araucariaceae; genus Wollemia; species Wollemia nobilis. The sequence continues at coordinate 5,392,537 of JAQPPZ010000374.1, forward strand.
TGGATGACCACAACTTACGACTGGTGCAGGTCTGATATAATTCTGGATTGGATTGGATTGGATTCACACTAATCAAGGCAGGCTGTTTCTCGGAATATATGCAGGATGATAACTAAGAAAAATGCAATTTGGCACTTACTGCTGGATTTACAACTGATTTATGTTCACCTTTGTTCTTGGCATCGTCAAAGAGTAACTATAGACTCCTATTATAAGAATGAAACTGCCCTCAGGTATATCTTGATTCTTGATACAAATATGCATGTTAGTCAGAAAGGTAAAACCATCTGTTTAGAGCACTGGCAGCTGTGTGAGTACTTACCTGCTGGAAGGCAGATTTGAATTCAATTTCCTGTACAACAAATTATCAATCAGGAAGTTGCTAGGTGCTTGGAACCATTGCAACTTAAATAGTTGCATACCAGACTTAAAGAGTGTTGGATGACCACAACTTACAACTGGTGCAGTTCTGATATAATTCTGGATTGGATTGGATTCACAATAATCAAGGCAGGCTGTTTCTCGGAATATATGCAGGATGATAAATAAGAAAAATGCCATTTGGCACCTACTGCTGGATTTACAACTGATTTATGTTCACCTTTGTTCTTGGCATCGTCAAAGAGTAACTATAGACTCCTATTATAAGAATGAAACTGCCTTCAGGTATATCTTGATACAAATATGCATGTTGGTCAGAAAGTCTCCCATCTCAGTGCAATCTATTTCTGCTAAAAGCATGCTGGAAAGGAGCAGGTTCTTTTCCTTACATTCAAAAAATTCTGTACATTTTAGTAGCACCTCTTTAGACATTTCAATCAAAGAAATTTTATTTCTTGTTAGAACTTTATTTGTCCTTGTTGTTTTGTTGTGTACTTTTGCAGCTTTCTTTGTGTCTTTGATTTCAATGAAGTCTTCAAGATTTTGGGGTAGGGTTTCAATTTCCTTCGCAAGGATGGAGGCACAGAATTTTGTTTATTCGTCTCAAAAAGTTTTCCATCATCTCAGAATTTAGGGTTATCAACCTCTGTAATCGAAATATCTTGTTGATACTTGTTTGTGATAATTATAACCACAGTTCTGTCTCTTGTAGGTCATAAAACACTGTACTTTGAATATGCAAAAGTTTTCTACTTCATACAATGCTGGAAACAAAGTGAAACATAGAAAAATTGTCAATTTGTAGCTGTCCGTTGCCATTCCCTTAAAGATGGCCTTTTGTCCTCTAACATACACCCGGCACTTGTCATCCACATTCCTCCATGTCTTCCTTGTATTGGAAACTTCACTGAACATAGTTAAAACCATTTGCATGAGGATACATAAGTGGCTTCAATCTTACTTTATTATTCAATCAATAGATTTAGCTTTCAAGAAATGAAACTTATCTTTGTCTTGTAGGTTTTGTTATCTTGAATATTGGACTCTTTTGGATTCGTCCAAAATGCTTTATGGTCAGAACTTTGGCTTCTTCTCCATGTCATCTCTGACACCACCTTCATGTTTTGACCTGCAAAGTAACCTTGCTCTGAGAGATCCACCAAATGGGCTTCTGAGTATAAGCATTGAACATTGAAAGAGGATAGGGAAAATAATTATAAACTATTAAAAAGAGAGAGAGACTAGAAGAGGAGAGAGAATGAGGTATTATTACTGATTTTAATTGCCATTTTTATATATCATTGGAGTTAAGTGTATAGTCACTAATTAGTTCAATTCCTTATGACATATGATTTTTATTAAGTAATATGACTACATATTATAGATGCAAAAAAACCCAAATGCAGATCCTTTTGTCAAAACAGACACTATTTTCCGATAAATATAGTAGACAAATTCATCTTCTGCCAGAGTTAGTGATCCAGAGCAAGAGCCATCATAATGTATCATTGTTTTCGTATTGTCTTTGTATGTTGATCACTGCATCGAGTTGTTTTTCTCTTTTCTTAACATTCACTTTTATGTTTTCCTCTGATCTTGCTTTCATGGCTTTGAAATGCAAAAATATTTGACTCTGACATGTTGTCAGATTTCTGATTTAATTCATTTCTGTTAAAATTGCATTGCACAATGTCGCAAAATTAAGATGAACTTGAGAGGCAGTGTTTGATGGACTGTTAATGGTTTGGTATGGTTTTGTCTCTTTGGCATATGAAATGTAACCATTTAACAAAAGGGCCTATTTTAATTTTTGTCAGTAAGTGATTGGGATGAGGGTGGAGGAAGTAGTAGTGATTGTCTAGTCAACCATCACGATCTTATTACAACCTCACGTCTGCACGTTTTGGTCCATTGATATGTAAGGGAATCACTGCATACATATTTGAGGGTTTGACTCTGAGAACATGAGGAAGAACTATGTAGACTTCTCACATTTTTTCCAAGTGTATGTTACTAACATTGATTCATTATGCAGCAAACAAGGGTGCATCTCCTTGATACAGAGGGTTTCCAGGACACATTTGGGCCAAAGCGGAAAAGGAAGCGCCCAAAACTTTTGTCTGAAGACTATGAAGCTTTGGTTCAAAAAGCTGCTGTATCACAAGGTGAATTTTGCATATTTATCAGTCATTGAATGGAGCATGTTAAATGCAAAGGTGGTGATTAACAAGTCTGTGAAAGCTTTTTATTGTGTCAAGATATTCTAATCTAGGATTTGTACAAACTATATACAAAAGCAAAGGTTTAAAGTTGAAAATTAGCCTCCTAATCAGGTATTTCGATTCATGGTTTTCTAGGGATGATGGTTAACATGCTCTTGGGAATTCTGAAAATGCAAATAACTCAGTAGATGAGTGTTGTAAGCCAACAATATAAAAATGTGTGAACTATAGACATGCTAGATAACTTTAGAAACAATTATAACCAGGGAATAAGCAAAATCTGTTAGGAATGTTCCATGATAGCAAATAAGTGATATTGTGCTTTTCTAAATGAAATAAATGCCAAACAAAACATCTGAATTCAATAATTGACATGTTTGAGGACAACATATCAAACGGAATTTTGATTGATCTGTTACATGAGACTTTATTCATGCATATCATTATACAAGATCAAATTGAAATAGCTGAATCTCATGATCCACTTCTTTTGCAGGAAAAATTATATTTTGTATTGGATTTATAACTTCAATACAAACAGCCCATGTTGTTAGATCCTGTTAGGATTTATTACATCATATGATGTGATAAGGTCAAAATCAGTTGAGTGGTTAGAACCACTCACGTAGGAGTCTTGTGTTATTAGTTAGTTGTGATTTCCACCAATTATGGAAATCACATTGTTAATATTGTATTATATGTAGTTTCTCTATATTGGACAACGTTATTTGTATTTAAACAGCTCTGATCAATGCAATTATTATTGAAGTATGTCACAAACAGATCCATGGCCTTGATCAGACAGGGTTTTGAAGTCCATACAAATAAAATATTGTCTCTTGATCATCAGACACCATCATCTATTTTCCTTCTTGTATTCTTTATTGTTGTACACTCATCTTTTCTCTGCTACATTTCTTTTTTGGAAATATATTTTGCTTCTGTTATTGCCTTACATGCGTCTTCTCTTGATTTGTTTTCACATGTGTTCTCTTCATTTGTTTTTCTTAGCTCCTCTCTACCAGTAAGTAGAGATGTCTTCAACGATTTACTTGCTTACTTCAGTGTTGGGCTTATCAATATATCTTTCAAATTATTGCCAGTTACCAAAGGAGATATATATATATTTTTATTTGTGGAAAACATCCCAGAAGGGATGCCACTTTCGGGTAAGACCCAAGGAGGCAGGGGTATCCATTCCGCCAAAATTGCCCAGGACTCGAACCTGGCCTACCACCTTTGACATACTCAAGGAGCAAACAAACACACAAACATTTTATAAAAATAAAATAAAAAACAATAAAAATAATAAAATAAAATAAAAAACATGCTCCTTGAGTGTCAAAAAGAAAAACACAACCAAACACACACAATAAGATAAAAAAAAAACCACAACAGGAACCACATAGAAAAAACCATGGTTCCACGAGCTTGGGGGACGGGGGGACGGGTTTCGGAGGACGGTAGGGGACGGCAGGCCGATTTTAGGGGACGGCTCGGGGACGGCTAGTATAATACTATGAAAATTGAAATTTTTTAGAAATTTAGAATAATCTACACATTCAGAATTCTACACACAACAAAAATGATATTAGGATATTCATATTGATACTACTTACTAAGTGCTGCCATTTAATTTTTTCAACAAATATAACTTGAAGGTTCAGCCAAGGATATCAAGTGCAATCTGCCAATCTCTAACAGTTAACCAAATTAGTTGCTATTGCTCAAGTAATGAATGCCACATTATTCAACTTTTAACTTTTAAGTTTTAACATTCAAACAATAAGTATAACTTATAAGTTTATAACAGTCATCATTTTTTCAGTTCAAGCAAACACTGTCATTTTAAAAAAAAATTCAGTCACTAACTGTTCAAATATGACAGCAATCAGCATAAATGGTCAGCTACTATAAAAAGCATTGAACATTGAACATTGAACATTTGAACCTTAAATTTTATATCTAAAATATTTTAACCTTTATTATTATACCAGTCAAGCTGTATTTACAATTGCGTACCTATAGTAGGGTTTTCATTCCTAGAGAAATAATATTGCGCATCTTACTACATCAGAAATCAAGGGATAATAATCAACATTTCATAATGTCAGTACATATTTTATATTGATTCAATGTTATTAGGCTTCTACATAGTAAATCGAGCGAAGCCTTCGGGTTTATGGATGTTATAAGTAGCCCCAGCCATATAAATTTAACACAAGATTTTAAACAGCTGTGCAAATGCAAAGAAGTAAATGATAATAGAACCAACTTGCAAACCATGACCTTTGAACCTAAGCATTGTTTCCACCTTATTCACCATATCATTTTTCTTCTCTTTCTGGATTAATTAATAGCTGTTAATAGTTTAGTGCACTGTTGTGTGCTGTCACAAGGTTTGAGTTCATGTCAAGTTTGGCAGGATTGAAATTCAAAATAAATTCAATATAATAAAATAAGGCACAAAACATTTACAGAAAAAGGAGAAAAAGGACATGCATTAGGGCTTAAAGCTCAATTTATCCTTGAATTTTATCTATTTAATTTGATGCCCAGGTAATTTTTTTTTTAGTTTTTCTTTTGGCTGAGGACGCCCAGCCATGGGGGATGGCTGGGTCCCTTTGGGGACGCCCAGCCGTCCCTAGGGACGGCCTGAGCGTCCCCAAAGGGACCCAGCTGTCCTCGGGGACGGCTGGCCATCCCCGGGGGATGCCTTAAAATAGGGGACGTCCCGGGGACGGGAGGCCGTAGGCCTCAGGCGTCCCCGGGGACGTTTCCCAGCCGTCCCCCAAAAGGACGGCTGGCCATCCCCAGGGATGCCTTAAAATAGGGGACGTCCGGGGACGGGAGGCCGTAGGCCTCAGGCGTCCCCGGGGACGTTTCCCAGCCGTCCCCCAAAAGGGGGACGGGAGGAAACGTCCCCAATGCCGTCCCCTCGTGCTGGGGGACGCGAGGGACGGGGGGACGCGTCCCTTAGGGGAGGGGATGCGTCCTCGTGTAACACTGGAAAAAACACAAGAACAACATAACAAAACACAAACATGACAAAAACAACAGAACACTACAAAGACATAACAAAAAAAACATGAAAAATAAACACAACCAAAACCTTTAAAAAAAAAAAAAAAAAAAAAAAAAAAAACAACCAACAAAAGACAATAAACAAAAACAAAAAACATAGAAAACACTCACACATAAAAACACGAATTAACACAAACAAACAGAAACACAAGAACAAGAACGACAAAAACACAAGAACAATAACAAAAAACATAAAAAAACACAAAACAACAAAAACGCAAGAACAACAAAAAACATTACAAAGAACACAAAAACAAAACAAATCAAAAGAACACACACCTTAAAAAACTAAACAAAAAAGAAAAAAAAAAAAATTGAACATAACAATGACCTTTCTAGACCAGAAGACTATTAAGGCAATAATCAACAGAGGAAACAAAAAAAAGAATAGTTTGAGCTAGGGAACTAAAATAACCTGATCGAACCAAAGAGAAGCAAAAATAAAGCAAGAAGAAACTACGTACCTTCAGAACTGGAGCCATCCAAAGAAATGATAGAAAGAAAAGCTTCCCTTATTTGCGAAGCCCACCATCTAGGAGGGTGGCCATAACAAATTAGATCACCTTTGTCCAAAGCCCAATTAGCTAAAGCATCAACACTCTTGTTTTGATCTTTGACCACATGATTGTAATCAACTTTCAAAAATCCCATCTGGATTAATTGAGTCTTCTCAATAATTCTTTTTATTCTCCAATCAACCTTATGATTCTTAGAAGGAGTCTTCAAAAGATTAATCATGACTTGAGAGTCAGACTCAACTAACACCTTTTTCCATCCAACCTTAGTAGTCTCTTGAAGGCCTCTGAAGATACCATACCCCTCAACAAGGTTATTGGAAAGAATACCCAAATTCTCAGCAAAAGTAAAAACCAGGGAGCCATCTGAAATTCTACCAATTCTTCTCGCACTGGCTTTTCCAGGGTTCCCTCTAGAGGCTCCATCAGTATTGACTTTTCCAAAATCCTTAGGAGGAGGTTACCAATTTCTTGTCCTATCCATCTTACAAATACTCACATTCCCTTTAAGTTGGTTGCCCTTAGAAGATTTAATCTTCAATCTTTGCATCACTTGATCCCATATTTGGTGGGAGTTTTGGGGGTGATTAAGGAGTTGATGGACTGATTCAACTAAGTTGGCTATGGTCTTTTGCCAAATATAGTGAATATCATTCCTATATTGATTAAAAATTCGGCTGTTCCTTTCATTCCAGATATTCCAAAGAAGAATGGTAGAACCCATCCAAACTAACTGCCTAATAAAATGATCAACACCCTCTTGTTTAGGCCAATCCCTCCAAAGCTGTTCAAAAGTAAAAAAATTGGACCACTATAAGCCAAGTAAAGTGGCCATTCTCCTCCATAGCTTAGAGGCTAAAGTACACTCAATAAAAAGATGGCTGAGAGTTTCTACATTCTCTTCATACATTTCACATCTAAAAGGGACATGAAAACCACGCTTCATAAGTTGCTCACCAGTAAGCACCCTATGATGCAATAAAAGCCAAGTAAAGAACCTCACCTTAGGCCAAAGCTTTTGAGCCCACAATTGAGTAAAGATGTCAGAATATTGGTTGGGATTATTATGGCATAAGGTCAAATAACCTTGAGCAACTGAATACTCACCCTTAGTAGTGTTGTTCCATCCAAAACAATCTTTTTCATGGGACCAAGAGAGAGATCTCATATGAAGGATGCCTTGGATATCTTGTCTTTGCCTTTCCGGGATTTGAATAGGCCAGTCCTCAATAGGGATCCAATATCTACCAACCTTTGAATTACCAAGTATGGTACTCGATGATAATTAGCCACCTTTATCCAGTTAGCTCGGTGAAGCTCCTCCATCCAAGGCCTCCAATTGGGAAACTGAGTTATCAAAGGCTTGTGACCATCCCAAGAATTTGTCAAAAAAATTGCCTGTTGACCATTATCAATGATCCAAAATAAATTTTTCTTTTTCAAATTGTCACTAGTCTTAAGAACTGCTAAAATGAGAGAGCCTTTGGTAGGAAGTTGATAGCGAACAAGGTCTTCAGGACTTTTGTTCTCAACATATTTAGCACGAAGATTATTGGCCCAAAGAGCATTGGGGTTATGCAACATCCTCCAATATAATTTAGTAGCTAAAGCTTTGTTGTTATTAATAGAAGACCGGAATCCTAACCCCCCTTCATTCTTAGGAAGACATAAAGTGTCCCATTTCACCAAGGCCCATTTTCTTTTCTCCTTAGTACCACTCCAAAGGATTTGATCCAGTTCTCGAAGAACAACCTTTGGGATATCAGTGTTCCACGGGGACGCGTCCCCCACCCTGGGGGACGCGTCCCCCCATTTCCCACGTCCCCCAGGACGGCAAGGGGGACAGCAAGGGGGACGTTTCCCCCCGTCCCCCTTTTCGGGGGACGGCTGGGAAACGTCCCCGGGATGGTTGAGGCCTGTGGCCTCCCGTCCCCAGGACGTCCCCCTTTTTGGGCCATCCCTGGGGACGCCCAGGGACGGCTGGGCCCCATGGGGGATGCCCAGCCGTCCCTAGGGATAGTCTGGGCGTTCCCCATGGGGCCCAGCCGTCCCCCACGGCCAGCAGGATTACCCCGCCAGCAGGCCTTCCTAGTGCAGTCCACTCTCTTACGAACATCATTATATGCTGCATTGCTTGTTAATGGATATTGGCAGTGATGGAAATAGCCATCGATATCATTCTATTGCAGATTAGGGCTTGTCCCATCCCATTCTCATGGACTTAATAAGCCTTTTCATCCTTGTTTGTGTTGGTTCTGTCCTCTACAATGACTGAGTGAAATATTTGTACTATTTGCTGTTATGGTTCTTCTTGACATAATAGTGTACTTTTGGCATCTAGGGTTTATTGTGTAGGATTTCTCCCTCTAGTTGAGACTGTCTCCTCTGCCCCGCCCAACACTATCTAAAATATACAAGATCCTTTTGTGGCTTCCTCTTGCTATTGGCTACGATTTTTCTCCATTATCCGTCATATGTGGATGTTAATATACATATTATTATTTATTTCCTTTCTTTCTACATCAAAAACTATGAGGATGTGAGAATCTTCTTACACATGGCATCGTTATTGACAAGAAGTGTTACTTTGGCGATGCCATGTTGCTTTGAGACTATATCCGATGCTTTTGGTGTTTTACCGGATCATTGATTATTTATTGCTTACAAAACATATCCTTTTGTTTACTGTATTATTTATTTAGTAATTGTGGAAATGGTTCTAGTTAAATATTATTTGTGGGAATCAATGACATCGATCTAGATCATGTTAAAATGATTAGAAAGGGCTAAACATATAATGCCCTTGCAATCTTCTTGTTATGGAGCAAGAATAGTATTGATTACCAAATTAAATGTGTTAATATATCTTATCTATGGAAGTTGGTTATGGCTTGCACAACTTTCGTTTGCATAGTTTATCTGCTAAAATGTGATTGTAGCTGACCTTGAGTACTCTGAGAGTCTGATGCATAGATTATGTATGCATCTTTGCACTTAACGGATTTTTTATTATACGCACATATCTGAGAAACATTATTGATCTTTACACATTGGTGTGTTACAAGATGTTAGAGTGACTATATGCTTCCTTGAGGTGTTAAAACCAAGTAGGTCAACCTTATCTGGTTAGAAGGATGCCCCTTTGTCAACTGTTCCAAGGTTAAACTTTGTAGAATTTTTTTTTTTGGTAAGTAGTGTTTGTATTTACAGCAGGTTTTAACAAGGATCCCAAAACCTGATTACATAAGCAATGGGCCTAGGGCATCAATCCCTTGAAATTGAACACCAAAACAGAAATCCCGCCCAGCGGTAACAGTAAGCATGAAACAATCCCTCTCAGCGGGAAACAAACAAATAAGAAAGAAAGTAGTTTTGGAGATCCCGCCCAGCGGGGAGTAGCCAAAAACCACCATCGAGAAGATCCCGCCCAACAGGAAGCAAAGAAAAACCGTTACAATAAAATCCCGCCTCGCGGGAAGCAGTCAAAACCACCACAAACAGTCCCGCCTAGCGGGAAGCAACAGGGAAATCCCGCCATCCGGGAAACCAGCAGAAAAGAAAGGATCGCGCCTCGCGGGAAAACCAACGGATTTGGCGGATCCCGCCTTATGGAGAAACCAGCCGCCCACCGGGAAAACATTTCGTTCAGCGAGAGCCATCCTATAGGAAGCCGACAGCCAGCACAGAGAGGATCCAGCCCATCAAGAAGTGACCACAGAGTTGTACCACAAGGAACCCGCCTCGGGAAAACAGAAGAGGATCCTAGCAGCAGGGACCAAGAATCCCGTCCAAGCACAGAGCCCGCCGAGGATTCACAAGAAAAATGGGGAAGCTGTCCAAACCCTAAACCGTCACCTCCATTGCACCGAGAAACGCAGGGGACCAGATCCACGCGAATAACCTGCAAAAAACCCCAAGGGGAAGCCTAAGGGAAAAAGGGAAGGGATCCCCAACCAAACAGGGATCCCTGGGAAGCACCAGTCCAAAAAAACAACCAAGGAAACCCTAGCCGACCGGGAGGGGCGCAGATAGTGGAGAAGGATCTCCCCCCGGAGATCATCTGCAAACAACCACTCTCCGGGAGGGATGACCTGGGTTGAGCCAGGGACTGGGCAGGAACCAGGAGCCATGGGAGGGGGAGCAGGGGAGGGACCAGAGCCCTCCCCTCTCTACTTTCTTCCCTCATCCATAGCCAAACTTTGTAGAATTTTGAATGTGTAGATTATTCTAAATTTCTAAAAAATTTCATTTTTTATAGTATTATACCAGCTGTCCCCCCCAGCCGTCCCCGAGCCGTCCCCTAAAATCGACCCGCCGTCTCCTGCCGTCCTCGGAAACCCGTCCCCCTGTCCCCCAGGCTCGTGGAACCTTGTGGGATATTCAACACGGAAGATACATAAATAGGAATATCTTGAAGGACTGATTTTACCAAGGTGATTCTACCCCCAGAAGAAAGCCACCTAATCTAATTTTTATTTTTCTGCCTTTGAATATTGATGGGAATACCTACATAAGAGATTGGAAGGGAGGTCTTCTTATATCTTAATTTATCTAAGACCATGGATTCCTGTCTGGCAAAGCAGTGAAAGAAAATAACTTTAGATTTGTCTTCATTGATCAACTGCCTAGTAGCCTTAGAAAAACAGCTAATGATTTGCTTAATATTAGAAGCTTCCTTAAGCGTAGCTTTACCTAAAAGAGTAGAGTCATCCACAAATTGAAGATGAGAGATAGGTCTAGCTCCATGAGCAATGGTAACTCCCTCAAGGATTTTGTTTTCCCTCTTTTTGGTTATAGTCCTACCCAAGCATTCAGCAAGAATGATGAATAAATAAGGGGATAGCGGGTCACCTTGCCTAATACCTCTGGAAGCTGGGAACGACTGAGAAGGCCTGCCATTGATAAGAACTAAGTAGGAAACTGAAGAGATACATCCCATAATCCAATCCATCCAATCCTTAGAGAAACCAAATTGCCTCAAAACTTTGATAAGGAAGTGCCAATCCACTCTGTCATAAGCCTTGGATAAGTCTAACCGAATGAACATGGAAGGAGATTTTTGCATATCCATGGAATGGATGTCTTTTTGAGCAAGAACTATCTCATCTACTATTTGACGCCCTTCCACATAACCCCCTTGCTCAGGGGCAATAATCTTATGCAAAAGAGGCTTCAACCTTTCTGCCATGATCTTAGTAATGATTTTGGGAAGAACATTACATAAAACAATAGGTCTAAAAGCTGAGATATGATGAACCTCTTGAGCTTTTGGAACAAGAGTAATATAAGTTTTATTGATAATCTTCAAAATTTCTTTGGCTTTCTTGGCTTCTTCCACCACCTCTAATAAATCAACATGAAGGATATCCCATAACTCTTGGTAGAACTCAATGGGAAAACCATTAGGACCTGGGGTTTTCCCTTTTTGCATTTTAAAAACTACATGTTGAAGCTCATTGATAGTAACAGGAGCAGTCAAAATAGAGTTCTCCTCAAAAGTGATAAGAGAAGGGATTGCTTGAAGAACATTTTGTTGAGAAGCTGAGTCAAGAGGAGTAGCAGCAAAAATATTGGAAAAGTAATCGACAACAATAGAGTTCATGCCATCCCAAGTATAGACAACATCTCCAGAATCTGATTTCAGGGAAGAAATAAAGTTGTGAGATCTTCGAGCTAGAAGAGATTTGTGGAAGAAATTTGTGTTTCGATCTCCTTCTTTGAGCCATTGAATTCTAGATTTTTGCTTCCGTAAGAGTTATATTTTTTCCCATTCCTCTAACTGAGTTGTGAGTTTAATTTCATCTGCACTTTTATTCTCTGTGAGGCCATCTAAACGGATTTTCTTATTCAAATTTTCAAGTTGAGCAATAACTTCATGTTTTTTTTTTATGAACATCCCCAAACTCCTTCCAGTTCCAAGTCTTGATTTTGGATTTAATTTATTGCAGTCTTTTGACAAAACAAAACATCTTAGTACCATGCCTAGGCTTACCTTCCTTCCACCATTGTTGCACACAAGGTCTAGAGGAACTGTCTCTGAGCCACATTTAATTGAAAACGAAAAGGAGAGAAACTTACATTGGTTTTCCACATTTCCACCATGACTGGCCAGTGATCCGAACCAGCTTTGTTAAGAGTCTTCACTCTAGGAATGTGACCATAGATTAAGAAATTTTCAGAGAGCAAAAACCTATACAATCTCTCCATTATACAAGCTAAGCCTTGCCTTTTGTTAGACCAAGTCATAAGGCCATTATTTGGTTGGATGTCCACAAGATGGAGGTTTGTAATATATTCGCTCATGAGGTCAATGCTTTTGTCCAAATTTCTATTTCCCCCTATTTTCTCATCCAGAGAGAGGATGGTATTGAAATCTCTTCCGATCAAGATCCAAGCTTCAGGAAAATGAGAGATAATATGAGTTATATCCTTCCACTGTCTTCTTTTTTCCTCCAAAGCAGTTGGAGCATAAACAGTAATGCAGAGCATAATTTGGTTGGATGTCTACTTTGAATAGCTATAGCCAACAGACCCCAACTACCAACCATATGGTGAATAACTACCTCTTTTGGGTCCCAAAGACAAGCAATGCCACCAGAAGTCCCTTGGGAACTGAGGGAAACCACCACTTTTCCAGCTGGCCAAATTTTTCTGGCAATTGACATCTTCGTTTCTTGAAGGAAAACAAGATGTGGATGATTTATTTGAATCATTTTTCTAATTTCATTTTGTTTTGAAAGACTCCCTTTGAGTCCTCTACAATTCCAAGTGATGATCTTCATTAATACCAATGCTAAAAAATTTGGGAAGGGCATTAATCTTACCTTCCTCTACAAGCTTTTCACCTTCTTTTACCATATGATATTGATTGGTCTTGCGACCTGCTTTTTGATTAGAATCCATCTTCAGTTTTTTTTTCCCTGTTTCTTGACTTACTCCAATTGAATCTGAGATGGCTTCTAACCTTGAAGAATGCTCGTACACAGCTAAAATTTTACTAGAGGGTTCAACAGAGTCTATATTGGGACCTGTATTATTTGAAGTTCACGATATGATCTGTTGAAAGGCAGATTTCTAACCCATCTTGGATCCCCTGCAACATATCTTGCTAAAATATTGAGCATAAACCACAAAAATATTGGTCGCTAGGGCCCGAAGGCCCTAAAAACCAACCTTTGGAGCTGCTTGCATTCAACTGAGATGAAACCCTCGCACAACCGCTTGCCAAAAATCTCGTTCACACATTGGGATGCGCTAGGATCTGTGTTGCTCCAAATGATCTGAAAATTGGTGGAGACGTTCTAGGGTTTTTCAGGCATCTACCCTCAAAATTTCAGCTCAATCCGTTATCTGGATGAGTGAGATATGACCAAAACAAGTTCGACAGTTTGGGCAGTCCTGCGAAAAACGTCCCTCCTCAATCCAGCTTCCACTTCTTCAACCTATTTTAGGAGTTACCAAAGGATATGAAGCACTATGATCCATATATGATATTTGATAAACTAATAGCAATTTTGTCTAGAGGTAAGGATGTTTTTTAGAATTGGCAAATCAAGAAGTGCTCTCAAACTTAAGATTATGATGGGATTGCTTAGCTTTAACACTAGGCTATGGCCCATTGGACAAGAAAGGGACTTGTTAATATATGTATAAGCTGGGTTATAAATTATAATCAATTCACCGATGTATCATCTTATCTTGTCTTATCATATTTTTATATGCTTAATTGCCGTTATCTTTATCCATATGGTGGTGTTAGCCTTTGGGTACATCTAAAATTGGCATGAAAGTAGTTTGTCCTATGCTTCTGGCCTTTGATAGGATATTCAGTGGAGAATCTCTTAGCTTTAACTTTCAGATCTGCGTGTCTATCCATTTTGGGTGGTAGGAGGAGACCAGCATGTGGCTGTTATTCTTTTGGCTTTGAGGTAAAACATTGACAAAACTATTTTTTGGTCTGACATCACTATGAGAACAATTTTGTTTAAATATGCAAAACAAGTGAATGCAACATTTTACACTACAACAAAAGAGCAGAGGGAGTGAGATCATCTTTTAAAGATATGTTCTATTTTCCTGTTCTATTAGTAATCTACAGTTGACTTCACTCACTTTTGCTGTTAATATCCTCCAACTGGCTTGTGCTAAAAATTTCATTTTTTGGCTTTTAGATTGTGTCAACTGTCACCTTCTTTGATGTCTTTTTTTGTTTTTCTCATACCTTTTATTCTTCCTTTCAAGAGATGGCTCACATTTCGATTGTCCGTACAGACATTCATCAAACCTTAGTTTCATTACAGTTTGAATTTTGATAGAGTTTTCATTTCTTTAACAACTGGTTTATATCACTTTTTCATGCTTTTAACATTTCTTTGTGTTATAATGCTATTCAAACACAGTAGCTTCTTGTTCAGATCTTAGGTGACGTGTGCATTGCCAAAATCGTTTGTAAGCCATTCAATGGATGTAAATTGTGTTCTTAGATGTGATACATACACGTAATTCATAAACTGATAACCAAAGTTACACATTAATGATTTTCTAGAAATTACAACAAAATATGGACTGTTGATTCTACAATAACAACAAATCCTCAAATAATCCCATTCTGATTATGCATTTTGACCATCTAACATAGTTGACAAAACATGTATAGGTCTTTAACAAAGAAGCATACAGACCCACTTTATATATGTCTTTAACTATGCCTTTATGTGATTTGTCATGGTTCCGCATTTTTGTTTTAATAGTGTCGTGTCAAGTTCGTTTATTTAAAATCTTATGTTTGGAATTTAGCAGTTCGAGTCAAATGATAAAATCGTAGATGATAAGGATAGGCATAGCAGTTAATTAGCATAAGCTTTTATTTTATTAGCTTTATATATTTTTCGCCTATGTCAATTGTCGGCAAACTATATGCTAAAAGCTAATAAAATAAAAGCTTATGCTAATTAACTGCTATGCCTATCTGTATCAGTAGAAGACCATTCTTTTGTTGGAAAGTTGTACCATGCTTCTTTATTCAGGTGATTCTTGATGATACTTAAAGATTGTCCATTGTTCTAGATTGTGCACAAGAAGAACACTTTAATTTATATATGCAAAGGGCATTTAATTCTTGATGATAATATAATTATCATCGGCAGCGTGGAAGTTGTTAACATTTGTTGGTAACTTGTGAATAATCACAATGCTAATCTATGCAAATTTTCTTAATGTGCAGATGACTTTGAAATCCAGTCCGAGGGACAGATTAAGATGGAAGGAAGTGGAGCAGATGGGTTTAGAGATTTGGTGAGACATACTATGTTTGAAAAAGGACAGAGTAAACGTATTTGGGGTGAACTCTACAAAGTCGTGGACTCCTCTGATGTGGTTCTGCAGGTGAATATTTATAGGGTTTAGATTTTTGTTCTTATTGTTAAATTGTTCAAGTGCTGAAGCATGTTGATCCTTACTTTTGGGAGACTGCTGCTACTGTGTGTGCCACCTGTCTTGCCTTAAATATCCAAAACTATGGTCTCTGTCAAACATGGCCTTCTAGCACTGGAGAAATATGAGAAAAAGGAGACAATGTGAATGCAAGTGTACTTATATGACATTGACATCACACATGCAAAGTTGTCTTTTTAGAGAGCATGTCCTTATAAAAACCTGCTTTCTGGCATCAAAGCCTTACATAGAGGATATGCTCCAATGGATAGTGCTTCATTCTTATAGCATAAGGCACAAGGCCATTGCCTAGTACCTTAGAGCAAAGTGATAGATAGAGTGATCTGTAGGGTTTATACTTTATATAGACAATGGTATTCTTCTCTTGTTGAAATTCCATCATCTTGAGATGCTGCCAAATTCTGGTAATGCTAAGCCATATATGAAAATGATATGTGCACAGCTATAGTAAGTTGGCTATAGAAACACTGGTACAAAGTGGACACATAAGAACAAGTTGAGAGAAATTGTTGCAACTATTACATGCTTTACATTCTCCAGTTCATATTTGTATATAGTTCACAAAGGAGTGCCATGCATGTTCGACACTCTTCTCACTTGAACAAGGCATCCCTCCACTTTGGGGAAGGCTTTGTGATGTAATATTTGATAATATATTATAATTTTATGCTTTTTTACAAATTAAGAAGATGAAAGTAAATTCATAATGAAATCAATACTTAAAGAGACTGGAAGTCTTCAAAACAGTTGGAAAAAGCTGCCTCTAAATATGAATGCTTTCAAAGGTGCAATTATCCCAACTGCTTGATCACAACCTAATTGCTTCTCTGGAATGAAAGACATAAAATTCTCAAGGCATTCAAAATGACATATAGAGTGAAAATGTCTTTTTAGGATAAGGAGAAGTAGTTTCTAACGTCCGCGAGGCCATAGGCCATATGAAATGAACCTCATGGAGGATGTTGTTTACCCAGTATATGGTTATCCAACCATACTCCGGATACCAAAGCATGGTGTACAACCCTAGCCCCCGCAGGATTCAAACCTTAGACCTCTATTTAGGGTTCCGAAGTCTCCACTGTTAGAGTTCTAAAGTCTGCATTCTGGCTTGAGGAATAATTTAAGGCTATAAATTAGCAGTGAATCATGGCAGATGCTTTTCTCCAGTAAGTTAGGGAGGAGATAATTTTTTTCCTGCTTGTTAATTTCGTGCAATGGATCACTGTCATGAATCCTATACACAATATAGAAGCTTTTGAATCATAAAACACAGGGAAGGAGGATTTTGTGCACAAAGCGTGGGAAATTTGAAGAGAAAAAGAAAGCAAATAGCCATGCTCCTTGGATACACGTAAAAAGAAATGCTTGCAACTTTCAGAAAATAGTGAATGAGAACTCAGGCCTTGTTTGATCGAATGCTATGGTGTGATTTGGAGATATTACATCTTTTTAATGAATTGGTTGGAATTTACCAGCGGATGTACATAAGATTGCAACTGAGCACTGTAGGTCAAAGTTCCCATTGATTTACAAAGCTTGTCCTTGAGTTAAATAAAGGAATGAAGGAAGGCCAAAATGCTAATCCAAGCCAATCAATTGAAAAATGGCATTGAAGTGAAACATGAGGGAGGTTATTATGTCAGGATTTGGTCTTTCATTTGGAAATTATTTCCAAGGGTAAGGATATGATACTATTTAAGAGACTGGAATCTGGACCTCTGCTTTTGTAATCAATTTAATTTGTCATCATTACGCTACAAATGGCAAATCATTGTTTTGCACACATGTTATATTCCTCATTTTTATTTTATTACAACATTCGGAAACAAGCAAAACTCATCTGTTTTATTACAACATTCGGAAAAAAGCAAACTTCATCTGTGCCTGATTCTTTTGTGCATAGTGGTGACAGTGAATTATAGGAATTAAATGGGATTTATTGGGCAAGTATCTGTATTGGAAAGGAATATGTTGTTGATTACTTGATTTGTTTATTCTCTCTAAAGATTGACCTTTGTATCTTTATGTTCTCATTTTCCTGTAGCATCACATATTTATTTATGTAGGTTGCATTTTTATGTTCTGATCTTTCTTTGATGTCAGTTATCAATTTGACCTAACTTTTGGATCTTTTTCCTTTACAGGTCTTGGATGCAAGGGACCCTCAGGGTACAAGGTGCTATCACCTTGAAAAACATTTGAGGGAAAATTGCAAGCACAAGCATCTAATCCTTTTGTTAAATAAGGTCTTCTTGAGATGACTTTATTCCTATACATGTTTGTGGTGATTACACAAAATGATATGTTGACTTATTCATGAGTTTTTTTTTTCCCATAAAAAATTGTTTCTTTTCTTGTTATTTTTCTCTTACCTTGTCCTATTATATTTTTTTTTAGTGTGACCTTGTCCCCGCTTGGGCCACAAGAGGGTGGTTACGTGTACTCTCCAAAGAATATCCTACTCTTGCCTTCCATGCGAGCATCACAAACTCATTTGGCAAGGTATCTCCTTTCTGAAATATAAATAGGATGTTCTGGAATTTCGTAATTTCGTATTAACTAAGTTCATTATAATGATCCTAATATTTGTTTTTGGTGTTTACAACAGTTCTGGGCATTCTATTTTCTCTCACAATATTGATACGTAGTTTGGATGGCTTACACATTTATTCTTTGTCAGGGTTCACTTCTTTCACTTCTCCGACAGTTTGCTCGGATGAAGAATGATAAGCAGGCAATATCTGTGGGCTTTGTTGGGTATCCTAATGTTGGCAAATCATCTGTAATCAATACTCTTCGAACCAAAAATGTAATATTTATTTTCTTTTTGCCTTGTTATATATCATATGTTACTTGTGCTTGCAAAGTTATTATTCACAGCTTATCTGATTATTCACAAAGAATACAATCTTTTGTGGTCAATATTTATGTTGACAGGCGTTTGTCATGTGAGATTATGTCTCCCATTTTTGTCTGACACTGGGAAACTACCAGATACTCGTGCCATATCCCCAGAATTTCATTTCTAGGCAGAATTTTATTTATGGTTGCTTTTTAACTACCGTGGTCCATTATTCAACTGTCAGTTGGCAGTTTGTCTCCATTGATTAGGATCTGCCTCTGGACTGCTGGTCCAGGTGGCATTAGTGTCAGCTTAGTGGCCATGCACATGCTTGCGCCATAAGCACCAGGCGGTGGTGTTTGCTGGAGGGATATGTAGGCAGACTGATTTGGCAGCATTGGCGTTGCTATGGCGAGAACTAAGTACATGTGACTTGCTGAGCCCTGTTGCTTCTGGTCATGTATATGCCAGCAGGTGGGAAGGACAATGTGTACTGACTGCAAGAAATGCTCAATATTATAATTTTAATTGGTTATAGGGGATTGAAAAGACCCCCACCTGTATTACATCATGACCTCATTACAATGGTATTTCAACAAGTATTACAACATTTTGGCAATTATGCATATATCGCCTGACAAGATTTGATCCCTAGTCTTCACCTTGAAAGTTGATGTTTTAACCAGCGGAGCTCATGCCATTTGATGCAATACTCAATAGTATTGAATTCATTCAATATAATAATTTTGAGCATATCACATCATACTCGATTAAGTAATCATTGCCAGTCAAAATTCATCTCACAAATAATGATTTCATTGAAATCGATAATTTGGTTTCACCTCTACAATTTTAGTCTTATCCTGGCAATGAGAATCAAAATGATTTAATGCCCCTCAATAATGTCACGTCCGCAATGTGGTGTTATCTTTTATACATGGCTGTTGAGCAGGGCCTCCCCATATAAGAAAATCGCATAAGCCAGAACCAATGACCAACTCAAGTAATGGATAACATTAGAAAATATGAGAGCTTGATACAATTAACCATTTCTCGTTGGAGGAGGAGAGTTAGATTTGCTTCACCACTGACCATCAGACACTGTTAAAGTGGGTAAGGAATCAAATTATAGTTGGTCATGGACCCGGTCCCCAATAGGAATACTTTGAATGGAAAGTTTATTCCCAGGAAAGCAGCTGTTTTGTAAATTGGATTCTATGGATTTAATTGAGACAATGGATTCAAAATATTTTTTCCCATTTGCATCTCTTCATTTTCCAAACGATGTGTGCCCTTCAACAATTTCAAACTCAAAGTTGCAAAGAAAGGTGGATACTCCCTTTCAAGGATTTATCTTAACGATATTTGACCTTCACTGAATTTCTTGAGCATAAATACAAACATGTTGAGCGAAAAGTATCCAAATTGGATTAAAATTGACTCAGTGAAGTGAACTTATGCTGCAGTTCATCAGTGTGGGAGAACTTAAAGTTATAGCTTAATATTTTGAGAGAATAAAATGTAAGGCACAACCAGTTGTGTGGGCAAAATCCAAACAGCAGTCCATAGAATTTATTTGTCACATCTAATGGCCAGCTTTGTAGCTCTCCTCTAATGCTAACACCTCATTTAAGGAAGATGGTAATAATCTTCCACATGTATGATGCTAACTTTAAGGCAATACACATAGCATTCATTTGTTGCATCTAATGGCTATCTTTATGGCTCTTCTCTTGGCCACCACCTCATGTGGGAAAGATGGTAATAATCTCCCATGCAAGATGGTAATAATCTCCCATGCATATGATGCTTAAGGCAATACACATAGCATAGATAATATAATTCTATTAACATCCATAGATGACCAAAGTAGGCCAATGGGACTCATTAAAAAGAGCTCTTACAAATTACAATGCACTTTTGTAACCAAAAAATGCTATGAAAATAAACTAAAATAGACTAAAGAATCTATTGGAAAATACTTTAAAGTGGAGCAACTGTATGGCATAAAATTACAGCCTCGAGGATTACCCAAAATGGATAAACCTTAACATGCTAAAGGTAATGATTAAGACAGAGCTAGAAGTCGAGGTAGAACAAAGATAGAAAATAGCTCCAATGGATCCAAGCGTCAACATCAATCTATAGTGAGATGTAAAGTAGAAGCACAGTCGTCATTATCACCAACTATCCCAAAGGGCCAAGACAGGATCTAATGATGCTTCTAGGATAATGGCTAGGACTAAAAGATGTTGAGCAAGGTGCAGCAAAAGTATTGTCATTGTTGTCAACACAGATAGAAATTGATGCAGTTGAAGCAGTGGACAAGAATTCAGAAGTCAGTCAGAACAAGTACAGTGAAATTCCAGGAAATCAGAAGTGGGCCAGATTCAGAAATTTGCAAAAAAAGACAAGTAAGAAAACTGTCGCGATATCGCGACAAAAATGAGGAGAGAGAAGGCGCAGCCGAAAATGTCGCGATTTCGCGACAAAAATGAGGAGAGAGAAGGCGCAGCCGAAAATGTCGCGATTTCGCGACAAAAATGAGGAGAGAGAAGGCGCAGCCAAAAATGTCGCGATTTCGCGACATGCTGGAAGGAAAGAAGCAAAGTTGAAAAACTGTCGCGATTTCGCGACAAGTTTGGAGAAGCAAGACCAAGGACGAAAAGTGTCGCGATTTCGCGACAGTTTCGAAGAAAAGCACTAAGGGTGAAAAGTGTCGCGATATCGCGACACGTCGGGTTTTCGCGACTCGAAGAGGAGAGAGAATGTACGGCAACAAAAGAGTAGCGATTTCGCTACATGTTGGAGTTTCGCGGGCCAAAGCAGAGAGGCAGAGTCAAAGCACAAAGGTGTAGCGATTTCGCTACAAGTCAAAAGTCAAAGCACAAAGGTGTAGCGATTTCGCTACAAGTCAAAAGTGCAGAGCACAAAGGTGTAGCGATTTCGCTACAAGTCAAAAGTGCAGAGCACAAAGGTGTAGCGATGTCGCTACAAGTCAAAAGTGCAGAGCACAAAGGTGTAACGATGTCGCTACAAGTCAAAAGTGCAGAGCACAAAGGTGTAGCGATTTCGCTACAAGTCGAAACTACAGAACAGAAAGGTGTAGCGATTTCGCTACATGTAGGATTTTTGGAGGCTGCAACAAAGAAGAAGTGCCAAGTCAAAAAGCTGTAGCGATTTCGCTACATGTCTTGATTTCGCTAGCGCATGAAGCGAGAAATGTACGGATGCGAAAGATGTCGCGATTTCGCGACATGTTGCATTTTCGCGGGCGAAAAGCAAAGAACAGCGCTAAGGCAGAAAAGCGTCGCGATTTCGCTACATGTTCCGATTTCGCTGAGGGCTTGTAGACAGTGAACTGATAAGAGTCATGAGTTGTAAATCGGCAAAAGACATGTGGGATAAACTGAAGAGCATCCATGAAGGAGATAGCAAGATCAAGGAAGCCAAGCTGCAAACTCATCGAGCTCAGTTCGAAGCATTACAAATGAATGAAGATGAGAACATAGAGGCTTATATGCTGAGAGTCAATGGAATCATTAATGCAATCAGAGGACTCGGTGAAGAAATTGATGATGCAGTTGTCGTGAAAAAGGTTCTCAGAACACTTCACAAAAGATTTAACTCCAAAGTTTCTGCAATAGAAGAGGCGAAAGATCTAAACAATTTCAGCATGGATGAGATGCATGGTTCCTTGACTGCATACGAAATGAGAATAGGACAAACTAAGTCTATAGACAGAGAAGCTGCTTTTAAAGCACACAAGAACATAAAAGATGAACATGAATTTGAGGATGAAGAGACACTGGATGAAACAGAAGCTAATTTTGTTCGGAAACTCACAAAGGGAAAAGGAAAATATAGAGGAAAGCTACCATTTAAGTGCTTCAATTGTGGAGGAGTCGGTCATTTTGCAGCCAAATGTCCAATGCATGAGAAAACAAAAAATGGTGAAGGGTCACACCAAGAAAAAGGTGACTGGAAGAAGAAACAAAATTTTAGAAAGAACAACTTCAAGAAGAAAAGCTTCATATCCAAGAATGTCAGCTCTTCTGAAGAAAGCTCGGGTGAGGATTCTGAAGAAGAAACAGGTGAAGCTCTGTTCATGGCACTTGAAGAAGAAAGAACAGAAGAAAATCAGGAAGGTGATGAAAACTTTAAGGATGAGGCTGAAGTGTATCTGGAAGGAGAATTGGTTGCTGCACTTGAAGAGTTGAGTGCAGAAAGGAAAAAGAATAAAAAGTTTTCAAAGAAACTAGAGGATGCCACTGACATAATAAACAATTTGAAAATACAGACAGGGGAATTCAAGAAAATGTCTGAAGTTCTTGATGAACAATTAACTGTAAAGACAGTTGAATGCAGCAAGCTAGAAGAAGACATTGTTAAGTTAAGGATGCAACTAGAGGAGATGAATAGGAAATTGAGTTGTTTTCATAAGTTTGAAGAAAGTACTGTAAAGCTGGATAAAATGTTAAATAACCAAAGGCCTTCCGGCATCAAATTTGGTTTAGGCTTCGATGAAAGAGAATCATCAAAGGGTTCAAAGGCCTTAAATGTAGAACCCATAAAGAAAGAAGAAAAGATCAGGGTTGATCAAGAAAAAACAAATCATGCCAAAGAAAGCAATAATGCCAGACTCAAGAAGAGTACTCGACAAAGATGGATTCACAAAAGTCACACATTCAAGAAGGAGAAGATTCATGGCTCCTACTTCAAACTGGCAAAGACCTGCACCCAGGTTTAATCATTCATTTTCTGGTTATTGTTTTAAATGCAATGCTTATGGCCATAAGATTTCAGATTGCAGTCATAATGTACCTCAAAGGAATTTCACCAGTAGAAATATTTTCTCCTTTAATGAATTATGCAGTTGAATGTTATAATTGTCATAATTTTGGACATATTGCAAGAAACTGTAGAAGCACTTTTGCATCAAAGAATTATCAGGGTAGAAAATCTCAACCAAATGGGTTGAACCAAAACAAGAAATTTCCCTGAAAAACAGGCACATGCTAATGAAAGGGCAAAGGCAAAACAAGTAGCCAAATCTGCCATCAAACCGGAATGGAAAGAAAAGGAATCTTTGATTGTTCGGATCGCCTTTAAAGCACGGAACAAATCTGCACCTTGGATACTTGACGATAGATGCTCCAGTCACATGACGAGTGACAAGCAAAAATTTGAGAAGTTACGGAATTATGAAGGTGGTTCTGTGAAATTTGGAAATAATAATGGAGCAAAGATAGTTGGAAAAGGATCGACCAAGATCAGTGATGGAAAGATAAAATCAAAAGAAGTCTTGTTTGTGATTGGTCCGAAGCATAACTTGTCGAGTGTAAGTCAAATCAGTGACAGAGGTCATGAAGTCATTTTTAAGAAGCAGTGGCTGTGAAGTGAGAAAAGCACACAGCTGGGAAGTCGATAGCTACTCGGATCAAGGACTTCCGGTAATGTATATACTCTCTCGAAACTGCAGAAGGAACATGCTTGATTGGACAGAAGATGAAAATTGGTCGTGGCACAAGAGGCTCGGTCATATTAGTTTTGACAATCGGCAAAAATAAGTTCAAAAAGAGCAAGAAGAGATATACCAACCATTGGCAAACCAAGTAAATAGCATCCGTGCTTCATGTCAAAAAGGAAAGGAAACCGGATCCACATTTAAATCAAAGGAATACTTCACCAAAGAA
Organism: Wollemia nobilis; assembly: GCA_028583015.1. Classification (NCBI taxonomy): domain Eukaryota; kingdom Viridiplantae; phylum Streptophyta; class Pinopsida; order Araucariales; family Araucariaceae; genus Wollemia; species Wollemia nobilis. The sequence goes on from JAQPPZ010000374.1 coordinate 5,416,730, forward strand.
ACCGTTGGAGATAATTCATACCGATTTGTGCGGACCCATGAGAACACAAAGCATAAATGGTGACAAATACTTTATGCTGTTCATAGATGATTACTCCAGGATGACATGGGTATTATTTTTAAAGCTTAAATCAGATGCCTTTGAGATGTTTAAGATTTTTAAAAACCAGGTTGAAAATCAAATTGGAAAAAGGATTAAATGCCTTAGATCAGACAGAGGAGGAGAGTTTATTTTTGAAGAATTTGCAGAATACTATCAAAAATATGGGATAAGAAGACAGTTTTCAGCAGCAAGAACACCTTAGCAGAATGGTGTTGTAGAAAGGAAGAATAGGACAAGGCAGGAAATGGCACGGACAATGTCGGTCGAGAACAAAATAGCTGACAGATTTTGGAAAGAGGCAGTCCATACTGCAGTTTACATTCAAAATAGGTGCATGCTAAGACCGCATGAAAGAAAAACACCTTATGAGCTGTGGTTCGGCAGAAAGGCAACAACAAGATATTTCAAAGTATTTGGCAGTAAGTGCTACATCAAACGGACTGAAGATAATCTCGGTAAATTTGAAGATAGAGCTGATGAAGGTATTTTTCTTGGTTACTCAACAAAAAGCAAAGCCTACACATGTTACAACAAGAGGCTAAAGAAAATTGTTGAGAGTGCTGATGTTAAAGTTGATGAAGGTAGAGAGCGAGAAATTACTTATCAAGAAAACTACCCTATTTATGAAGAAGTCATTGAAGGAGATGATGAAAAGGAAACAGAAGAGAATCAGAAAATCAATCCAGATGTTTTAAAAACTGACTCAGAAGAAGAAGAAAACAAGAAATTTAAAACAGAGTAACTCGCAGAAAAATCATCCCGATGAAAGATTATTGGGGACCCCACGGATGGTATTCGGACAAAAAGAGCAAGAGTGCGGAACTATTCTCTCGTTATCCAGCATTGAACCTAAAAATGTTGCTGAAGCAAGCACAGATGAAAGTTGGATGAAGGCAATTAATGAAGAACTAGATCAGATTGAGTAAAACAAAACCTGAGAATTAGTACCAAGGCCAACAAATAAAAACATAATTGGCACTAAATGGATTTTTTGAAATAAATTAAATGAAGATGGACAGGTTGTCAGAAATAAGGCAAGATTGGTCCAGAAAGGCTATGCTCAGAGTTGAAGGCATTGATTTTGAGGAAACCTTTGCACCGGTAGCAAGACTAGAAGCAATTAGAATGTTTCTGGCTTTAGCAGTCCATAAAAATTTCAAAGTATATCAAATGGATGTAAAATCAGCATTTCCGAATGGAAAACTGGAAGAAGAGGTTTACATTGAACAGCCATATGGCTTCCAACTTGGTGACAATCCAGATTTTGTTTGCAGGTTAAAGAAAGCATTATATGGTTTGAAACAGGGCACCCGAGCATGGTATGCAAGGCTGGATAACTATCTTATTAAACAAGGTTTCAAGAAAGGTTTGGTGGACAGCAATTTATATGTCAAAACAGAGAAGGGCCATCTTATTGTTCTTGTTGTTTATGTAGATGATATAATATTTGGCAACAAGATGGATGAATATTGCAAAGACATATCAACTAAAATGAAGAAAGAATTTGAGATGTCTATGATTGGTGAACTTTCTTATTTCCTAGGATTGCAGGTCAATCAAAATGAAAAGGGCATTTTTATTTCTCAAGTTAAATATGTAAAAGAAATGCTGAAAAAGTTCACAATGGAAGATAGTAAACCAGTTAGCACTCCCATGACAATAGGCTGCAAGTTGAGCAAGGATGACAAATCTCCAAATGTAGATCAAACAATGTATAGGTCTATGATTGGAAGCCTGTTGTATTTAACAACTACTAGACCAGATATATTACGGAGAAGTATGCATGGTTGCAAGATTTCAGAGCTAGTCCCAAAGAAACTCATGTGACAATTGTAAAGAGGATCTTTAGGTATCTCAAGGGTACTATGGATTATGGGTTGTGGTATCCAAAAGGTAAAGACTTCACACCGATTGCATATTCCGATGCAGATTGGGCGAGATGTATTGATGACGAGAAAGAGTACCAGTGGAGGAGCATTTTATCTTGGAAACAGATCGGTAGCATGGCACAACGAAGAAACAAGAATCGTCTCTCTATCCACAAGCAGAGGCGAATACATTGCAAGCAACAACATGTCGTACACATATTATGGATGAGACAAACGTTGAAAGATCTTGGTATTCACTTCAAAGAGCCAATTTCAATTAAATGTGATAACACTAGTGCTATCAACATATCCAAGAATCCGGTTATGCATTCTAGAACCAAACATATTGCGATTCGGTATCATTTCTTGAAGGATAAAGTTGCAGAAGGAGAGGTCAAATTGGATTTTGTTCCAACTACAGAGCAAGTAGCTGATATATTCACAAAACCATTGCCCAAGGAAGTTTTTGAGTATCTTCGGAATAAGTTGGGAGTGGTCACAATTCCCAAGAATTGACTATCATTTGGGATCACATTCTCAGGGGGTGCATTTATGCCTATGCTTATAGTTTTGCTTATATTTATGATTTTTGCTAACTATAACAATATTTGTTTGAGAGTGGTGTGCATAGACTCAGGGGGAGTCTGCAGCAGCCCTTTGGTATTATTGTCAAAGGGGGAGAAGAATTACAGGAGAGTGCATGAGTGTTGCCAACAATTCCAAAGGGGGAGATTGTTGAGCAAGGTGCAGCAAAAGTATTGTCATTGTTGTCAACACAGACAAAAATTGATGCAGTTGAAGCAGTGGACAAGAATTCAGAAGTCAGTCAGAACAAGTACAGTGAAATTCCAGGAAATCAGAAGTGGGCCAGATTCAGAAATTTGTAGAAAAAGACAAGTAAGAAAACTGTCGCGATATCGCGACATGTTTTCTGTCGCGATTTCGCGACAAAAATGAGGAGAGAGAAGGCGCAGCCGAAAATGTCGCGATTTCGCGACAAAAACGAGGAGAGAGAAGGCGCAGCCGAAAATGTCGCGATTTCGCGACAAAAACGAGGAGAGAGAAGGCGTAGCCAAAAATGTCGCGATTTCGCGACATGCTGGAAGGAAAGAAGCAAAGTTGAAAAACTGTCGCGATTTCGCGACAAGTTTGGAGAAGCAGCGCCAAGGACGAAAAGTGTCGCGATTTCGCGACAGTTTCGGAAGAAAAGCACTAAGGGTGAAAAGTGTCGCGATATCGCGACACGTCGGGTTTTCGTGACCCGAAGAGGAGAGAGAATGTACGACAACAAAAGAGTAGCGATTTCGCTACATGTTGGAGTTTCGCGGGCCAAAGCAGAGAGGCAGAGTCAAAGCACAAAGGTGTAGCGATTTCGCTACAAGTCGAAACTGCAAAGCAGAAAGGTGTAGCGATTTCGCTACAAGTCGAAACTGCAGAACAGAAAGGTGTAGCGATTTCGCTACAAGTCGAAACTGCAGAACAAAAAGGTGTAGCGATTTCGCTACAAGTCGAAACTGCAGAACAAAAAGGTGTAGCGATTTCGCTACAAGTCGAAACTGCAGAACAAAAAGGTGTAGCGATTTCGCTACAAGTCGAAACTGCAGAACAGAAAGGTGTAGCGATTTCGCTACAAGTCGAAACTGCAGAACAGAAAGGTGTAGACTGCAGAACAGAAAGGTGTAGCGATTTCGCTACAAGTCGAAACTGCAGAACAGAAAGGTGTAGCGATTTCGCTACATGTAGGATTTTCGGAGGCTGCAACAAAGAAGAAGTGCCAAGTCAAAAAGCTGTAGCGATTTCGCTACATGTCTTGATTTCGCTAGCGCATGAAGCGAGAAATGTACGGATGCGAAAGATGTCGCGATTTCGCGACATGTTGCATTTTCGCGGGCGAAAAGCAAAGAACAGCGCTAAGGCAAAAAAGCGTCGCGATTTCGCGACATGTTCCGATTTCGCTGAGGCTTGCGGAGAAAAGTGTACGACAGCGAAAAGTGTCGCGATTTCGCGACGTGTTCCATTTTCGCGGGTGCAAGCGAAGGATAGTGCAGAAAGCGAAATGTGTCGCGATTTCACGACATGTCCCGTTTTCGTTGGTAGGAGGCAGAAAAGAGCGAGAGGCAGCGAATGTGTCGCGATTTCGCGACATATCTCGTTTTCGCGGGTAGGAGACAGAAAAGAGCTGGAGGCAGCAAATGCGTCGCGATTTCGCGACATGTTCTGTTTTCGCGGGTGCATGCCAAGATAAGGTCGAGGAGGCGGAAAACGTCGCGATATCGCGACAGGTCAGGTTTTCGCGGTCAACAGTCCAGAAAAAGTCAAATGGGCAGAAATGTCGCGATATCGCGACAGTAACAGCTTGGCCGGTAAAAGCCGAAGAAGCATGCACGATGGACAGTGTCGAAAAAGTGCAAAGGAAAATCATGCAACGGTTACGTAAGAGTTAACTGGAGTCAGATCTGTAGTTACACAGTGACAGGTGTTGGAAAAATCATAGAGGAAATTCATGCAGCCAATCATGTAAAAGTTAACTGGAGTTACAAGGGAAGTTACGGAACAGCCGTATTTGCAGAATTCGAACAGCCGCATATGGTGAATCGAAAATGCATTCGAACAGCCGTATATGCAGAATCGTAAAAGCATTCGAACAGCCGTATTTGTAGAATTCGAACAGCCGCATATGGAGAATCGAAAATGCATTCGAATAGTCGTATATGCAGAATCGTAAAAGCATTCGAACAGCCGTATTTGCAGAATTCGAACAGTCGCACAAGCAGAATAAAAATTGCATGCACGCAGAGAAAGGAATTCGAACAGTCAGAGTATGTTATTCGACTGCATGCAGGATTAGAAAAGTCATAGAAGACGAGGAGTCTCGATGAGGAAAAGGGTTTATAAAAGGACATTAGTGCGAGAGAATCAAAGTTGCTACTGTAAGAGTGAAATTACCGTGAAAAGAGGGTTAGAAGAGGGCTAAGAGAGAAATAAGAAGAGCCGTGAGAGTGTGCAGAGTTTGTTTAATTGCAGACCAATCAGGGTCGTGTAAATAGTGAAGACATTTTTATGTCATTATAATTGCTTAGAATTGCAGTCCAAGTAGGTGCTTGGTACTAGGGGTTGGTGCTCCTATCTATTGTAGCAAAAAATTAAGGGGTTGGTGCTCCTTCCAGTGGATGCTGGTAAAGTGTTTGTAAAATTGATATTTTGCACAGACTGGATTTGGATTGGAGTCCAAGCAGTCATTTTTGAGGAGTAGCCAAATTGGTGAACTTCGTTATACTGTGTGTTGTGGTGTGCTCTCTTGTTCAATTTGCTTTTCTGGTTTTCAAGTTCTCTTTGCTTCAGTTTTAAATGCTGTAGAATTGAATATTAATAGCTACACTGATTCACCCCCCCCTCTCAGTGTCATTGTGTGAATATCAAAAGAGCCTGGTTGGATAATCTTGGGAGGACATGGAGTTTGACCCCTTATGACTCTTCTAGCATCTATGGCTGTGGAACCCATAGAAGCCAAGAAACTGGTAAGCCAAGCCCAGTAGAATAGCATAGGGAAGACTAATGTATATGTAGATGCTCTCTAAATATGAAATATATATGTCATAGAAATAAAATAGACTAGCATATGTGATTGTTGGATTTAAGAGAGAACAAATGGACTAGAAAAATTATGGATTTGGCTTTTAATGCGTGATATGGCCTTGCAAAACAAATTTGTGAGATAAACAATGCATTATATTTTTTTAAAATAAATATCTAAACAAAAGAAAATATGTACTTTAACAATTTAGAAGTTATAATTATATGCAAGATATAAATGAGAGAGGATTATTTATCTATAGCAATATATTAGTTAGACTTCGTTCTTCCTTTGTTTTGCTCGAACAAAATAAAAAAGCTATTAAAGTTGACGCTCAAATAACTTTATTTTTATCCATAAAATATAAATTCAACTAAGTATAATAATTTTCATAATATGGGAGACCATTTAAATAATGAGAGTGAAGTATCTCTCTTTGAAATATTATTTGAATTTTAAAAGGAACTGGTGAATGTTTGTTGTGATTTTGTATTTAGTTATTTATTTTATTATTTTAAAAAATTTAAGAAATTAGTTGATTAAAAAATTAAATAATGGTGTTATTATAATGCAATGACTTTTGGAAGAAAATAATATAAAGAAAATTCAACATAATCTATTGTCATTTTATGTCCGTGGTGGGGATTGATGAGTTCCACAATATAGGCAAAGGTTCCAATCCCATGGGTGAACATCACCATTGCCTATGGGGTTAAAGTCTGATTAGGAAGAATCTTTAGCTCATAGAAAGCTCAATGAGGTTCAATTCCCATGGGTGCCTTGGTGATACAATTTATTGTAATACCACTACGATGTAGATCATTGAAATACCGTGGTAAAGTGGTCATGATGTGATACGGGTGGGGCTTGTTTCAATCCCAAATAACCAATTAAAAATATTTATTATCATTTTATTTTATATTTTCTATTGTGTTTTGTGAAATTAGGCTATAATTTAAAGTGTTTTTAAGTATGTTAATAATTTTGTCTCAAAGTGGTAGCTTGATTCAGACATTTGTGGTTATGCATTGCCACTGTAGCTTCAATAACATGTAAGTCCGCTTTAATACACGTTTATTCTATTAGTGTTAACAAATGATCAAAATAGGACGAGGGGACACATTGGAAATAGTCTGTTATAACTTATAATGCACTTATCAACCAAGAACAATTTTTTTTTTTTGCTTGATAATAAGGAGTTGTACTCGGTTCCCCCACCCTTGACAAATGACATCTCTCTTCTTTAGAGCTTGAGAGTTTACAAATAGATACACTTCTCATCTCAATTGAGATGCTATAGCTAGAAACCTAGATCATTTTATATAACATGTCTGAATTCTTCATTTTCATTTTCTAGTTCTTTTCAAATTTCTGTATGAATACAATTACTCCAGAATTTAGCATCTTTATTGACATTTTCCTATAGCAGCCTTCACAATGCCAAAACTTACCTCTACTATCTATGCCTTGCATCTTAGTAGAGTAGTATTTCCAAAACATCGCACTATCATAGTCTGCTTTACCAATTCTAAATTGCTAGTTTCCTTCCTCGCTGAAGTCATAACCCTTCATTGCTCTTCCCATCGTTCGAACCCTAGTTGACAAATATTTGCAATTTCATTTTTCGCGACTTGAAAAATTGTCATTGCCCTTGTTTTGAATGGTTGACTTCACAGGATCGTATCTCCCTCAATATTGCTCAGATTTTTGCATATGACCACTCATTTTAAAGCTATTCAAATTCTGCACAAGTTGGTCCAAGAATCAATTGAATTAGATAACTCTTTGTGAAGATATGGCTCCTAAAAGATGAGATGTTATTAAGGAAAAACCCTAATCCTTCGCACTTTCCAACTTCGTTTTTCGCGACTTGAAAAATTGTCACTGCTCTTGTTTCGAATGGTTGACTTTACAGGGTCGTATCTCCCTCAATATTGCTCGGAGTTTTGCATATGACCACTCATTTTAAAGCTATTCAAATTCTGCACAAGTTGGTCCAAGAATCAGCTAAATCGGATAACTCTTCGTGAAGATATGGCTCCTAAAAGATGAGATGTTTTTCAAGAAAAAACCCTAATCCTTCACACTTTGCAATTTCATTTTTCTTATTGTAAGAAGCCTTCCATGCTTCTTTAGCCTTCTCAGCATTATGTTGCAGCTCCTTCAGCCGACCTAGCCTTCCACAATCCTTCATCCTTATTAGCCATCCATATTCCTTCAACCATCCCAACCTTCCACCCAACATCCCAACCTTTCACTATAGCTCCTTCAGCCAATCCAACCTTCCACGCTCCTTCAACCAACCCAGCCTTCCACGCTCCTTCAACCAACCCAACCTTCCATGCTCCTTTAGCCTTGACACTCCAAAGATCAACTCATCATTCAGCCTTCCACGCTCCTTCAACCTCCAGCCTTCCACGCTCCTTCAGCCTTCAGATTTGTTGATCGTTAAAGCATTAGATCATTTGCTAGGCCCCTTAGGGGGCAACCCCCTTGGTTGCCCCCAAGCCCAACCAAGTACAATATTTAACAAAAGCAAACTAAACTTTATTATTAAGAAACTAAAAAAAACTATATTAAGATTACAACACAACACAAATCTCAGCATCATGGAGAACTGACAACCAAGGATGAAGAGTGCAAGTGGTTCCAAGTGCCAACTCTAACCAACAATCGTTCACAAATTAGAATTGATGTCGTCATCTTCATCAGTATTCCTAAAAGAGCCAACGCAAGATCTGATGATGCTTGCTCCAGAATGGTCGGGACTAAGAGGCCCTAGTTGGATAGTTCTGAGAGGGCAAACGTTCTGATGCTTTAAAGCACTTTAACATCCATGGCTGATCAACCAATTGATGAAAACAAGAAACTACTAAACCATGTTTGTCTACATTTCTTGGGCAAGCAAAGAGTGGCTAATACTTGTTGCCATTAAGTCACAATCTTGTCCAATTGTAAGCTAGAAAAGGAAGACGATACTAAAACCCTAGTAGCAACTCTTGCACATGGATACATATATAGATCAAAGATATGAAAGATTGGTATGATTGCTTTCTTTTGTAATATGTGACACTAAACAGTGATAGCCTCTTGAAGGTATAGAGCTAAGTATCTTTGGTCAAGATAATGGGAAAATGTGGAAAGTGATCGACTTGCATCTCTATACAAGCAATAGTACCTCCCCCAAATCTTGTAATAAACAAGACCTGAAGATGAAGTGTTGTCCAGTCTCCACCTCTCAAAGAGGGCAAAGGTGGCAAACCCTATCCTCTTGAGGAATATGGTGGTTTGTCTCCACTTGAAACCGATGTGATTGGACACTAAGCTGATCGAGAGGGATCCTTAGGTCACGTGTCCAATGTCATTGGATATATTTAGGATGACTAATAAAGTTATCTTAAATCCTCATGAAATGCTGTGTGTAAAAAGTTAACTTGGGACTACAAGGTTGAGGTTGAATGATCCAAGTGCTCCTAATGTATTGTTGATATATGTCATCCCTAATTGCTTGGTGGTTCATCTTCTCTTTAAGAGGAAGGCGAGAAAGAGCGTTAAAAAATATTTGAATGGTGTTAGTCAATCTATAGAGATCCAACTGATCGAAGAAGTGAACTAGATTTTGAGTATCAACATTGATGACAACCATAAGTACTCTTTGAAGCAGTCCATCCTAAGAAATAAAGTGCTAAATATTGATACCTTTCTTGGCTTGAAGCACAATCACCCATGGATGTAAGGCAAAGGTGAAAAATTATTTTCTAGATGCTTTCTTGGCGAAGAGGATATGGGCCAAACTTAGGTTGGACAAAACATTGTGGAGCTGTTCTTTTACATTTGTTAAACCGTTGGAGCAAACTAGTTAGGACCCTTTCAATACAAGCCAAGTGAATGCATTGTAGACTCAGGTCCCAAAACTGAGATCCATAAAGGACTCAGGTCCCAAAACTGAGATCATTAAAAGTAAATTCAAGGGTACAATCTGAGTAGCCTAACAGTGGAAACTTTGGAACTTTGAAGAGAGGTCCAACGTTTGAATCTTGAGGGGGTAGGGTTGTACACCATGCTTTGGTAACTGGACTTTGGTTGGGATAACCATACATGGGTAAACAATATCCATTTCATATCGCCTATAGCCTGCGGACTTTAAAAACTACTTTACCCTTTATAAGTGTATTTGGAAACATTGGCGTTCCAAAATTGAGAGAGATGCTCATCCTTTTCAAAGCGATGATTGTGAAGTTAGTAACAGATTAAGAGGGGACCTGTAAACTAAACCTCCAAGTGTGTGTAAGTGGTAGTGATCTCAATTGGATGCCGTCATAAAAGAATTTAGACTTGGGAAGGGCACTTTTTAGGTGTTGAAAATCATTACCTTAGTCTTGTTAATGTTGATTTTTGGTTGTCTTGAACTACAAAAGCAAGCAAGAGTACTCTATTGCCTTTGCAAGCCCTCAAGAGTATTAGAAATAAAAACTACTTCATTCTCAAAAAGCAAGATGGCTATCAAGAAATGATTTAAGAGACAACCATCATTGACTTTTTAAGCTTGTCAATGTGGATCCCAACGAATGTGGGAAAAAATGTTTACACTACAAAGGCAATATCAACAATGTGGCCACATTGCTATTGCTACTGTTGGTGTTGCTGCTGCTTTTGTTTTGAATCACCACATTCTGATATGCTGCTTGGTTGGCAGGGAAGTAGTTGTGGGTTAGTGAGAGCCATTGGGTGATAGTGGCTATGATTTTGTGGGTGATAATAGTGGAGAGAGAGAACCAGTGGAGATTGCAAAAGTCTAATTGGTGTAGATGCCAGAGATGAAATTTGTGTCGTATTTGGCTTTAGTGTGTAGAAGCAACTTCTTAATTGCTAGAGGGAAGCATATTTATTGTCAGTTAAGGCGCCGTTAAAGGAAGTTGCAGTTATCGCATATCATAGGGGCAAACCATCATAAGTGCCACCAATGGGGGAATTTGTGTGGTTGAGATGCTTGTGAGGAACCAGACAACATGCACCATTTCTCTAGCTTGTGGACACAAAAGGTGGCTTGTGCAGGTTTGTTGGTGCTTGCACTGTTGTGTGCTGTAACACATGCGATGGAGCCAACATTCACTCTATGGGTGCGTCGAAAATCCTTTCTAAAAATTAAAGTAGAAAATTTTGTTTTAATGAAAGCACCACATATCTTTATGACCAGACTTCTCCCCTATGTGTGTTAAGGGGGGCACTTGGTTCGGTTGTGTGGGTGACCACTTGTGCATTTTCACACTTCAAATTTGTACATTTGAAACTTGTTACAAAAATATGTATCCACGATAGGCGACAAGGCCACCTCGTTGTTGGATGGTATGAAATTTTCTAGGGCCGAAATGGCTTTTGTAGATTCCAATTCAGAACCACTGCTGCCAAAGAACATCAAGCAGCAAGGTGAAACGTTTCCCTGAGTTTTCATAATTTTTTTCACGAACATCAAATTTAAAGGCCAAGCCAAACAAATAAATAAGAAAAATTTGGAATGTTCATATTCATTTTCTAGAAAAGAAAAATATGTAAAGGGGAAAAATGCCTCAGAAAAGGAGAACGAATCATTCTTTGAGAAAAGAATATTAGATGAGAGAATTTCAACACATTTGTTAAATATAGAAATTATGTTTGGATTTCCTACAACAAAGCGATGGAACTAACATTGGACCATCGAGAAACATCTACGAGTTCTCCAACCAGAAACTTCAAGCTTTTGTGTTCAATCTCTAAGACATTGATGAGCTTTTTCATTCAATATCTAAGACATCGACAACTCTCAGGCTTTGTGTCATGTGGAAGTGTTGAGAAGTGCTGACATTTATATATATCTTTGAAATTTTAAAAACAGTTGTGTTGCTAACATTCCTTATGGATCAAAATATGTTCATACTTTGCATTAAAATAAACTGAATATGAAAGCTAATGCTAAAGATATAACTGTTCGTTTTTGTGATGGTGGTTTGTGGTCGCCTGCATGTAGGTAGGAGCATACAATTTACAATTTGTACTGTTGCTGTAAGCATCGCTGGACACTGTAAAAAGTAACAAATATTAGTGATATTATTCATCTTTAATTAAATTTCATATGCCCTCATTTCTATAATTGGAAACATGGCACTTGTTGTCGTCGCTAGTTATGTATTCAAAAGTCAAAACTAACTGATGCTTTTTTTAAAAAGCTTTTATGATGATGGTTTATTTGTTTACTTTTTTAAAGCAATTTTTCCAACCCTGTACACTCATGTGCCAATTGTAGAACATTGTGGTTTATGATTTTGCTAAGACCATCATCAGTTGTAAACCCATTCCTAAGAATGAGAAAATGTTGGAATAAACTGCTTATCATTTCTTTTTGAATGCATCGAGTCTATTGATTGATTATGATGATGTCACATATTAAAGTTGAATTTTCATTGTCACAGGTTTAATTTGAAATTTACTTGCCCTTCTAACTTTTAGTTGACTACTGTTATTTATAATTAAATTTTGCAGGTGTGCAAAGTGGCACCTATACCTGGAGAGACAAAAGTATGGCAATACATCACTCTTACAAAGCGTATATTCTTAATTGACTGTCCGGGGGTTGTCTACCACAACCATGATTCTGAAACAGATATTGTCCTTAAGGGCGTGGTAGGGCCTGCATGCTTAATATGAAAACCACATTTTTACATTTTCGACTGGTTTTCCTCTGTTCACAGTTAACGTTTTGTGTTGAGCTCGTAGTATCTTGCATCATCTTAATTAAAATGTGTTTTATCACGAATTAAATGCCTTGTATAAACACTTATATGGAGCATTGTTTCAGATTATTTTAATTATTTTATCAGTTAACATGTTTGCAGTGTCTGCTTAATGTACTTCAATCTCTTATTGCTTTAAATTTCAGTCAAAGAATTTATATTTTTATTTTTTTGGATATTTTGGATAAATTGTACATACCAAATAAAAACATACACATAGGAAACCTACTTTGGAAGGGTGTTATCTTGGGGGACTTAGGGAAGATCAAGGAGCATAGCAATAAAATCTATAGCTCAATTAATCTTACTATATTCTTTTCTTTGGAGATGTAGCTAGAAGGAAACTTCTAATACAATGCTTCTAAGTTTTTCAGGCCTGTTTTATGACAAGGTCCTTCCTTTTTGAATTTCGTTTACATAGAAATTAGCATAATTTATGCCAAAAGAAGTCCAGTGTAATGGACATAAATAATAAACTGAAGTGCTTTATGAATGTGTATGGGGTTGGTTTGTAATAAGCATTTCTGATTATTTTGATTTGAGAGGTTGGCAAAGTGTTGCTTTCAAAGATTTTCTTGCGTCATTGTTTAAATCCTTCAATGTTGTGGGAAGGCTTCCTAATTGTTCATGATTTTATGGTCATCTAGGGTGGTCATAATATGGTTGGCTTCCAATTATCAAGGGTGACTCATCACTTTATGAGCATTGGGCCCCATATCAATTACCACCCTTTTCCATGTACTTCTAGTGCTTATCAATAAAGTTGTCTTATATATTTCATTCACATAGTGTGATTGTGTTCGTTGACATCAGGTGTCATGTTCGTTAACTATATGTGATGATGTTGATCATTATGTTAATGGATTCATTATGGTTGCTGATGGTCTCTCTACAATCAATTGCTCAATGCTAGTTTTGGACTCTGGAATTTATACAGTTTCTGTGTTACTGCAGACTAGACAGAGGTGACATTGGCATATTTTGTATTCAGTCAGTTCAAGTGACAAAGATTTAGCAAGATGGGCATGTGCCATGAGTTGGAGACTGAACAATCAACCATCACCTGAGTTAAGCAACAAAGAGGGGGCTATGCCACCTCCTTCTAAGGCATTATAAAGGGATGTCTCAACCTTCTCTTCTGAGAAGACCTATGTTACATGGGGATGTGTCTTCCATCCCCAGGGCCCCCGTTTTTCCATCCTCTATGTTTTGGGGATGGGGCAGCTGCCCCTAAAGAGTCCCAGGGCATCCTAAGTAATCCCCAAAATGGAGCTGTCCTGGAACAGCGTCTCTGGGATGCCCAGGTATTCTCCTGTAGGGATGCTTGAGACATCCTGATGATCCTGGGGACGTCTGGGTGTCTCTGGGATGCTTTATCACCCTTGGGACGTTGACAGGATGCCTGGGACAAACCACAACTTTCCCTGGGACGGTTGGGCATCCCAGACGGCATCCACCCCAGTTTGGGATTTACAAAAAAAAAAGAAAAGAAAAAAAACCAGAATTGTTTGTTGGGGAAAAAAAAGAATAAACACAGGAACATGAACATGATGGAGGGCAGCGTTTACAGGTAGTTTAACAAGCCTTCACTTTGAATTTATGTAAAGTCCAACACAACCTTACTCCAAATACCAATAATAGAGTGCACACAGCCATTTGCATTTCCATAATCAAAGGAGATAGTTCATCAAGTCTTTCATTCAAGCAATAAGTTCATTAAGTCTTTCATTCAAGCAATACCAAACAAGCTCACTTTTCACATGCCTTTGCAAAACACTGAGAACTTGGTTTATATAGTTGGAATTTGAACTATAGTTGAATCGAGAATCCTAATTGTCTATGGTTTTAAAAATTTATTGTTACATGAATGATGGATGTTTGATATTTGATGTTCATTGTTTTCTATGCTTTAACACTTTTCCTTGTTCCTAAATTCCCATGCTTTTACATTATGTAATATTACATATTTACAATTTCTGCTTCAAAAATTCCAATTTGGGGCTGTCTCTGATTTTGGGGCCAAACCCCTGCTGTCCTTGTCCCAGAAACTCCAAGGAACATGGGAAAAGACTAAATATTTTTCTTTGAGCTGCTTATAAGAGTAGATTGGATGTTGTTGATGCTTGTTGCCATTTCTATGTTGTGACCGTCTAACAGAGTAATTAAGGCATTAAGGTGGATTAACAAACCAGGTTCAAGTTTCCAAGGTTTTTTTTTACAAGAACAGTTTACAACTTTGGCCCTTGCCAAGCTAAGGCTTAACCAACCACTACTCATCATGAAATTCAAAAAGATTATCTGCCCATATCCACAAGGTTATGTGTTTGATTTTCTCTCTTCACGCCATAGCTACGCTGCAGCAAGTCTATTAACATAATGTTGTCAATAACTTGGAAAATGGGTACCTTGCTATGGCCCCTTGTTTGGGCTTTTTGTTGAAGAACTTATATCCACAAGTAAAAGGTTGTCTTCGATTTCCTCTATTCTCAGCATAGCTACACTTAACAAGTCCATTAACATGCTGTTGTCAATAACTTGGAAAGTGGATACATTGCCATGGCTCCCAGTTCGGGCTTTTGGTTAAGGACCCATATCCACAAGTATAAGGTCATGTGTTTGATTCTAGGAGAGTTAGAACCCATTTCAACCATCGATTATGAGAGTTATAATCAGTACTAATTGGTACATGCAATGATAAGCATGGTCTTATGCAGTGCCAGGTATGCATAACCTGGTGATTTATGCAACTTCATGTCCCAAGTGCAAGACTTCTATCTATAGGTGAACAGTATTGGAAGAAGGCGTTCCCATCTACAGAAGCATTTGACAAAGGTGTTAAAGTATGCAGCTTTAAAGGATTCAACCTTAGATTTTATGAAACTAAAACATAGTCTCTTCATGGTGGGTAACCTAGTGCTTTATGCAACTTCATTTTCCAATTATTTGACAAAGGTGTTAAACTATGTAGCATTAGAGTCTTCAACATCAGATTTATGAAACTAAAAGAGGGTCTCTTCAATGTGAGTAACTTAGTGCTTTATGCAACTTCATCTTCCAACAAGACTTTTCCCATAGGTGAACTCTATTGGAAAAAGGCAACCATGCATTATTTGTATAAGTGTGCATTTATGTGAGACATGCGGGAGGGTGCTTATTGTTGTTAGCTGAAGTGTATTGTTGGCTAGAGTTGGTTGCGCTAGATTGTTTGCCGAAGTATGATGTATTGTAGATAGTTGTTGTGCAGGATACAAGATGGGAATACTTACAAATACAAAGGGATACACTGCTTGTATCCTGCACAACAACTATCTACAATACATCATACTTCGACAAACAATCTAGCACAAACAACTCTAGCCAGCAGTACACTTAGGCTAACAACAACAAGCTCCCTCCTGCATATCTTGCATAAATGCACACTTATAGATATAATGCTATGGATAAAAGAAATCACTGAAGCAACCATTGTCTATGCTGAACCAACCAGTCACAATGGCAGCCAATTTTTAGCTGCTGCGTAAGTGTCCCATGTTTCATGGTGGTGAAATAGAGGACCCATTTAAGCATTAGAAAGTCTTCCTCACGATGTGGAAGGCCAATGAGCAGAAGAATGGAACAGATAGGAGGACAATATTCCCTGCGACATGTTGTAGAATCGCAATGGACTGGTAGATGAGATTGCTATAGGGCAAGTACAAGACTTTGGAAGAGTTGCACAAAGCTTTTGTGAAGGAATTTCGGTTGTTCTGAGAATGACAATGGGGTCACTACTGAAATTTATAGAATGGAATAGGGTAAGAGTTTTGTTCGACCCTACAATCGAAGGTTGAGCTGGTTGTTTGCCTGTTTGGAGGAGGAGCTATGAGACACATTGAAGAAAAGGTGGTTCATTGAGGGCCTTCTTCCTGTGTATCAGAAGATCAGGGTGGTCCCTTTAATGTCATATCAAGAGGCCGGTGAGTGGGGCCTTGAACTTGGACAGTGATGTAAACTTAATTAGGATGAGAGCGATCTTGAATATGAAAGTGATAACAATGAGAGTGACTCTGGCAGCAGAATGGTGGGATAGATTCATTGATGATGTCTTCTCAAACTGGACCCATGGGAAGGATGAACTTGAAAAAATCATGAAGCATTTATACGGTCTATCAAATCACATACAATTCACTATGGGATTAGAAGATAGAGAATCTTACCTTTCTTAGATGTATGAATAGAGAAGAAAATGGACGGGACCTGGTCACACAATGTATACAGGAAGAAAACATACACGGGTCTTCATTTACAGTCTGATTCCCACCATCATGTAACACAAAAAGTGGCAATGCTTAACACCTTAGCAGTATAGGCCCTTAGAGTCTTGGACGGGGAGCACCTAGAAAGTAAAGGCACAGCTTCACAATGTATTCAGAAAAAATGATACAGTAAAAATCACATCAAGAATGCTTTTCTCAAAGCAAAGTGACTTCAAATAAGGAAAATGATGACGAAGACTACAGGGTCAAAATCTTTTATGTTAAAGCACCTCAGAGAATTTAGCAAGGATATTAAATAGATTTGATATCAGTCTTTTTCACACCTATGAATAACCTCAGAGGAGCTCTAGATAAAGCCAAAGATGAGCTGGATCTCAAACTATATAAGAGTGCCTACCTAATCCCATGTTCTTGCAGCAAACTTTATATAACAAAATTGAGTGATTTAAATGTTCTATGGGTGTGTCAACAACTTCCTTTTTGAAAATCGGAGTAGCAAATGTTGGTTTAATGAAATCTCCACAGATCCTTACAACTAGACTTCTTGCCTAGGTAAGGGGGCACTTGGTACAGCTGGGTGTGTGACCGGTTGTGCATTTGCACACTTTGAATTTGTCCTTTTAAAACTTGTCACAGGAATATGTGTCCACCATAGGCCACAAGGCCTTCTAGTTGTTGGACAGTATGAACTTTTCCAGGGTCAAAATGGCTTCGGTAAAATCACCAGAAAGCTAACGCTATAGATACTATCGTAATTCTTTTGTGATGATGGTTGACTCTATGGAAGCCATTTTGGCCCTGGAAAAGTTCATACCGTCCAACAACGAAGAGACCTTGTGGCCTGTCATGGACACATATTTCTGTGACAAATTTCAAAAGTACAAATTCGAAGTGTGCAAAGTAGCCCACACAACTGTACCAAGTGTCCCCTTAACATACCTAGGCAAGAAATCTAGTCATAAAGATCTGTGGTGCTTTCATTAAACCAACATTTGCTACTCACGATTTTTAGAAAGGTTCTTGCTAAAGAGGGAAACTATCCAAAAACACAAAGTTAAAGAGACCATTGAGATCAAAAAAGTACTTCAACAATCTAAACTGAGAAGGCGGACTACAATTGAGTGATTTTTGGAAACCACTCTAACATTATATTGCCAGAAAACGAGAATGGATAATAAATATACTTAGACCTCCAAATCCTCTAGAAAACTTTGATAATTCAGAATATTACATGTTTTTGTGGAGCTGATGCATTTATTACTAATAAAAGGAGAAGGAGGAGGAAAAAAGTACCATTTATGAGGAAAATTAGATGCCATCTTTCCTGAGGTATTCAACAGAGGTCACCCTGACGATAGGCCAACAAAAGAAGGCTCGAAACATCAAGAAGAAAAGAAGGAAGTGCTTTACGTTCAGAAGCAGATTAACCACTAAATCACACTGCAGAAGTATGAGAGATTTAATATACAAATATATTAGTTTTGGATGAATTTAACGATAGTACACCAGAGCATCACAGAGAAATTACTGTCTTCCTCTAGACCCTGATATGAATTGCAATTGCCATGAAACATTTGGGAATGACCTCATCTTCAATTTATAATTGTAATTAAGTGGCTTGGAATACATAGTGCATTGTATAATGCTTCTTGCTTGGTTACATTAAAGCTTCCTCACATAAGAATTTCATCGTACATTTTATTATACCGAGTACACAATATGATGTCTCTATCAGAATATGGCATGTAATACATGCAATCATACTGAATGAATGCACATAAATATGACTGTTATTCATAGTTACCAGGAGTCTGAACAGGACAAAACCTGTTTTTTTTCTCTTTTTTTAATTTGCAAAGTTTTTAATATATTCAAATATAAAATTTGGAACCCAGGTGTTGTAGGTGAGTTGGAGAGGAGAGGGCAATCCTCCAAGGGAGGTCCCAGGTTCAAATCTCCACCCTACCAAAAAAGTTGAATTGGGTACCCAAAATCCAATTGATAATGTTGGTGTGGGCAGGGCCGGGCCGGCGCGACTCCCGGGTGACTTTGACAGTGTAGAACCCCTTGGTCATGGTCTCTCAGACCAAGGCGGCCCCGCAAGGGTTTTTTCGCTTAAAAATATATATATATATATATATATATATATATATATATATATATAAAATTTGGCTCATAAAATATAACTTATATATTTATAAAGTATAAAATATACTTGAATGTAGAAAATATGGAAGAATTTGAAATTTTCTTTGCATTTTTGCTTATATATATTTTTATAAATCCTTTGAATGGGTGTGTGTCTCTCTCTCTCTCTATATATATATATATATTAGTTATCCAAACTTTTCTGAACCGAAACAAACCACTTGGTCTGAAAAGGACCAAACCTTTGAACATTTTTGTCCTTCCAAAACTCCAAACTGAACCATACCTTGTAATTATGCTGTTATCTCATGTGAGTTGAGCAAGCATAATTATATAAGGTAAGTCTGCTGAATAAATAATGTTAATGAAACTTTATTGTTATAAGCACTATGCATGGAATAAGATGGCTACCAAAGTGGGCCCAGTCTTGACACTGTGATGTCTCCTGTAGGGGTTCTTTTAAAATTAAAGGTGCTGGACAACAAACTCAATGATTGGTAGCAACCAATTGTCGACCACTTGATGACTTTATACTAACAACATATTCTTATGATATTCATTAATGACCTTTCATAAAATATCAAGGCTTCACTTAATGACAATCGGAATTTTGCTCTAATCGCATGCATTTTTGACAGTGGGTGAACTGTATTATAAACAAGGTTCCACGAGCCTGGGGGACGGGTTTTGGGACGGCGGGGGATGACAAACCGATTTTAGGGGACGGCAAGTATAATAGTATTAAAAAATTTCGAAATTTAAAATAATTTTATTACATAACAAAAATGAAATTAATTTATTCGATGAAATTAAAAAAAGAAAATCCTAAATTTCAAACTTATGCATAATTATCAATTTATTATAATTTATTAGATAATTAATTTATAATATAAATAATTCATAATAATTCGATTAAAAAATAATAATCATTTATAACCATTTTTATTTTTTTAAGAATACATTCACATAAAAAAACTATAATAAAATTATAAAAATGAAAATGGACCACACATATGAGTCACATATAATAACAGTTTATCTGAAAATATGACAAATATGCAAGAGTATACCAGAAAACATGGATAAAAACTATTATACATGAAAACAACAACATATATATACCAGAAAACATGGATAAAAACTATTATACATGAAAACAACAACATATATATACCAGAAAACATGGATAAAAACTATTATAAATATGACAGACATGCAAGAGTATACCCCCATTCTTTTTTTCTTTTTTAAATTTTAAAACAGAGTTTTTTTTTTGATTTTTAATTAAATGTGAAATGCCCAGCCATGGCGACGGCTGGGCGTCTCTGGGGACGGTTGAGGGATGCCTAGGCATCCCCCAGGAATCTGTCCCTGGGGACGTCCCCAGTGAGGGGACGGACCCCTACGGGCCCCTGTCGTCCCGGGGACAGCCCCCTCACCATCCTCAAAAAAGGGGACAGCGGGGAAACGTCCCCGATGCTGCCCCCCCCCCTTCTAGGGACGACGGGGATGTGGGAAATGTGTCCCTCAGGGTGGGGGACGCGTCCCCGTGGAACCCTGATTATAAACTATGTAAGTCCAAGTTGACACTGGAATTAAGTACAAGGAGTCATTTACAAAGTGGGGCTAATGGTTAGTAGCAAGTGAAATGGTAATAAATTTATAAAAGTATTAGTTGGAATATTGAGGAAACATTCTGTGATCTTGATATCGAAAAAATGAACAACCTTAACTTTGGTTTACTTTGTTGAATTTGAAAAAAGTAAGTAGGATTCTCAAATGAGGGGGAATTTTGTTGCTTTTGCATGACTGTCTTAAAGAATTTGAGATGTGTTTTTAATATTTATTTCTAACTTTCTAATACATTGCTTTTAGCTTTCTCCTATTTTCATACTTTTACTGAATATTTTTTGTTGTTGTTGTTGTTTAGACTGCCTTCATTGATGTATTTATTTAGTCATTGTTAATAAAATCATTTCAAACTGGATTTTGTTTTACTCAAACATTATCTGCTATATCATATTCCATCTATCCATTACATGGTACTAACATATGCGCTGGATTGGCTATATGTCTTTATCAGGTTCGTGTTGCAAATTTGCAAGATGCAACTGACCATATTGGAGAGGTTCTTCGTCGAGTGAAAAGAGATTATCTCAAAAGAGCATACAAAATACAAGATTGGTAAGATTTGACTATTTTGTATGTTGGTGATTCTTTTCCTTTTAGGGCTAAAATATATTGTACAAGTTTTCAAGTTATTTGTCCCTTTCATGTGTTTTATGGCTTTTTTGCATTTGCCTTTTCCTTTCATGAGAAGTTATTGAGAAATCACAATGAAAGACATGTTTGGAATTTAAAAGTTTGGTTACTTTTTCGGACCTAATAATTTCATACCTTTCTCTTGTTATCGATATTTTTATTTTTTGTTATTTGTAACATGGGTTTTAAAGCTTAGCCTGGATTACATCATGGACTGCTATTTTATAGAGTGTTGGACATGAAATGATCTAATATTTTGGATTTTTACTGTTTATGTTAGAAGATTGTTTTAAAGCATAGCCTGGATTACATCATGGATTGCTATTTCATAGATTGTTATACATGTAATGATCTAATATTTTGGATTTTTACTGTTTATTTTAGGAAATTGTTGAAGTTCAACATGAGCATGGCGTTTTTGTTCTTTTTCTTAATTGCAAAGGCTTGTTTAACTTTGTTCTGAAGTTTTGTAAATCTTATGACATGGAGTGATTGGAGCAGTGATAAAAAGAGTAGTCATAAAGTTTGTTCATTTGATGTCATATATGATGCTGATCGGCTGGTGTTTGATTCATTTGTTTGACTCCATTATGGTTATAGACACAGTTACTATATTCGACAGTCCTCCTACTTGGATACCAGTATCAACGTTTAGTTATGGATATCGATACAATAATTATTGGATACCGTATCTAGCTGTATCCAAATACATGGGTACCATATCCAGACATATCCAAATACATGCCCCTATTTCGTCCATATCTAATACATCTAGATATGGCCTAGGCACATGTAGAGTTGTATCCATGACATGGAAAGGAAAGGAAAGTAGTTTTTTTATGTTCACGAGTTCATCAGCCAAATGGGACAATTTTCTTTGTCCAACACATATTAAGCCGCCTGTACAACCTCCCGGATTCAAAATTTAGACCTCCTCTTTGCAGTACCAAAGTCCTCAGTGTCAAGCCCACATGAGATTAAAAGAAGATTACACAATGTTTAAGAAATAAATTTAAAATTTTAAAGACAATGACAATTGTCTTCTTAATTGATGAAAAGATCCTATATAAAACTTATGTTTGTGTAAACATTTCTGCGTCATATATCTTTTCTTGTAACATGAAAGATACTGAGATTTTAAGGAGTATTGAAAATTCGTAGTCTTCATACCCGATACTGTCTCCGTATCCGATACTGTATCCATTTCCATGCAACTTAGGTTATAGATTAAAATGTGTATGTATAATTTCACTTGATTTTGAGCCCCTCCTGCAAATTCTTTTATTGTACAAGGTGTTTGCTGGGTATTCTTTTAGTTGCATGTTTGAACACCTCCTGTGCAAATGGCCCAGGTTTTAATTCTCCATTTGTAGGCTCCAGGTATTATTTGCACTGACACAAGTGGAATTTCTGGTGACTGTTATGGTCCATGTTTGTAGCCTCTTTCACGGTAGAGGTCATCTGCAAATTGTGAATTTCTGGGTGACATTGATGGTTTTGAAACCTTTCAAGTGTGTAACTTAGGATGCAAAGTTTTGTTTTCTGCTCAAAGTGGGACAACATTCTGTCAAAAAGGGAACCCAGTGGCTTGGATAAAATGAATTCGGTTTCTTACTCATCTTTTTTTAATTCAATTTGCCCTTGCTTCTCAATATGTTAAGTTCTCTATTCTCCTACAAAGAGCTTCTATGTTTCATTGCCGTGATTTTGTAAGCAACATTTTGTTTGCAACTTTATGCAAGGTTGTTTTCTTGCAAGGTTAAATGCTTCCTCACTTGGTTCTTGGTTTTTTTTTGGGGGGGGGGAGGAGGGGGTTTACCCAAACAATTTTGGCAGGGTGCAACTTTGATGCAGCCTAGAACACTTGATAGGTGCTTGGTGATTGGCTCAAGAATCCTAGAGGCAGAATGACATTCAAGAATACAGCTTATTTTAATACCGTACAAGGAAGAGCGCTTGGTTTAGAAAAGGATCATAAAATCTTCCAAATTCATTTTGTTCAATTTTGCATCCAGCCACTTTTCATTCTTCTCATGTGTCTAACCGGGTCTTTTGACGTGCTTCTGTACCAACTACTCTTCTTTTAGTAACGAGTATGTTAGGAGAGACAGCAAGGGGGATGTGGTGTCAAAAAAGAGATTAGTTTGTTCATTGGAGTTCTTCACATTTGTGTAATTTGCTTACAAAAAAAATAGTTTGGGGAATATGTGTCTTTTGGATTAGTTAGAATAACAATTATGGAGCCATCAAAGCAACTCCATGAGAAAAAGGAACCATCCTGCGATATATTGAAATAAATGAAATACAGTCTATGTTCATAGAAAACCAATGGCATTTGTATTTACAAAAGTTAAGATTCCTAAAATGATGAAAGCCTGAAACAAGGAAATGACAAAAGTTCTAAAAAAATTAAACAGAAGTAGACATAACAAATGCCAAATATGAAATAAAAGATATTCAAAACTAATTAAATTCATCATTCATACACAATGATGAATAAAAATTGATTAGTCAACTGAGTGATGCTCAAGTAAATCAGCAGTGCTTTCATGTCAAAGGAGGATGTTCAAATTCTTAGAGAACTTGTAAAATAACTGCTTTATAAATGATTATTTGAGTAATATTGTGCATTTAAGTATAGGAGCGGTGTAGCTCAATAATGGACGCCTGGTGTGAGTAACAGGTGGTTTGATGGAGTGACTCATATTATCCATGACATCGTAGTTGACGATAATGCCTTTGTGTGAATAGAAAGGGTATTATTTGCAAAACTGAAAAATACTAATAGGAATTAAATAAGTTTTCTGGTTACAATGAAGATTCAATTATCATTGATTAGAACTTAGATTATAGCCTTTATAAGTTAGATTTTACATTTTCAAAAAGAATTTGATCAAGTCAATAGTTTTTTTTTTTTTTTTGAAAAAATGAAAAACTTGTATTAATACAAAGAGCAATTACAAGCGGGAGAGAACACATCCCAACCAAGAACAGCAAACAACACTACAAGAGTAGAGCACAAAGTCAACCCAGCTCAACACAAAGCAAAGAAGTCAACTGGGCGCGAAAAAGCGACATGTCGCGAGATCGCGACAGTCAACCCCGTCTCCTCCGCAGCGGTGCCAACAGTCACGAAATCGCGACATGTCGCGAAATCACGACGACATCTCCCTCCAGCGACCCTTCGCCAAAATTGTCGCGAAATCGCGACTAGAAGACCAACTTGCTCCATAACGCCAAAAAGGTCGCGAAATCGCGACAGAGTGCCTCCGAATCATCCAACCATCAAAAGTGTCGCGAAATCGCGACGAATTATCCTTATGGCATCCAGATCGCAAAAGCGTCGCGATATCGCGACAGTTTTCTCCATTCCATTGGTAAGACAAAATTGTCGCGAAATCGCGACGAGATTTTCTTGCAGCAGCCATCGCCAAAAAATGTCGCGATATCGCGACAAATTATCCACTTTGCACCACATCAGCAAAATGGTCGCGATTTCGCGACGGGTTTTCCTTATGACACCAGATCGCCAAAAGTGTCGCGATATCGCGACGGTTTTCCTTTCGGCGCCGGTTCTCAAAGCGTCGCGATATCGCGACAATTTTCCACTTTGCTCTCCATACGCAAAAGTGTCGCGATATCGCGACAAGTTTTCCGATTAGCCCCAAATTGCCAAAAGCGTCGCGATATCGCGACAATTTTACCATGCGCCTTCCCGAGGGCCGCGATGGCGCGACATGTCGCGATATCGCGACAAAAACCCGCCAAAGGCCGTGAGGGCGCAACCTGTCGCGATATCGCGACAGCTTCCAACTTGAAGCTGCGACGGCGCTACATGTCGCGATATCGCGACAGAAATCTTCCTTAGCATAAAAAACACTGCACATCATTTCAGAAATCGTTCAAGGCATTGTCGAATCTCTGCATCCTCCACAGGCATGTCACTGTGCAGCTGCATCCCAACCTCCCTTTCAGCACCCATCTTAGCAAGGAAATCGGCCGCCTTATTGAGATCTCGATTCACATAGACAGGTATCACATCATCTAATTCCCTCCAAAGCTCTTTAATTTGGGAGACTAAGATCCGCAACCTCCAAGCTTTCGAGACAAAGTTTCTCATACAGTCAAGAGCACCCACCAAGATTTGGGAGTCAGACTCAATAATAATCTTCCTGTGTCCCTGTTTGACAGCCCAGAAGGAGGCGGATTTAATGGAAAAGGCCTCGGCTTCATTGTTTGTGGCACATCCCGGACCACTGCGGTTCCCAATAGAGCAAAGACCCGAGCATGATCGCGGCACACTACTCCAATTCCAGCACTTCCCGGATTGCCTTTAGCAGCTCCATCAGTATTGATTTTGATCCATCCTTCAGGAGGAGGTTTCCAACTACCACTCACCTGCCTTTGTTGAATAACAGCTCCCTCTTCCAAAGGCTCAGAAGCAGACTGAATTTCCCCCTCGGCATGAATGGCAACCGTTTCCGCCACTTTGCTCCAAATGACTTGCCATATTCCTTCTAGAGAGGAGAAGGTTTCACGGAAAATACGGGCATTTCTCTCCAACCATACCTGCCACCAGATAAAAAATAAACCAAGCTCCCAGCCAATTCGAAGAGCTTTGGATTTAAATCTACCTTTCTTCCAACTTTCCCATATATTGTTTCGAGACAAGACCCCATTAGCCTGAAGTTTAAAGTGGGAGAACCAGCGTTTCCAGATCTGTCTTGTGAAAGAACATTCAAACATTAGATGATCCGCAGTTTCCTCCTGCTTGTGGCATAACACACATTGAGAAGGGCCAATGATGCCTCTGAGTCTGAGATTGTCATAGGTGAGAATTCCATTATGCAAAAACTGCCAGGCGAAGAAGTTCACTTTCGGCCAGCCCTGGGGATGCCATATCTTTCTCCAATCATGAACCAAAAAAAAGTGTGGGGGGGCTCTGGAAGGATCTCATCATATCCCTCTTTCACAGTATAAACCCCAAGGCTCCCATAGCCCCAGGCCAATTCATCCTCCTCATCTCTCCCAGTAAGAAACCGTTATGCCAAGATTTTTCCCAAAGTAGGTACCAACTCCGGAGGGATTGGTATTGGCCACTCATCCAGCCGCTTAAACTTTATGATCTTGTAGTCCCCCAATTGACTAGTGTTAAAGTAGCTCTCAATTTGGATCCATCCCTTATCTTCTATAGCAGATTTTATCGGTTGCAATTCAGGAAACACAGCAATAATGGGAGGATTCTGGTCCCAGGAATCAGTCCAGAACCGAGCCTTATCCCCTCTCCCCACTTTCCAGAATAGTTGATCTTTGATGAGTTGAGCTCCAAGCTTGAGCGCCTGCCACACTGGTGATCCAAAACCTTCCAGGAGGAAGCGGCCCACATCATTAGGATGGACAGAACCCAAGTATTTGCTAGAGAGGATTATGCTTGAAGAGGGATGTTGGTGAGAAATCCACCTCCGATCCGGTTTGCCAGCCAAAGCCTTGTTGTTAAACTTGGAGCTTCTTAGTCCCAACCCTCCTTTTTCCTTGGGTTGGGTAACCTTGTCCCAACCAACCAAGGCCCATTTCCTCTCTCCCTTGGCACCTTCCCATAGAAATCTTCTAGCCATTTTATCCAGCTCTTTCCAAATAGGCGGGGAGCGACCGGGATGGAGAATTTATAAATTGGCATGGCACGAATAGCGACTGAGAAAAGTTAGACGACCCCCATAACTTAACCATCTATGAGACCAATGGTTCATTCTATCTTTGATGCCATCCAATAGGTCCTTCCAAACATCTATTTTCAGTTTTTGAAATGGAGAGGGACCCCCAGGTAAACTCTTGGGAGAGAGGTCCGAGTGAAACCTAAAATCTCAATAACTCTGTCCTGTAACCGTTGATCAATATTGAAGAAGATCACTTTGGATTTATTGTCATTGATGACTTGATTAGAGGCCCGGAGGTAGACATTTAGAGTATCTCTGATTCTTCTTGCTTCCCTAAGGCTGGCCACTCCCACCAATCCGAGTATCATCTACAAGCGTAAATGAGTCAAAACTTTAGCCCCGACCTTAATACCTGTTATCTGACCTTGAAGTCTTCTTCTCAGAAAGAGTCTACCCAATCCTTCAACCAAGATGAGGAAGAGATAAGGAGAGCAAGGGTCTCCTTGCCGAAGGCCACGAGAGGCACCAAAAGGAGGCGAGGGAAGTCCCTTGATAAGAACGGAGTATGAAGGCGTAGAAATACAGCTCATGACCCAGTCTGTCCAGTCCTGAGAGAAACCAAAGGCTGTCAACATCTTTGCCAAGAAGCCCCACTCCACCCTGTCATAAGCCTTGGACATATCCAGTTTAATGAACATTCCTTTGTTCCCAGATTGGTGCATTGTATGGATAGCCTCCTGTGCTAGAATCACTCCATCCAAGATTTGCCTCCCTTCAACAAAACCCCCTTGCTCTAGGGAAATTATATTATGCAGGATAGGTTTTAACCTTTCAGCCATAATCTTAGTGATTATTTTATAGATCACATTGCATAAGGCAATAGGTCTAAAATCAGATAAATGAACCCCCCATGCTCCTTTTGGAATTAAAGTAATGAAGGTATGATTTAGAGCCTTGAGCATTCTTTTATTGGTTTTGGACTCCTCAGTGACGACCGAACATCTTCCTCCAGGGTATCCCAAAAGGCCTGGAAGAACTCAATAGGGAAGCCATCAGGACCGGGCGATTTACCAGTACTCATCCCAAAGACCACCTTCTTAAGTTCATCTCTATCTATGGGTCTAAGTAGGGCCTGGTTCTCTTCAGGAGAGATTATAGAAGGAATGACAGCAATAACTTCATCTTGGGCTGCCCCATCTTGCTCCATACTTTCCTTAAAGAGTTTTGAGAAATACTCCATTGAGTGGGAGTGCATACCAGGAAGAGTGTCAAAAGAGTATCCATTCTCATCTTGAAGGAATTCCATATTATTCGCTTGTCTCCTAGCACAGGCAGAGCGCTGAAAAAATTTTGTATTTCTGTCTCCTTCTAATAACCAAGTATTTCTTGCTCTCTGTTTCCAGTAAATCTCTTCTTGATTATCAATATCCTCAACCGCTTTGCGCAAAGCATCATCCTCGGATTTAAGGTGCTCGGAAATGTTTCCTTCCCTGAAATGTTTTTGCACCTCATCCCATCTGGCCAACAAGGGGGCCCGTTGGTGTTGGAAGTCTGATTTGTTAGTTTGCCTCCTTTGTTTCGGTTTACACTTGACAAATTGAAGTTGTTTGTGAAATTTGAACATTGCAGTCCCAAAAGGTGGGCGGCCATCTTCCCACCACTGAGGAATTTTTCTTCGGAGATCTTCTTTTTGCAACCAAAAATTTTCAAATTTAAATGGTTTATGGTACTGCCCTGTCATAGCCCCTCCCTCCAGCAAAATGGGAAAGTGGTCTGAAACTGGGCCTTCCAAAATCTGAAATTTAATATTCCATTTCACAAATGCTTCCTCCGAGACCAGAAACCGGTCTAGTTTTACCTTCCTACTGTGTGGCTCTCTTCTCTTATTAGTCCACGTAAAATAAGTGCCAGGACCTTTGATATCAACAAGGTGAAAGGCCTGGACTTGAGCAATCAGAAGCCTATCCCCTGGATCCAAAACTGGGATACCACCTTCCTGATCCCTGGCAGATAATTTGGCATTAAAATCCCCAGCAATAATCCAATCGCAATCTTCCGGGGAGGATCTCATTGAATGAACAACATTCCATTGAAGCCGTTGGCCATCAATGCTTTGAGCCCCATAGAAGTTTGTGATTAAAACCTGTTCAGCTGTAACAATGTTCTTAAAGAGAGATGTGAGAACACCCCTCCAAGTTGTATGTTCTATTGCTATCCACACCAGAGGGTTCCAAAGAGTAACAATCCCCCCGAAGCTCCTTGGGCCGCCACATCCATATATCCAGCGCCCCTCCATATTCTACTAACAGTTTTACACATAAGATCTAAAGACATTTTTGTTTCTTGAAGGAGCAAAAAGTCTGTTTTGTGTCTTCCTAAAAGTCTTTGAACAGCAGATTGATGGGTTCTCTTTGTTTAAACCCCTTACATTCCGAGGATTGTATAATCATTGGAAACCTTGGGAGCAATAAGAGTCAATTGTTCTCACCGATCCTCCATTGATCAGCTTGTCCCCTTGCGCTACTAGTAGATCCTTATTGGATTTTCTACCAGCTCCTTGGGAATTACTATTCTTAGACCTCTTTTCCACCTGGGTAATCCCCAACGTTGGTCTTTCTCTGTTCTTTTCTGCACTTCCCATGTTGACATCCTTAATAACTGGTTGTGCAGGGGAATGGATTACCATAGCCCCTAGGTTCTCTGGCTGCAAAGTCTCAGGGGTTTCAATCACCTGTTCTAAGACAGGAGTAGATGATAGAGGAGCATGAGAGTGGGTGTTATTATCCTCAGCATTCCCATCCACTCCTTCCATGACTTGGTCTTCTTGGTCTACAAGGGATTTGAAGATTTCATATCGATTGGTTGGCTTGGTTTGGGCCTGCTCTTTGCCATTTCTCTTTTTGTTTTTCCTCCGCTTCTGTTGTTCAAAGCCATCTTTACGGGCATCAGAACCACGGGGGATATTGAGGGGTTCTTTGACCGGAGTGAACTTACCCTCTGCGGGGCGATTTGGCGCTCCCGACGGAGCTTCCGCTTTTGTGGTCGGGATATTTGGGCGAGAACCTAGCCAAATGGCCATGCTTATGGCAGACTCTGCATCTAAAAGGTAAGGCTTCATAGTCTAGCTGCTGTATCCAGGTTAGTCCTGCCAACTCCAATTCCACCTCGGCTGGAAGTGGCTGGCTAATATCCATTTCTACGCATATTCTAGCAAAGACAGCAGTATTTCCCTCAATGGTATCTCTGGAAACTCCCAAATATCTACCTAGAGAATTACCAATCAACTCAAGAATCTGCTCACCCCAAAACTCCATCGGGAGAGCGTACAGCCGAATCCAAACCGGGACAGCCGTGGGCTCAATGCGAGGATCAAAACCCACTCTCCACGGTTGGACAAATAATCCTGTCGGGCCGTGGCTCCTCTTCTATGATTCAAATGCTCTGTTTCTATCTGCTAAAGAAGAGAAACTAATAATAAAATACCCATTGCTTATAGGCCATAGAGAGTACTCACCAATGGGCTCCCAGTTCTGTCTCACCCAGGTGTGTAGAAAGTTCAGAGTGGGCCGGATACCCATGAATTTGCAGATCAGATCATGGGTAGCACGGTATATAATCGTATCCTCAACCCGTTTTGGTTCTATGACAATCTTAGGCCTGGAAGCAGATTGTGGAAGGCAGCCGTTAACTCTGTTTGCAGGTAAACCCTTTCCGACATTCTTAAATAGCATTTGATAAGCACTTCGCTGAGCTTCATCGGAGGAAGATGCAGGGTTTTCTTTTAATATATCAGCATATGAGCTTTTCTTCCCATCGATAGATCCTGGAGGAGACCCCATTGGGCCCTCCCGAGGCAACGAACGATCCTTCAAAGTAGTGTAGATTCAATCCACCGGAGGTCCTGGAAGAATCTTCCCACCAGAAACCCTGGAGCTTCGCCCGGTGCCTGCACAGAAGGTTTCCCGCCAAATCGCCAAGAGGACATATACTATGTTAGAATGGACTATAAGACCCAAAAATACCAATTGTGTTATCCATTCAGGTTTAAAAGTCAAACGAAAGGGGACACACGAAGGAAGACCACCGGTTGGTGGTCAAGTCAATAGTTATCAAGATAATTTGAAGAGATTATGTAGAGGTCAATTAGATGTGCAACAGATGACCCAAGCACAAGTCAACATCTAGGTGACACTGTGTCAAACCATCTGTCTATAAGGCTATACTTGGTCCTTAGCCACTAATAAGTTCAAAAATTATGGAAATGGCTTCTAGATTTTTGTGGGATGTCATGATGCAAAGGTGCATCATGGCCCATCAGCCATGATGGGGATTAAACATGCACTGACAGTCATTTGATGACCAATGGGATGCTGTGGGAAGCCAAAAACATGGGCTATTTTTATGATTCAGTTGAAGAAGGATGGGATATGTTTCAGGAGACTCAGAGCAATGCTGTGATATAGAGGTGCCTCATAACATATCAATTATAGGGATGACACCTGCACTAATGATACCAAGGGACACAATTGGACATTGTACTAAATTGTTTTAAACTCCTATAAATACTAAAACTCTAATGTGCTTCAAATTGCAATATTTAAATCATAGCATCAAATCTCGGATTTGGATCAGACTTAGCATGCAAGTTTTTTTTGACTTGGACTTGGGCTCGGGGAAAGGCTCAAGAAGAAACTCGACAAATAAGAAAAATATAAGAAATTTTAGAGAGAGAATTGGAAAGGGTGAAAATGACTTGGTTGGGATCTTTCGGCTCATAGAATTGTTAGCCCTCACAAGCTCAGGGAGAGTTTGAGCACTATTATTTAGATCAAATTTGATCATTTTTCATATCAGATCAATTTGGAAGGTAATTGAGCATTGTTAGAGTAGTTCAACACCAAAATGGATTCTTGGAAGACGTCTGAAACAACCTTCAAGAAGTGTCCCTTACATTCAATAGTGTGCCTCGTGGCATTTGGTGCATAAGACCCCAAGAACTGATGTGGAGCTCTAGAACTGGCGAGTAGTCCATCCAGCATCGACGGGTCACTATGGCGTATGGGAAAAGTAGGACATATTAGGATAGTTAGTACTTGATGAAAGGTCACAAGAAGACCTAGAAGAAGAAAATTCATCGTTTACACTTCTTAGAACCACATGGAATCCATGAGAAACCAAGCAAAACCAATTCATGGCCATTGAGCATAACCCACTGGAATGGTCATTTATGACTATTGAGTAGAGTAGAGCGGGGTCTATGAGCATGGAAACACATATAAGATGCTAGTGCAATATTCTCCATATTAAGGGAAAAGTACTAGAGCAGTTCAGAAACCAGTATGAACTCATTGGGACTTGTATCATTTCGCATAATTCAATTAAATTTTTAGTGTTTTTGGGGATTTCTATATGGCATAAGGTTTTTCCTTGCTAAACATTTGTGTCAAGCTCTTTTATGTTATGCTTGTTTAGTGCATGTGTTCCTATAGAAGTGTCGAAGAACAGAATTTGTGCAGATTTATATGGTTTTACAACTTTTACCATTTGACTAGTACCTAGTTTCCTATAGGTTTAAGCCAGACCACATCTTAATTCAAACATTTGTTTTTTCAAAGTGATCTGTTTGACAAATTCTTAGGTGAGATTTCAGATCAGATTTGACATTACAGAAGGATTTCTTGGTCTTGTGGTGACATGGAGAAATCTAACAAAAATAATAAGTTGAAACACTAAGAGGAGAAAATTT
This sequence comes from Wollemia nobilis, assembly GCA_028583015.1. NCBI lineage: Eukaryota > Viridiplantae > Streptophyta > Pinopsida > Araucariales > Araucariaceae > Wollemia > Wollemia nobilis. The sequence continues at coordinate 5,449,107 of JAQPPZ010000374.1, forward strand.
TGCATTTAGGAGAAGGTTGGAAAATGCCAGCAGCAGGCAAGTTGGAAAACAGAACAAAACGTTGGAGTTAAAGCTCTAAGAGCAAGAAGAGCTACTTGCTGTGGTGATGGGAGAATAGGAGGGGTACAACATCATGCTGAACAAGTTTCTAACCCTGTTTGTGAAGGACCTCCATAAGTAGAATGAAGGGGTATACAAGAAATGGGACAGTTGTGGCAGAATTTGATATTTGATGAGGAGTTACTGCCCCAACTTCATGCTTAGTATGAGGAAATGCAAAGGAAAGAGCAATTCTAAACTAAGTAAGCTAGCACCATGATAAAGACAAACATAGCAATCAAGCAAAACTTTGATATCATATCCACAAAAGAGTGAAGTTATGCATTTGCATGTTTTGAATTGCATGCTAGAGGCACAAATTCCAAGTTATTGAGGAAAATGAGCTAATGGATACTAAGGAATGAGAGATGCTGTTAAAGTAAATAGCAAGGTCTCAATGTATGGGTCTGGGATACTTGAGGAACGAGAGTGCTTCAAGAAAAATGAAGATGTTTCTTCCAAAGAGAAGAAAAGGCTACCGTTGAACCAAAACATCCACAAGGTAGATAGCAAGGCCATAAAAGAACAGCAAAACAAATATGCAAAGTATCTCTGGTAAAAAAACAGCCTCTTCAATAGAAAGGAGCAAAACAAATAAGCACAAACATTTATGCAGTCATGGTGGAAGATAAGGCCATGCATATCTTAGGACCTTCATTTGTGCAAGCACTGTGGGAAAAAGAAGCGTGATGCAGGCATGTGTAGGAAGCATTTGATTTGTGAGAATAAAATTGAGCACTCCGAAGAGAAAGCAAGAATTGAAAGAAAATCATGGTGTCATTACGAAGCCAATAAAAATGGACCAGGGTTGGGGTCACTTGAAACAAATGGAGAATGATTTCTACCTTTTTCAACGGTTTGAATTCTATCAAATCCTTTGTGTGCAGGAGTATGTGACACCATTCACACCATGGCATAATAGAGTATGCCCAAAGAACCAAGTCGGCAGCCTATGCAAGCCATAAAGCAGCAGTATACTTGGGCATAATGAGTGCAGCCTAGCCCACTGGTTGAAAAAGAGAATTGTATTCAGCCTGTTGCATGAAAAAACACTTGTTGATTAAGCAAAAGCCCCAAAGCTTCAGTGCATAACAAAGGCAAGCAATGTATTTCCTCAACCCTTTACATCTCCAATTTTTTCAAAAATCGGGATTCTGATGCAATTTGAATTGGCAACCCTTCAGAATAAATTGAATTGGATTGGGATTAAATTGGGATTTTTGTAACTATGAACAGAACAATAGTTGCATGTTCTTCACCTCTTGAGAGTCATCAACAGACTTAAAAAAGACCATGGATCCACCTGAAATCACTAAGAACTTGAGGTTGTGGTTCCTCGCATCTGTCCATCCATTCAATAAAATGTTGAACCCTTTTTTTCCACAATTGCCTTTGCTCTTTTTCAAGAGCACCTGTGTTTCTGACACATTCCTCCAATAAAGGTCTACTGAAATCTATTGTAGTAGGGCGTTTCACCCCTTTGCCAACCTCTCCTAGTGCCCTTACCAAAGCTTCCCAATAAGGGCTGTTTGCAAGATTAAAAGGAATGTTGTAGTAGTACCAAAAAGCTGCCAAAGCAGATTGGGCTTCCTTCATCTTCTCCTTTTCCCATGTGGTATTCCCCAAGGGTTGTCTGCTTCGTACTTAAGGTAGGAAATGAAAACCATCCCCAACTTGTACTTCGACTCTTCCCAGAAAAGTGCCTAACATGAGGGCCAAGGATGGACTCTGATGCATTACTAGGAACTTCCTCATATTCGGGGTCATCCTCATAAACAAAGCCCCTAAACCATACCCCAACTCCAATTGCAGGCTTTGTTCTTTTGGCCTCTAACTTCTGCTCTTTCTTGCACGTCCAAGCCTTGACCTCTTTCGGATTGTTTTGTCCTCTACTGGACACTTTTCTACATTGTGGCCTCCAACCTTAGCAAGATGAAATTTTAGGCGATGGATGCCTCCTTTCATGTCTTTGCTGCAATACTTGAAAAAGACCTGATTTGGCAGTCTCTTTTCTCCCATGTTTTCACACCGGGTCCCTCCCAAGACTTGGAGTTGGGGCTGTTAGATTTGGCTCATTACTTACCTGGCCATTCCATTGCCCTCACCCCAAAGATTCCATCTGAAAAAAGGGTAAGAGTCTAAGACATGGCCTTGGAGGCATTAATAACAGCAAAGGAGAGAGAAAACAAAGCAAAATTTCTTTAGAAAATGCTTAAAAATAATGAAACCCTACCTCTGAAAATTTGGCCCAAGATGTGAAATCTTCAAAAAAAGGTGTTAATTCCTTGTTTAAATGTGTTTGTGAATGTCTGGTTACGTCTTTGAAGTTGCAGTCAGTAGTAGCAGAGAGAAAAAGAAGAAGCAAAAATGTGTAATTCCCTTTCTTTAAGGCCATTTTCTGCGTTCTGCCTGTAGGCGTGTAAGTTCTTATGAGAAAACCATGAGGTGATTTCTTGCCAAAAAATTGCAATTTCTTGGCTGTAAGGGAATGGTGTGAATAAGTTGTGAAGTTCAAAATTCTGCGAGAAAATTGAGAAATCACGATTAATTGATGAATTTTCGAACTATGGTCAATAGTATAGTCATTCTAGTTTGTAGGATCGCTTCTATTGTCATAAACAGAAGTTAACAGGTCTCTATCTTTGCTCTTACATAGCATGTTTATTCAAAGAGTAAACACCTAGCTTATAATACTGTCCTTCATGACAGTCACATTAAATTTCATAATGTGATGCATAGGTGGCCACCAACAGGTGGCAGATTTAATTCTAGATTCTCCTAATAATATCATTCCCCATACTCGTCATTACGTGGAGCATTCAGTGGTATTGTACATGGTGTGTTAGTGTATTAGTGTATTAGTGCCACTTTACATGGTGTGTTAGTGTATTAGTCATGCTCTACCATTAGATTCATTCTCTTGTGTGGAATCATAAAAAAAATACATTGCAACAGATACTACTGTCAAAGAGATTGTTTAACAAGTGGGTCTGCCAGGGCCAAAGTCTACAATGTTTGCCTTTTTAATGATGGCAATCATCTAATGAGAGCTCCTTTGGAGGCCTATAGTGACCACAGATCAATGCTCTAATGCATTAACTCAGGCAATCAATGTATATCTATGTGGTAGAGTTGGTAACAAATACTTACGATTATGAACCATGTCACCCATGAATATCAGCAGCAAACATTAATCAACACAAACTCAAGGCAGGTTACAACGTACATTCTGACATCTTCCTATTCTACAAATTTTTGTCAAAAGGCAAAGCCAATGATCTTCTATAGTGGCTAAAGTCAAGAATGGTTGCTGCATAACCAAGCAACAAGAACAAACAATGACTATTCTATTTGTACTGCATGCTGATAAGGGAATAAAATCTTCAGAACAGGGAGTAGAGGTCAACTTCAACATTCTTCAAGGATCGTAAATATCAGCACTGCTATCCCAAAGGCTGTAACTCTTCCAAGTCGAGTGGCTCAGTGTCTCAACAGAACAGGGACTATACAGTTACATACACATGGTACTAAAGGTCCTATTTTACTGCTAATATAATATAGACTGTGCGAGGGTGCAATTACAACAATCATACTAAAATCAGAACATTATCAAGGCCACGAGTTCAAACAAATCACCCTCAATATAGCAACAACACTCATCAGAATGGTGTATATGGGCAATCATATTTGACAGCTTGTTGATAACAGGATCTCTAATCATTTGAAGAGTCTACTGTTTCATGATAAAAATGATACCTTTTAATAGGATCAACCACAGTTACCACGTCCTGCCAGATCTTGACCAAATCCTGTTCAGACTGGATTTTACAGACTATCTGGATTAGTGCCACCAGATTTATAGCTTTGTAAGTTAAAAGTGATTTCTAACATTGCTAGACTAAAAGCATGAGGAAAAAGTCCTAAAACTCTTGCAATGTTCATGAGAATAAGATATATATGATTTGCAATCTCCCTAGCATCCACCTATTATTCTTTCTACAGATTCTTGTTTTGTACTTATTATCGAGAAAGGAAGTTTTCAGTATATCCTCCTTGAGACCCCAAAGCTCGCCTGCAGATAGCAGTATGCATGTTTGACTAGGGTTAACTACAATGCTTTGATAAATGATCTAACTTTGCACTATATAACATCCATTATATATTATATTTTTCTATATTGCAATCAAGTTATGCTGATGAATGTTATGTATTCTCTTTTTTTAATTGGTTATCTGTGATTGAAACGGGCCCCACATGTATTACATCTTGACCACATAGTGGTATTATAACATTTTTGGCAATTATGCATGTATCATCTGGTAAGATTGAAACCCTGGGTCTACTTCTTGAAAATCGAGGTATTTAACCAGTTGAGCTAATGCCAATTGATGAATGTTTTTTTTTTTTTTTTAAATTGGTTATATGAGATTGAAATGGGCCTCACCCGTATTACATCATCACCATGTAGTGGTATTAAAACAAAACATGGATATTATCCATGTATCGCTTGGCAAGATTCAAATTGGGGTCTCCTTTTTGAATGTTGAGGAATTTAACCGATTGAGCTAAATGCCATTTGATACCATTTGGTGAATTCTTGTTTAATATATGTTCTTATTTTTCTCAACTACATCCGGACTTTCAAAACTTATTTGGAAAATCTGAATTTCCAAAACTTGTTACTATGATATAAGACTTCTTCTAATCAAAAAACATCAAATAGTTAATTTGTGGTTAATGTTCACAATAGTTAATATTTTATTTGAGTATATAACTTTCTGAATCAGATTTTTTTTAACTTTTTTAGAGATTTTTAATTTTTGGACGTTTTGAATAAATCACATTTTTTGAACCTAGTAACCATGCAATCAACATTGTATGTCACCCAACAAATTCTCTTGCTATGGTTGGAAGGAGCGGTCTGAGGCTCTGAGCTATGGCAGATTATATCAGTCATCAATGTAAGCAACAGACAGGATTCATCAATCAACAATGCCTTGGCAATACATAGTCATGCAGTAACAATTGTTCTCATAACAGTTTCCATTCAACCACTAAATGACAGCGTCAAATGCTTGGGTTTACTGTCCACATGCATGGTGGAAACTTTTGTTTCACATACTTTTTTATCTCTCCAATACACCAGATGCACTTGGATCCCTCCTGTCGCCCCTCTTTCCCCCAAGCTGTCTTTCTACCATGAGCACTTCTTACAGATACAGGAGGGCAGAATAGTTCCTCCACAATACCTTCAGCAGCACACAATGCATAGTCTTCGGATCACTATTGGGCAACTTAGGGTGTGTTCTCACCAACTCTGGATTGAGTCAGATCACCATCTTCCGACGGAGGAGCGGATTTGCTTGTTTTGCCCCTTGGGTGAAGTTGAAACCCTTCATCACTTTATTTTTTGTTGTCCCATTTATTATGAGATCCGGGGTAGATTCCATTGGCTTTTCAGGGACAACTCTCGATTTGTTTCTACCTTCTTTAGATACCTGGACTAGTGGTGTCTTGCACTCTTTCTTAGGGAGATAACTCAGCTTCGACGACATAACTCCAGATGGATCTCACCCCCCTCAACATCGACTCATTCTTTCTTAGGGAGATAACTCAGCTTCGACGACATAACTCCAGATGGATCTCACCCTCCTCAACATCGACTCATCACAACATGCTTCACTAGCTTCGACGGATCGGGTGACTCCGGACGGAAACACCCCACATCATCCAGTTCAGACGGAAGTAGGGTCACTAGACAGTGCACCCACAATTTGTTAGGGTTCCGAACTAGCGCTGGTCAGAGACATATCGTGGACTTCTTCAGCTCCAGTACTTCAGCCTCGACTGTTAGGAGAGATTAGTTTCTGGGGGGTTCTTGGAGCTTGCCCCTCCTGGGCTGCTCCCGCCTCCCTCATCTCTCTCCGCTCTTGGCATGCACTCCTCTCTTTTGGATTGCAGCCCTCCCCCCTGCTCTCCCTTTTCTTTTCCCTTTCTCTTTGGCCTGGTTTTCGGGTTTCGGCTTGTATTTATCTTAGTTCTTTTCTTTGTTGGGCTTTATAGCCTGCTAGCTGGCAGTCATTATTGTCCTTCTTATAGGCTTCCCTGTTTCATTGTTTGAATTCCTCTTCCTTCATATGGTTACACAACAGTTTATCTGCCATGTGCATAACTAGTGAAGATCCCATCAACACTGTAAAGCATGACCTCTTGCCCATTTGAATAAGAATAAATGATGGAATACATTTGAAAGTTGCTTTGCACACTTCAGGTCACCTTTTGTTTGTCTTTCATGGATTTCCAAATGATGGAAATGTGGAGTTACCATGCTTTCGATCCTCCTACATTTATCTATCATAGAGGTGGAAGATAAGGCCATGCATATCTTAGGAGAGTTGTTTCCAGGGCAATATTGCAGACATGGACAACATCATGTAGTGTAAAACTTCACACATGGTATATTAAAAAAAAACCATTAACATTGTTCAGTTTAGCTAATGGAGATCCAATAGTACATCTCATGGTATGTTGTGAAGTAGGGAGGCATCATGGCAAATCAACCGTGGGGCAGAAATTTGCTCTCCAAAAACTGACTAACATGGCCAAAATAGGCTGTTGGATGCTGGAAACATGGTCTATGGAAATGACTGAGCTGGGGAAGGTTTGGAAATCCTTTAGGAGGCTGATAGGATGCTGTGGTACACCGATGCTTCATGGCATGCCCTTTACAAGCCAGTGCATGCATCATCGACATTGATTTTGACCAATGGACCCAATTTGACACCATTTTGAATTACGTGAGACCCTTAAAAATATCAAACTTTATCAATCCTCTACTTTAAGAGATGTAATGTGTCTTGGGGATTTCTATTATTTTATATATTTTGTAAATTAGTATAGGTTGTCATATTATTTATTTACTTGAATATATGGGGTTGAAAGGTGCCCCACATGTATAACATCATTGTCAAATTATTGTGGTTATTCAACAAGATGTATTATCATGGGCTGCCATTTTGTGGGAGTGTCCATCAATTTGCGGGGATTTGTACTCGGGTTGTGCTCATCCCATTTATTATTGCTCTATTTTGCCTTGGACCTTGGTTGTCAGATATAATAATAATAATAATAATAATAATAACAATCGGTCATATAGGATTGGAACGGGCCCATATGATGGTATTACGACAAGTTTGGCAAGATTTGAACCTTGGTCTCCTCCTTGAAAGTTGAGGAATCTAATGCCATTTAATCCTGGTTGTCATATTATTGATGAGGATATTATTATTATTATTAATATTTATTATCTGACGTAGTTAGTCTCAACTAGGTAGGATAATATTCCTTGACAAAAGACTTTTGAGGAGTTACTGGGAGTTCTTCTATTTTGTTTGATAGTTTGTTATGATCAAGAGTTAGTGGTTAATAACTCTAGTTAGTTGTGGATTAGGTAATAGGCTTACCATGCCTATATAGAGAAATACTCTCAATTATTACATAGATGATATGTTAGAATTCATGCTTTTTATTTTGGTTCTCATTCTGTTGCTTCATTTGGCATCCAAACTGAGGTCACTGCAAGAGCATGATCTTGCTGGTTCATTTTGCCGTTTCCAAGCAGTTGATCCATTGGTGATGGGAACATAGAAGAAGTACTGGAACTATTCTAAATTTTGTTAATGTTCTGTGCAGTCAAAACAGTAGCATTAACAGTTTTTACAGCAGTGCAACTGACTGCAAATTCTTTCAGATTCACTTGAATAGGTCAGACCTTTTTGGGCGACAGTAAAAGGTCTCCCTGTAATTTCTGTTTTACATTGTTTATGTTTTTTTTTAATCCGTTCTTATTCAGCTGCTTCATTTGGCATCAAAACTGAGGTTACTGCAAGAGCATGATATTGCTGGTTCAATTTGCCATTTGCAAGGAGTTGGTCCACTGGTGATGGGAACATAGATGTGCTGGAACTATGCCAAATTCTGTTAGTGTTCTGTGCTGTCAAAACAGTAGAATTAGCAGTTTTCAACAGTGCAACTAACTGCAAATTCTGTGAAATTCACTTAAATAGGTCCAACCTCTCTTGGAAACAGTAGAAGTTCTCTCTTTAATTTCTGTTTTACATAGTTTCTGCACACCGCAAAGTCAAATAGCAGTAATTAGTTAAAGGAATTGATTTTTTTGATTGATTAGTTGTAATTTGAAACTTTTCTGGTCAAGATGTTGCCATCTTTGTATCTTAGTATAGCTCAGTTACTCAAAAAAGTAACAAAAGTAAATTGTATTGCGTTTGTTGATATCTCTTCATATGGACAAATAGTGCTTCGATTTAGTGTTTCTTGTGGTTTGTTATGTTGTGTGCTATGCAGCTTCTTGTTCATTCTTGATTCTCTATTTCTGTTCTAACACATGGTAAATGATTTTCAGCTTACTCTTCCTCATTTCGATGGAAAACACTACGAATATTGTTAAACTAAAATGAAGATTTTTCTTTCTTCAAAAGATGTGTGGGACATTGTTGAGAATGACTATTAAGATGTACAAAATCCAAGTACTCTTACAGCAGATCAGAGAAATGTACTTGAGGAACACAAAAAGGACAACTAAGCCCTCTATGTAAAAGTGCCATTGATATTTCTATCTTTCATATTGCAGTACACCTAAATTCTAAAACACGTGGACAACACTTAAAAGTGTGTATGAAGAGGGAGCAATGTGAAGTTGGTGAGGTTGCGAACAAGAAGAATCTTAAAAATCTAGGGATCAATGAAACAGAAAGCATCCAAGGTTACCTTACTGAAGTCTGATATCTAGGCAATGAAATTATGTTTTATGTTGAGGGAATTAAGGAGTGAAAGATCGTTGACAAGGTGTTAAGACCATTACCTCCCAAATCTGCTCTCACTGTGATTGCAATTGAAGAAGCCAATGACTTAAGCAGCATAAAGTTGGATGAAGAATAGAGGTATTGGAGCATGTCTTTGTGACAAAGGTGAAAATCAGTGATAACTAACATAAGCAAAAGGGAGAGTCAAGTAGCAGAAGTAGATGCCCTAGTAAAGATAAAAGAGGAAGAGGCAAAGCAACAAAGGAAAATAAAGATGAAATATCGGTATTGTAAAATGTCTAGCATTATGATTCAGAATGCAGGATTAAGAAAACAGACTTGGCCAAGAAAAGGGTCAATTTCTCCTTGGAAGGAGAATGCAATGGATGCACTCTCTTTTTTTCTTGAAATTTGACAAGTTACTCAAGTTCAGATGTTGGATATATTGACTTTAGGTGATCCAATCATATGATCACCAACAAAAAATTGCTTGAGCAGATGTACGACTCTTTTAGTAGCCAAGTAAAACATGGGGATGAAAAGAGGTACAAGTAATGGGCAAAAGAATCTTAGCCATTTAAACAAAGAATGGTCAAATGAAATATAATCAAGAGGTTTTTCATGTTGCTTGTTTGAAGCAAAGTTTGCTGAGGGTTGGAAAAATGGTGGTTCAAATTTATAAAGTTATATTTGGTAAGTTTGAATTAAATGGTTAGTAAGATTCTAGTGACTATGTTATGAAACTTTATTTCTCATAAACATAAACCATCCACAATATTCAGAAATATCAAATCAGTCATCCACAATAATCAGAAATATCAAATCAGTCATCCACAAATAGTTATCCACAATAACAATCCACATAATAAGATAGAGATAGATAATACCCTTAGGGTAGGGCAACACCAATAATACTTCTTAAGGAAGGAATAACTTCACAAGATCTCCCAAGATGAGAGTGCCACTTAGAGAGGGCAAAGTATAAGCCACTTCATGGACAAAGAAGATTACAAGTAATATTCGATGTGAGTGATGAATTTTACAATGACAATATCCCTTCTTTATATATGCATCCTTTAATGCTACTTTAGGGAGCTGACTTCTATTTCCTTGTCCAACTCATTATTATAATATAATATTACAATATAATCAACCTTGGGTAATGTGTGGCCCATTCCAACTATCCATAACAACCATATACAATATAATATCATATCCCCATCTACCTATTCCTAAGCACAATAGCATTCCACTTTCCTTACAAATGTTTTGTCCTCGAAACATGAGAAGAAACTAAATAATATGATCTTCTAAGCAATGTTGATAACTGGTACCAATCTTGATCATCCATCCATCCAAGTGAAATCTTGATTGGTGGTGGTCTTCAATGATGACACGTTGCCATTGTGCCACTTGGATATCCATAACTGCTCTGTTGGCGCCATGCTTCTACTGCTGTACTCCGATTTTCAGAATGATTGGTCCTGTGGTTCCATGATGCTGCTGCACCACTTTGAAATCCATAATTACTACGTTTTTTCTGTTGAACACTGCCATACTTGATGCCTTTTAGACTCCATGTGGGTCAATCATAATATTGATGCCCTAAGCCATGCCTTCTAACAGAGCTTCCTTGGACTTTGGTGCTACTTCTTCCTTGGACTACTGCTGCCTTTGCTGTAGACTCTGCTTTTGATTCCTCTGTTGGTTCCTTAACTTGTTTCCCTGCCATAACTGCTCCTTGCTAGTCCTTGGATCCTCATTTCTTAAGGTGAGAAATATCTTGCAGTGTTATCTTCTTTTTCCTGTACTACAACTTCATGAACAATATCTATATATCCATCTCAATAGCATGAAAATCTGAATGTAAAACATATTTATCCATGGTAATCTTCAAATCTTCAAAAATCTGAACTTTCTCACCCTCAAGTTGTATGTTCGTAAATTTTGTTGCCTTAACCTGCAACCTCTTAGCCAAACTAATACTAATGAATTTATAACTGCTGCTAGTGTTTATGGAAATAATAACCTTTTCCTTCTAAATGCAACCATAAACACGCAAAATAGAATTTTTAGATTCCACCAAATCCTTTTGACCACTTTTTGGCTTTATCTGACACCAAAGGTGTGGTTCCCTTGGCCTGCATACTGTCAACCTTATTTTTTCTTTCTTTCTCTTCCTTGAGTCCCTTCATTTCTTCTTCAAGTCCTATGATCATATCCTTCAACCTTGATATATTTTTATCCTTGCTTTTTAGTTCCCGTTTACTCAAAAATGCTTGCTCTACTTCTTCTCAAGTTCGGTTATAGGTATGCGCCGTAGCAAAACTATGATACCAAAACAAAACTTCCCCATGTAAATAACCATAAAATGCATGCATCAAAAATAATTTCGAGTTCAACCACTCTTTGACATCAATAACCTCTCGTCCAGAAAAAGGGATTAGCTCCATGAGCTCACACCCCAAAAGAAAGACAATGCACACTAGGGTTTCACGAAAATATATATCATTGAGTTGAAGCTAAAATTTCACATAAACAACTAGACCCAAAACAAATGTCCTTCAAACACAACATATGATTTGCTTACCCCAACTGCAAGATATCTCAATTTTTTTTTTTGAAAATAAAATGCGACTGGAAAAAAAACAACACTGGCCCTGTTCCAGACAGTTGACTTCATAGGGTTGTATCTCCCTTAATACTGCTCAGATTACTTAATATGACCACTTGTTTTGAAGCTCTTGAAATATTGAACCAAATGGTGCAAGAATTGTCTGAATTAGACAACTTTGCAAATAAATATGGCTCCCAAAAACGAGACATTTTCTAGAAAAAAATTGCCCTAATTTTGCAATCCACAAAAAACAATCCCCACTTCTGCCAGAATCATTGCTCTGATATGTTCCCATTGCACAACTCTTAGTGATTCTCTTGCATTGAAGGCTTCTTCAAGTGATAGTTGGCTTTGGCACAAAAAACTTCGTCACTTGAATTTCAAAGGCTTTAGTTTGTTGAATAAGAAACACATGGTCATTGTTTTGCCCAATTTGAATCTAGTAATGTAAGTGTGCGAGTGAGGCATTATGGGCAAACACTAAGGGAAATTTTTCCATAAGGAAATTCCTAGAAAGCCAAGTCCCCACTAGAACTTGTGTAGCAGATATCTATGGACATATGCATACTTCATGGAGTAGGTATCTTTTCCTTCCTCACTTTTATTGATGACTTCACTAGGAAGATTTGGGTGTACTTCTTGAAGGCTAAGTTAAAATCCTTTTTATGCCTTGTGAATTTAAGGCCTTAGTTGAAAAACAAAGTGGTTTTGAGTTGGAATCCTTAACCACTGATAACGAGGGTGAATTAAAATCAAAGGAGCTTCAGGAATTTTGCAATAATCTTGGCATCAAATGATAGTCCGCAACAACATATACTCCACTATAAAATGGAGTGGCGGAAAGAAAAATTAGGACTATAGTTGAGATGGCTATAAGGGGACAATCGGTCCACATGAACTACAACATGAATGTTTGCATGACTGCATGAATGCCCACTTGAGCATGAACATGGTTTGTATGAGTTGTACATGGTAGGTGTATTAGGGTTTAGATGTTGTTTGATGTTATATTTTTATATACGTGTGACGTAATAAAATAGTGTGTGATGTATCGTGGGATGCTTTTATTATTTTCATGTATATATGTAGTTAGGTAGTTGCCAACCACCTACCATCTCTTGTGATACTCCACCTACCTTGGTTGAAGTAATGATGGTGGTAGTCAGATGATGATCTGGGCATGCTGATCACGTTGGTTGTATGATCAACCAGACTATGATATGTTGCAGATGATTGGAATGTGAAGGATACATATTGTATGTAGTACATATTTGCATGCATTTGTAAGTTCTTCTAATTGTGTCTTTATTTATAGAATATTGAACTTTATTATAGTTGCATTTTATCTCTTTGTGCTTGACTGGAATATTCTCATAGGCTACAATCAAAGATCGATGAGCAACTTGAGGATATCTTTCCTAAGCATTTGTCTCTTGATCACTCTGATAGAATCAAAGATCTTCTTGGTGGATCATCCAATATTCATAAAGGGGGAATGGTTGACATACAATGCCCCTTAGGAGTTACTATTTTTTTATGTATTTTGTAGATTAATCAATATTGTCTTATTCTTTGTGAAGATTGTAATTTTATTAATTATTGTATTTATTACCTCACCTAGTTAGTTCTTCAAATTAGTTAGGATCTATGCAACAAGACTGGGCAAATTTAATATCAAGTTTTAATTTTGTTGAACTTGTGACTCATCAAATAAAATCGCTGAATAGATTTGATCACCGAAGATCGGTTCCAATTTTGTTTAAAATTTTCTGTTCTAGGATGGCTCTTGATTAAAAAAAACAAGATATGTCAAGCCAATGAGTGTTGTGCCCATTCAACCTTTGACATTGAAAATGTGTCAAGTGTTGTCTATCAATGTTAGGTGTCTTAAGTTTCTTGTGTTTGCAAATGAGAGATGTCTAGTAGTGTTTTCAGATGCGAGATGTTTGTAAATAGTCTAATTATTTACTTTATTAATTGATCAATATATCTGAATATTATTAATATCTCGAACTTATGCTGAACCTTGCGACTAAATTTAGGTTAATATCTTTTGCCAAGTCTAATAGGGTAACTAAGATTTCATTTTGATTGATAGTTTCTTATTTTAATTGAGAACTAGTTGTTAGTAACTCTAATTAAAATGTGGATAAGTAAATAGGTTCCACATGCACATACATAGATGTATTCTCCTGATTTTTTTTTATTGGTTATAAAGGATTGAAACAGGCCCCACCAGAATTACATCATGACGACATATTGGTATTACAACAACTTGGCTATTATGCATGTGTTGCTTGGCAAGATTGGAACCTGGGTCTCCTTGAAAGTCAAGGATTTTAATTGATTCATCTAATGCCATTTGATGTACTCTCCTGATTATTATATAGAAAATATGATAAAATTCGTGTTCTTCTTCTGTTCCTACTTTGTGCTTTCAATTCAAAATCAAATCAATACTTCAATTATTTTCCACATTGGACCAGTTTGAGAGGTTACTCTGCCTTTCCTGATGTATTCTCCTGATTATTATATAGAAAATATGATAAAATTCGTGTTCTTCTTCTGTTCCTACTTTGTGCTTTCAATTCAAAATCAAGTCAATACTTCAATTATTTTCCACATTGGACCAGTTTGAGAGGTCACTCTGCCTTTCCTGATGTACTCCCCTGCTTATGATATAGAAATCAAATCAATACTTAAACTATTTTCCACATTGGACCAGTTTGAGAGGTCACTGTGCATTTATTGGAGGAGTTTGGGATGAAAACAAGTTCTTTGAAGGCCTGGAAATGATCTCTAAGAGAAACTGTTGAGGTTCCCCTTAATTTCTATGTGCCCTATGCCACCTGGTGGGGAATACTCCAACTGGCAAGCAGCCTTTGCAGCACCAATATGGAGTCACCACTGCCTATAGCTTGCACAAGACATTTCTGAGACAGCTAGCACCTGATGAACGTGGCATTGGAGAGGTGCCACATGGCCAATTCAAAGCTCTTACACTATCATGAAACTTGTAAGATGACAAATCATGGAAACATATCAAATCCATGAGACTGGATATCAAATCCATATTCTTCTTGGAAACATATCAAATCCATGAGACTGGATATCAAATCCATATTCTTCTTGGAAACATATCAAATCCATGAGACTGGATATCAAGCAAAACTGAGCAAGTCAAAGAGTCATTCATGGCCATAGAATAATAGAGAGAAAAGTAGGGTTTTTGAGCATGGAAAAACATGAAGGAGCAGTGTAAAGATGTTCCTAGTAAGAGAAATGTACAGGGCTTCACCAAATCCACTATGAGCTCAATGAGAGTTATATCACTCAGTTTGCATAGTTCAGTGAAAGAATTGTCTTTCTTTTCTAGAAGTTTCCATGCCACCAAAGGTTTCTTGACATTAAACATATGTGATGGTTTCGTTTGGTGTCTTGTGTTTGCATGCTATTGAAGTGTTGAAGAGTAGAATCAATGTAGAGTTGCAGGGTTCCACCATTGACTAATGCCCAGTTTCCTAGGGGTCTAAGTGAGACAATAGTTCACGATATGTAGGACAAGCTCCTTGGTTTTAGTGAATGTCCTTTTCAAGTTGAGAAGCGATGCATGGCTGCAAGTGTGCTAGGTTCCTCACTTGTCCATGGTCAATTTCACCAACCATATATTTCCAATATTTTGGCTTCCTTGTCGAAGGGGTCCAAAAAGAACTGCATCATTTGGAAATAAAAAGCCTTCCAATGGCTCAATAATTCAAGGCACATACACACTCAACACAACTACTCAAAGAAGTCACGTAGGCTGAAGAATGCTAACTTAAATGTTTCCTGTTAAAGGAAGAAGGAAAAAGAAGAAGAAGAAGAAGAAGAATGAGATGGCAGCGGTAAATGAAACTTTCTATTAGATTTAAATATTCTAATCCAGAGGGCAGTTATGTTACATATTGCAATGATATTTTGGTATTTATCACGGTAATGGGTATGCATTGCAATGTGCTTGAGAATACTACATCCAAACATTCATTGAAATTTATATCCTCTCATGACTGTTCTGAAACCAAAGAACTGATATTTATTGCATTTTGGGAAACTTCTGAAACCAAAGAACCGGTATTGATGGCATATTGGAAAATCCTCAGGATCATCAATCACTTATTGCAACCAACAAGAAATAATACTAGCAAAGATGTATTCCCTATAAAATAAGGACAAGAAAGAGGTTGACTCACCAAGGCCTAATTTCTTACTCAACTTGTTGTTAAAGCATAAGGCTTGGTTCAATTTATTCAAAGGCTTTATATAGTTTATATAGGCTGTACATGATACAACTCCTAATGGCAGCAATAAAGAAGATCAACTAATTTCAAATTTTAGAAGGGTAAACTTCTAACCCACAATTGGTGGTCCGTCTTTGGCTATATCCTTTTCCATTCAGTTTTCTTGGAAAATGTTTCTTTGTATTAACTATGAAGGGTCAATTTAACATCGTTTTTCCATGGTAAATGTGATAGGAGCACTATTCTGCCAAGGTCTAATAGCTTTCAGCTTGTGTAGTTAACATATTCTTAACTTAATCCTGAGCAGATGTGACATGCTTCAGTAGCAGTCAGTGGTACTACTTGAATTCCTGGTTATGCATGGTAGATGTTGAATGTTTCCAATATGATTGCTGTCTACATTTGGCTTCAAATAGCAAATCCTACCTTTAATAAAATCTCTCTGGCATTTTAATTGAAGGCAGAAAAGAAGTGATTTAACATTCAGAAAATACTAAACTTGTTTGTAGAATAGAAGTGGGTGCGTGAGTTCCACATATGGGGTATGAAGGTGATATCCATCCTATGTGTGTTTCAGTGAGAATTGGAATTGGTCATAATGAGACCGTCTTTAAAATGTGCTTTGCAGGACAGATGAGGAGGACTTCCTTAGTCAGTTGTGCAAACTATCTGGCAAGCTTTTGAAGGTATACTCTGTTTGGTTGTTCTGCAGTGGTATTGAACCATTGCTTAATAATTGTATTTCTTGAACTAGATCTAATCGAGAAATAGCTAATGTTGATTTTGCTGTGGAGAATTAAGTATTATTTTTCTTTATTTGTTGTCAATTAAATATTATTTTTCTTTATTTGTTGTCAAGGGTGGAGAACCAGACTTGATGACTGCTGCAAAGATGGTTCTTCATGATTGGCAGAGGGGTAGGATTCCTTTCTTTGTACCTCCTCCAGAAGTTGAAGATCTCCAACCTAACAAGGTTTCAGGCGAAATTCCTTCTGATAATAATAACTCCAAAACATTGCCGGAGAATAAAATGGGTGATGAAACTGCTACATTAACAACTATTGCAAATATTGTTGCTAATCAGCAACTAAGAAATGTTCCGGTGCAAAAGGATTTCTTTAGTCATGAAGATGAGAAAAATGGAGATGAAGAACTTCATGATATTGGATCATCTGAGAAAACTAGTGATGTTAACGACTCGTCTGAATTGCCTAATAAAGCTGTTGCAACCCATGATGATAGAGCTGTTCAGATCAGTCAAAGTGATATGACAAATGTGAAAGAAAGTGATGATGATGATGAGCCGTCTCTTACATGGGAAGAAGTTCTGGAGAGTGTGAAAGTCAGTATGGGTGCCAGCAATTCAGCATCTGTAAAAGTGGCTGGAAGCAATGAGTAAAGTAAACATTCTTTGATTTCAAAGTTGGCATGCACTTTATTTTGTTCTTCATAGATCCATAGAATATGTCTTAGTCCTCCATTTCAGAAATGCAGTCAAATTAATTATAGCAAATAATTTGCTGCAGAAGGTATGTTCTCCTCTCAAACTGCTGTAGGTTTTAGTTTTTCTAAATGAGAGTTTTCATTGGTGGTACGAGGGATATCAATGTAGCTAACACAATAATATTTAGGGTCAAATTGGACATCATCTATCATTTGCGCAGAGTTGGAATGACTGCTGCGTTTCCAATCATGAAGTTCATATCAATTTTGTCTGATTCTCATTTTGAATTCTGATCGAAAAAGTATTTGGGGATTATCAACTGATTTAAAAGTGTATTTTTGTTGGAAAATATTTAAAATGTGTTAATTGTTGTGGATGGTTGTTTTTGATGTTCATTGCTATTTGACACATTCGACTTGTATATGCATGCTTCACTAACGAGATGCATCTGAATTTGTACATTGTTGCCCCTTTCCGGAATGAAGTTTGTTGCATGATAAATTTGCACAGAAGTAATGGGTTGTGTCGTATCATAGTGAGAAGTTAATCTTATCTTGGGTTGCACACCTTTTGAAAGAACTCGTTCATTTTTTTTTTTCCTGTTACACACCTGCTGCTGAGATGATGACAAACTTCGAAAAATATATAGTAAAATGTGTAAGAAATGTAAAAAATTATTACTGGGAGTGAATGCGTTCTGGAAACATGGAATCTGTTATCAAATTGAAAAAAATATAAGCACATTAAACTACACATCAGTTGATCCCCATCAGGAAGTGATCCAAAAAAAACTAAAATATGTAAAAATCCTCATGTATAAAGTAAGTGATCAAAATAACTTAAATATGTAAAGATCCACCATGTATAAATGTGAGGAAAATAAGATAACATTTCATTCACTTGTTAGAGACAAAGTATCAATTAGCTTGAAAACAAGCTTGAATTGTTAACAGGTTTGAGAACCTTGGTAAAGTCAGAAAGATATGATAAAAGCCTTATGGGAGAGGTTTTAATATGCGTTCTGGAAACATGGAATCTGTTATCAAATTGAAAAAAATATAAGCACATTAAACTACACATCAGTTGATCCCCATCAGGAAGTGATCCAAAAAAAACTAAAATATGTAAAAATCCACATGTATAAAGTAAGTGATCAAAATAACTTAAATATGTAAAGATCCACCATGTATAAATGTGAGGAAAATAAGATAACATTTCATTCACTTGTTAGAGACAAAGTATCAATTAGCTTGAAAACAAGCTTGAATTGTTAACAGGTTTGAGAACCTTGGTAAAGTCAGAAAGATATGATAAAAGCCTTATGGGAGAGGTTTTAATATTTTTTAAATAATTGAACTGCACGAATTAATTCAAAATTTAATTTATTTTGATTTTTAACTTGTATCTAAAAAGTTCAGAAACATCTATTAATATGTATTGTTATGGTTTAGCACCCGAAGGCTAGGTAGATTAGTAAGTGCTTGTCTGGCCAAGACATTTATCAAGAAGACAATCGGGTTCAAACCTTGGGGGCAGCTTGTTTGCAAGGTAGTAGTCTGATCTGAATCCTTTGAGTGCGCGCCATACCGATGATGATGGTGCGAATCCCGAGCGATCGGTGGTCCTCTTTACGTCGGTCAACAATAACGAAATAGATTTGGTGGAAGCAGCCTTTGTGGAATATTTATTAAAAATATTGTGGTTGTGATCAACTCTTCTATGTAACTGAAAATTTTGTTTATTGTTATGTTTTTTAAGATGAAAACTTTGTATATGAGAATAACTTTGTTTGTCTGGGACTGTAGCTTTCAGTTAGTGTATCATTAATAAGGCGGTTGTGGGTTATGACCAATAAGATCGCGGTATTATTGGTGCCAAAATCATCTAGTTTTCTAAAGTTCAAATCTTTTCGATTTTGTTTACTATATAGCTATACCAAGATAAGAGGTGAAATATTTTATTATTTTATTGATCATTAGTATTATATTGTAATCAGGGGTACCATCCCTACATTGCCTAGGCCTAAGACAATAAGGCCCCTTTCAATTATGCTTGAAATGCTAAGGTGCCCGCCATCTCGAGCCATGTGCATGACAGGTGCAACTTGAGTAGGTCTAATAGTGAAGGCTTGGTACTCCTGATAAGAGGTTTGAGGTTCGAATCTAAAGGGGAATGTATACCATGTTGGATGGAGCTACTACCTATTGAAAGATACTGTTATAAAGCATCAACTTCATGATAGTAGTGTTAATTAAATTCAAAATTTTGCAGTTGCTAAAAAATCTTAAACCACTACATAGAGTAACATATTTTTATAGAAAGCCAAACGAAACTGATTATACAAAGATGGAGGATCATGTGTCAATGACAATTTATACCATGATAGTAGTGTAAATGAAATTCAAAATTTTGCAGTTGCTAAAAAATCTTAAACCACTACATAGATTAACATATTTTTATAGAAAGCCAAACTAAACTGATTATACAAAGATGGAGGATTATGTGTCAATGACAATTTATACCATGAAAAGGAAGCAATGGATGATTATAGACGTTTAATTTTCCCGCCTGAATTTCACTTGAAATATCTCCATTTGTTTTATATGATTGAAGCATATAATAATCTGGGTTAATCGTACTTTTAAGTAATTACTTTGTCAAAATGCATCTTTCACCTTAAAGCTTGATTTGAAATATCCACTTTAACAAACACAAGCAGATGAACTAACCTATCTATATGAGATTAATTGTACTTTTAAGTAATTAATTTGTCAAAATGCATCTTTCACCTTGAAGCCTGATTTGAAATATCCACTTTAACAAACATAAGCAACTGAACTAACCTATATATATACGAGGATAATTAAAAATATAACATTTAATTCTTGCTATAAATTCATTAGGGATGCAATGAATCTATGCACCAATCCTTACCAAATTGATAAATGTGGGTAATCACTATTGTAAAGGAACCACACCATATAAACGAGGAATCTACTGTTGTAAAGGAACTACAATACATAAACTCAAGATACGGTACACCTACAAAATCTACATTTGTCGTCCGCTTTTTTTGCTTTGTCTAATAGTGTACCAAGCCTTGGAAACTTCATGATATCACCTAAAGGAATCCTTGGATAAGTTAGTTACCTCTTTCTCTCGCCTCCCTTAGCAAAAACATGGTTATATCTACCTTTTCATAGGATCCATAGAGTTACATTAGAGGAGACAAGCCAAAAGTGTCATAGAATTTAGGATAATGTTAGACCATCATTCATTCCAAGTAACATGTCTTGCAATAAACTTTTCTCTACCACAAAGCACATGGGTGTAAATATGCATAGCAAAGTGACAATAAAAAATGATAGTTTATTGTTTATTTTGTTTTTGTAAATATGACGAAGGAAGGGAGCCCACTTACTCTTTTTAAGGAATTTCCTATGAGAAATCCTTTCTCAAACAAGGAACTAGTTAAAACATGTTTTTTAAGGCTCCATACAAGGGAACCACAAGATGTAAAACTAAGTGACCAATTATTTGAAAAAAAAATAGCCTAAATATGAATAAATTTGTGTTTAGGGGAAAAATGAACAAGTAAACAATCATATAAATTATTAGAATTGATATCAAGAAACGATGGATCCCAAACTTTTTGATATCACAAAGAATCCATGTTCTAGGAGAGGTCCATCATTAGGAACAAATAAGCAAATTTTTTATAATAAGTACTTTTTAAATTTAGTATTAGAAAGCTTGTACACTCTCTTTAAAAATCGTCCAATCATGAAGAGAATTACCAAAAATCAAGTCCTTAAACTATTTATTACTTTTTAAAAACAAGAGTTTTCAAGAAAAATTTTAACCAACACAAGAATTTAATAACCAATACATAGGCTTCAACACATCTAGAATCTTAATAGTTCTTACCCATATGTTAAAAGGTAGACAATGCTACACATGCCACTTAGCTATCAATATAGATAAAAAAAATTATAGACCTAACTAGTTGGATCTTGAATAAACATACTTTAATTAGTAATATGCATATTAACTCAACTCCTCTTAAGTTTGAGAATAGGACCTAGCTAGCACCTGCCAAAGGGCATTGCATCTTGAAGGTATAAGAATCCATTTATCTATAACAACAATGCTCTACAACTTTAAACTTTTTAATCCAAGAAGATATTGTGCAATATGGAAGTCTCCCATTTGATAACATGTCTCTTACATACCCTCTTTTAGTTGAACCACAAAGAATTCTTTATAATCTTATTAAAAGCATTAAATTGATAGTTATTGAGAAGATGAACACAAATAGTACAATATATATGAAGAAAGAACTTATGGTAGAATTAAAACATTACGACTAAAGTTAAATACCTATTTTTCCATTTTCTCACCTTATAAAGTTTTAAAAACGTAATTTTTTTTAACTTTTTCATTTCTGCCATTTTACTTTTGAAATTTTTGCAATTTATGTTTTTCAAAGCATTAATGTCTTTCATTCTAGTCCTTGTTTGCATTAATTTTTGGAATAAAAGGAAAATTGAGAGTTTCCTGATATGTATAAGAAGCATTACTTAAAAAAAAAAGTATCCGCCCTCTACAGGTGTAAGGAACTTAGTTATTTTCATTTCTATAAATCTTAAACTACCAAGGGTGATGTTTGCACTAGCACAAGTCTACAAAACCCATATTTATACTGAACTCGCTTCTTTTGACTCTTTGTCATCTCACCCTTCCATAATCGACATCCTTCACACGATCAAAAGACCTAAAATAAGCTCAATGTTGGATTCTTTGTAGAACTATAGAATCCAAAGAGGCCATATGTTCAAAGTAGCTCAAGAAAATCCACAAGCCTACAATGTTATTGACTGATAGTTGACTTTCCACGAAAATCTATCATGTTGTTAGTCCGTTGTCATCCAATCTATTTGTGCCACATGTCCTTTGCTCTATTGTCGTTCTTCAGGTGACCAATCACATCATTCAACTGATAATTTCCATGTCAACTATTGACGACACTAACCATTTACAAAGGTCATAAAAAGTCATGTTGTAAATGTTATTAATGCTAGTTTCCTATCCAATATTATTGCCATTAATAAACCCTTTTTAAATGCCAAATCCTTGCAATTCACCATTTTCACCATTGCATTCTTTCAATTTTCTCATACAACCCATCTAAATGCTATTTCCTTCATTACATTTTCATTGGTGAAATTAAATCTCACTCTAAATTGTTTTTGAGTGTAGCATCCTTTGTTAAATGGTGGTAGAACTGTGAGTTTTCAATGGTTGAGTTTTTAGTTACAACTATTTTATCAGTCAACTAAGATATTTTGTCTCAAATTTCATGGAATCTCCTTTGTTGGTTGGTGGGTCTAATATTGCCATTTCTCCTCATTCAATCAATTTTTGATGCATGTAACAAGTGGTAAGGATTGGGCTACAATTTTAATGGTTTAATGCTTTTATAGGGTAAGTTTCATTTTGCTAACAATTATGCATTTATGATTAGAAGGATATCATCTATTAATTTGACCTGGTGCCTGATTTCTTGACTTCTGTAATATTATTTTTACTTTGGATCATTTATTTTAAACTTTTGTTTTCCTTCATCATCCTATAAATGATATCAAATCATCTCCATGTTTATCAAGTATGCCAATCTTAATTAAGATCATTGTCTATGAGGTGACATATCAATCCTTCTTGGTAACATGGACACCATGATAGTATGTTAGTGGTTGTATGCCCTAACTTGAATTCCTATTAGAAAAAATGCTTAAGTGTTCCCTTTTGCAAGATTGGAACCCTTCAAGTCATCCTTATCACCTTAATTCGTTAGCGTGTCACCTTAATTCGTAGAAATTTATTTCCCTAAAAATGCTTAAATCCTTCCTCTCTATAGAATCTAACATCCTTGAAGTGGCATTAGCAAATGAAAGTGTCAAGTAGATTTTTCCTAGATCCATATCTTGCACAATCATTTGAGTTCTTCAAAAAATTCTAAGTGTCAGTCACTCTACAAGTGCAGGAAAAATATAGGTAAAGTTGTTCAATGTTGAATGTATGGTGTATGAAAAATCCATAGTCCATAGACGCCTAAATTTGTCTAGGTGTTCCCTTTGTGGGTGCAAGGGTCTAGTTTGTGTCCTTAATTTTGAGTGCTTATGTGTTTAAGGTGTTTAGTTTTCCATATCTTGTAGTTCTACATCCTAACATGGATAATTATGGTTCCTTTATGGATGTGGAATGCTTTTGTGTTAATCAACCTTCTATATTTGTTTGTGTGAATGTTACCATTCCACTCTTCGAAGTCTTAAATTTGGTGATTGTTGTCACTTTGTAGGTGCATAAGTATATGAGTTTCCTTGCATTAATTGAAAAGGGGTTATGTTTTTTCCCATCTATGCAATTTGAAATATTTATAAATTTGGTTGTGTTATCTCTATGGGTGTAGATGATGGGAAGTTTGGAAACTTATTTGGCTAACTTATTTATCTATCCGCATTTGTATGTTCCCTTTCTATATATTGTGATAGTATTTTTTTAGTAAAACACATGATCCTATCTAAGGGAAGATGTCACAAATATCCTACTCAAAAAACTTTGCTGATGTTTACCTTTCCATAATTCAGAAGGCCTATTAAATCTACCATGTTGACTTCTCCTTTATAGAGCAAGAAATCCACAGGTATGGAGGAATGCTCGAGTTTGCAACGGTCATGGTAAAAGGACAACATTGCATAAGGTAAAATCCTCATCCTTAAAGGCAAGAGGAAGGTAATTGAGCAACACATTGTAGGAGGATCTAACCTTCCTAGAAAAGGAGATGAGAATAAGAAAAAAAAATCATCCACATCTTTACATTCTTCTCTAAGAAAGGAAGAGAAGAAAGACAAAGACAAGGATGGTGATACTGATTCCTCTTCCATAAAAGACTAAGCTATAGAAGGAGAAGATACTAATAGATAGGAGGGGCCATTGATTTAGGAATCCCAAGCATAAGTCATAATGCAAGCACAATATCATAATGAGAAAAAATATCTTAGTCACATTTAAAGAACAAACATTTTCTTTGAAAATTTCTTAGAGGTAGAGATAAAATAAATAAATTGAACAAGCCATGGACAAGTTTGCCCTGTTTGCACCTAACCCTAAGGAAACAAAGAAGGGAAGTGATAAGACATAATGCCAAGTTGGTAATGTTGAAAAGAGGATAAAATCAAAATAGTGCAACCCAAGGCCAAGGCTCCCCTTGGGAAGGAACTTGTTTGAGAGGATTAGGTAATTTTGACACTTCTCTTCCCCTCATGGATTTGCAAGGGATCATGAGTATGATCGATGTGAGTGCAATGGTAGCCAAAGAAGCCATTCTGGAACTAGAGGAAGAAAATGCTAATATTTAGGCAAGAGGTTGAATATTTTAAAGAATTGACCAAAATATTTGTAAAAATTTTAGATGCCCCTCTATTACTGAATCTTCTTTAGAGGATACCTAATTCCCAATGGATACACAAGAAAATGCTTAAATGGTAAGTCAAGACATAGTTAGTGAGGCTACATAAGAGAAGCCATACAAGTACTAGATGGAAATAGACTATGCAAAGGTAGATAATATCATGTGAGTTGGCATACCACTTAGAGATTTGGTTAAGATGTAGTAGGATGAAGCCATCCACTAGGGAAAACTAGCTTGACAATATTATTGTCACTATACCAATTCAAAGAGGAAACAAATACCATTGAAGATAAATATATGATGAAAAAATACCTTTAACTGTGGGTAAAATAGAGGAATATTGCAACAGTGGCCAACAAGGAAGATTGGATAACAACCCAAATGCTCAAATGGACTTCAAAGGGACACTAAGGAACACCATGGAATGTATGTTATTGGTTGAAAAAGGGAGGCAACAATTAAAGATGTAGCCTTGTTTTGTGAAGAAATAGACAATCAAATAATTTTAGACAAAGTTAAATTGACATCCTCTTTGGCGGTTATGGACATGGATATGAAGACTAAATTAGAATGTATGCTGGTCATGCAACTTGAACAAAAAACGTATGAGAAGATTGAAATTTATTGGAGTGATACTATCTTGGGCTGTTGTGACTGCATAGAATATAAGGTCATGACCTTCATCCATATTTATAATCATCTTTATGATATAGAGGAAGATGTGGAGGCTATGAGGGTTCTTGGCTCAATAAAGAAGAAGTTCCAATTAGCTCTGCTAAATGTCGAGAAGTTGCCAATGTTTGATATCAAGCAAATTGATGACTAACTTTGCTAGTGAAATATTTATATAGGGAAAAGGAAGACCAAGGTTGAAAAAGAAGAGATGTAGAAAACACAAAAATAGGCAATTAACATCATATATTTTAAAATATGTATTTTTATTTTATTTTTAATTATTTAAAAAAAGTTGTAATATTTAATAAGCCTCATAGAGGAATAGGTGATGATCTAATTTTGTAATAACTTATTAAGAAGCCATCACATTAGTTAGAATAGGGTGAATTGAAATAGGAATAGTGATAGATAAAATGCTTTGAAAACATATGCAATTGCCACCTTTTTATTTACTATAAAGTAGGAGTGATTAATGAGACATGATTACCCATTTTTATAGTGGAAGTATACGTTGTTGTGATAGTATTATAGAACTAGACTATAGAATATTAAGCTTGTCAATACAAAGCAACAAAAAAGTCAGGCTCTTTGTTGCTATTTTATGCTTGCATGTGTTGAAGCTATCTTGCATGAATGATATTTGCTTATGTTTTTATCTTTCTACTTTATTTTCTATTTTAAATATTGAATATGATAGAAAAATCCTATGGAGTTTTATCAATGAAATTATTGTGGGATTGTATTATTTCCTTGTTTATTTTTTACATGCAAATTTAAAGTTATGTTAAAGAGATTTTTCTAGTGAAGATCTTTGTACTTGGATTGTGAGTTGATGAGTGGCAATAATTCCATTTCAATATCTATCCTTACTAACTGACACTTTTTTTTTTGAAATTTAAATCTCTACCATTTTATAAACGTAAATCCTCCTTATATGATGGAAAATACCTCCTATGTGATAATCTATGAACACTGTAAATATGTTTTGTTTTTCCTATACACATGTCAACCTTTTTCTACATGTGTTAGATCCTAAAAGCTTTGCCTCATAATAATTGGTGCTATATTGAGTTTTAGGTTGAGCTCTCTTAAGTTCATGTTGTCTAGAAAAGCAAAAAGTTAAGGGAACTACCCCTCTTTCGATAAAGCAACAGGAATTTTTATTGAATTTTCCTATCTACACCCATAAAATTAATTTGTGGGAAACCAAATTCTAAAATTTATTTAGTGAAGGGTTGACAACAAAGGGGATACTAAAGTATCAAACCAATTTGGAAGAGGTACAAATTTGCCACCTTGCTTGATGGTCCAATTAAGAGGAGTTTTGTTGTAAGACAAAATAAAGGAATTATGTTTTCTAATCTAAAAATAGAGGAAAAACAATATATATGAAGTCCTCGAAGCATGTAAATAAAATTATTTTAATTTTTTTTTGAAAGCAAATCCATATCAGATGCCAAGGGGTAACCTTTCCTAGTAAACCCTTGTGCCACAATTAGATATGACAAGTTTTTAGAAATCTAAATTTCAACAATAATATAAATTTAAACACATTACTTACTACTCTTATCATGGTATCAATAAATGACCAATAAATTATATCATATGAGTTTTTAAAATGTTTTATTAATATACACCTATTTTGACATGAGTTTTTTGGCCCATTTCATAGTCTTCTAGCTAGGAAAGATTATTTTTAATGTATCTTCCTTCAAAAAAACCATGTTGAGTGGGAAAAACAATTTGTGGATTTAAAAAAAATTAATCTAATGGCTAATTTCAAGATAAGATTGTATGTTTCAGGAAGAAAAATGATAAGCTTTACTATATAACATTTTTTATTATGAATATTATGATCACCATTACTATAATAGGAAATAAACCAAAATACATCTCTTCAATAAAATTAATGGGAGAGAAAATTACAAGCTTCTTCTTAAGCACCACCATATATTATGGTAAAAAACTCAACATTGGTATGAATGAATACCCTTGATGGTACAAGGGAAAGAGCAAATTCCAAGAATGATAGTGGATCAATTTCATCTAAAATAAGGAAAACTATGGTTTACAATAGATAAATACCACTTGTGTATTAGGTAGTTAAGGAAGAACTAAAATTTGCATCCCGATCTTCTCCCTTATCAGGTGGGGTACAAATAAATTAAGAGAGATGCTAGAATGATTGACATTACAAGGAAAGATAAAAGGAAAAATAAATATGGTAGGTATATTAAAATTCTTAAGCTCTTTCAAATAGATTTAAACCATACATTATTATTTGTATAAAATATAATCTATTTATGAAGCAAGAATTGTTTATTGTGATTGCATTAATTGCTTATTTTATAGCTATTACTAAAAGAATAAGGATGTTTTTCATGGAGTATATGTGAAATAACTTATGGGTTGTTCTGCTAGGTTTTTGCTCTCAATTATGTTCTCTAAGTAGGGTTTGTACAACGTGCTCTCCCTTGTCCTTTGGGTGCAACATAACCCCAACCCGGACGAGCCAATTGGTGACACTGACAACATGGGTGGAAAGGCATGTGAGGGGAACTCCATTAAAACAACCCAAGAAATTTGTATCAAAGATGGTTCAGGAGGCTCTCCTTCTGATGTGGTTTTTCCTATGCTAAAATTTGATAGTGCATGTAAGTGGTTAGTCCTTTCCTCTATTAGGATATTTTATGGATCACATCCAATGAGGCTACCTTACAGGCTTAGGTGAACTTTGCTTGGGCTCCTAATGGAATTAGGCTTGAGTTGATATAGAACTTGATTGTTTTTTTGTTTCACTTTGCAGACTTAGTGCATGCCAAGGCAATTTATGAACATGGGCCATGGTTCATGAGTTCTTTACTAGTTTTCCCATTATGGTCTTAATATTTTTTCGTTTTCAAAGAGTAGACCACCAAGGTCTCAGTATGCATCGAGTTTTTTAACCTCCCCCTCTCCTTCTGGCCCTTATTGAACTACATAACGATGTCATTTGGTAATGTTATTTTGGTTGAAACAGATTTTTTTTTCAAGCATGCCCTTAGAAGAGAGTCTACATAGAAGTGAACCTATCCAAAGACCTCAAGGAATCAATCAAGATTCAGGTTGATGACTCCATTATTCACTAGTGAGTTTTGTATATCAAATTGCTAAATACCTGCTTTTGGTGTGAAGCGGTTGACCATAAGGTCAAGGACTATACTCTCTTACCTTGCAATAAGAGCAAGTCGACCCTCAAGCCAACTAGCATGACCCCACCTCAAACCAATGAGGGTGGTTGGACTACCATTAGAGGACACAAAAATACATGAGCAAAGGCCACTAAGGACCCACAACCCAGGCCAACAACTAAGTCAACAACCACACTTAATCTGAAGCCTACCAAGAGGGAAAAATATAAAATAGTTGTCGGTCCACCATTGATAAAAATTATTAGCAAAGAGGGTTCCTAAGCCTCAGCAAATCCAAACCCCAAAGGCGATGAACAAAGTCACTCAATTTATCACCCAAAATGCTCTCCCTCTCAATCTTCACTAATGAGCTCATAACGCTCCCACAATCCACATTGAGAGGTGGAGGCAGTGGAGTTTTTATTGAAAAAAATTGCACCTCTCAAATATTCAATTAAGGAGCTATAGAGTTGATCAAGAGTCCAATAATTTTGAGGATTTGAAATACTTTGATGACAAAGATATGCCATTAGACTTTCTTTCTTAATGAACTTGCTTTTCTGGAATGTTTGGGGTCTAATGGATGCCAAGTGATAGTATGTGGTGCTTGAGTGACAAAAAATTCTGAATCTTGCTATCCTATGGTTACAAGAAGTGGTAGTTATAGGATTCCGACTTCCCACATTGCATAGGACCATTTGGTTAGTGAGATACTACTAGCATAGTGATTCAAGTTGCAATGACACTGTCATTTTCATCTCCCCTCACTGGTGGTCCCACCTGATGGCTCATAAAATGTGTTCCCTCTTGTCAAGCTTTGTGAATGGCTCTCAACATCAACAACCACTTGTTTGGGGTGATTAATGTTTTTTCTCCTAATAGTATTGTTGAGCATACCCATTTTTGGCTTTGGGTTGCAGACTCTTGTTGTTGGCCACCTTTGTGCCAATACTTTGTGGTACACATGGTTCATCATTCATACAACTATTGACAAGATAATCAAGCGACATGATAGGGTGATGCTTTCAAGGCCACCCATATTTATTTTTCTATTGCTCCATGACCCCTGGTAGGTTTTCTCTTTCTTCTGTTGTATTTTTTTGAGCTTAGTTGTTAATCCCTATAACCCTATTTGTTTATGGGTTGAACCTCCAGCATGGACTTTTTGGGGTGTGCTTCTATACCACCTACCTTTTTTGAGATTAGTGTAACTAGATAATTCTTGTTTAGATAATATAATGTTACTTTTCAACAAAAAACAATAAGGATGCACTAGAAACAAATGATGATGATAACATATCATACAATAATATGACAATAATAAATAGATAAGATAAAATAAAAAAGCTCAATATTTGATATTGGTAAGAGTCAAACCCAATTTTGAGTCTAGATGGGTAAAATTTTTTAATCATCTAATAAATAATTTAAAAAAATCTTCAATTATTACAAATATAAAAATTATAACTAAGCAACACTTGGGTTAATTTTTGCTTATTGTATCTACATCCTTCTACACTACCATCTCAAATAGATCTCACAATCATACTCCAATATACCTGTCTTATTATAATTGAGTGCAAGGACCTACATCCACTTGAAATATTTGTATGTTATCCTTCTTTTTCCTATATCCAGGGGACCATCTTCATAAGCTCATATATCGTCCTCATTTAGTTCTCCATAATTATGATATTTAGATTGACAATGTAGTTCCAATTTCCCCATTAAAATAAGTGATACAAATAGTAATTGGTCTCATTTATAGCAAAATATTGTTAACAATTGCAACTTTAGCTTAATCTATAGTGTTTTTCTACTTTGTCACTATATCATCAACATCTACCACTTCTCATAAAATAATAAGTAATTTTCTACCATATCTACCACTATGAATCTTACTATTATATTATTAGTAATTAAAATTGGTATTATAGTATTTACTAATGTTGAAAATACTATTAATTTTGTTGCATATACCATATTTATACTTATCTAGAGATATTAACTCCATTTTCCTTAGCTCTCACCTTAAGTTTTGGTGAAGAATGAAAAACTTCTTGTTTATTCCATGGAGAGGCCTTTTTTAAATAGCAAGTGCATACAATATAATAAACTAGAGCAGGAACATAGCAGTGCTTGA
Organism: Wollemia nobilis; assembly: GCA_028583015.1. Taxonomy (NCBI): domain Eukaryota; kingdom Viridiplantae; phylum Streptophyta; class Pinopsida; order Araucariales; family Araucariaceae; genus Wollemia; species Wollemia nobilis. The sequence goes on from JAQPPZ010000374.1 coordinate 5,479,825, forward strand.
AGAGATAAATCCTTCAACCCGCACAGAGGGCTTTGATCCAAAAGATGCACCACAAGAGGATTTCTGTGACAGGCTAACAGGAGGCGACGGTAATTCCTTCCTAATGAACTTTACATCATGAATATGTAGAGAATACATGCTTCCCATGCAACATGATGGCTTGCAAACTAGAAAAATAGGTGTAAACAAATTTACCGCCTCCTACCTCGCATCTCCCGTAGATCCTATGCATCTCAACTGGTTGTAACTGCTTGGACACCCAAACGTTGATCCACCAGATCCTTGAAAAAATAACACATAGCCATATAAGCTGGTCAATAGGCACAAAACTTGAAAAAATGCAGAATCAAATCTAGTGGTATAGATCGTGCGACGAAAAACTACTTCTCCCACTTGCTGAAATAGATCTGTGACGTGACATCCATCTCAAGATTGCACTACAACTAAACTTGATGTAAGTGGTGTAGTTTGAGAGATGAAACTACGGGGCCACTTGTCCTCAGTGGGCCACACTCTACGACGTGACTTCCAATATCCGCAGAAAACAACAACAGGTAGAAATATATGATCTGGGTTGTCAAACGACCTTGGGGTAAATATCTAAGCTATGCCATCCTCGAGATTTCCTCCGAGACAGTGGGCATATCTCTCAGCTTTAACATATTAAAACTTAGATTTTATCCTGGGGCGATGGAATACATCATTGGCCTTATGGGACAATTGAACGACATCATTTTTACTAGAAACAAATGCACGACAACACCAAGAAGGTCCAAAAAATTTAAAATGACGCAGATGTCATTTTTTAAAAAAATACATCATCGATCCCTCTCTAGTCCACAATGGGTGGCAATGCTGTATTACACACATGAACCTCTATGATAGTAAAATAGTCATCATCAAGGTCATATGACTGAATCCCTTTGACATTGCAACAACAAAAAAGAGCTCTAAGAAAAAAAGCACACAAAGACCACACAATTTGAAATACGATCGCTAAAAAATCCATCACAAATTCGCAGTTACAGGGCACAAATATGCCTGAAGGATTTCAAATCGAGGTTTATTTGATTGAACTTCACTGCTTCTAATCTGACACCTATAAATGGTCTTCAATATTCAAGCCACTTGCGCAAATTGTGTGCATACACCATCAAAATGGTTGCAAATGTAATGAGGATCACTTGGTGATGTCGAGTCATTCAGATGGTAGCCAAACACTATCATATTTCTTGGGCTGAGAAATAACGGAGAGCAACTATTGCATACACTTGCAGACAACATCATCGATGTGCCTATATTTGTGACGACAATCCATAAATCAAAATAGATGACTAAGAAAAAGATCCTTCATCGCAACTTCACTATCCCAAAAAAATAGTGAAAATCTAAAATAGAGACATTAAACCAAAAAATGAGATGAATATTGTGGAAGAAGGGGATTTTTTATTTTTTATTTTGTTATACATCTGGTTTTTGATCCATCAAAATATGGAGAGCATACTCTTTCAATATGAAAAAAAATGGGAAAAAAATGAGGGAAAAAAAAAGGAGATTTCCATCCTCCTCAAACTCACACTCAAAACTCACAAGGCAAGGGAAACCCGCTCTGATACCATTTTTAAGAATAAAAAACTTCTTGTTTATTCCATGGAGAGGCCTTGCTTAAATAGCAAGTGCATACAATATGATCCATTGGATCATAACTAACTAAACAAATCTTAGCCACACAATCTATCCTAATATCCTAGTAACAACTTAGGATATACTCTAATACCTCTGAATGGAATACATTCAATAATTTCCAATAAATAGCTATGGTAGGTATACATAAGCTCACCAACCAACCATTGATGCAATAACATTACCATGCTATTTTATCAATTTCTCGAGTTGATAATATATAAGAATACCAAATAATAGTAATTGTTGGCTAAATAAACATTATCGAGAATATGTTGGATAGAAAAGTATTATACCATAATGACAACTTGAATGTGTTAATTTTTCTCCATTGCTATTGAATTAGAGTCCTCCATGTAAATGAGAAGATGATTTATTTGATGTAGTTGAGAAATTCACCATCATCAATGATTACTCATAGTTATCGATTAATGACCTAATACTCAAGTATATAAGCACAAGTTCCCTGTCCAAATTATAAATGCTAATAACTAGAATAGTGAAGAATCAGTTAACATAAGCACTTGAGAATGTTCATCCTACATTAGATCATAGTGAGGAGAATTAATGAGATACTTTGATATTATTTATATAGGCATATAATCGATAAAAAATTATGGAACTAATGGATGAATCGATTGAAAAATATCAAAATAAAATACAAAAGAAAAAGTTACATTGCCTTTTGAGATGTTAATTTGGATAAGGTTAACCATGAAAATCAATTCCTATAAGTTTATTGCATATTGACGCTTTATAGAATTTAGAAGTTTCCATGTAGGTTATATATCCAAATTTATAAAGCTTACCAATATAGACCAAAAATTTCAACATGAAATATTGGTACTATAATCACCTCAAAATATCTTTCCCATTTCTACCATTGCTATTATTAGAGATCATACAAAGTCCACCATTTTAGTTATTAGCATGAAGGTCTTTATCCCTACAATGGAATTAGGAGCTATGTTATAAAGTTAATATGAAATATTATTGTTTATACTTTTATTGCATCCTTAGTAATTTACATAATTATTGGGTCCCACGAAAGGTGCATTGAATCTTTCGTCTTGGTCTTGATACAAGTATATATTTTAATCTATAAGGATATTAGGAAGGATTAATTTCTACAAAAAATGGTTTTATTAGTCCTATGTATTCATGATAATCACAATTTTGTATATGTACCTAATCCTACCATAAATTTATAAGAGTAAATATATAGTAGGCACTAAATTATAATATAACAAGTTGCCAATGTCTAACATAGTTAAAGGAATGATAGAAAGTTATGAAAAGAAGTGACTTCTAGTAATATGCCTTTGATTGTAATTGTAAGGTGTCAATATACCAAATAGTAAAGTGAGACATAAGGATCTAATCAAGAGTGTGAGTGTAAGAAAATATAATCTTGTATGTTGTGTATCCTCCAATTTGTCTTGAAGAGTTCTTAAGATTATTGATGTGATTATTATTTCTCCCTCTTCAATTGAACCTAATTTATTGGTTGAATAATAATGTATTAGAATTTTATAAAAAATGTTTGACTTAATTAGTGGTAATGACAACCTCACTTCTACACCCAATACAAATACTTACATACTTTAATTTCAATAAGAATTAATATAGTGCTGAACTTGATATTTAAGCGCTAAATTGAATTTTTATGTAGTTTTCATTTTTTATAACAAGCAATTTAAAACAAAAAGAGCATCGCCAATGCAAATTACATCATTCTAAAGAATTTTATATAATGGTAGTGGGAACATTTTTAATATTTATTTTAACTCAAGTTTAAATTCACTCATCAGAATAAGGTATACCAAAACTTGGAGTATATATTATAAAAGTATAGCATAATGGAAATGGGTATGTTATGAACCACTGAAATTAAGATATGATCACTTTATATTTAACCAACATCAAATTTGTAAGAATGCTAATTATTCCTTTCAATAATGTACTTATCATTCTAATTTGACACATATGATTAGGAGTTAATATTTCCTTAAAATTTATTAGCTTGTGCCTAAAAATATTCCCTATTAAAAACTTGCTTTATAATTCTAACATAAAGATTTTACATTGAATTAGAAACATATTAAAACTTTAAATAGGTTTCAAAAAATCAAAATGGTACCAAGTTATAAAAAAACACAAACCTATTCCAATATTTAAATTAAAATTTGTTGATAGTCTAATAACATCTTCTCTCACTATTAGTCCCAGGGAGGACATCACGAAGCCTAATTTTGTTCTAGCTTACATTGAATTAGAAACATATTAAAAATTTAAATAGGTTTCAAAAAATTAAAATGGTACAAGTTATAAAAAAACACAAACCTATTCCAATATTTAAATTACAATTTGTTGATAGTCTAATAACATCTTCTCTCACTATTAGTCCCATGGAGGACATCATGACTGTTTGGGCTTTGGATCTTCTTCAGGAGGTCCAAGGTTCAAACCGCGGCGTGGGCGAGTGTGTGAGGGGGTGGGTGTGTGGTGGCTCTATGTTAAATTACCTATTGATAAGCATAGCTATCAACTTTGCAGGGGTCATTGTTGGGAGGAGACTGCCTAGCCTTGTGCGTTGGTCATAGGGGTTTCTAACACTAACCAAAAAAAGAAAAAATATCTTCTCTCTGTATTACACACTTTTTTATTTGGATATTTGTGGGTTAGTTTTTATTATTAAAATAAAAAATTATACCTTCAAGGGAATCATATTTAATTCTTCCAAGAGGTAACAAAATCATAACAAGACATTAAAACCAAGCATAATGTAAAAAAATATCAATCAAACAACTACTAATAAATAAGAATAAGGTAACATAAATGAGGATCAACATATTGAAGAAACATGTTCTAAAAATATATTGGGTCATCCTTTCACAATTGTGTCCTCTTACTAGGATGTAGGATGCAGGAAATCACTGCTCCTCCCAAGAGTCACTATATGGGATCTCAAAATAGGTCTTGTTTGTAACTTAGGAATAATAAATCTATGCCACAAAGTACTCATTAATGAGAACCATACACAATACCATGATATTGGAATGACTACATGATATTGGAATGACTATAGATTAAGTGAAAAATCTTGGATGGATCTATGACCAAATGAATACGCCTCTTCTGACTACAACTATGAATCACAACATAATCATATTAGTGCTATACAAATGACGTTAAAAATGGTAGGGTTTATTGTGTAAAACATTTGACAACAAAGCATGGAGTAACATATTATCATATAAACCCAAACTATATTGGTTATGCAAAGAAGGATCACACGTTAGTGATAAAATTATATTATGAACAAGAGGTCATGTAGGATAATAACCATTTAATTCTTCCATATGAACTTGACATAAAGTTTCTGTGATATTCATATGATTTAAGCATTTAATGAAATGGATCAACTGCATATTAATTAGTTTATTAAAATACATCTTTGACCTTGAAGTCTGATTCAAAATATCCATTTTAATAAACATAAGGAGAACTATTCAATTTATATGGGGATAATTAAGCATGTCAAATTTACTTCTTGATACATATTTATTAGGAACATTATGAACCTACCTACTATTTCTTACAAAATTGATAAATCAAGGTAACAACTATTGTAAAGAACCATTATTGGGTTTCACACCAATTTCCAGTAACAAACAAAAGTAATCTATTTACTCAAATATTATATAAAAAGAAAAAAATATAGAAATAAAAAGTGATAGAAAAATTATGGGTGATCTTGAGTACCAAAATCACTGTATTATCCATGGATAAAAACATAATATTATGTTACCATGGATTAGGTGGTTGGAGGTATTTATATCAATATATAAACTCAAATAATAATAATTACATATCATTATACTAAGCCAACATAACATAAAGGCTTAAGGTTAATTACAAGTTACAATTTATCATAACAAAATTAACCATGGGCCCTTAGGATTATATATAAATAATTGATAATTATTGATGAGCACCAAAAATGCTCATATTTTGTATGGATTCATAACATGTTGTTCGGTATTATTTTGATAGAATGTACTTTTTATGAAGGTTTTATATATATTCAATAGGAAATTGTGTATATTCTCTAATATGCATTTTAAGTGTGATTTGTGTGTAGATTCGATGATTTTACTACTTTTCTTTATATTTACGCCAAGGTACCATTTGGACCTGGCACTTCATGTTTTATGGTGGCGGACTACAGACAAAGATGATCACAACAAGGAGTTACGTACACTAAGTTAGGTGCCTAACCTTTGGCTAAAGACTAGAAGGTGTCTAACTTTTGTCTTCCAAAAGAAAGACCTGACTCTCGACTTCGGGGTCAATGGTGCCTGACTTCCAGCGATAGGCCGGGTAGCACCTAACTCCGGACTTCGGGATCAACGATGCCCAAATTTCAATGATAGACTAGATAATGCCTGACTCTTGTTGAAACAGAGTATAATAAGGACCCTATTTTCAGATGAAATAGTGTAGCGGTTTCTAGTGACAGATGCGGATGAAGGATAACGTAATGAACCAAACAAATATTCATTTTTCATCAATGGCTAAGCAAACACACAAATTGAACAAACACATGTACAAAACTGTTAATATCAATTAAGGTGTAATTTTAGACAATATTCTATTCGAATAAACATAACACACCTAATTTATCCTGCGAAGGATAAATTTAGTGTGTATTCGTTCTGATCAACCGTCTATGATTGTTTTTCACGTATTTGCTATAACTACAAGTCTGAAATAGAATTGCCTAAATTTGTAATAGGGGATGGCTATACATTATAAATACACAAGCCACCCCTAGAAAAGGATCCCGAACATTTTTTGTAAATCATTTCTGAAGCTACAAATAAAATTCATTCGAGTGTTTATATATATATTTCTAAGTGTCCGGTGTGCATGAATTGATATGGGAAGAGTCTGTTGGAGCTTGGATCCACTCTCAACAATATTCCTCCTCTTTTCCTCTTTTTCTGTAATTAATTTATTTACTGTTTATTTTCCTATTTTTTGTCTTTTCTATTGTTTATTCAATTTCTATAATTTCCCTATTTTCTTGTATTTTCTAGCAAGTGTGCATTTTCACTTTTCATAGTTTATTTTCAGTCATATGTTTGATAATGTAGGCTAGATTAATGGTTTATAAAATAAACATAACTACACCACAAACCGCCTCTCCAAACCTTAGGATATAGTGGACTATCTTGTTTGTTTTACAGGCATAAACTGTGCATGGTACTTCACAAGTTTACGATATTTTCTAGGTTTGATAAGTTAAACAAAGGCAATAAATTAGTTATATTTATAACCAATATTTTGTCTAACATTTTGGCACCGTTGTCGGGGATGTACCAACTGTAATACCCTGTTCTATAGCAAGTGTATCTAAAAATTTTAGGTTAACTTATCTACAAAATTTTTCCACCTAATCTTGTATGAGTCCACCAAGAATCAAAGGATCGGATGATTATTTTCTCAAGAGTAAAGACATTGTTTCATAAGAATCCCCTGAATTAGCTACACCAAATTTTGAAGTTGAAATTTCATCACCCCCATCACCTCCACCAGTGCATTGGGGTCTACATCCAATTTTTGCATAAATTTCTTCTTTACCAAAATAGACAAATATTGACGAGGAATTGATAATAGATAATAGAAAATTTAGAAAAATTCAATTTGAGGAGGATTTGTTGTACAACCAACATTGGAAAGCAGTAGAGGATGAAACTATATCAACCGTTGAATTAGAGATTCTTATGCAGAATGCTCAAAATGATAAAAGAGCCTTAGATACTACTTTAAGGGAAGCAGGTGTAGAGACCCCATTTCCTAAAACGATGGCTAAAATTGAAGAGACATCCACCACTTTTAACTTTCCAATAGAAGAGGCAATAGGAGACATAAAAATGAAACACATCTTTCCTGCCCACCTTCCTATTTTTAGAGGATTTTAGACTAAAGATCCTGACTTGTTCCTTTTTAAATACAATGTTATATGCATATCGATAGTTTACAAGGCTGATGCCTAAAAGCTAAAACCGTTTCTCTCAACTTTAGATGATTCAGTCATGCGTTGGTTTATTAGTTTAGGAAATAAAAATATTACCACCTGGGAAGATATGAAAAGACTCTTCCTATAACAATACCAAACTTCGGTAGGACATGATATTCTAGAGAGGAAATATTTGATATGACTAAGAAGGAAGATGAACCATTGGAAGAATACTGTTATAGATTTATCTTTAACCTGCAAAGATCTCTTCATGGAAAATTTAGTGATAAGTCTTTAAGAAGTATCTTCTTAAAAGGACAGACCAGTGAGTCTCTTGAAGCACTAAACATGATATCTGGAGGAGACATTTACCAACATAAAATGTTATATATCCGATGGTTATGTCATAATTATTCGAGAAGAAAAGGTAAATCAACCTACCAAAGTATCAAACCAACAACCACATTCACCAAAATTGAAATAGGTAACATGCTAGAAGACCTAAAAAGTGAGATGCTATCATTTCTTGCAGTTTATATGGATACTCTTCTTCTTAAGAAAAAGAAGCAGGAGAATGAGGCAACATTAGCCTATTTTTATTCCAAATGTAGGGGGAAGCACCCAAAAAATGCATGTCCAAAAAACAAGATTAGAGTATGTGTTATTTGTTAGAAAGACCATAAGACAAATTTGTGCCCACAATTGCCAAAATATAGAGAAGATCCTAAAGTAATGGAAGCATATTTCATGGGAAATAGGAGAAACTGGTAACAATATCCTATGGGAAACAACATGCCAACTAGAATGCCACCCTATGGGGGAGGTAATTACATGAATCAAGGTCAAGTTCAACCACCCAATATGGGTTGGTGGGGACAACCACCTTGGACAAACACCTCCTAAGGAACCATTCCTTATAATCCATACCTATGGATGTAGGTCCAAGGTAAGTCCAAAATAAATAAAATGAACATTAACCATTTGCATTCAACTTAGAAGATTAAATAGGTTACAAAATAGGATTATTAACCACTTAGCATTAGAAGCGCTAACGATGATTAATAATAGATTATTCTAACAACCTAACTAAATATCATAAGATATTTAGTTATTAACCTTAGTTAACTAGAAGGTAATTCATAGAATAGTAAATATCTCCTATGGTAGAAAAGTAAATGTAATAACCTATGTAGTATAATGCAATATACTACCTATTTTACCCTAACATCCCCCCTTTATTACATTACTTTGATATACAAAGTTTGCTCCGAAACAGTTGAAATTTGACACGTCCAAGTGCCTTTGTAAAAATGTCTGCTACCTGTTCGTCGGTGGGAATGTGTTGAAGCTGAATTCTGTGTTTAGGAACTTCATCACGAATGAAATGACAATCTGTATCAATATGCTTAGTTCATTCATGATGTACTGGATTCTTGACCAAGTTCAAAACACCTGAGTTGTCACAAAACATGTGAATGGGAAGTTTCTTTGGTAGGCCCATGGTAGCCAAGATGCGACTTAGCCATATCGCTTCACACACAGCTCCACGTGCAGCGCGATATTCTACCTCAATTGAAGATAAAGCAACCACCTGTTGCTTTTTACTATGCCATGAGACAGGACCAGATCCAAGATGAAAAACATAGCCTGAGGTTGATTTTTTGTCATCTATGGATCCAGCATAATCAGAGTCAGTGTAACTCTGTAAGAAGAATGAGTTATTCTTCTTATACTCTAGACCATAATCGGCACTACCCTGAATGTAGTGTAAGACTCTCTTAGCTACTTTCCAATGGGAGACCTTTGGTTCTTGCATGAACCGAGAGAGATAGTTTACAGCATAAGTAATATCTGGTCTAGTATTAGTCAGATAGATGAGGCTTCCAATCATCTATCTATAAAGTGTTCCATCTACCTGTGGTGAGTCTTCATATCATGATAATCGTAACCCTGATTCCATCGGTGTTGCTTTGGGTTTACAATCAGTCATACGATATTTTTCTACTAAAGTCTTAGCATACTTTGTCTGAGTCACCCTTAGATGATTCTTTTTCTGTTCTATCTCAAGGCCAAGACAGTAGTGGAGAAGTCCTAAGTCTGTCATATCAAATGACTCTTTCAAGTCATCTTTCACTGCTTTAATCATATTCTCTGAATTGCCAGTGATGATCAGATCATCTACATATAACACAAGAATCACTATTTCAGAACCTGTGTTCTTGATATAGAGATTTGCGTCAGATGGACTTCTCTTAAATCCATGTTGTAGTAGGTGACTATCCATTTTTATGTACCATGCTCTTGGGGCTTGTTTTAGCCCGTATAATGATTTGACCAATTTGCAAACATGTTGCTCATGGCCTTCCTCTACAAATCCAGGAGGTTGAGTCATGTATACTTCTTCTTTTAAGTCACCATTAAGAAAGGCACTTTTTACATCCATATGATGTAACTTCCATCCGAACTGTGCTGCCATAGCACAAAGTACTCGAATGGTGGTCATCCTTGTCTGTAGGAGCAAAGGTTTCCTCATAGTCAAGTCCTTCCTTTTGAGCATAGCCCTTTGCCACAAGATGGGCTTTATGCTTATCTATAGTGCCATCTGCCTTATATTTTATTTTGTAAACCCATTTGCAACCTATGGGTTTCTTTCCTTTAGGCAAATCCACTAGCTTCCATGTTTTATTCTTTATGAGGGAGTTATATTCTGCATCCATAGCTGCCTTCCATTGAGGCAGTCTAAGTGCTTCATCAACTGTAGAAGGTTCATTCTCATCACATGCTGATAAGTAAACCCTCTCCTCATCTATCTCCATCTCATCTTCCCTTGGTAACTCTCTATCAACAGAAAGGTCTTGAAAATCTGCACAAAGATCATCAACTCGAGTGGATGCTTCATTCTTTTCTTTCTGTGACATGCTTCTTGTCTTTGGATGAGTGAGAGTAAGATCAGGTGGGGAAGTGAGTTTAGAGTCTTTTACTGTGCTTGTATACCATTTGGGTGGCTTTTTCTATTGTGAAGAAGGAGGTTGATGTTCCTCCTCATCATCTTGGTATACTGATGTAGTGTTGGATGTGAAAGCTTCATCAAACACTACATCTCTACTTACATGTATCTTCTTGGTAAATGGGTCTATCAACCGATAGCCTTTTGAAAATTCATCATATCCAAGAAATATACAAGGTAAGGATTTCTCATCTAATTTCTTTCTTTTCTCCTTAGGTATATGCATAAATGCATTACACCCAAATACCCTTAGATGAGTTATGGAGGGTTTCCTACCACTCCATGATTCCTGAGGAGTCATACCTTCAAGAGCCCTTGTGGGAGCCCTATTCAGAAGATATACTACAGTTTGAACAACTTCAGCCCAGTAAGTTTGCTCAAGGTTGGCTCCCTTAAGCATACATCGAACCATTTCCATTATGGACCGATTTCTTCTCTCAACAACCCCATTGGATTGAGGAGTGTAGGCTGTTGTTAATTGTCTCTTTATCCCATGTGTTTATAAAAATGAGGAAAATTCTTTTGATGTGTATTCCCCCCCTCGATCTGAACGGAGGGTCTTAATAAAGCATCCTGATTCCTTCTCAACAAGAGTTTTGAATTGTTGAAAATAGGAAAATGCTTCAGACTTCAATTGCAAGAAGAAGACCCACATCTTCCGTGAGTGATCGTCAACAAACAATTGAAAATACCATTTTCCTCCACAACTTGTAGACATAGGACCACACAAATCTGTGTGTACCAACTCCAAAGGTACCTTAGCTCGAAAAGAGCTAGGTTCAAAAGGTACTCTATGTTGCTTTCCTCATAAGCAATCAGAGCACACTGGCAATGTAGATGAAAGAGTAGGGAGTCCTTTCACCATTTGATATTTACTCAACTCTAGTAAATATCCTGAACTCAAATGCCCAAATCTCTTATGCCAAAGAGAAGTGTCCTCCTTTGTGGTGACTGCCATTGCAGTATGGGTAGAGGTAATTGCATCTAAGACAAACAAACCATGTTTGTATGAACCTGTTGCTATCTATTTTCCCTTTTTAGTGATAAAGCAACGTTTCTTTTCTTTGTCCACTGTAAAATTGACATTCATGTTATTGTCCAGGATTTGTGGAACTGACAAGAGATTATTTTTCAATCCTGGAACATAAAGAACTTTTTGAATATTACATTCTCCATCCGGAAGGGAGACAGAAACACTTCCTTCTCCCTGAACTCGATAGGTCTGATCATCAGCAATGGTGACCGGTCTACCTTCTCGAGCCTCAAATGTTGCAAACCAAGATTTATCGCCAATCATATGTTTACTAGCGCTCGAATCTATGTACCACAAAGAGTCCTTGTGGGAGGAATCTATATGTGTCATGAGCACTTTGTGTGCTCGTTCAAAATCTGAACTAGAATCTTCAGCTGCAATGTGACCCTGTTGTTGTTTGTTCTTGTTCTTAGGTTTGCCTTTGCCCTTTTTGTTTCCTTGTTCATTGGGTGGTTTGTTCTTAAACCAACATCTTTTGGTTTCATGAGTGTCTTTGTCACAAATTTTACAATACTGCTTCTTCTTCGAAATATCTTTGGCTTTACCCTTTTCTTGATTTGAAGAAGAACCTTTCTGTTGATTCCACTTTTTCTTACCACCTTGTATTTTTGAGAAAAGAGCATTGTTAGATGCCTCATCTCTTTGTAGTTGATTAGCTTCTTTTGTTTGAAGCATATTTACCAACTCGACAAAAGTTACTGTCCTGCCAAAAACTTGTAGTGAGGTGATCAACATTCGGTAGGAGTCAGGAAGAGCTCTCAAAATGATTGAGTTCAAGACTTGGTCTTCCAGTTTCTCTCCTAAGGATTGCAGTTTTGTTTTTAATTCTGTGACTCTGCAGAGGAATAGCTCTACTATTTCTCCTGATTTCATATGTAGATTATGAAGCTGTGTTTGAAGGTTAAGAATCATTGATTGATTCTTGCCCTCAAATATGGTACTTAAGGCATCCCATGCTGCCTTACCAGTTGTAGCTTCACTGATATGAGGTTGGATATCATCAGTAATAGCAAGCAAGATCATTAAGGATAGCTTTTTATCCTTTTTATCAAAATCTCTTTGATCTTGTCCTGGTGATTGAGGTCTAGTGACACTTCCATCCACTATTGACCACAATTCCTCTACAGTTAAGATAGCTTTCATCTTAGTCTTCCAAGCTGAGTAATTTGAACCTTTGAGCAGTTGGCTCTCAGTGAGATACTTGTGTATCATGGCCATGTTTTAGGTTTCAAATTTGATAGGACTAAGATGGGATATCTTGTACTATACTCTCAAAAGAGTATATGGAAGGTGTTTTCAATTTGCCTCTATAAGATATTTAATGGCACCTGCCTTAACACCCTTACCAAGGGATGAAAAGTTGGAGGATTTTTAAGCCAAACAAAATAGAGCAAATGAAACAGGGGTAGGTTTTGTAAAAACTTTTGATTTTGCCCTCTAGGATATTTAATGGCACCTGCTTTAACACCCTTTAAAAAAAAAGATGAAAAATTTGAGGTAATTAAGCCAAACAAAGAGAGAGTATCAAGGTGATTTGAAGTTTTGACCTTTTGATTGGGGAGTAATTACTTGTTTGAACCTATGCAAAGTTTTAGCATGGTTTTTGAGTGAAGTTTGGGTTTTGTGAAATGCTTCTTTTAATGTTTATATTTGACTTTTTAATTGCACACAAAAAACATGAGTGTTTAGTGCAATAATCAAAAAACATAAGAGCAACCCAAATTTGTATCACTCTAGGTGTCGGATGCAACCGAAAATGCACCTAGTACAAGCAATTTTGAAGAGAAGGTGTCGAGTAAAATCGAGAATGCACCTTTCTTATACTGAAATATCCCCCCTTTTTCTTTACAATTTTGCAAACAATAGAATCAATAAAAAAAAATGAATTCTATCCCCCCTTAATGTTTACAAAATGTAGAATTTTAGAGCACTCCTTTCAAGACAAGTCGACACACGACCCGCTTTTGAAAGGCTTCCAGAACTAGTCGACACACGACTTAGTTTTGATGAACCCAAGGTTACAAAGTCTTTCTCAATTGTGCAAAAAAAAAATAGAAGTGCAATTTTATGTATTATGTCTCCATGGAGAAAACAAATGCACTCTAAGTACTTTTGATCTTTACAAAAAAAATTCCTTGTTTTCTAAATTTGCAAAAGAAAAATCAGTGTGATCCTTTCTTTGTATGCTAAATGAACAAGGGTTGAGAAGAGTTTGTCTAATTTTGCAACAAAAAAAAATGTGCTTTCTGTATGTCTTATATCTCCAATTTGTGAGAAAACATTAGCACTTTTAAATATATTAAAGTTGCAAAAAAAATATTTCTTTAATTTTTTTTTTAATTTGCAATAGTTTAAGAAAAGTTTTTAATAAATCATTTTAATTAATAATGAAAAAACTAAAAATATATCTCTTAAATAAATCAATTTAAATACTTAAACAAAAATTGATTATTTAAAAAAAAATTGAAGTTTTTAAAATATTAAAAAAAATAATTTAATAATAAAAAACTTTAAAAAAAAATTGCATAAGAAAAAAAATAAAAAAATACCTGTGAGTGTCGAAGGCCAAAAGAATGGCCTTTTTGTTCCCGATGGGAGTCGAACCCTGGACTCCCCGTCGTGCGCCTTAGCTCGACCCGATCAACCGGTCGGGCTACGGCGCCCGATGGAACGAAGGCGACGGGCGGTGCCTCTTGAAGACTGCGACGACGAAAATTTAAAAAAAAAATTCAGGGACTTTTATCCCACATGCATCCCGTAGTGGGATGCTATGGGATTGATAAGGGGAAAGTCCCCCCTTATCGGTCGATTTCCTGCGGGCAATCGACTATGTCGCCTGCCCTTTTGGTCGCCGCCACGTGGCGCCAGGGGTAGGCAAAGTCATCTAGTCAGCGTCGAGTCCGTCAGTGGCTGTCCGCCACATGTTGAGTCACATCCAATGGTTGTCCGCCACTTGTCTGGTCCCTGTCCAATGGTTGTCCGCCATGTGTCCATCAGTGGTCTCTTCCTTCTCATGTGTCCTATCGAGTCTGCACCTCGGGGTGCATGCCTGGGTCCACGTGTCCCTCGAGATGCATGCCTGGGCCAGTCGACGTCAGTCCATGTGTCCCTCGGGATGTGTGTTGGGGCCTATCGATGTCAGTCCACGTCCAGGTGTCGATCAAGGATTGGAGGGCCTCCTGCCCTCTCAGATCTCGATGTCGATCAGGGATTGGAGGGTCGCCTGCCCTCTCAGATCTTGATGTCGGTCAGGGATTCTCAGATCCCGATGTCTGTCAATCCATGGGAAGAGGGAGGGCGCTCCTGCCCTCTCGGCTCTCCCGAGAGTGTGCCACGTGGCCTGCGGGGCCTAGTGGCGCTGCGGGCCCTAGGGGCCGGTGCGGGGGCCGAGGTTGCAAAACCTCGGCTCGTTGACCACGACCGGTCTAGGGGTTCATGGGCGCTGTGCTCGGCCTGTGTGCCAGGTCGGCTGGCGCGTCCGTGGGCCCTGTGGTCGCGTCGGCAAGTCTGTGGGCCGGCTGTGATGACCTGTCTACGGGCCGGCTGACGTTAGTGTCGGCGACGGCCTACCCGGGTTGGAGAGGCCAGATCTGTGGCCTAACGCTCGGGCCCTGGTCTACAGGCCTCCGTGTGAGGAAAACTATGTTGAGCGCCTCTGGTGCTCCGTGGTAATCCGCAACGTTGGAGAAGCGAGGCTCTGATGCCAATGTAGGTCCAAGGTAAGTCCAAAATAAATAAAATGAACATTAACCATTTGCATTCAACTTAGAAGATTAAATAGGTTACAAAATAGGATTATTAACCACTTAGCATTAGAAGCGCTAACAATGATTAATAATAGATTATTCTAACAACCTAACTAAATATCATAAGATATTTAGTTATTAACCTTAGTTAACTAGAAGGTAATTCATAGAATAGTAAATATCTCCTATGGTAGAAAAGTAAATGTAATAACCTATGTAGTATAATGCAATATACTACCTATTTTACCCTAAAAATGGATGCCATATCAATAACCTAGACCTCAATGGAAAAAATATAATGTGTGGAATCTAAATCCACAAAATGCAACATGAGTCCCACTGCAACAAAGTTTACCAAATTCCCCTGCTTTGAGATCTGCTAAACTTCCTGCACAACCCACATCAAATCCCAACAACAATAAATCAAATCAACCAACATACTAAGTGGAAAATGAGATGTTTCTAATGTATAATATCTAAGTAGGTTATAATCCTGTAAAGTTAAGATTAGGAAGATAAGTAGGAGTAGAAATAGCTCCCTTAGTAGAAGAGGAAGAAAATGTAGAAGTAGAAAATAAGGAATCACCTCTTGTAGAAGTAGAGGAAGAACCAATTACTAAAAATGACACAGAAGAGGTTCCACCTTTTCCTAAAAGGTTACAAGAACCAAGGAAGTCAATACAATCAAAGTTTTACATTTTATCTAGTCTGAAAAATTTAACAGACAATTCCTCTTTTCCAAGCTATAATAGATGTTCCAATTTACACAAAAGCCATATGAGAATTATGTTTTAGAAAAACAGGCTAAAACCAACAAAAATAATTAGTGTGGTGGGTAAGTTAGCTGATATCATGCTGGGAAACACCTACCACTAGAAATATTCTGACCTAGAAAGCCCTGTTTTAACTATCAAAATCGAAGGCTATCCATTATCCAACACACTCGTAGATCTGGGGGAAGCCATTAATTTCATGTCCAAGGATACTATGTTGAAACTTAAACTCACAAATCTAAAGCCAACTAAAACTATTCTTCAATTGGTTGACATATCTATAGTGGTCCCTAAAGAAATGTTGGAGGACATTATAGTTATAGTAGATGCATGAGAATATCCAATATATTTCCTGGTGTTGCAATCAAATTTCAGATTGGGTGGTTATCCACTCATCTTAGGTAGACCGTGGCTGGCAATAGTTGAAACCTATATAAGTTATAGGAATGGAAAAATGACCATTTCTAATGGCCAAAATGTTAAAAATCTAATTATTCATCCACCTGCACAATCCATTGACTTGTTGAGAGAACCTGATTGTGAAAATTTGAATACTGGTGATTTATTAATGATTCAATCCATAATGGAATTGGATGAGCTTGAGGATGAAAATTATGAGGAGAGAGTTATAACAAAATTTTTACATGGAGAATCCTCCTGCCCTCCAAAATTACCACTTGTTGGAAGTAAAGATCATCATATCAAACAAATTGAGGTTGCACCTAGGAGGATATTGAATGTAAATAACGAGTTGATACTCGTTCAATAAGACACCCTAAAAGAGATATTGGTAAAACATCAAAATATTTTTGCTTGGGATTATTTATATATAAGGGGAATTGCTCTTGAAGTTTGTACTCATCGCATATATTTGGAAGAACAAGTAAGACTGGTAAGACAACCACAATGTTGGATGAATTCAACCATGAAAGAAATTGTTAAAACTGAATTACAAAAACTCCTAATAGTTGTATTTATCTACCCTATATTTGATAGTGAGTGGGTATCTGTTAGGACTCTATTTCTAACAATAATTATAATTAACCTTCACTATTTTATAATCACTAATAGAGATATGAATAGGTATGTCTTTACGTCACACCCTATGTTGCGTATAAGTAGGCAATCCATTGGTAAGTTATAGACATCGAAGAATATAATTATTAATTAATTGTTGGGTTCCCCATACAATACAACAACGATTCCTTAATAAAAGTGATTCCTTTTTATTATTCTAGCATTATAATCAATCTTTCTCTATTGGGTTCACTACATCTGGTATCAGAGTTGTTCCTTTCTCTGGTTTCTCTCGCTTCCACACTAATCTAAAACCAAACCAGTGATATATCTTACAAATTTTTGAAAGACTGAGCCTTCGGTTGTAAAACCCCAACATACACAGACAAATCAATTTGACAAATCAATTGGTGAAACAATATTCAAACGACGAGCAGCGTATTCCAAACTAGATATAGCGAGCTATTTATTTCAAATAATTTTGGACGACATCTGAAACTTTCGACAGATATTACAAGAAACCGATGACATCAAGGATAATTTGACGAGCAAAAAAAAAAAAATATTATAAAGTTTTTATAAGGTTTATAAATTTCGGCATCGGATTATAGTTTCAGGTGACGGAAAGACAAAGTATTAAAAAAAAAAGAGATAATATGGTCAAAGTTTAGTTTCTTAGAGCCAAAACTTGAAGGAAATTATTTTTTCCTTTCTTTCCTCTCGTTCCTCGAATACAAGACCTGCGAACAAAGAAGCAATCATTATGATCACTGTCGAATGAAAGCATTTGCTGTCGACGCTGCTGAACGAAGCACATTTCCTGCCATCACCACCCTAGCTGTGCTTCATCTGCCGCCTCGGACCCTCTCTACTCCACCACTGAGCCATTCGCCTTTTCATTGCTTGAGCCTCTTCATCGGTGCTCCACCATCCTTGCTTCCCGCCCTGAGCTCTGTCGTCACTGCACCTCCTGTTCTGCCATCACTGCCTAGCTGTCGTCGCTCCAAAAATCAAATTAATGACAACTTCCAAACAACGACTACGCAAATGACTGACGATGGAAGATCTTGTGACACCAACCTGCTTTCATCGATTAATATCATCAACCTTCGTCAAATCACTTTAGTGTGTGAGTATCAAACACGGTTTGAGGATATCACCAAACACAACATAAGGTTGGATGAATAAATTCTCATTAGTGGCTTCATTAGTGGATTGAAAGAGGAAATTCGAATGGAGGTGACAAGGTTCAATCCCTATACCATGATGCAGACCTATGGATTGGCCAAATTAGCTAAAGACAAATTCAATTATCAACATCGACTAGGAAAAACACCTATTGGGAAGGCACAAAATACTTACACCACTGCCAAACCTAATCAAATGTTACCAATTAAACGTATCAACTTTGAGGAAATGAAGGAACGACGAGCGAAAGGTCTTTGCGATAATTATGATGAGCAATTTGGACCCCACCATAAATGTGCTACACTAACATTGTATTTATTGAAGGAAGTTGATCCTTGTCTCTCCATAGAGAAAGCAGATGAGGTAATTGTGTCTAAAGCGGCCAGTGCACCTACTCACCACAATGAATACAATAAGGTCGATGTACAAGAAGTGATCAGTGGACCAAGCAAGGTTGAGGTAAACATCCATATAGTGAATAATGAAGGTCAAAAATACACTCTAAATAGACTACCCTCAAGTTCCTCACAAATAGTGAGTTCTCATCAAATGGTAAAACCTATCCGAAAACAAAGCAAAAAGGCCACTACATGCTCATTTCCCATTGACTCTCATAGGAAACAACAAGAAGATACAAAAGTAATACCACCACTTTTAAGGCATCATTTTGAAGTGTTTAAGGACCCCCACAGGTTCTCCTCCCATCGTCATCACAATTATCCTAAGGAAGATTCTCCTATTTCTCTTGGCAATCCACCACTAACAATTTCCCCTTCCCGATATCCTTGCTTACGAAAAAAACATTAAAGTTGTGCAAGAACATGAGCAAATGCGTCTTGTAAAACAAAGGACGAAGCTCCTCCCCTTGAGCTTTGAGGACAAAGCTATTTTTAAGGAGGGTGGCATGTTAGGACCATATTCCTAACAATAATTATAATTAACCTTCACTATTTTATAATCACTAATAGAGATATGAATAGGTATGTCTTTACGTCACACCCTATGTTGCGTATAAGTAGGAAATCCATTGGTAAGTTATAGACATCGAAGAATATAATTATTAATTAATTTTTGGGTTCCCCATACAATACAACAATGATTCCTTAATAAAAGTGATTCCTTTTTATTATTCTAGCATTATAATCAATATTTCTCTATTGGGTTCACTACATTATCACCTTTGGTGGTGGTGCCCAAGAAAAATGGAAAGTGGCGTATCTGTGTTGATTACAGAATGCTCAATAAGGCAACAAAGAAAGACCACTTCCCTTTACATTTTGTGGATCAGGTCCTCGATACCTTAGTAGGAAGAAACTACTTTTATTTCTTGGATGGCTTTAGTGGATACAATCAAATATAAATTGGGGAAGGGGATCAAGATAAAACAATATTCACTTATCCATGGAGAACCTTCTCTTACCGAGTCTTACCCTTTGGTTTGTGTAATGCACCTACCACTTTTCAAAGGGTAGTATTGAGTATCTTCTCTGATATGATTGGAGAAACTATGGAAGTATACATGGATGATTTCACTATTTATGGTGAGACTTTTGAGGAAGCCACAACAAATTTTGGAAAGAGTACTTCAATGGTGTGAAGAAACTAATATGTCCCTGAGTAATGAAATGTTTTATGTTAATGCAGGAGGGAATAATATTAGGACAACATATTTCTACAGATAGTATAGAGGTAGATAAAAATAAAATTAAGGTAATTAAAAATCTGCCCACTCCCAAAACTCATAAAGATGTTCGAAGTTTCCTTGGCTCTGCTGGATACTATAAACGGTTTATATCAGATTTCAGCAAAATTTCTAAACCCTTGAACACATTGTTGTCAAAATATGTAGAGTTTTTTTGGACAGATGAAGGTATTTCAAACTTTGAAAGAGAGATTGACCATTGCTCTAGTATTGAGAGGTCTAAATTAGACCATTCCCTTTCACATATATGTGGATGCATCCAATAATGCCATAGGGGCAATATTGGGACAAAAATATGGTGAAGAATTTTATGCCATTTATTATGTTAGTAAACATCTTACAAGTGTTGAGTTTAATTACACTATCACAGAGAAGGAATTTCTTTTAGTCATTCATGCTATTAACAAATTTTGCCATTATATTACAAGTTACAAGGTTTTTGTGCATATTGATCATTCATCCATTAGATACCTGATGAATAAACCTACAATTAGTGGTATAATTATTAAATGGCTTTTACTTTTGCAAGAATTTGATATTACAATTATTGTAAACCAGGTAAAGACAATGTGGCTACAAATTTTCTTTCCAAGTTAATGCCTCCAGATCATACAACCACAGAAGATCATTTTCTAGATGAGAATCTCTTTGCTCTTGATGAACAAATACTATGGTATGAAGATATGGCTAATTACTTAGCCATTGGTAAAGTATCCCCTGCACTCTCATCACATGAAAAATATACATTAGTAGAGAAGAGTGTGGCCTTTTCATGGATTTATGGTCACCTTTTTAAAATCAAACCCGATCAAATCATGAGAAGGTGTGTTGTTGAAAATGACATTGGATCAATTCTTAAAGATTGCCATGATGAACCCTATGGTGGCCATTTTATAGGTAAAATACTATGTTTAAAGTATTGCAGGCTGGATATTTATGGCCTTCATTATTTAAGGATGCAGCCAAACATGTAAGTCAATGTGACCAGTGCCAGAGGATGGGAAGACCAACTCT
Organism: Wollemia nobilis; assembly: GCA_028583015.1. Classification (NCBI taxonomy): domain Eukaryota; kingdom Viridiplantae; phylum Streptophyta; class Pinopsida; order Araucariales; family Araucariaceae; genus Wollemia; species Wollemia nobilis. Next base: position 5,501,013 of record JAQPPZ010000374.1, read on the forward strand.
CCAAGATGAAATACCACTCCAACCACATGTGCACATTGAGCCATTTGAAAAATGGGGAATGGATTTTGTAGGGCCCATTAATTCGCAGTCAGTAGGTAAGAGATATATTTTAGTTTGTACTAACTATGTGACTTAATGGGTTGAAGTGCAAGCATTGCACGATTCCAAGGAAAGGACTATAGTATATTTCTTGTTTGCATTTATCTTCACGTGATTTAGCATTCCAAGAGAAATCACTACTAATTAGGGACCCCAATTCACTTCAAAATATGATCCAATAAATAATATAATAGTACAAAATTAGGCACAATAAGACCACTCCTTACCATCCACAAGCAAATGGGCAAGTAGAAGTCACTAACCATGAATTGGAAAATATTCTCACAAAACAACGGTGCAACAACATAGGAAATACTAGGCTATGAGATTACCAGAAGCAGTATGGGATTATAAAACCACCTAGATAACTACCACTGGTTTTACACCATTTCATTTGGTATATGGAAAAAATGTTATGATGCCTATAGAATTTGAAATTAGAACTCTCAGAACTGCAACAAAACTAAATTTGAATCTGGATGAAGCACAAAAAGAATAGATTCAACAACTTAACCAACTGGATGAGTATCGGCATGATGCTTTGCATCGAATAAAAGTCATTCAAAAATAGAGAACCCGATGGCATGATTGTCACATCCAACCAAAATAGTTCAATGTGGGAGAATGGGCATTTTTGTATGATTTCCAATTCTAGGAGAGAAATGGAAAACTCATGCAGTGCTAGATGGGGCCATATGAGGTGATTGAACTAATCAACAATGGTGTTGTGCATGTTAGAACTATTGATGAAAGCAACACTATGTTGATAGTTAATGACCACCGATTGCGATAATATCATGCACCTAAGAATTACGCGATTGAGTCCAGAATAGGAATGGGGGAGACCCCACTCGATTGAATTTTTAATTTTTTTGGTAATATGTGGACACATGTTTGTCCACATGAACAAAAAAAATTTATTCTTTTATAAGTCCCACATTTTCTTTCTTTAGTTGTTGTTTTTGTTTTTCCCTGAATGTAATCTATCGGTAGCCTGGGAAACCTAGGCCTATTAGGCATAGGATCCATGAACCTACGAATTTCTAGCTTTCTAGGAAGTTTAATTTTAGTAGAGTATGTTCATCCCCATTCATAGGGGGATAACCATGCCTGGATGCATGTGCGAGTGTTTACGTCTTCATGGAGAAAAATACCCAAATGCTAGTTCAGAAAACGAATGTGGATTTCATATTTAAAAGAAGAATGTCGAAAGTCTAATCAATTGAAAGTTCTCAACTATAGACACATCAATAGACGTTGACTTTTCAATTATGGGGAGGTACCCCACTCCCACATATCATAAAGGCACCTATCTCCCATTATTGGAGAGTCCTCATATATATATATATAAAAATGTATAATATTAGTATGTACATATGACCTATTTAGGCGGGCGCCTATCTCCCGTGTATTAGAGTGTCTATCTTCCATTTCTAGTGAAAATATGCCTATCTTCCATTCTAATGGATGCCTATATCCCGTGTATTGGAGTGAGGTGCTTGATTTATAGCAAAAAGGTGGCTGGATTTTGTTCTAATGGGCACCCAATTTCTAGTGAAAATGTACCTGAATTTTGTTCTCATGAGCGCTTGTATCCAATATAAGAAATAAATCTTCGACATTGGGAAGCGGTCAAAGCCACATCAACATTTCATCCATGCGAACAAAGAACTTCTCATACATTAAAACATTTTTCCTTTAGATATTTATGCACATTCCAAGACAATCAATGAACAACTTCCAAGGAGGGATGTGTGTCATCCCACGAAAAAATATTAATTTAATATTTTTCTTACATTTTTTGGCATGGAACCTCAAATGAAAATAAAATTGCAACACCCGAGAATAATTTGCTCGGAGAAGAATTTCTTCACATGGGAAATATGCATGCCATTATTTTTTTCGATAAACATCGTCATCATGAGACAACCAATCCGTATGCACCACAAGCGTCTACACATCATGCATGCACGAAACACTATTTAGGTATGTACTCAATTTTCTATTATATATATATATATATATATATAATTTTCATAGAAATACATTCTTGTAAATAGTGCCATCACGTTATCCATAGAATATCCATCCAATCACCATACCCAACTCTGCATTTTTCCACGTGTCAGTAATCATTTGGATGAACAATTATAATAATCATCCATTAGAATCCGACACACGATTTCACGATATTTTGCACAGTCACTATAATTATTTCTAATTATGGTGAGGAAGCACTTGTACGCACGGATACAGTTAAGTTAAAAAGACATGTTAGAAAGAACTTGTGAGCAATAATAAGTTGTAGAGAAATCCAATAAGTTAGAAAAAGAATCGTAGACAAAACCTAGAGAAAAATTCACCATGGGAGGGAAATCTATGAATCATCAACTTAAAAAGAATGAACCTAGAGATCTTTCAGGGATCAATGAGGATGTTTAGATATAATTCGAAGCTACTAGATGGATGGATTACTATTGCCTGGTTAGTCAAAACTAGGATGCTTAAGCAGTAAAAGAATTTGCAGCATCCTTGAGAGATGATGTCGTCAAAATGCACGAACTAAAAATTCCAATCATAGAGGCCCATATTACTGTAGTCACTGGTCTCCCTCAAATAAGGGACCGTATATATAAAGACGATAACCCTGTGCAATGTGCACAAAGGTTTTTTGGGCATTCGACAACACATATGAAACGCTCTGGACTACCAAAACAACACCTCCCAAACCTCTGGAGATAAGTCTTTGAGCAAGTAGTCTGATTCTTCACCTGCACATAGTAGGTATTCATGGCTCAATGCAAACCATATTCATTTTTTGAATAATATACTACATGGAGATAAGATCAACATCCCATATTATTTAGAATATTCTTTAAAAGACGAGGCTAGCCGATATCGGGTAGGGACAACTACTACCCTAGTGCACCATGGGTTGATTTTAGCCCTAATTAGACATGTAGAAGCATATAGGTAAGTACTTATTGAAGAAGTTGAAGAAGATGTTGCTATTCTAGAATAGTAGAAGGCAAAAAAGGCACTTGACTCCCATAGTCAGTCGACTGTAGGGGCATCAAGGCCAACAGAGTTGGTGCTTTCCTCCTATCATGATTAATCAACAAGGGAGGTAGGGCAAACTTCGTCCCTTGTTTCTCAATATTTTAATGAGGAAGTAAGATAGAGCATGTCAAGCTTTGTTCAGATGACGACCTACCCAAGGACCAGAAGTAGGACAAAGAGAGTTTCCTTGGTCGTCTATAATTTTTTCAATGATGAAGAAGTTATTGGCATGATAGAGGATGAAATTGCTGCCCAAGTGCTACAGGACATTGCCAACATTGAACCTCCTTGCCCAAAAATCCAAGGAGAATATTTGCAAAAATAATTACAGACATTAAAGGAGTAAGCCTTCATTTAGGAAGGCAAGTACAAAGTAGAGCAAACTCTCTTTCATGAGTCTAGGAAGGCTACTATAGAAAATTTGAAGGAGATGTACAACAATATACGCCAATTGAAGGATATAGTACAACGATTGAAGTTATAGATTCAACAAACAAAGGTTGGTCAGCCAGCCAGGGTTGATGTTGTAATCCAGACAAATTAGGCGATGGATGTGCCTACAACTTCTCTAGACTCTAAGAAGAGGATTACTTATTCTGGTCAGATTAGGTTAGATTCTAGAAAAGAGGCCATATTGGAAGCTAAGGTAGGGGACCTCTCTGAGGCCTTTGCTAAAATAATTTGTGAAGAATAGGGGAGCCTAATTCTACAAACAGAGCCCCTTGTAGTAGAGATTGAGGAGAGTGAGGCTGAACAATCACCTCCAACTACCCAAATGGAAGGAAGGCAAGAAAAGGATGTTGAGATGGAGGTAGAACAACCACATACATCAACACACTCAGCAAAAAAAGAGTAATCAACAGGACAACCACCTGATGACCAACCTGTGACTAATAAGTCACCTAAGTAGATGCCTACTAAGCCAATTCAAGAATTTCTTATGGACCAAAAGTTAAGTAGAAGAAGAATCCCTCTAATTCCACTGCTCACATAGCCGTACAAGTACAACTAGTGATGTTAAGGCCTAAGAGAAAAGTTGCAAGGGAATCACAAAGAAGGTCAAGAACCAGGGCAAGGATTGCAAGACCTAAGGCTCAACCAACCCTAAATTCAGATGATGAATGGGTTGAATCTATGAAGGCTTTTTCCAAGTAGAAGGAGTAGTTTGCAAAGCTTCAAGAAAGCCTTAAGGAGAAAAAAGTCAAGGAAGACCTCTAAATGAATGGCTAGAGAGCCATCGATTTCTGTTAATCCTGCCCAATAAAATCAATTATGGGATATCTATGGATTGATTGGTGACAAGTCATCCAATATGAAAGAGTACTTGCATAAAATGTTTGTACTAGGTCCCATAACACCTATAGTTCAAGCGACAACAAGGCACCTTTGACAAAGGAGGAAGCAACAAAAGTTGATTTTGATGATGTTGCATTTGAGCCAGAGGTGGCCAAGTTGTATAAAGTTAAGGTTGTTGATGAATCTTGTTTTCCATTATAGAACAAACCATATGTCCCAAAAGCAGAACGCCTATCCCCACACCATTAATTACGAAAGCAGGTCTAGCCAATGTTTTAAGAAAGATACCTCAACTTTCACAGGGTTTTATTTAAGGGAGGTAGCTGGGAGAAAATTATGGAGTAAGAACAACCAAATCTAGGAGTCGTGCCTAGTCAATCAGTTCGATGCAGTCAACACCTATGCATGTCATAATAAGGAACCAACACTCCTCAGACATAGAGTGGTTGGAAGCCAAGGAACAAAGAGAGGGACAAGGCCACAACCAGAGAGAGGAAAGGGAGAAATAGAGCCTATTGGAAAGTTTTTGCTAAAATTGGAGATTATCAACACCAGGTGTCACGAGGATGTGCCAATCCTTAGGCATGGGGGGATGATGAGCACCAAAAATGCTCATATTTTTGTATGGATTCATAACATGTTGTGCGACATTATTTTTATAGAATGTACTTTTTATGAAGGTTTTATATATATTCAATAGGAAATTGTGTATGTTCTCTAATATACGTTTTAAGTGTGATTTGTATGTAGATTTGATGATTTTACTACTTTTTTGCATATTTACATCAAGTTCCCATTTGGACCTGCCACTTCATGTCTTGTGGTGGAGAACTAAAGACAAAGGTGACCGCAACAAGGATTTACATACGCTAAGTTAGATGCCTAACTTAAAGGCTAGAAGGCACCTAACTCCTATCTTTTGAAAGAGCGATGCCTAACTCCTGACTTTGGGGTCAATGGTGGCTGACTTCCAGTAACAGGCTGAGTGACACCTAAATCTTAACTTTAGGATCAATGGTGCTTGACTCCCAGCAATAGGTTGGATGGTGCCTAACTCCTATTGAAGCAGAGTACAATAAGGACCCTATTTTCATATGAAATAATGTAGCGATTTTCAATGACAAATGTAGATGAAGGACAACGTAATGAACCGAAAAATTATCTATTTCTCATCAATGGCTAAGCAAACACACAAATCGAGCAAACACCTGTACAAAACTATTGATATCGATTGAGGTGTAATTTTAGACATATTCTATTCGGATAAATAAAACACGCCTAATTTATCCTACAAATGAATAAGTTTTTAAAAAAAATTATTTTGTTTGTATCAATTAAGTCAATTAAATTATTCAAATGAATAATTAAACAAAAAATATTGTGTTTGTATCAATTATGTTGTTAAGTGAAAATAGTTATATTTAAATATTTAATATTAATAAAGATTAACTTCTTTTATTTATTTATATATATATATATATATATTCATTATATGGAATTGAAAGTTCTTATTGTATCATTCACCACATAGTAGTATTACAACAACTTGACAATTCTATGAATTAGCTTGGCAAGATTTGAATATGAATCTTTTCCTTAAAATTTAAAAAATATAATCAATTAAACCATATTTAATACTATTAAAAATAATATTTTTTAAAATAATATATTTTTATATTCTCTTTATAACCCAACCCATAACTTAAGATTTATTTTAATATTTTTCATCCATAATATCTACTTTATTTTGTAAGAATAATGTGTTTTCATTTAGACTATTTATTATAATTTTTGTGGTTGCACTTGTGCTTTACCAACAAAACTAGCAATCCAGATTTGGTAAATGCAGACTAGATAAATATTAATCTACTAAGATGCAAGGAAGGTATAGAAAGTAGAGGTAAAGTTTTGACATTAGAAAGAGGAAAATGTGAAAAAAAATGCTAAATTATGGAATAATTGTATTTATAGAAAAAAATAAAAAATAAAAAATTTAAATATTTTAAATAAAATAATGTATATTTCTAGCTATATCATCTCAATTGAAATGGAATATTAAAAAAAAAAAAAATATATATATATATATATAGTCTCGTAGAAAAGAAAGAAGTTTGTTTTTTCTTCCCCACAAAAAAAACTAGTATGCCTTTCCCTTGTAATTTTTGAACTCTTCTATATTTGTCAACTTTATTGCTTTTTCTTGTTCAATTAAGAGACCCTCTGAAAATACCATTTCCGTCCCTGTGAACGGCCTCTTGCTCGATGCTATACCGATCCGACAATCTTTATACCAAGATTGTGTACCTAAATGTGAGGAACAGAATCCAATATTCACTGTCGAATTTTGTTAATTGAAGCTGTAACTAAGATCGGCACACGCGTAGCCGATATTTTCTGAAGTAATCTTGATATATACGTACATTAACACCTTCGAAACATACATCAAAGAAAGTTCAGAATACAGTGTTGATAAGCCTCGGATTAGGGAAGCTGTGACAGAGTTTTATACTATACAGGCCTGTGACTATCAACCATTGTTTTTCAAGAAAATATTATCTTCAAGAAAATCCACCATGAACTTTGTCATCTTCATGGCTATGGTGATAGTGCTGGTTAGTCCTGCTTCTGCTGCTTTTGCACAGCAAACGAATGAAACTCAAACATATATAGTTAGGCTGGAGGAGCCCGAGACGGGGCCACTTAGTTTCGACGAGCGGAGGGAATGGTATGCATCCTTTCTTCCTAAATCTCCACCACAAGCCCAAAATTGTCGTCTATTACACGCTTATGAGCATGTCATGTCTGGATTCGCGGTGCGACTGACCAAGACAGCCGTCGAAGAGATGCGAAACCTCCCAGGTTTCGTTGAAGCTTACCCAGATACGGTATTGCATTTACAGACCACACATACCCCTCAATTTTTAGGTCTCCAGCCCGGCAAGGGTCTGTGGGGCAACTCAAACATGGGCAACGGCGTCATCATTGCTCTCTTTGATACCGGCGTGTGGCCGGAGAGCCCTTCCTTTGGAGACCACGGAATGCCTGCCGTTCCCGCCCGGTGGAAGGGAATCTGCCAGAGCGCGCCGGATTTCAATTCCTCCGTCTGTAACAATAAACTCATCGGAGCTCGACTTGTGATTGCCCAAGGGCAATCGGGTGTCGTCCGATGTTCTGGCGGCCATGGATCAAGCTATTGCCGACGGCTTGGACGTCATGTCGCTCTCTATCGGTGGAGGCTCCACGCCATTCTACGAGGATCTTATTTCCGCAGGCGCATTCCCTGCAATGGAAAGGGGAATTTTCGTCGCCTGCGCGGGATGCAACAGCGGCCCCGAAGCTTCTTCCGTTTCAAACAGTGCACCCTGGATCACCACCGTGGGAGCCAGCACTTTGGACAGACGCTTCGTTGCGAATGTCAAGCTGGGAGACGGGCGTGTTTTGTATGGAGAATCGCTATTCTACTCGAACAACAACACCAACAGGAGACAGTTGCCTCTCGTGGAGGGAGGCGAGTGTTCCAAAAGCGTTCTCGACCCGGTTCGAATCAAAGGAAAGCTGGTTGTGTGCGAGCCAAGGTTTGGAGCAAGGTCTGTGGAGCAGGGAGAGGCCGTTAGGGATGCAGGAGGCGCGGGCATGATATTCGTAAACCGTGGAGCCGTCAGCGACGAAATCGTACCACGAGCCCATTTATTGCCGGCAACGCAGGTTGGCATCAAGGCGGGGGAGGCGCTCCAACAATACATGGTTTCGACAGAGTCGCCCACCGCAGCGATAGAGTTTGAAGGCACTGTCTTTGAGGCTAACATTTCTGCGCCGTCTGTGGCTTCGTTTTCGTCCAGAGGACCCAGCTTTGAGAGTCCCGATATCCTGAAGCCCGACATGATTGCTCCTGGGCTTTCGATCCTCGCAGCATGGCCCTCCAATGTGGGTCCCTCGGAAATTCCTGGAGACCACAGGAGCGTGATGTTCAACATTTTATCCGGCACGTCGATGGCGTGCCCCCATGTGAGTGGACTTGCGGCTCTGCTGAAGAGCGCTCATCCGGACTGGAGTCCCGCCGCCATTAAATCTGCTCTCATGACCTCTGCAGACAACGTCGACAGGAAAGGTGGAGCAATTCTTTAAAGCTTAATATTATTTTAACAACTTCTAGAGTTATAGGTGTAATATCTTATTATTTAGAAGGAAAGAACGCCTCTATACTACTACGGATATTATTTACAAGGAAAAAACGTCTCTATTTTACTATAGCAAGTGGCATAAAACATGTAATTTCATTAGGTTTTATAGTGAAGGAACATAAGGTTTGACCTTTTCTTTTGTTGGAATGTTTATAGTTTAAACCGTACCATGTAGTTGTGTTATTAATTTTTTATTGATTACTCAATTTTATTAGTGGGTAGTAAAATACTACTTTGAATAAAAAAAAAGGGCTTACAATTTCATTAATTTCAATAATAAAGTAACATGCACACAAGTATGTCTTGTTAAGAATTTAAAACTTCCATTATGAATATTTATTTGATATTTTTTAAGGGTTATGCGGATTAGGTAGTTGTTTATTTGGTCAAGCACTTACCAAAAAGAGACTTAGGTCCAAACCTTGAGGGCATGCTTATTTGTTTGCAAAGCTAGTAGTTTGATTTGAATCCTCTAAGTACGCATCATATCAACAACAGCAGTACGAATCTTGAGCGACTAGTGGTCCCCTTCGCATCGCCTCAATAATAACAAGGTATTTGAATTGTAATTACAGGGATAATATCATGTTGTTTTTAGTGATCTTTGCATAAATTTTGTTTAAAGTGTAATATAAAAAAAGATACAACATAAATTACATTTATCCAATACTGATGAAGGTTAAGTATATTAAACAAAAAAAAAAAAAGATTATGAATGAATTTTTGTTTTGGGATTTGTACTCACAAATTAAGATTAAAGAATTCACTAAAATGAAGGTATTCTAGCTTAGTCTTTTAGTAGTATTTTAGTAGTTGTTGTCATAGCAAGGAAGGAATGTTTTTTTATTCTTTATTCTTAGCCAAGGTGGATACATAAATATCAACGAGCTTTGATCATGAGAGAACATTGAAGAAATTTTACATTTATAAATAATGTAAGACTATGATAAACTTTACTCTCATTTGTTAAGGTTATGGGAATTTGAGTCAATTGAAAGATCTTTTAACCACAAAGTAAGAATTATACACAAACCTATGGAATTTGAGTCAATTGAAAGATATTTTAACCACAAAGTAGAAGTAATATACAAACCTAGTAGGACTAAATAAAGAGGACGTTTCTTTAAAATGTGTGATCAAAGTTGGCTCATTGGAGCTAAGATTCCATCACTAATAACAAAGACAATCATTTTCAACTCTATTTATTTCTACTTTAAAGAACTATTTTTGGTTTGAGAGTGTGCATGTATACTAAGTTTTATTTTAGGCAAGGATCCCCGTAGAATGAGTAGCATGAGAACATCACAAAAGGGTTATGTTTTTCCCTTATTTTTCTTATTACATTCAATGTTCATAATAATTAAAACGTTCCTTTTCTATTGCGGAGAAGAGGAGGGTTCAATGTTGGGGAAAATGATATTAAAATTCCTTCAACTATAAGTCCAACATCCCAAATTTGATCTTTTTATATTGAGAACTATTCTAGTTAAAAATGAAGTGCAAAATATCACCTTAAAGCTTAAGATATAACAAGAAAATATTGAGATGTATCATATGAGCCTTGTAACTAACCTTTATAAATTTTAATTTGATAAAATGTTATTAATTTGTGAATCTTTTTTCCTGCACAAGTTATTTTATGTGATTCTCTTTTAACTTATTTTTTGGTGATCTTCCTCAAGGAAATTAGCAGATTTTAAGGTGTTTTTTTGCATATACATAGGAAAACTAGTAAATGCCTTCACTATCTACATTCAATCAATGGTTTTATTCTAGTTTTTGTTACTATAACCTCTACCCACTCTTGTTCATAGGTGATGACTAATTGTTTATAAGCGGTAATATGGACCATGGCCTAAAGGGATTCCAACTGGATTGAGTGCAACTAGTCAACCTCTTTCTAAGGATTGGATTTTAGGGCATCTTTGATTGTATTTTAATTTGGACTGAATCCTTAGACTTAATATATGTCATTAGCTATTATAAAACCTAGTCCTTAATTAGTTGAATATCATGAGAAATGATTGCAAAATATCTAATTAATGTTTTATGATTTTATAATTAGGAACATAAAAATTTCCATAAGTGAGTTTTGTAAAGGAGGAAATTTAAGAAATATTATTAATTTTCATTGCTCACCATATCTACTAGTTGTAGGTCATCCTTTAACATAAAATAGTCATGTTCATGAATTTTATTAACTTTATAGTTCCATTAATGTTATGGTAGTAGGTTTATTAATATTTGGTAATCATACTTAACCTAACCCCTACTATGGAGTGTTAGGTAGGGATTAGTATTTCTTCCTCAACAAAAAAACCTGCCTATAATTTTCAATATCAATTTATTGTTTGGTACTTTAGTGTATTTAGCCAACATCACCCACTTGCTTAGAGAATGAATGCAACTATATCCACAACACCTCCACTTTCCACCAATTCCTTAAAAAAACCATATCCTTTAAGAAGAACAAATACTGCTCATTCCTTGTCTTTCATCCCTAAAATTTCTACTAATTTACCCCACCTCATGTTAAGATCCTTCATCCTAACATTATTAGTTAGTATTATTAATCATTTAAGTATTATATTATTAACCCATAAGTGAACCATCACATCTCTTCATACGTGAACCATCATGTCTCTTCACCAACGTAGCTTTAAGGTAGATATATATATTAGGTTTGCTATTCACACAAATCATCCAAGAAGAAGAATAAGAAGAATAGATTCTAAAGAGGGAGCCCCTTATAAGTGGCAAGGAGGGAGCCCCCTATAGCAGCAAAATGATTACAAGGGAGTCCCTTTTAAGTGGCCTATGATTATATTTTATATTAAATTATTTATCAAATTTACACAAGAACATTAGGGTTCTTGCATTTGGTATTAGAGCCATGTGGTACCCAGTCATGTGGGAATTGCTCAAAGATCTTCGTCAAATCACTTCCGTGTGTGAGTATCAAACTCGGTTTGAGGATATCACAAAACACAACATAGGGTTAGATGAATCAATTCTCATCAATAACTTCATTAGTGGATTGAAAGAGGAAATTAGAATGGATGTGACAAGGTTCAATCCCTATACCATGATGCAGACCTATGGATTGGCCAAATTAGCCAAAAACAAATTCAATACTCAACGTCCATTAGGAAAAACACCTATGGGGAAATCACAAACCACTTACACCACACCCAAACCTAAACGAACTTTACCAATTAAACATCTCAGCTTTGAGGAAATGAAGGAATGACGAGCGAAAGGCCTCTATGACACTTGTGATGAGCAATTTGGACCCCATCATAAATGCGCTACACTAACATTTTATTTATTGAAGGTAGTTGATCCTTGTCAATCCCTAAAAGGTGAAGATGAGGTAGTTGTGTCCGAAGTGCCTGGTGCACCTACTCACAACAATAAAGACAATGAGGTTGATATGCCATAAGTGATCGATGCATCAGGTAAGGATGAGGTAGACATTCTTGAAGTGACTCATTATGGCCAAACATGCACTCTACAAGAACTACACTCAATTTCCTCTCCAATAGTGAGTTATCACCATAGGATCAAACCTATTAAAAAATAAGGCATAAAGGTGACTACACACTCCTCCATTGCCTCTCCCAGGGAACAACATGAGAATGTAGAAGTTTTACCACCTCTTTTTATGCATCATTTTAAGGTATTTTAAGAACCCCAAGGGTTGCCCTTCCCTCATCATCACACATTTACTAATTTTTTTGGCAACCCCACGCTAATGCTTCATCCTTCTCGATATCCCTGCCTACGAAATGATGACATTAAAAGAGTCCAAGAACTTATGCAAATCCTTCTTGGAAAACAAAGGACAAAGCTCCTCACTTTGAGCTTTGAGGACAAAGCTCTTTTTAAGGAGGGTGGCATGTTAGGATCCTCCATCCTAACATTATTAGTTAGTATTATTAATCATTTAATTATTATATTATTAACCCATAAAGTGAACCATCGCATCTCTTCATACATGAACCATCACGTCTCTTCACCAATGTAGCTTTAGGGTAGATATATATATTAGGTTGGCTATTCACACAAATCATCCAAGAAGAAGAATAAGAAGCATAGATTCTAAAGAGGGAGCCCCCTATAGCGGCAAAGCGATTACAAGGGAGCCCCCTTTAAGTGGCCTATGATTACATTTTATATTAAATTATTTATCAAATTTACACAAGAATATTAGGGTTCTTGCACCTCATAATAACAACATTCTCAATAATAAAACTATTGACCCTATCACCTTTCATTTCATCTACCTAAAATACCCAAGACATATCCATAACATGGTTAAATGATGGATCATCTACTATAATCCCTATGATGCCATAAATGTTATGAGATTGGGTACATAGAAAGAGATTACAAAGTGAAATTAATGGATAAAGAGAAAATTCTAGTTATGAGATAAACCTCAAGATAAAGAAAGGAGATCATACCAAAGTAGAAGATATACTAGATCAAATATTTTCTATTCCTAAGAAAGTAGTAAACAAATCACCCTTTGAATTATCACATGGCAAAGGCTATAATGGTTTACTTAGATCAATCATTAGAAGAAATAAAATACACAAGGGACGATGAATTACAATGTGCAAATTCAAATTTATAAGAAATTAAAGGTACAAAATAAGATGTGGAAGAAAATTATGATGCAAGGAGATAAAATATGGCAAGTTTAGTCTACGTACATCATATTCAAACTCCTTAAATAGTATAAAATGCTCTTCTTGCAATAAGAATAAAAATAGTGCCTTGTAAGAGAGGGGAGGGCTCTGGTCCCTCCCCTGCTCCCCCTCCCATAGCTCCTGGTTCTTGCCCAGTCCCTAGCTCAACCCAGGTCATCCCTCCCAGGGAGTGGTTGTTTGCAGATGATCTCCTGGAGGGAGATCCTTATCCACTATCTGTGCCCCTCCCGATCGGCTAGGGTTTCCTTGGTTGTTTTTTCGGACTGGTGCTTCCTAGGGATCCCTGTTTGGTTGGGGATCCCTTCCCTTTTTCCCTCAGGCTTCCCCACGGGGTTTTTTGCAGGTTATTCACGTGGATCTGGTCCCCTGTGTTTCTCGATGCGATGGAGGTGATGGTTTAGGGTTTGGACAGCTTCCCACTATTTTGGTTCCTAAGGATCCCATCCCTGTGACTGGTTCCTCTTCCTGCTCGAGATTCCTAGTCCCTAGATCCCTGGTCCCTTAACCTGCTGTTTCTTTTTGTTTTGCCGGGACGGGATCCTCTTCTTTTTTCCCAAGGCGGGTTCATCGTGGTGCAGCTCTCTGGTCGCTTCCCGATGGGCTGGATTCTCTCTGTGCTGGCTGTCGACTTCCTGCAGGATGGCTCTCGCTGAACGATATGTTTTCCCCATGGGCGGGATGGTTTCTCCACAGGGCGGGATCCGCCAAATTCGTCGATTTTCCCGTGAGGCGGGATCCTTTCTTTTCTGCTGGTTTCCCGAATGGCGGGATTTCCCTGCTGCTTCCCGCTAGGCGAGACTGTTTGTGGTGGTTTTTACTGCTTCCCGCGAGGCGAGATTTTATTGTAACAATTTTTCTTTGCTTCCTGCTGGGCGGGATCTTCTCGATGGTGGTTTTTGGCTACTCCCCGTTGGGCGGGATCTCCAAAACTACTTTCTTTCTTATTTGTTTGTTTCCCGCTGAGAGGGATTGTTTCATGCTTATTGTTACCGTTGGGTGGGATTTCTGTTTTGGTGTTCAGTTTCAAGGGATTGATGCCCTAGGCCCATTGCTTATGTAATCAGGTTTTGGGATCCTTGTTAAAACCCACTGTAAATACAAACACTACTTACCAAAAAAAAAATAGTGCCTTGTACTTTAGGATTTCAAGAGTAACATAATAAGGAAATGTGTATAGAGGAAATCTATAAAAAATTGAAGGATTTTACTCTATCATAAGAGAGTAATTACTATGGATAATCGTCCCTGCAATTTAGGGTTTTCATATCAACATAGAGAAGAAAATGTTTATGAGGTCATTTCTTACACTTTATATTCTATAGTAAAACATAAATCTATGTCTCATTATGATTACACTTTAGGATTTCAAGAGAAACATAATCAGGAAAGAAGTATGGATGATATCAATGAAAATTTAAGAATTTTGAGGTAGCATTAAAAATTAAGTCCTATAGAGGATGATTTTTTCACTTTATGGTTTCGAGGATTATATATATATATAGAAACTATTCCTTGTAATTCAAGTTCCCTAGGTAATCCAAAACTATAAATGAAAGCCTCGTTGTGAATGTTCTAAGAAATTAAAGATATTAATTAATATGAAAGTGTTGGTGAAAATGGAAAAAGGAGGGGAAGACCCTCAGAGTAAGAACAAAAATAAAACTAAACTTACAGAGATATAAATAGGAGAAACAAAAAATAATTCATGAGTGTTAACAAGAAGTGGGGCTAAGCCCAAAAATAAGAATAAAAATGATGATAAAAATGACATCTTCAAATTTTAGGGGTATAAATAAGATCACTAAAAAATAAATTAGTAGAAAGTTAATAGGTTATTATAGTGGGGCTAAGCCCAAAAATAAGTGTTAATAAATTAATTCATAAGTGTTAACAAGAAGTGGGGCTAAGCCCAAAAATAAGAATAAAAAGTGATGATGAAAATGACATCTTAAAATTTTAGGGGTATAAATAAGATCCCTAAAAAATAAATTAGTAGAAAATTAATAGGTTATTATAGTCCTAAGTATTTTTAATACAATAAACAAAAATAACTATTAAGGAATGTAAGAATGCATTCAAAAATATGTCACAATACTTTATTTATATAACAAAAATCAACAACAATATACTAAAATAACAAATCACTCATTCACAAATAATAATCCAAAAAATTAGACAAAGACAGATAATACCCTTAGAGTAGGGAAACACCAATAATAGTCCTTAAGAAAGGAATAAATACACAAGATATCCCAAGATAAGAGGCACCTCCATGGGTAAAGACTATTACAAGAGAATACTCAATATCTCTTACAATGACAATATTATTTCTTTATATACCAAATCTCTAATGCTTCCAACATCTAGCACTAATTTTGGGAAGGTATAACACTAGCCCTGGCCAACTTCCAAATCCTTATCCAACTCATTATTATAATATAATATTACAATCCATCAAACCTTGGATGTATGTGGCCCATGCCAAGTATCCATAATACCCATATACAATATTATATCATATCCCAATACACCTATCCTTAGGCACCATAGCATTCCACCCCCTTACAAATGTTTCCTTCTCGAAACATGAGAATAAACCAAATGTTAGAATCTTTGAAGCATTGCTGATAACTGGTACCAATCCTGATTATCCATCCATCTAAGCGAAATATTGAATGGAGATGATCTTTGATAATGCCAAGTTGTTGTTATGGTGCTTTGATATTAATTAGTGTTATGTTGGGTCCATGTTTTTTCTACTTCACTTTGATATCTAGAATGATTGCTCTTATGGTTTTGTGCTATCATTACCACACTTTTACATATAGAATTACTACTCTTTTTCTACCATATACTACTATACTTGATACCTTTTGACTCCACATAGGTCTATAATGAAATTGATTCCCTATGCCATGCCTCCATGATTACTATCTTTCATGGGGGTGTGGGTGGTGATACATTGTAACCTTAACTTGATGTTATGCTTCTTTTGAATCTTCAATATTTTGTTCATTTATTTTAAATTCTTCCTCATGCTCTTCACACATATGCCTTTTGTTTGATGCATCCTTGTTCTATTCTAATAGTTTTTTCTTGGAATTTACTGGTACTTCTTCATCATACTCTACTATTTTTTCTACTATAGACTTAAATTTTGATTCCTTTAACCTCTTCCCTGGCCATAGTTGCTTCTTTATTCCTTGAATCCTTGCTCCTTAAGCTGATAAATATCTTGCATTGTTATCTTATTTTTCTTGTACCATAACTTAATTAACTTTGCACATTAGTGTTAATAATACCCAAATAATACTGGTAAGAGGGGGCCAAGACCCCTCATAAAAACCTGTATAAACTTGATTTTTTCTAAATCAAGTGGTATTAGCTCAAGCGATTAGATTCCTCATCATTTAAAGAGGATACCAAGGTTCAAATATTGCCAATCGATACATGGATAATATCTAAGCTTTGTTGTAATACCACTATGTGGTGGTGATGTAATACGGGTGGGGTTTGTTTCAATCCCATATAACCAATTTAAAAAAGTAATACCGAAAGAATCCAACCAAGGATAACCAAGAACAATATCTACATCATCTTCTCAATAGCATAAAAATACGAGTTTAAAGCATATTTATCCACAATGATCTTTAAATATTAAAACAAATAAACATAATTATTTTTTGAATAGGTTGAAAATTTGGGGGTATATTGAGGCCACTCTTCCTATGAATTGAACTTGGGTCTCCGTTAAGAAATATTAATACCTTTTGCCATTGTGGTATCCTTGTTGAGACAAAATTTAAATATTATTACCCTCAAGTTATATGTACTTAATATTCTTTGTTTGAACTTGCAACCTCTTAGCCAAATCAGTATCAATAAAATTACACCTACAACTAGAGTTTATGGAAATAATAACCTTTTCCTTCTGAATGTAAACCTAAGTCCGCAAAATAGAATTTTTAGGTTCAAAAAATTCCCTCTAACCACTGTTTATATTAGCTAACACTAAATATGTGGTTCCTTTAGTCTAGATATTGTCATCCTTATTATTTTTTTCTTTCTCTTCCTTGAGCCCTTTGACTTCTTATTCCAGTCTTGTGATGGTATCCTCCCACATGGATATCTTTTTATCCTTGATTTTTAGTTTTCATTTGCATAAGAATGTATTTTCAAAATTTTCCCAAGGGAAATTAATGCTACATACATATCCTTTATAGTCCTTTAGAAGAGGCCCACTAGATAACAACTTCCCTATCTAGCAAAAAAAAAACACGATATTGACACAAAACCTACCAAATTGTAAAGATTTATATTTCATCAACCACTCTTTAACATTTATACCATTTTATCTAGAAAATTAGAGCAAATCCATTATCTCAATCTAAAAAATGACAATGTAGGCTAGGGTTTTATGAAATAGAGTTTTATAAAAATATATCACCTGATTAATTTAAAGTTAAAATTCCATGTAAATATTACCCACATAAAACTGTACATAAGCAAATACACCCATAAATCTCCTTCAAAACCAAAAAGTAGTAGATTACTTGCTTACCTTGACTAAAATATACCTCAAGTTTTATTTTTTGGAAAACATATGATTTGAAAAAAGGTATTACCCTGTTCTAGATGACTGACTTCACAACATCTCTCTCAATACTACATATATTTCCTTCATATGACCACTTTTGAAAATTTCAAATTCTAAATAATACAACATAAGAATTGTCTGAATCAAACAACTCTATACAAAGATATGACTTCCAAAGATGAGATATTTTCTAGAGAAAATTTAACCAGAATTTGCACAGACAATAATCCCCACTTTTCTATATTCATTGTTGTAATACCACTTCTAACAAAACAACTTTTAAAAATATAGTAACAATAGAACAATTCAATAATGCTCCTAAATAAATAATATGCAAGCTTACTACAATGGCAAGGGCTTTGACCTCTCTTTAATATGTTCAAGGTTCAAAACCCACTCAATATGAGGGGACTGAGACCCCTCATAAAAACCTGTGTAAACTCATTGAAAAATAATGCACCAAAAGAAACATCCATTAGAACAGTAAATCAAATTTAATGCCAAAAAATGAATAATACAAGTAACATAATTCTAGATATTAAACCAATATAAATCCTAACCACTTATAGAGGCAAAAGTATTATAGACACTTGAAGAGGGCAGAGTCTCATATTCACAACAAAAATGACTAAGATTCAAGTATGAAAAATGATCTCAACTACATTATAATATTACAATCTATTAAAGTGTTTACTGAACATACTCAGATATATGAAACCTAAAATCCCTTCTACAAATCACTACCTTGTATAGCCTAAATTTGATATTTTACGCCTAAATTTGTAAAGCAATCATAGAATTCCACAAACCAAGGTAAATGCCAACTCCATTGAAGATCCTAACTCAAAAGACCATTTGAACATAAAATCCCCTTGATTTGGAAATCTAATTCATCAAAATAAATTAGCTTAAAATTGCTTCAAAACACTTCTCTATGATGAATCACTAATAATGATCCTAAGGGCACACAAAAAATTTTCCTAAGTACTTGTCTTGTTGATTTTTCAAGTTTAGATGGAAAATCATAGATATTGCACTTATGTCAACTATGCATCTTACCTTTTCTTAAATATTTTCTTACTAAGTCAACCTTCCAATGATTTGTCATACAAGTCTTGTTATTTTCTAGACTAGGTTGTTGATGCATAGTAATGTCATTGATCCAAACAACTTCTTGCCAAGAATAATTCTTGATCACTATGATTCATTGGAATTACTATGGTTTAATAAAAACTCTAGTGATTTTATATAATATTGGAAATGAAGGAAAATATAATGTTTTAGACAAAATATTTTATAAATATTCACAAAATATTTTTACTTTATTCTAGCAATATTCTACCAGCATACAGAATACATATTTAATACGATATGGTGTCCCTTTGATTCAAAATACCCTTGGTGTTTCACCTTCAACTTTTATATTTTCAACTTCTCTAATTCTTCTCAAGTGATAGTTTATTCACCCACATATGAGATGAAATAATTAGCATCCCCTAAATTTAATGATTACATGACAATAAATAATGTAATAGTCTAACACCCTCCTTTATTACATTATTTGGCATAGAAATAATTACCTCCCATGATTCTAGGGGTGGTACAGTAGGACCATGCTTTGGATCTTGCTCTAGATTTGGCTCTAGCTCTATTGGCTTTGGCTATGCTAACTCTAGTTCTATTGGCTCCAGCTCTGCTAGCTATGAATCTAGTTTTTTATTAGTCACTAGGTCTACCTCTGGGTCAATACCTCTAGGTATTTACCTTGGGGTCATCATTATCTCTAGGTCACATTTGGGTCATCACGCCCTCTAGTTTAGCCTAGGGAATTACCTTTAGGTCATCACTTCGAGAAATTACCACTGAATTATATCTTTGGAACATATTTTATTGCAAGTTTCATTCTAGGTCTTGTTATTGCAAGTATTCTAAGCATCGCTTGGGTCATATTCTTCTATTATTAAAACTATTTATCTCAAATTTTCTAAGATTGCATTTCTCCATGGGAAAAATTATATTATGGTATTTCTCAATCACCAAAATGGGTATACAGAATCCATTCAACATTTTTTTAATTTTATCCCATTCTAATACATTCATCCATCCACAATTCATATACAATTTTTTTTATCACTTTCTCTTTGTGCAAACACTTACTTTTAGAGTGATTATTACCTCAAGTTCCACAAATCTGACAAGGATGTGTGTTTCAACATATAGTTGTCAAATATTCCATAATGATTTGTAACAATTCATCCTAGGACCACCATTCTTTGCACATATTTTTCTTTAAAAAAAAAAATGTGTTATTGCTATCTGTCATAAATTTAGTGTCACTACTAATTGCTTGAATTGTATATCCAAGGCATTCATTATTTGGCCTTATATCTAGCATTATGATATTTTCATACCTTACCCATTTATTCCCAATACTATACCATTATATCCCATTTTCTCATTAATTTTGAGTAAATTCCTTTGGTATGCCTTTCAAAGCACCCAATTTCTTCCTTATTATTATGACCCTTGTCACAAGACCAAATCTCTTCATCATTACTCTAGAATTTTCCAAAAATATTCAAACATCAAGCTTATTTATCACCACTTTGATCTCTATCACTATCACCAAAGAAATACCCAAAGATGTCATTATCACAATGACCTTCAACACAATCCAAACTATCACTATCATATCTAGCAATACAATCAAAGAGATCATGATATTCTTCTTTAATACAAACACTACTTTCATTATCACCATTCAAACACCCAAATTCATTATCAACATCTTCAACAAGATGACATATGGCATAGCCATTATCATGGCCAATACAATTTTCTTCTACACAAAATCTACTTTCACAAATAGTTTGAAGTCATTGATGTCATAGGTGATATGTGTCCCTTGTATAAGACCACTTATATCACAACAAACATTTGTTACCTCAATAATATTCTGATCACTAGTGTAACAATTGTGTCACAACAAACATTTGTCATCTTGGGCTTGTCCTTTCACCTTTCAATTATTTTATGTTGCTTTTGTACTTCACCTTAAGGACATTAAAAATTATTAATACCATGTATATTATCTTGCATACATCAACAAGCAATGTAAAAACATTTTCAAAGTAGTCATCAACTTCATTGAGAATACAATTTAATTAGCACTAAAGTGTTGAGAAGTCTCCATTATTAGCTTCTTTGAAAATTTGATTGTAAGTACCACATTAGTTTTGTTAACACACACTTTTCAAATTCAACTTATTTTTCTTCACTAGCTTCTTGAGAATTGTTATTTGATGTCTTCACATCATTGATGGATTGTAAGCAGGATCTTAGTCTTAAGAAACTTCCATTTTTATAAAATGATCTTTCTTCTTAAAAATAGAGATTTCTAACTTGCTTTTCTCATTCACTTATTTTTGATGACAGAATAACCACATATTAAATGAACATATTTTATTAAAATAAATTACTTTATAAATACTCATCTCAAATAAAACGAAGTACCTTTTTATACGACTATAACTTATTTTTATGTATATGCAACCAAACAAAAAAAACATTCTAAGAATAGAGAAGGAAACGCAAATGAAGAAGGGAAATTGAGATACTTGTACGTGGTTTAATCCCATCACCCTTGAATCGAATCCCAAATGACGGATATGGGGCTTCTCACACAGTGAGAAGAGGAACCAGAAACCCACTCCAAATAGCCTTGAGAATCACTTCCATTCTTTTCGTTCCCCTCAAAGGTCGCGTTGTAGCTCTGCTTCTCCCCACCTCGTCTAAATGACAGAGACGTTGGATTCACAGTCACCTTCACTCCCCTCGGTTCGACCACATTTACAGTGTACGAACAACTGGCCGGCCCAACGTTCGTGACTGTTCTTCTGAATGTCAAAGCAAAAGAAGCTGTTGGGATCCTCACTGAAAAAGAGGGATAATTGAGGTTCCCCGGCAGAGCGCTCTCATTCGTAGGGCAAACAACATTTCTGTTTACGATGGCACGAATCTGAGCAGCTGTGTAGTTTAAGCCGCAGAGATAGTAAATATAATCCTGAGGAGTAATATCATATACAAGTCCTGGATCGGCCGCCCTTTCTGGATTTACATGTCCAGCTCCCGTAGCAAAAACATCCGCAGCTGAACTATAATTCTTTCCACCGTCCAGAATTGGTCCACCTTTCCTGTCGACGATGTCTGCAGAGGTCATGAGAGCAGACTTTATGGCGGCGGGACTCCAGTCCGGATGAGCGCTCTTCAGCAGAGCCGCAAGACCACTCACATGGGGGCACGCCATCGACGTGCCGGATAAAATGTTGAACATCACGCTCCTGCGGTCTCCAGGAATTTCCGAGGGACCCACATTGGAGGGCCATGCTGCGAGGATCGAAAGCCCAGGAGCAATCATGTCGGGCTTCAGGATATCCGGACTCTCAAAGCTGGGTCCTCTGGACGAAAACGAAGCCACAGACGGCGCAGAAATGTTAGCCCCAAACACAGTGCCTTCAAACTCTATCGCTGCGGTGGGCGACTCTGTCGAAACCATGTAATGTTGGAGCGCCTCCCCCCGCCTTGATGCGAACCTGCGTTACCGCGAATAGATGCGCTCGAGGTAAAATTTCCTCGCTGACGGCTCCACGATTTACGAATATCATGCCCGCGCCTCCTGCATCGCTGACGGCTCCACAGACCTTGCTCCAAACCTTGGCTCGCACACAACCAGCTTTCCTTTGATTCGAACGGGGTCGAGCACGCTTTTGGAACACTCGCCTCCCTCCACGAGAGGCAACTGTCTGCTGTCGGTGTTGTTGTTGTTAGAGTAGAAGAGCGATTCTCCATACAAAACACGCCCGTCTCCCAGCTTGACATTAGCAACGAAGCGTCTCTCCAAAGTGCTGGCTCCCACGGTGGTGATCCAGGGTGCACTGTTTGAAACGGAAGAAGCTTCGGGGCCGCTGTTGCCTCCCGCACAGGCGACGAAAATTCCCCTTTCCATTGCATGGAATGCGCCTGCGGCAATAAGATCCTCGTAGAATGGCGTGGAGCCTCCACCGATGGAGAGCGACATGACGTCCACGCCGTCGGCAATAGCTTGATCCATGGCCGCCAGAACATCGGACGTCGAACACCCTCCCTTCACGCAAACCTTATATATGGCAATGTGAGCCGCGGGGGCCATCCCCCTTGCAGTTCCCTTTGCATTTCCAAAGAGATCTGCGTTGTCGACGGAATTGCCTGCGGCAGTGGAAGCAGTGTGAGTCCCATGACCATCTGAGTCCCGGGGAGTGAGGTCACCCGATTGCCCTTGGGCAATCACAACTCGAGCTCCGATGAGTTTATTGTTACAGACGGAGGAATTGAAATCCGGCGCGCTCTGGCAGATTCCCTTCCACCGGGCGGGAACGGCAGGCATTCCGTGGTCTCCAAAGGAAGGGCTCTCCGGCCACACGCCGGTATCGAAGAGAGCAATGATGACGCCCTTGCCCATGTTTGAGTTGCCCCACAGACCTTTGCCGGGCTGGAGACCTAGAAACTGAGGGGTATGTGTGGTCTGCAAATGCAATACCGTATCTGGGTAGGCTTCAACGAAACCTGGGAGGTTTCGAATCGCTTCGACGGCTGTCTTGGTCAGTCGCGCCGCGAATCCAGACATGACATGCTCATAAGCGTGTAATAGACGACAATTTTGGGCTTCTGGTGGAGATTTAGGTAGAAACGATGCATACCATTCCTTCCGCTCGTCGAAACCAAGTTGCCCCGTCTCGGGCTCCTCCAGCCTAACTATATATGTTTGGATTTCATTCGTTTGCTGTGCCAAAGCAGCAGAAGCAGGAATAACCAGCACTATCACCATAGCCATGAAGATGACAAAGTTCATGGTGGATTTTCTTGAAGATAATATTTTCTTCAAAAACAAAGGTTGATAGTCACAGGCCTGTTTGGTATAAAACTCTGTCACAGCCGCCCCAATCCGAGGCTTATCAACACTGTATTTTGAACTTTCGTTGATGTATGTTTCGAAGCGTCTCTATATACGGAGATATCAAGATTACTTCAGAAAATATCGGCTACGCGTGTGCCGATCTTAATTACAGCTTCAATTAACAAAATTGGACAGTGAATATTAGATTCTGTTCCTCACATTTAGGTACACAATCTTGGCATAATCGTCGGATCTGCATAACATCGAGCAAGAGGCCATTCACAAGGACGGAAATGGTATTTTCAGAGGGTCTCTTAATTGAACAAGAAAAAGCAAGAAAGTTGACAAATATAGAAGAGTTCAAAAATTACAATGGAAAAACAAACTAGTTTTTTTTTTTTTGGCGGTAGAAAAAACAAAACTTATTTTTTAAAATTTATTCAAATCTAACTTAATTTATACAATTGTTAAGTTGTTCCACGTAATATTATTATGTGGTTATTATACAATAAAGACTTTCAATTCTATATGATAAATAAATAAATAATTTAATAAATATATTTATTTTTAAAATTTTAATTTTTATTAACATTAAATATTTAAATATACTTAACAATATAATTGACATAGACACATAATTTTTTTTAACTTATACATTTAAATAATTTAATTGATTTAAATGACTTTGACTCAAATATATTAAATTAATCAATTAAACATATATAGCATTTATCATGTAGCGCATGTAATAGGGGCAAGTGTAGCTCATGTAGCATATATAATCTATTTGATTTGGCACTTACAATATGTGGTAGAGTTTTTAACATTTTTTTAAGTATAAACTAAAGATTTTTAAATTACCAAACAAAAAAAAAGCATGTATAGTATTTTTAAATTATCAAGACTTGGCACTTACAATATGCCGTAAAGTTGTACGCTTTACATTTTTTTTTAAGTATAAACTAAAGATTTTTAGGTATAGTTTTAAGCTTTACATTTTTTTAGTATAAACTAAAGATTTTTAAATTACAAAAAAAAACATGTGTAGTATTTTTAAATTACTAAAATAAGGCATGTGTAGCATTTTAAATGAATATAATTGTACGAGTATTTATTGATATTATAATGGGTTATATAATATGTTAATATGTAAGTGTAGTAAATTTATTAAAATATTTTAAGTATAAGCTTAAGAATCAAATTTGGGAGTGAGTGTCTGCCAAGAGCAAGTAGGAAGGGTGGGTAGGAAATAGAAAACAAAGTGTGATCAAGGAGTAAGCACCACTTCTTGTTCCAAATCTTAGAAGAAACTCAAAAACTAAAGGATTCATGTGAAGAAAATCTAGGTAACATGACAAGAAAGTCATTTTTGAAAGTCCTTCCTAGAAGTAAGGATGTCATAGTTGGGAGTATGGATGCTCTAATTAGCCATAAGAGGAAGAGTAAATCTATGGAAAACCTATCCAAGTAGTAGATGCTAAACTAAAAGTGATTATTAAGGATGAGGTGATCTGAAATTAGAGGGTTAATATGTAAGTTCCATGGATACTGGCCAGGTTTTTTTTAGATTGAAAATTGGATCAAGTGGAAGTGGGGATTGAATTCAAATTACTTCATGGCTTTTCTTCCAAGAAGATTTTTTCTCGTTATCTTCTATAGTTCAAAAATAAGGGATGAAATAATGGATTGAGTGTTTAAAGTTGTAAAACTTTTCAAAACATGCATTCAACATAATTATATATCAAAAGAAAGAAAAGGTGATTTAAAAGAAGCAATAATAAACAATGTAAAGAAACAAAGGAAGATGACAAGAAGTATAAGATGGGTGTTCATGGGCACCCTAATATATCACTTTTTATTTACACTTATAATACAAATGGATCCTTATTGAGGGGGTATTTATATTGATACCAAATATTCAATGAGAGGTTAATCACAGAACAACATAAAATTAATCTTGAAGTTAACCTTATAATAAAATAATAATAAATTACCCTTTTAAGTAAAGTTATCCATGAAGGTAGAATAACTAATACCACTAACTATTAAATATAAAGAGGGCCTATAGGATTACATGAACATGCCTATAGGCTTACATAAATGATGAATGCTCATAGGCTTACATAATCACATGCCTATAGGCTACATAAATGGTGCTCATAAGCACCTCTTCACACTTTTGGCCTTGGCCTAAACAAGATCAAATTACACAAATTTCAATAGCCTCCATAATATGAGTTGAGAAGGCCAAGGAGAGAAGGCATTAGAGGTAACACCTCCCCTTATAATGGATGCTCTAGTGGGCCTTTGTTGTTCCTCCTTTGTCCTAATATTCATCATCATAAAGCTTGTGTCCAACCCTTAAGAATTCTATTTCAATCTTATTCAACCTTGCAATGCAATTCTTGATGGAGTGTCCTTACAATTTATAATACTTGTAAATGTTTGACTTCTTTGAAATCTTAGACTTACCTCTACGCACATAAGTCCTAGATTTTTTTGACTTAAAACCTTTTGGATGAGCTTGTGTATGAGAAAAAAAATTATAATTCTTCATTGTCGCTTCATAATGGATTAGAAACTTGAAAATTCCTTCAAGAGAGATGGGTATGGTTTTTTGATAGTCATAGCATTCGCATAAAGAACCAATTCAAATATATGAAATGAGAAGAAATATGGAAGTAATAGATTTTGCATACTCTTCATCATTCTTTATCTTACCTCCTTTCATAGCTAGATCATCTTTTAGAGCTTTGAAATGAGACATATAGTCTTTAAAATTACTAAGAAGAGCTCAATTTCTATTATATTAAATTCACTAGCACTTACTTTTTCATAGAGATATTTCAAAGTAGTCCATACATCAACAAGATCAATCTTCTCTTTGATGTGGAAAAGTACATCTAGTTCCACTAACATGAAGAATAGTCCAAGAGCTTCCTCCTTTATTTTACTAAGTTCATGATCATTGAGACCTTATTTTGATTCATTATTAAATATGAGCAAAAGATTTTTACTTCTGAGCAACCCTATTTTTTGAACTAACCAAGTGCTATAATTTTTTCTTGAGATGGGTAGCATACCCTAAAAAGTCTATTTTGCATAAAAAAAATCTAAATAGACCTATAACAAGTTTTTAAACTTATGTCACAATGCATAGAGGTCAAAAATTATACAATATAAAAAAGAGGGCTCCAAATACTTTTGTATATAAAAGTTTTGGTATTGGAAATATTTGATTAAATTAGCTATCAAATAATAAAAAAATAATGTCAAACCTTAGAAAACAATTCATCAAATCAATAGCTACAACATGTCATCATTGGATTAGGTGTTGCACTTAAATATCTAGGTTTGATATTTGCTTTGATATGATTGGCCTTACTTCAATATTATTGGTAGATCAAGCTCATAAATATGATGTAGGTTTGAATCCGATTGGGACTTGAACACAAGATCCCTTGTATATAGGCAACGACACTAACTAGTGTGCCATGTGCACGTGTTGAAGCAAATAAGGGGTAAGTGCAATAAGCTTACTATAGACTATGCTTGTCCAAAGTAGCAAAGCAAAAGCTCATTAATGGTGGACTTTGAACTTGGAACCAACTTCCCACAAGCTAAGTGCCCAGTAAATATTCCACATAGTGAGTTGGAGCTTAAAAAAAGTATCCTTTCCCTTAGTGTGTATACCTTCAATCTCTATAGAAAAAGGATGACCAAAAATAATACCTATGAAAATAGACTCACTGATCTCTCTATTGCAAACAAGGTTTCCAACCATTACACAAAGATCAAAAGATGTGATGAGATCAGAGGAGCCTCCAAAAACCATAGGTTTCATCTTCTATATTCAAGATGTGGTTTGGTTTTATACTGATGACCTTCCATTTGTAGTGAACCATCTAATCCAATGCACCACTACCTTTGTTGTTTTCAAGGGTGGGAGACTCACCTTGATAAAAAATGTAGAAAGATAGAAAAGGTTCAAATGCACACCCTCCCAACTTCAAGCATGTGATCGTGTTATCACGTCGTTTGTGTCAATGGACACTTCTTATACCAAATTTTATAAACAAGTGATGGCATCTCCCATGAGCAGCATGCTTTAAGTGTGCAAAAGAATTTGCATCAATGCCTAAACATACAATTTTTAAATTTGAATTTTTAAACATGAACAAAGAGAAGGACCTATGATATGAAGAACCATCAACAAAGAGTATTTTCTGTCGAAAGAGTGAATTAGCTTAAGAGTTAGCTTTGATACCATTTTTGAATTTATAAAAAAATTAAAAAACCTTCTAAAATATGCATTCACCACAATTGTATGTCCAAAATAAGAAAAGACAATTTAAAGATAGTAATAATAAACAATGAAAAGAAAATATGGAGCAGATCTGAGTGAGATCTAAGCAGAGGAGCAAAATATGAGTGGGATATTAGTAGATCTGAGCAAGATCTAAGTGGGATGTCTTCAAATAGTATTGATGGTAGGTAGTAAATATTATTAGGGTAGTATAATCAAAATGGAAAATTTTATAGAAACGGATGGAAAAGATTCTGATAATGATAGTTCAAGGTCCTTTGATCAAGGAAAAACTTCCTGGAAGAAGATTATTGAGGGAAAAAGCCTGAGCTCTATAAGTTTAATATTTTAACAACTTTGGAGAATGATAATTTTGTGGTTTAGGTTCCAAAAGCCCTAGCAGATAAAATTATTGTTGAAAGGGATAATTCATTGGTAGGTAAATTAGTTGGAAATGTTCATCTAGATATGGATTCTATTCAAAAGTGGATGCTTTTTAGATGGAATCTAAAGGGTTATTTGCAAGTTGTAGCTCTCCCTCGTGGTTTTATATTTTTTAATTTTAATTGCAATGAATATTTGTAGGGTCTTGATGGAAGAACCATGATTTTTGGTAGGAGGGGATTATGTTTAAAAAGATAGTTTTCAAGTTTTAATTCATTAATAGATAATATGGAAGTTAATCCTATTTGGGTAAGTTTACTAGGTTTTCCAATGGATTTTTGGTATGAAGATATTTTAGCATGAATTGCAAGTTCTATTTGAACTCTCTTAGCTTTTTATCATTCAACTAAAGTGAAGTCAAGGCTTCTAGAAGCTAGAATATGTGTTAATGCATACCTGAGTAAACCCTTACCTCAATTAATGTAAATCATTTCATATTATCAAAAATGGGTTCAAAAGATGAAATATGAAAATTCTCCTGCTCTTTGTGGGGTATGCAATCGATCTGGGTATTTTTCCATAAATTGACCTCAAAATAACGAATGGAAGGTTGAGTCAGGAAAACCCTTTGCTAAGGTTTAGAGGAGAAAATTGGGAAAAGAAGATAAGGGGTTAGCCCAAGAAGAAAATGTAGATAATAATTTCAAAAATAGCAATAAGTTTCAAATTCTAGAATAATTAGAAGAGGAATTTGTACCTAAAAATCAATGCCCTGCCTCCAAAGGGATTGCCAGGACTGAAGCAAAAATTGTAGAGAATACTCAACTAGGGTCCATTGGTGAAAAAGGAATTTGGGAGTCAATTGTAAAAAACTCCATAGATGATAAAATGATGAAGCTAGATGGTTCGTTACCTTTAACAGTAGAAATACAAATTGAGGGACCTAAAAAACTTTGGAATATATGGATACAAATGTAGCACCCTAAAATTGGCGCAGTAAAATTGGAATAATTACATTCACCTTAGTAAATAAATTTAAATTCAAATTTAACCTCCCAAACCTCCCGTTAACCGCCGAGAAACCCGTTTCCTCCTTTTTTGTGCCATTTTTAGCAGTTTTTTTGACCGTTTGACGATATCGTCTCCGATCAGACGATATCGCCCCAGATTTGACGATTTCGTCTGGACTAGAACGTCCAGACGATTTCATCGCAAAACTAAATTTGCATAGTTGGAATCCGTTACAACGGGTCTCCAATCCGGGCGAAGCGTGTCTGCGCCGTTGGGACCCTTCCCCCGTTGGAGATCTCCCAAATTGGGATGATCTCCAACCTCCCAACAACTATCCTATGCCTATTTAACTCTAAGACTTTTCCCTCCCCAACCCCTAGCTGAATTTTTATGCAAATTGAACCCTTATGCTCTAAAACATCGTAATTCATATTTTGCATTAGTCCTATAGTCATTTCATTGCAGGTACACCATTGGTTTTCAGCTGGAGCCAGCACCTATCGTAGCCGACGAACCTATCAAGATCGGAGGTGATCTCGTCAAATTCGGGACGATCTCGTACTGATGCGAGACGATTTCAACTGCAGCACACATCGAGGCAATCAGTGCCTGGAGTTTGCTCTTCTGTCTCTTTTTTCTGTCATTCTATGCTATAAATTAGATTTTTTATTCAGTTTTTATACTATATTGCATCTGGAGTTCACCCATTTTGTCTAGTTTGCATATTAAGATCATATTCCGCTATCTAAACACGGTGATTTGCATTTACTTCGTTCTTGTATATTGTTCAACACTCATATTCTTGTTTCATATAGTTTGCCCCTGTTTGCAAAATAGAATTTCTTGTATTTCGCATCTGTTTGTTGTTTTGCGAGTCTCTGATGAATTCGTCTGACGAATTCGTCAGATTGCAGACGATCCTATCATTTTAGACGATTTTATCAAATTGAAGGTGATTCTGTTGAATTGCAGACGATCCAGACTGCTTCAAGCTTCAGAAACTCCATCAGACTTTCGGATCAGGTAATCTTCATTGGCCTCCTGTAAATTCTCTATTTTTGTTTTCCTTTCTGTTTGTTGTATGCATTTAAATTGCATTTTCATGTAGTTTAAGTTAGAACCATTCGGCCAAACCTAGGATGAATGTTTAAAAATAAAACGAACTCATCAAAATACATTCCAAAAACCTAGGCGTGGAAACTACCACCAAATTTTTCCTGGTGAACCCACTATCCGTCGAAAAATCACCAAAACACACCTCCCTTGAGAGGCGGGACCTTCGTAAAGTCCTCTCGTCCGAGGTACCGCACCATCCTTTTCCCATCCTCCTTTCGGGCGTGGATCCAATAGCCTGAAGGTAGGGGTGCGAAAATTTTGGAGCGATACATTTTGGTGAACCCGACGTGAATGCATCATAACCTTTTGAAAACAAAACAAAACAAAAACAAAAAAATATATATGTATACAAGAAAAACAAAAACAAAATCATCATATCAAGTTTTTATGTTTTAGATTCAACTCTAAATAGTAGATGCTAAGTATCACTTTTAGAAGTACTAAAGAAACCATGAGTTTTTACTCAAATCAATATGATCCCATCAGTAATGTTGGAAGAATTCATCTAAATACATTTGTTGATTATGACCAACCTCATCCCTATTCAACACCACCTCCATCACACTTTTCTCATTTTTTATCCTTACCCCAACAGGACAATCCCTTTGCCAATCCTCTTCATAATGATATTATCTATTCTCCCATATATCCATATTATGTCTATCAATCCACATATAATCCTCCGCCACCATTTCAATATTCTTCTTTCAATACAACACATCCATTTCAACAAGAAAATACTTATTCTTCAATTCTACCATGCACTCACCTCATACTTCGCAATCTTCCTATCATCATTCAACCCATAATAAAGAAAGTAGAGGTGAGAAACCATTAGGTCCTTTTATGACGAAATTCCTAAAGCATTTATCAAAAACTTCTCAAAAACCTTCATCACGTAAATTTACTAAGCTCAATCAACCAATGGATATAATTCTCAAGTATTTACTTGATACAAATAGGATTGAACTGCCTTCCATAAGACAACCTAATACCACAACAGATTGGTTTAAACCTGAGCTACATTGTGAATATCATAGAGTAGATGGACATATGACACAAAAATGTAAATATTTAAGATGTGCAATTCAAGATTTGATTGATGATGGTCTTTTTAATATAAAGGAATTACAATCTACAACTAATGATAAACCTCCAGTAAACAATCAAAATCCTACACAACAAATACCAATAATCAATCAAGACATGGGGATCTCCCAAGAACCCCTACTCAATTATCAACAACAAGAAACCAATCAAATATTGCATGTTAATGTGTCCTATCATGATGATATTAATATTGTAACAAAAACTACAAATGATCAACCTCAAGTTCAATCAACTCAATCCGATATTCAAGATATGGATTCCTCATTTGACCAACTTTCAAAACTATCTTTGGCTCTAGAGAATGATACAAAATGGAATGTAAGCATAGCAAGCTCATATTCAGAATCAAAATTTCAATCTGAAATCCCCTTTGATAGCCAACAACAAGTGATTAATCCTCAAACAAAGATATCCCTTTTAGAAGTATTACAAATTGCTCATAAGGAAATTTTGTTCAAAATACCTAGCCAACAATTTTTTCCTCATCATATTTTCTCTAAGAACATAATTAATGGTATAAACCCTCTTGAGGTTAACCATATTTCATTCTATGATGAGGATATTCCTTCCTCTACTCCACAAGAAGACTCCTATCTTTACATTATCGGATCTCGTAAAGAAACACTTGTTAGAACTATCATGGTAGATAATGACTCTTCTCTTAATTTATGCACTTATCAATTATTTCAAAAACACAAATTAAAGGAAGAATATAGTAATGAATCAAATGTTATTATAAAATATTTTAACAATGAAATTCAAGAAGCTCAAGGTACCATAATTCTTCCCTTTAATATTGGATCCAAGATCCTGGATACTTTGTTTTATGTAGCATGTTGCCCTTCACCTTACAACCTACTTCTTAGAAGTCCTTGGATTCATACGATGAGGGTTTTCTCTTCCACTCTTCACCAATGTTTGAAGTTTGAACTTGCAAATAAAACGGTTACCATACATGGTGACCCAAAACCATTTGAAGAATATTTAATGGTTGAAACATCAACTTCTATACATTCTCTATTATCACAATTATCTTCTGTCCATCACTTTTCTTCATTCATATATGATCATCCTTGTTTACAAAATAACATCCATGCATATCTTTCACATATACTTTCTCCATCTTATCAAAACTTGGAATATAATAATAAGAATGAAGAACTTTCTTATATTTATGACATTTTATTTTGTAATATGATCAATTTTACACATATAAAAGTCAAATCTTTTGCTACATTATTTTACATTATAACAAAGCTTTTGTTATCACTATCTTTTACTCATCACCTTTTGTTCTTACCTTCAACACAACCGGATTATCCTTCAAAACCTCCTTTGATTTTGAAGCAACCTTAGACATGCTATACTCAAATAACCTTGTATAGTGTATATAGATCATCTTGTATATACCATCAATTTCAATTCATAAATTAAAATAAAAATACAAAAAAAAAAATCAAAATCCTCAAAATCTTAAAAAAAAAATATACTAATGCAACCAAAGAACTTAAAGGTAAATTTGAGCCCAACTGGCTCGGACCATACATCATTACTGCAAAATTTGAATCAGGAGCATATAAATTATCTACCTTAGATGGTAAAGAACTTAAAGAACCCATGAATATTTTACATCTCAAACGTTATTATGCATAAACTTGGTCTTTTCATCCATGTATATATTTGTTCAAAATTACTATCTTGTATTTCTTTCAATTTATTCAAAAACACCAAAAACATTCATAAAATCTTCAAAAATATTTATTGCATTTTTTAAAAGCACTTGTAAAGGTCCTTTTGCTCCAAAACAAAAATCAACATAAAAATCCAAAAACAGCTATATGCTTGACTCTTTCGAAACCAAAACAATATACAGAATAAAGAGAGAGTCAACATTCTCAAAAATTTCTCAAAATCATTATTTTCTTACAATTATTGCAGTTATATGTTTCAACTTATTTTGGATAAAACTAGCATTTATTTGGCATCCCTCACTTGCACACTCACACAATAAATATCTTGATTTTATCTGGCATGATTACTAATCTCTCTTATATCAAAGTTCACAAAATTCCATTAAATAAAGTTTGAACATAGAGAATTGATCTTGGTATTTACTTAAACCAAGCACATCTTTTCACAATAAAATGATTATATTTGTAATTTCCATGTTTTTCTACATAGTAGAACTGATTTCTTGAGTGAAAAGTTTCCCTTGCTATCCTATCATGCACATGGTCTAGAATTTTTGATAATTGGCAAAAGGACAAGCTCACCCCTACCCAGAATAAAAATCCCTTGCTCTACAGCTAATCTGAGCAAGTATCCCTAGAAAAAGAAAAAGAAAAATAAAAGAAAAATTCAAGAAAAAGAGAAAAGAAAAATGTTCTTTTATATCATTACAACAATGTTACAAGCATTATCAAGCAAAAGAAAAATAAGCAAAGCTCAAAAGAAAGCAAGAAAAGCAATAAAATCCCTTTCCCTACCCTTTGAAAAGAAAAGAAGGGTGAATGAGCTTGAATCCTTGGAATTCTCAATTATTCGAAAGCGTGAGGTAAGCCCCATAGCAAGTGGTTTGTGCCCAACCTCGCTTGGCCTTGGGTAACTCCTAGCGTGGCGATATGTCCGTCACATTAGCGACCTTCTTTTGTACGGACCTCTGTCTCGCTTATGGATTAGCTAGCTCTTGATAATCCGATCTACATAGTAGCCTAGTATGGTTATATGCATCTACATCATGGTTAATGAACACTTAGTTGGTTTATTCAAATCACTTGTATCATAGTATCTTGCTCAAAAGCTGTAATCGAACCATACAATTGCACACACATTTGTATTTGAGAGATTTTGTCTATCATTATGATAAATCAAGATTGGCAATGAATTCACTTATGCACATGGGATTCCTTATAAATCTAATTTTTGTCTTCAAAATACTTTGAAATATTATTTTGCAACTTGTTTGGAATAATCAAGTATAATTATTTAACAACATATCATATATATCTTATTGAATTTCGCAACGATGGTATAGTTTCAAAACCAAAATTGGAATTTTATGCTTAGCGCAAGTCCTCATTTTCATCTTTTTTGTTCATTAAAAATCAATCATGTAATAAAACTATCCTTTCTTTGATCTTCGCGATGATGGTATAAGTCTATACCTACATATTCTATGCCTAGCGCAAACCATTGTAACAATATTTTTTTCCAATTTATCAAAATTCATAAAAACCATATGACTTCATTTTATTACACCAATTATGCTTTTCAAAAGCAAACACATTTTTATTATTTCATATCATTATGTCAACCTTTGCATTTTGCAATGATGGTATAATTCTTAAGGAATTATTCAACAATTTTTATCACACTTAGGAATTTATGCCTAGCAAAAATCATTTTACAATATTTCATGCATAATATTTTTATGGAAATCTGAAAACAAACCATCATCATCATCATCATTTGCATCATCACAACAAAGCCTTAAGACAGTCTCTTAAGCACTCTTTTCTTTTAACAATATTTCTATCCTGGGACTAGCTTGACGACCGAGTGAGCAGCGACTCCATGAAATGGTCTATAATAGCGACAATGTCCTTTGAAATTATTGTTAGAAATCTCTTTTTATTTTTATCACATTTCATTACAACCAATCAATTTGTTACATCAGATTATTTCATTTAAAATATTTAAAGCATGACATCCAAGTTATAATTTTTTTCAAAACGACATAATTACATGACTCATCAATAAAATCATTACATCAATCAACTCAATCAATCAATAAAACATAAAAAGCATCATAAGCATCACATAAGACAAGTCATATGATCAAAAATATCTCATCTATATATATCAACAGAATATATACATCATCAAAACTAGATTGGTATGCCACAATCTATACCTCGGCATACTCAATCCTCTATCAATACAAGTATAATACAATATCAGTGGCAGTATCCCGCCCTCTAGCCTCGAGAGCCTCTAGAGCTCTCGGCCTCATCTCCTCCCCCGCCCTGCGGAGGACGAGGTGGTCCCATCGTAGTATGTGTGGTACTGCGAGTCCTCATCATCAACCGGGATGAGCTCCTCGTCGACCCTGTCCTGATAGGATCTATTATGGCAGGTGGTAGTTGTACCCTCTGGCCCTCTGGCACCGCCTGGTAGTATAGCACCTGATAGAATGTGATCTGAGAAACTGATCGTAGCAGCTCCTGAGTGCTTACCCCTCTGCCTCGTGCCCTGAGACAAGCATTCTCGTCTCGTAGCTGCGACACCTCAGCATGGTGCTGTGCAGCTGCATTCTATAACGTCTGCACCTGAGCTCGCAGACGATCTCTCTCTGCCTGAAGAGTAGCCATCTCGCTACTCTCTCCAATGTCCACACCCTTGCCCTTATCAGGCGATGGTGGCCTCTGTGGAGATGGGGGTCTCGCCTCCCTCCTCTCCCTCTCCCTCTATCGTGGCCTCTCTTGTGCCTGTGGCCTCCTCTGCTCTCCTCTGCCGTGACCTCGGGCTGCCTCTACCATTGTCTGGCACCGCCTCACTATCTGATGCACAACTGCGTGGATCGGTCCCTGAGCCCTCGTCATCCAAGGAGGGCGGATGCCTGCGTACCAGGCATCGTATGCAGGGGTAGCCATCGTACGCGGAAAATGCCCCCATTCAGTAAGTGGATGGGGATGACGCAGGGGTAGCCATCGGCTACCCTCGCGTCATCCCCATCCACTACCGAATGGGGGCATTGTCCGCATCCCGACTCCGAGAATCACTTGCATATCCGGAGCCCCGCTAACTGTGGTGTTATCCCGGACAGTCCAAAAAAACTCATAATCCCTGAGAGATGGGATCCCCTGTTGTAGACCAAACTGTCACAAAACTCGGTCATAGCGGTGGAGCTCCACCTCTCCTCTCTCCATCCATAGCCAACAGACTCGCCTGATGCGAGCCAACTCCTGTGCGTCCTCTGCCCACCCTGGATGCTGCCTCCACGGCCTCCAGGTGATCTGGTCTGGGACCAAGTCATCCAGTAGTCTCCGGGACACCGACAGGTCGATCCATCGCTGTGCCCCTCTCCGGAGCCACCAGTAGAAGACTCGAGGCCTCTCCCCGTCAACCCCTATTAGTGGAAGCCCTACCGGCCTCCGCACCACAATGTGCTCCTAGCACCAAACTTGTAGGAGCGATGTCATGACCAGACATTGCCCGCCCTTGTACACGACCCCGTAAAGGATCCTGTACAGCCGACATAGAACAAAGCTACCCCAAGAAAATCTGTAGCCATGGTCGCGCATGTCATAGATTACATCTGCCAGCATCCATGGTACCCTACATCCACTCTGGTGGCACAGTAGAAGTCCACCAACCACCCCAGCCAAAACTCGTGTCAGTGTAGATGCCCCAGGCATCTGGCATAGTGCCTCGATGTTCACTCCGCCCTTCTCCAGGGCGAAGCTCGGGTCACCGCAGAGTCGTCCCATCACGTGGCCCTGATTGGTCATAGGTGTGATCATCCTCCCTTGTATGGGGATTCTAAGAATCCTCCATACATCCTCTAGTGTGGGAGTCATCTCCCCTGTAGGTAACCGAAAGCATGAAGAGCCCAGGTACCACCTCTCTGCTAGGGCCGTCAGTAGCCCCATGTCAGTAGAAACTTGTGGCATCTCTGCCACATGTAGTAAGCTGGCCTATGCCAGCTGATCTCGCTCTGCCTATGTCATAGCGGCCAAGTCATCTCTTAATCCTCCATATTTCCACTCTCTGCTCTTTAGTAATCCTCTCTGCAATCATAAACAACAAACAATCATTAATAACAATTTTAGCAATCAATAATGCAACTTAAAGATCAAATTTTTGCAATTGATGATATCGCCCACTATTGGCCGATATCGTCCAAAATTTGAGCAAAATCGTCTCCGATTTCGCGTGTCGAAATCGTCTCTAATTTGACGAAATCGTCCCTTTTTGCCGATTTCGCCCTTGGGCGAAATTGACGAACTTGAGATGATTTCTTCGAACTAGGGACGATTTCGTCCGGATGACGTCGAGGGCCAAAAACGGCCGCGATGCTCAAAATTCATCTTAAAATCTATTTACCAAGCAGGTAAATTCAAATAAAATCAATCTAAAATAAGTTTAAACCCTTAACCGTAGACCGCG
Source organism: Wollemia nobilis (assembly GCA_028583015.1). NCBI lineage: Eukaryota > Viridiplantae > Streptophyta > Pinopsida > Araucariales > Araucariaceae > Wollemia > Wollemia nobilis. Next base: position 5,538,988 of record JAQPPZ010000374.1, read on the forward strand.
GCGGACCTCTGCAGATCTGTGCGCTGTCTCTACCATTTTTGCTCCGAGCTCTAAAAACAATAAAATGAACAGTAACAATGAATTAGGGTTTTACCCTATTTTTCTTAATTTTATTCAAAATAATTCAACAATAATTTTTGCTTTTTCGTGTTTTTACCGCAAACGTTTGATTTGGGTAAAAACACGGAGGGGGCACCATAGTAAGCTGTCATACGATTCGACCAAGAATCGTCACCTAAAAATGAGAATAATTTTTTGCTTTCTCGTAGATCGAGAAGAACTCATCTTTAACGCATTTTCTTCGGAAAATTTGCTAAAGAGGGGGCAAAATGTAGCACCCTAAAATTGGCGCAGTCAAATTGGAATAATTACATTCACCTTAGTAAATAAATTTAAATTCAAATTTAACCTCCCAAACCGCCCGTTAACCGTCGAGAAACCTGTTTCCTCATTTTTCGTGCCATTTTTAGCAGTTGTTTTGACCGTTTGATGATATCGTCTCCGATCAGACGATATCGCCCCAGATTTGATGATTTCGTCTGGACTAGAACGTCCAGACGATTTCGTCGCAAAACTAAATTTGCATAGTTGGAATCCGTTCCAACGGGTCTCCAATCCGGGCAGAAGCGTGTCTACGTCGTTGGGACCCTTCCCCCATTGGAGATATCCCAAATTGGGATGATCTCCAACCTCCCAACAACTATCCTATGCCTATTTAACTCTAAGACTTTTCCCTCCCCAACCCCTGGCTGAATTTTTATGCAAATTGAACCCTTATGCTCTAAAACATCGTAATTCATATTTTGCATTAGTCCTATAGTCATTTCATTGTAGGTACACCATTGGTTTTCAGCCGAAGCCAGCACCTATCGCAGCCGACGAACCTGTCAAGATCGGAGGCGATCTCATCAAATTCGGGACGATCTCGTACTGATGCGAGACGATTTCGACTGTAGCACACATCGAGGCAATCAGTGCCTGGAGTTTGCTCTTCTGTCTCTTTTTTCTGTCATTCTATGCTATAAATTAGATTTTTTATTCAGTTTTTATACTATATTGCATCTGGAGTTCACCCATTTTGTCTAGTTTGCATATTAAGATCATATTCTGCTATCTAAACACAATGATTTGCATTTACTTCTGTTCTTGTATATTTTTCAACACTCATATTACTGTTTCACATAGTTTGCCCTTATTTGCAAAATAGAATTTCTTGTATTTCGCATCTGTTTGCTTGTTTTGCGTGTCTCTGATGAATTCGTCTGACAAATTCGTCAGATTGCAGACGATCCTGTCAGTTTAGACGATTTTATCAAATTAAAGGCGATTCTATTGAATTGCAGACGATCCAGACTGCTTCAAGCTTCAGAAACTCCATCAGACTTCTGGATCAGGTAATCTTCATTGGCCTCCTGCAAATTCTCTGTTTCTATTTTCCTTTCTGTTTGTTGTATGCATTTAAATTGCATTTTCATGTAGTTTAAGTTAGAACCATTCGGCCAAACCTAGGATGAATGTTTAAAAATAAAACGAACTCATCAAAATACATTCCAAAAACCTAGGCGTGGAAACTGCCGCCAAATGTTTCCTGGTGAACCCACCATCCGTCAAAAAATCACCAAAAAACACCTCCCTTGAGATGCGGGACCTTCGTAAAGTCCTCTCATCCGAGGTACCGCACCATCCTTTTCCCATCCTCCTTCCAGGCGCGGATCCAATAGCCTGAAGGTAGGGATGCGAAAAATTTGGAGCGATACAACAAATACTGAAATATCATTATAAAAATTGTAGTAGTCCTATGAAGAGATGCGGGTTCAAGAAGAAATAGTGTAGTAACCATCAAAGCATATACTCCAAAAACTACAACAAAGTGTAGGAGATGTGCAACAAATCGAAATAACATGATATTCTAAGGATGAGAATCGACAACAAATGATAGGTGTGAGGGTGTAAAATAAGGATAGTGTTGTGGAATGGGATTCTATAATTTATTTGAAGGTAGATGAGCTTCTAACGACATTGATTAGATGTTTGAAGAAGAAATCTAATGTTGGTGTGTCAACTCCAAGGGGAAGACCAAAAATAAGAGATGTAATATCTAGAGAGATAGCTAAACAAGTGGTTGATGGTTCTCAAAAGACTTTATTAAGTGGGGGTAAGAACCCACCAAAATAAAAAAAATGAATTTACTTTCTTGGAACATTAAGGGTATGAATGTCCTAGCAAAACAAAGGGTTTGATTGTAGTTTTTTTTAAAACAAAGACAACAAGCTTGTCTCTGTTGCTATTGTTGTTCTTTGGTTATCTTTTGTTGTTGCAGTTTTGATTTAGATATGCTGTAAGGTTTTTGTAACTCTTGAGGAGTGTGTTTGTTGTTTGTTCTATTTTTCTGAGCTTAATTGCTTATCTTTTGTTAGTCTTGTATATAAGGGTTGGGGCCCTTTCAAAAATCCCTATGATTTACCATAATAAAAAAATAAATGATGATAAGAAGTATAAGGTGGTTGTCTATGCACACCCTTATGAAGAACACAAGCTTATACTGAGAGGGAGAGTGAACAGTATAAGACCACTTTTACTTTTTCTTCCAATTCAATATTATGTTGTGTAAATATAGCAGTATAAATAGCAGTAATCAAAGCAATGCACAAAAACCATACATAATAAAGACACCACAATTTATGTGGTTCACCCAATGTGGGATAATCCATGGAGAAAATATTTTGCTAAAAATTTCTCAATCAATATTTTTGGGAATCACTCCCAATTACAATGTTTATGGATCTATGTCCAAAGGAGATGCTGATCCCCTAATCTCAAGTTTGTGGATCTATTCCATAGAATAACTCTTTCCCCTTCCTAGAAGACTTTGTCTCTCTGATGCACTAATTGGTGGACCTCTCTCCACTTGAAGACTCCTCACTCAGATCTGTCTTCAACTATGCTGGCTGCTGGATATCTATCCACTGAGACTCTATCCTTTGTACTATGTTACCTCCAAAGCTTTATCAATAGGCTCACTAAGAACCTGCTCAATAGATTCACATAGAACCTGCTTAACAAGCTCACATAGAACTTGTCCAAAACTAAATAACAAGCTCACACAGAACCTGTCCAATGCTGAATAATAAGTTCACACAGAACCTGTCCAATGCTGAATAAAAAGTTCACATAGAACCTGTCCAAAATTGCTCTAGCAAGCTCACCAAGAACTTGCCCAAATATGCTCCAACAAGCTCACTAAGAACTTGTCCAAAATATGTTCTAAAACTATCCACAAATTTGTCCCAACACTGTCCTCAAATCTGTCCCAACACTGTCCTCAAATCTATCCCAAAGGCCTTCTCAAAGGCTCAATAAATCATGCTCAAGTAGTACTCAAAATTAACTCAACAATGAATGGCAATGTACTCATCAATGAATGACAACAATGATCCACAATACTCTCAAATCAACTCAACTCATAGAAGCATAAAGAGAATTGTTAGAGACTCAATATGTTTTAATCTCAATCTCAACTCAAAACAACTCATAGAAGCATAAAGATAATTGTTAGAGACTCAATATGTTCTAATCTCAATCTCAACTCAATCTCAACTCAACTCAAGTCAATCTCATAGAAGCATAAAGAGATTTTTTAGAGACTCAATATGTTCTAATATTACTCTCAACTCAAATCATAATAATGGAATAGTTTTTTTCATAGGACTTGAACAATCACTTCACACATCACTTGACTAGGCTCAATCAACTCAACTCAACCAATCACCACAAGGGACAACTCTCTCTCACACAACCCTAGTCCAAGTATGTATCAACCAACTCAAATATTTCCAACAATGCTCAACCACAAATCTCACATAACAATGATACTCATGTTATTTTCTAACTCAAGTTATTTCACAACCAATGGGCTTCAACAACTATGCTTATCAAACAAGGTTTAGACACAACTCTCAATTCAGAAAACCTTGAAGCATTCAACCAACCACTTTCAAAAAGGAAACCACAAACAATACTTTTCCCTCCAATGATATTTTAGAAATCAACCACCATAAACAATCAATAGGAGAATGTGCCCATACATTTTATGAAGATGAAAAAAACCTCTTTGTAAATCTGCCACAATCACAAAATTCTTTTGCCAATCTTCACAAGGGTTAGTATATCACAAAATAATCAACATTACTCCACTTTTAAATAATCATCACCAAGACCTTTAATTGCACAACTTCCTTATCTCTCCTAAAACCACTTGTACCATAAAATAAAATAAATCAAAACATTACATAATATTTTCACTCCCAAAACCACTTATACCATAAAATAAAATAAATCACAATATTGCATACCTTGTCACCTCATGAAATAATTAATCCTCTTGAAAAAGAACAAGGCAAACTTCACTTTTGGAACCCCTTTGCAAAATCATAAATATCTCTTTACACACACCTTATTTCTCCTTCTAAATAAGTTAGTCAAATAGCCCTCGAAATAAGATTTTCGATGATATATAATATGCCCACTTTCCAAAATAAATTGAAACCTTTACATATATATATGCCACCCTCCATTAATTGCACATAGGTCGGTCCTCCATTAATTTAAAATTAAACTTTAAACTTTAATATCTTCATCACCGGAGGTCCTTTTTCGATGAAACAAAATTCCACCTTGGCTTTTAAGAAAATCCCTTTCCACATAATCCCACCATGGTTTTAAATAAAACCTTTTATTTTTCCTACCTTGGTTTTCATAAAAACCCTGTATATATCTATGCTCTCCAAAATATCATAGATGATTATCTATGAAGTGCTTTTGCCACCAAAAATCAATGTGAAATCAATGATAACATAAAAGAACTTAAATTTACAACCATCTCCCCCTTTGTCATTTATGGAAACACCTCTAATGCAAACACCACAATCATTGCAAAAACCATATATGAGAATCAAAGCTGCTTCCCCTGATTCAATACTCTCTATGGAGGTTGCTCCCTCTAATTCAATGCTCTCTTTGGAGGCTGCTCCCCCTAACTCAAATCTCTCCCCCTTTGACATCAATGACAAAAGGGATACCTATGGGGCTAAAATATATGACTCTTAAGCTTAGCCCCCTCATCCCCTTCTCTTTTGAGGTGATTAATTTTGGGGTGGGAGTACATTTACTCCCATATTACATTGTTTCTTTCCTTTATAAAATTCCTTCCACATATTTCTGATATAATTTTTTCGATGAGTTCCTTGCTCTTCTTGTTTTGAACCTGTTTGACCTTCTTGTCTTGAAATTGCTTGACCTTCTTGTCTTGAACCTGTTTGGAATTGATTCCTACACCATTTTGCAATATGCATAAAGTTATTGCAATTAAAACACTTGATATTGTAGCCTTTGGATGGTGCCCATGTCCTGAATTCTTTCTTGAAGTAATTTCCATATCCATTCCTTTCTTGAACCCTGTATTGTGAAGCTCTGTTTTCATGACCATTATGACCATGAATTCTGAACTATGTAGCTCTAAAACCAAAACCATGTTGCTCATTTCCTTTCCACTAAAAATATTTATGACCAATCTTGTTACATGAGAAGCAATGCCCCTAAAAATCATACCTTCTTCCTTTGAAGTTTCTTCTAGCAAAATCAAACTTCTTTGATCCATGGATCCTTTCTTGACCATTATCCTTATGATCATCTTCAACTTGTGCATTGCATTCTTGAACCTTCTTTGTAGCATTTAAAACCTCTTCCTTGCGTTTCTCTTCAAGAATTTCTTTTCCCTTTGAGCTTGATTCATGTATCTCAAAACAAGAACCAAACTGAATATTTGGAGCCATAGAAACTTTGGAACTTTCCTCACAAATCTTAAGTGCTTCCTTGCTTTCATATTTTAGAAATTCCTTTCCTTTTGAGTGTGATTTTTCTTGGATAAGATACAACCTTAAAATAAGTTTCCACTCCCTTTTGAATCTTTTCATCTAATGTATCATGTCTTGCCATGGTTACCCTTAGTTCTTCACTCATCCTTTCTTCTATCCTTTTTTGCATTTAGAAGCTCTTCTCTGAGATTACTAATTGTTTGAAGTAGTTCTTCTTTGATTTTGACATCTATTCGAATATTGTTTTCAATATTCCTGTATTCTTCTTTTCGCCTTTTGATTTTTGATTTTTGTTTACTTGGCTCATCATCTTCCTTTTCTACTACCAAAAGTGAGACTTCTTTGTTTTCATTGCTGCTGGAATTATCACTAGAACTGTTGCTTTATTTTTCAAATACACTTCCCTTGTTGTAATTGTTGTAGTATGTGCAATCATCATCTATATGCCCAAATTCTCCACATATGAAGCATTTTAGTATCCTTAGAAATTTCTTGTACCTATCTGCTTGCTCAATGGCTATGGCAAGCTCTTCATGTCTTTCTTCAATAGGCACATCCTCTTCTTTAACTTCAATACCTAGAAATAGGTGTTCTTCATTTTCTTCACTTATTCCAAAGAATGTACATTCTTCTTTATTTGAATGATCTTTATCACTGTAATCTAAACTATCACTTGCTTCTACAATGTAGTAAGATTTATTTGCCTTACGAAAAATCTTCTTATCATACATGTTTTGCTTGTTGATATCCATTGTCTCTTCTATTACTAAAACCTTAGAATCATATTTCATGGGAAGTGATCTCAAAACATTTTGAGTAACTTCTGATTCTTTCATATCAAAACCTAGGCCTCTCATGGTGTTAGTAATCTCATCAACTCAAAGTAAAAACATTGCAATATCTTCATAATCTTCCATTTTCAATTTCTCAAATATTTTTCTATGAGTTTGTAGTTTTGCCAAATTTACCTTGGAATCTCCTTCATAAGTATTCCTCAACTTGGTCCACATATCATTAGTTGAAGTACATACCATGACCTTTGCAAAATATGTCTCACGTAGCCCACTCAAAATACAATTCATTGCTCTTGCATTGATCTCAACCAATTTTTCGGTAGTATTATCTTCTTTGGGATCACCTTCAACCTTATACTCTTTTTCAACCATCTGCCATACCTCATATCCTTGTGATATCAAGTAGTTATTCATCCTCATGCTCCATAAAGCATAATTATTACCATAAAAAATGGAGCCTTATTTGTAGATAATCCATTCTGTGAATCCATCTGTGTTCTTGTAGAATCTTCCCTCAAGATGTTAGCCTTTCTGAAGGAACCCGCTCTGATACCAATTGAAGAACACAAGATTATACTGAGGGAGGTGAAAATTATAAGACCACTTTTTACTTTTTCTTCCAATTCAATATTATGTTGTGTAAATATAGTAGTATCAATAGCAGTAATCAAAATAATGCACAAAAACCATACACAATAAAGACACCACAATTTATGTGGTTCACCCAATGTGGGCTACTCCACAGAGAAAATATTTTGCTAAAACTTTCTCAATCAATCTCTTTGGGAATCACTCCTAATTACAATGTTTATGGATCTTTGTCCAAATGAGATATTGGTCCCCTAATCTCAAGTTTTTGGATCTCTTCCATAGAATAACTCTTTCCCCTTATGCTCTGGATTTGTGATCTTCTAGAAGACTTTGTCTCTCTGTTGCACTAACTGGTGGACCTCTCTTCACTTGAAGACTCCTCACTCAAATATGTATTCAACTATGTTGGTTGTTGGATCTCTATCCACTGAGACTCTATCCTCTGTACTCTGTCACCTCCAAAGCTTTATCAATAGGCTCACTAAGAACCTGCTCAATAGATTCACACAGAACCTGCTTAACAAGCTCACACAGAACTTGTCCAAAATTGAATAACAAGCTCACACAGAACCTGTCCAATGTTGAATAACAAGTTCACATAGAACTTGTCCAATGCTGAATAACAAGTTCACACAGAACCTGTCCAAAACTACTCTAGCAAGCTCACCAAGAACTTGCCCAAATCTGCTCCAACAAGCTCACTAAGAACTTGTCCAAAATCTAGTTCTAAAAATATCCATAAATCTATCCCAACACTGTCCTCAAATTTTTCCCAACACTGTCCTCAAATATGTCCCAAAGGCCTTATCAAAGGCTCAATAAATCATGCTCAAGGAGTACTCAAAATGAACTCAATAATGAATGGCAATGTAATCATAAATGAGTGACAACAGTGATCCACAATACTCTCAACTCAAATCAAATCATAGAAGCATAAAGAAAATTGTTAGAGACTCAATATGTTCTAATCTCAATCTCAACTCAACTCAACTCAAATCAACTTATAGAAGCATAAAGAGAATTTTTAGAAACTCAATATGTTCTAATCTCAATCTCAATGCAACTCAACTCAAATCAATCTCAACTCAACTCAAGTCAATATCATAGAAGCATAAATAGAATTGTTAAAGACTCAATATGTTCTAATCTTACCCTCAACTCAAATCAAAATAATGGAATAGTTTGTTTCATAGGACTCGAACAATCACTTCACACATCACTTGACTAGGCTCAATCAACTCAACTCAACCAATCACCACAAGGGACAACTCTCTCTCACACAACCCTAGTCCAAGTATGTATCAACCAACTCAAATATTTTCAATAATGCTCAATCACAAATCTCACATAACAATGATACTCATGTTCTTTTCTAACTCAAGTTCTTTCACAACCAATGGTCTTCAACAAATATTCTTACCAAATAAGGTTTAGACACAACTCTCAATTCAGAAAACCTTGAAGCATTCAACCAACCACTTTCAAAAAGGAAACCACAAACAATCCTTTTCCCTCCAATGATATTTTAGAAATCAACCACCATAAATAATCAATAGGAGAATGTGCCCATACCTTTTATGAATATGAAAAAACCTCTTTGTAAATCTGCCACAATCACAAAATTCTTTTGCCAATCTTCACAAGGGTTAGTATATCACAAAATAATCAACATTACTCCACTTTTAAATAATCATCACCAAGACCTTTAATTGCACAACTTCCTTATCTCTCCTAAAACCACTTGTACCATAAAATAAAATAAATCAAAACATTGCATAACCTTTTTCACTCCCAAAACCACTTATACCATAAAATAAAATAAATCACAATATTGCATACCTTGTCACCTCATGAAAGAATTAATCCTCTTGAAAAAGAACAAGGTAAACTTCACTTTTGGAACCCCTTTGCAAAATTATAAATATCTCTTTACACACACCTTATTTCTCCTTCTAAATAAGTTATTCAAATATCCCTTGAAATAAGCTTTTCGACGATATATAATATGCCCACTTTCCAAAATAAATTGAAACCTTTACATATATATATGCCACCCTCCATTAATTGCACATAGGTTGGCCCTCCATTAATTTAAACTTAAACTTTAAACTTTAATATCTTCATCACCGGAGGTCCTTTTTCGATGAAACAAAATTCCACCTTGGATTTTAAGAAAATCCCTTTCCACATAAGCCCACCATGGTTTTAAATAAAACATTTTATTTTTCCTACCTTGGTTTTCATAAAAACCTTGTATATATCCATGCTCTCCAAAATATCATAGATGATTATCTATGAAGTGCTTTTGCCACCAAAACTCAATGTGACATCAATGATCCATGTGACATCAATGACAACATAAAATAACTCAAATTTCCAACACCTTATATATCATATTTATTCACAATTATAATATAAATGATTCCTTATTGAGGGGTATTTATAGTGATACCAAATCCTCAATGATAGGTTAACCTTAGGCCAACATAAAATTAACCTTGAGGTTAACCTTACAATAAAATAATAATAAATTATCCTTTTAAGTAAGGTTATCTATAAAGGTGGATTAACCAATACCACTAAGGGTGAAATATGAAAGGGGCATGTAGGATTACATGAACATACTCATAGGATTACATAAATAATAAATTCGTGTAGGCTTACATAATTACATACATGTAGGCTATATAAATGGTTCTTATAAGCACCTCTTCACACTTTTGACCTTGGCCTAAACAATATCATATTACACAAATTTCAACATGGATGCCCTTAGTTTAGGGATAAAGATGCATTATATTTAAGACCATGGAGTGAAAACTTTTTTGTGGAGATAGAGACTACTAAAATGCTTTTGGTGTGGATTAGGATTTTTAGATTTATCAACATATCAATAAGGAGGATTTGAAGAATATTGGCAATACTCTAGGTGAGTTCATTTAGGAGGGATCAACTACTAAGGAAAGAAGGCATGTTGTATATACTTGAATATGTGTTTCCATGGATATTTCAAAACCTTTACCATAGTTCATTAGGATTAAATCTGAATCAAGAAAATGGAATCAACAAGTGGATTATAAAAACATTGTATTTTGATTTTGCAAATATCATGAAACCAGACACATAGGATGAGATTGCAAAGTGAAAATGATGGAGAAAGAGATGGAAAATTTTGGGCATGAGGTAAAATTCAATATAAAACAAGATCATATCATAGAAGAAGTAAATCAAATCAAGGATTTTCTAATCCTAAGAAAGTAACAAGAAAAACCCTTGTGTGTCATCAAACAGAAAAGGTTATTATAGTTCACTCAAATCAACCATTAGAAGAAAATGACACAAAGGATGAGGAAGTACAATGCGCAAGTTCAAATAAAAAAGGAGTTAAAGGTGTCATGACCATCCCGTGGCTGACTTTGTTTTCTTAGTAGATTTCATGATTTGCTAATGCTTCTTCTGATGAGATGATGGACTATCTATTTGTTTAGCATGTAAATATATATTTTGGTTAAATTATGTGATGAATTGATTGATCATATTTTCATGTTTAAGTTCTTGCAAGCCTAATTTTCATGAAAGAATAAGATGTTGCTAATGGAACATCACTTTTGCAAGAAAGAGTTGCTATTGGTGGTAGAAATACTTGGTCACCGAGAAAGGGAATGTCCAAGGGAAATGATGTGATGGGTTATTTGATGAAGTAATTGGAAGCAACACGAATAAGTGCTTCTTTCATGGAGTTGCATAACATGACTTGCATAAAAGAAACCATTTATGTTGATATTTAGCTAAAAAAATGCTTATCTCTAAATGATTGCTTTGGTTGAAATTGATAAGTGACTTTGGAATGTTTGTTTGTTGAATGATCATTCTAGGGAAAGGAAGCATGTGTATTTAGGAAAAAAATACATTTCTAAAGTAGAGTTAGGAAAGGGAAGTTTTTGTTTTAGAGATAAAGATAATTATGTTTAATTATAATTTTCCTTGTTCCATGAAAGAAAAAGGGTGTTTTGCTCCTCATGGTAATATCTTTTGATTATTTACCCACGCTTGTTTTGGTCGTCAACTTTATGGTGTAAACTTAGCTCCATTGAAGTGAAATTTAGGATGGTTTTTGGGTGTGCAATCATGAGAAGTATGAGTTGTTTTTGCTTTCCACTTTTATTTTAATGTAATTCAGTTAATGGCCATGGCAGTGGATGGAAGATGAGGAACATACCGAGTAAGTAGAAATGATACCATCGAAGTGAAGAGTGGTAGGGAAGAAAAATGATTTTTTTTGGATAGTGAAGAGGAAAAAAGAAAGTGTGGTGGGAGAATTGTTTTTTTGTCTTGGTGATGTTTTTGGGACACGAAAGAAGAGAGATAAACCAACAGTGAAGGAAAGAGAAGCATAGTGGAGGAAACTTGATGTCAGGCAGCAAGAATCATGTAGGTTTCCTTGAAGAGAAACTAGATGGTTTATTTTTGCTATGTAAAATTATTTGAAGGACTTGTGCTTGGATCACATAAATAGGAAAACATAATAATTGATAAATCTATTACTTTCTTTTTATACCATGGTTGCCATGCTGATGTGCAATGTTTTTCAAAGCCATGAATTCTAGTTTTGAGAAATTATATTAAAGGGAACATTTAGATTATGTAAGTAAGTTGGTTGTAAAGTGGCAGATTTTCCCCATGCAGGCATGTTGCTCCAGCGTGTAATTTAGACTAGAAGTGAATGGAACTCTTGTATAAACTTCACTGCAATGTTCTATAAACATATGATTTCTGAGTTTGCCAAACTTGTGATTTATAGGAAACACGAGTTAATGATAGGAAGTGAAGGACCGCATATGGATTGGAAAGAAATGGTAGTGTAATTGGATGATGGTTGATTTCAAAGAATACTTTTCTTATTTGAGAATGATGTCTGGTATTTGGAATGAAATAAATATTTGTCTTGAATCTTCTCGTATGCTACTGATTATGAAATTAATTCTTTGTTACTTTTTGGTTTGTGTAGGAAGTATGTGAGATAAATGGATGTTGGGTGAATAATTATGTGTATTCTATTTAATTTTGAATTGGTATTGAAAGCACCTGGAAAACAAGAGAAAAGTTTACTTATGGATTTTTATTGCTCTTCTTTTTGTTACATGAATGGGATAATATGATTTCTTGTGTGCTTACCAATTGAATGCTTCGATAGGAAGAAGTATGGTATGTTGTGGTCATGTTTGTTTCATGCACAGTTTGAACGTAAATGAGTTTACAAAGGAAACTTGAGTTCGAGGAGTTGTCTCTGATCTCGAGGAATGGACATTTCCTTTTGGTGACCGAGGATATTTCCACTTTGGTATTCTAAAGCTCAGTTAGTTGTTGTAATTAGCAGAGGTGGATAGTGTACCAAATCATGAACCTAGTTTTGTTGAGATTGTAGAAGAGAAATATTTACTGGCAAATAAAGGGAGATTGACTTCCCATGAAATGATATCACCATATAAGCTCACCTGGAACCTAGATGTTTACCTTAAAAAACAAACCGTGTTGATGATATACGAAATATTGAAATCTTGTAACCAATGCTTATGTGTATCACCTATTGTAAACTCTGAGACAGAGATAATTTAGAACATTTTTGGATGTAACGTATTGAGGATATTTTTATGATGTATATGGAAGTGTTATCTCATATTTTTGGATCTCTTTACATTCCTTGTTTGGATTTTTGAAGGAAAATTGAATGGGAAATAATTAAAGGATGTGTTAGCCAATAGTTTACAAAATTTATCCTTTATAGATGGTACTGCGCATTGTGTTTATTTTCATTTAAAAAAACAAAATCTCTATTACAGATATGAGTGTGTCCAAGATGGAATGTGTTCAAATTCATATTTGCATATATGGATGTGTGAATGTGTAATTGATAGAACGTCTCGTTTACTCTGTGCTTTCTTGTGCCTCAAAGACTGGTGATAAGTTTACGTAATAATTGAGTCTTTCAGGCTGTGCAACCAAACTTAAGATACTGTTTATCTTTATGGGATATCACCTTGAGTTTATGAGAAGAGAATAGGTTACTCTTGAGAGTTGTGCACTTGAACGACTATGTAGAGCTCAAATGACTGAACCATGCAGGATCAAATGAATTGTTTGATGCTAGACTATTTTTATCTTCAGTATAAATGTATATTTAAGCTGTGAGGATGTCTTGGATTAAATGGAATTTAGCTTGAGTCTTTAGAGGGCTTGGGACCTTCGAAGGAAACAAGTGTATCATGGCTAATGCTCCTTTTCGAATAAAATAGGGATGGATGGATGCTATTGAGTAGACTGAGCCCTTGATAGAAAAAGGGATATTTTACCAATGCATGCATAGTGCAACTTCAAAATATTGACCTTTATTGTGGTAGAGATTTGCATAGTCCTTATCAATGGATAGAGAAGGGAGTCACCTACACTAAGAGATTTGTGTAGTGCAAGGAGCTAGATGTTCCTTTTGAAATATGGTAAAAGGAAACTCCTACAACTAAAGACTTTGGTAGAGATTTGGTTTTACAAAAAGCACCCTTTCAGAGGAAAGAAAGGAGAGGGTGGTAGTTCGTAGGTAAAAATTAAGAAGTGTTGAACTAGCTTAAAGAACAATCCCTTATCTATAGTATATATGTGGTTGGAGGGAATCAGTGAGGGTCCATAGAGGGTAAATGACTCAAAGCTATTGGAAAAAAAATTGAGTGTGTTATTTTGGGTTGTTACAAAAGGTGTGATGGAATATGGGAAGGCAAATAAATACATTTCTAAAGTAGAGTTAGCAAAGGGAAGTCTTTATTTTAGAAATAAATATAATTATGTTTAATTATAATTTTCATTGTTCCATGAAAGAAAAATGGTGTTTTGCTCCTCGTGGCAATATCTTTTGATTATTTACCCACGGTTGTTTTGGTCATCAAATTTATGGTGTAAACTTAGCTCCATTGAAGCAAACTTTAGGATGGTTTTTGGGTGTGCAATCATGAGAAGTGTGAGTTATTTTGCTTTCCACTTTTTTTAATGTAATTTAGTTAATGTCCACGGTAGTGGACGAAAGATGAGGAACATACCGAGTAAGGAGAAATGATGCCATCAAAGTGGAGAGTGGTAGGGAAGAAAAATGGTTTTTTTGGATAGCGAAGAGGAAAAAAGGAAGTGTGATGGGAGAATTGTTTTTTCGCTTGATGATTTTTTAGGATGCGAAATAAGAGAGACGAACCGATGGTGAAGGAAAGATAAGCACAGTGGAGGAAGCTTGACGTTGGGCAGTGAGCATCAAGTAGGTTTCCTTGAAGATAAATTGGATGGTTTATTTTTGTTGTGTAAAATTGTTTGAAGAACTTGTGCTTGGATAACTTAAATAGAAAAATATAGTAATTGATAAATATATTACTTTCTCTTTATACCATGGTTGTCATGCTGATGTGCAATATTTTTCCAAAGTCATGAATTCTGGTTTTGAGAAATTATATTTGAGGGAATGTTTAGATTATGTAAGCTGGTTGTGAACTGGTATATCTTTCCCATGCAGACATGTTGCTCCAACATGTAATTTATACTAGAAATGAATGGAAGTCTTGTGTAAAATTCACTGCAGTGTTCTATAAAAATTTGATTTTTGAGTTTTCCAAACTTGTGATTATTAAGAAAAACATGAGTTAATGATAGGAAGTGAAGGACCGCATCTGTATTGGAATGAAATGGTAGTGTACTTGGATGTTGGTTGATTTCAAAAAATGTTTTTCTTATTTGGGAATGATTTCTGGTCTTTGGAATGAAACAGAGGTTTGGCTTGAGTCTTCTCATATGTTGTTGATTATGAAATTAATTCTTTGTTACTTGTTGGTTTGTGTAGGAAATATGTGAGGTAAATGGATGATGGGTGAATGATTCTATGTATTCCATTTAATTTTGAATTAATTTTGATAGCACCCGAAAAAAAAAAAATTGCTTATAGATTTTGCTTGCTCTTCTTTTTGTGAGATGAATGGGATAATATGATTTCTCATGTGCTTGCTGATTTAATGATTTGATAGAAAGAATTATGGTATGTTACGGTCATGTTTTTTTCATGCACAGTTTGAACGTAAATGGGTTTACAAAGGAAACTTGAGTTCGAGGAGCTATCTCTGATCCCAAGGAATGGATATTTTCTTTTGGTGACCAAGCATATATTCACTTTTGTATTCTAAAGCTCAGTTTGCTGTTGTGATTAGCCGAGATGGACAGTGTACCAAATCATGAATCAAGTTTTTTTGAGATTACTGAAGAAAAATATTTACTGACAAATAAAGGGAGCTTGACTTCCCATGAAATGATACCTCCAGATTAGATCACTTGGTACCTATATGTTTACCTTGAAAAATAAACTGTGTTGATGATATACAAAATATTGAAAGCTTGTAACCAGTGCTTATGTGTATCACCTATTGTAAACTCTAAGACAGAGGTTATTTAAAACCTTTTTGGATGTAATGTATTGAGGATATTTTTATGATGTATATGGAAGTGTTGTTTCATATTGTTGGAGCTCTTTACATTCCTTGTTTAGATTTTTGAAGGAAAATTGAATGGGAAATAATTAAAGGATGTGTTGGCCAATAGTTTATAAAATTTATCCTTTGTATATGATACTGCGCATTGTGTTTATTTTCATTTTAAAAAAGAGTCTCTATTATAGAGGTGAGTGCGTCCAATATGGAGGGCATTCAAATTCATGATTACCTCTATAGATGTGTACGTGTGTAATCGATAGAACATCTCATTTACTCTATGATTTCTCATGTTGCATTGAAGATTCGTGATAATTTTATGTAATAATCAAGTCTTTCGGGTTGTGCAACCAAACATAAGATAGTGTTTGTCTTTATGGGAGATCATCTTGAGTTTACAAGAAGAGCATAGGTTACTCTTTATAGTTGTGCACTTGAACAACTATGTAGAGCTCAAGCGATTAAACCATGCAGGTTCAAACAAATTGTTTGATGCTAGACTATTTTTATCTTCAGTATGAATGCATATTTAAGTTGTGAGGATGTCTTGGATAAAAGGGAATTTAGCTTAAGTCTTTAGAGAGCTTGGGACCTTCTAAGGAAACAAGTGTATCATGGCTAATGTTCCTTTTTGACTAAAATAAGGATGGATGGATGCTACCGAGTAGACTGAGCCCTTGACAAGAAAAGGAATATTCTGTTAATGCATGCATAGTGCAACTTCAAAAGATTGACCTTTATTGTGATAGAGATTTTCACAGTCCTTCTTAATGGATAGAGAAAGGAGTCACCTACACTAAGATATTTGTGTAGTGCAAGGAGTTAGATGTTCCTTTCAAAACATGGTAAAAGGAAACTCCTACAACTAAAGACTTTGGTAGATATTTGGTTTTACTAGAAGCACCCTTTTAGAGGAAAGAAAGGGGAGGGTGGTAGTTCATAAATAAAAATTAAGAAATGTTGAAATAGCTTAAGGAACAATCACTTATCTATAGTATAGATGTGGTTGTAGGGAATCATTGAGGGTCCATAGAGGGTAAATGACTCAAAGCTATTGGAAAAAAACATGAGTGTGTTATTTTAGCTTTTTACAAAAGGTGTGATGGAATATGAGAAGGAAAATTAAAAAAAAAATGAAGATGGAAAGGTGAATTTTAAAGCAAATGAGATGAATTATGTCAAGGTTAATCCAAGTAAATCATCTTCATTTTCTCAAGTAGCATAAATTCTTCTCCTTGCAATAGAAATAATAGTATAGAGCGTATGATTTGCATTTTAGGGTTTCAAGAGCAGCATAACAAATAAAAGCATATGGAGGATATACAAGGAAAATTAGGGTTTTCAAGGTAGTATAAGAAAGTAACAACTATGAAGGATCATTGATGAGCATCAGATATGCTCATATTTTTGTATACGTACTAATGGTTTTTGCGTAGCAATATATCATGAGTTGTATATTTTTATGAATCATTATGTATTTATTTAATGAAATCATGTGTATTATCTAATATGTATGTGAAGTGTGTTTTGTGTAGTTAATTGCCTAATTTTGTCGTCTTTTGCTTAGTAGAGGTCCTACATGGACTTGGCACACTTTCGCTTCATCAGGCTAAGGCTTACTAAAGTAGGTGCCTTACTCAAGTAGGCATATTACTCAAGTAGGCACCAAGCAAACGCCTTACTCAAGTAGGCACCTTACTCAAGCAGGTGTCATAATTATGCGTGTTGACCAAAAAATTGTAGAAGGGTCTCATTGACCATAGTTCCATGTCATCTATGGGAAACCACTGAACGAACAAGATATCCCAGTCAGAGTGGATGAACATGTAACCACTCAATGAAGTAGAATCCCAACAAAGCAAAAATCATCCGATTGCCAAGAAATAATGAAAAGTTATTTATCGTACGTTTTTTATAATAACTAAACTATCCCAGTTTAGACTGTAATCAAGATGCTTGTTGTAACAAAATTACAATAGGTAGTCCTGTGTGTGTTATATAAACACACGGACTTATTTGTAGCACTGGAGGTAAATATTTCAAATAACATTGTCGTATGTACTATTTCATTACACTATCAATAAAAGGTTGAGCGTTCTTTTATTTACGTATTGTCTTCATGATCCATTGGGCTATATCTACTGGAGCTCGGGCCCACTCTAAGCCAGTATTCCTCCCCTACTTCTAAGTTATTTTCATAGATTTAATTATGCATGATAGTATGTTTCTTTCTTAGATTAAATTTATTTGCTTTAGCGTGGTGTGCCTTTCAATTACGTAAGTGTGTTTACCGCTTTCAGTGTGGAGTGTTTATTTTTACATATTTTATTTATGCATAATTTTTATTGGTGTGGATGAATAAATTTCTACTTTACAAACACCCCCAATGATAGTTGAACAGATTCATATCAAAAGTGGTAGTGTGAGCAGTCTCAATCATGGCACTTCAAAAGTCTACAAGCTCTCTGGCTTAACAATTTAAATGTGAGGGTTGTGACATAAATAGGACAAATTTAACCAGTTTTTTACCCCCAATATTTTGGTTCCATTGTCGAGGAAGTGCCATTAGTAGACTGACTATAGTTTCCCTTAAAAACCTTCTATTTGACCTTGTATGAGTCCACCAAGAAAAAAAGGACCCAACGATGATTTTATAAGATAAGGCCCATCAAAAAAATCTAATTCAGTCGAAGACTTAGAGTTTGAATTAGATTCTCCTGACTCATCACTAGCAGTCCACTGGAGTGAGCATACTCACTTTGTGCAAAGCTCCTCCTTGTCTCATCGACTTGGGAAAGAGCAGATCATTTTGAATCCATTGTTTAAGAGGACACCCTCAGAGGAAGCCCTGTTGTGGAAATTCATTGAGGATTAGACCATAATGGTAGCTGACTTATAGGCTTTAGTAAAAAAAATTCTGAACAACCGAAAGACCATAGAAGTTGCATTAAAGACCACACTTCCTAAAAAAATGGTCGAAGAAGTTTCATCTGGTTTTAGCTTCCCGATATAAGGAGCAAGAAAAACCAAAATGAATAATATATCCCCTACCCATATCCCTACCTTCAGGGGATACCCAACCAAAGACCCTAACCTATTTTTATTTAAATTTTATGTGTTGTGCAGGTCTGTCAAATATAAATTATATGTTCAAAAGCTAAAAAAATTTCATCAAAATTGGATGAATCAACTCTATGCTGGTTTATCAGGTTGGGTAACAAGCAGATCGTTACATGGGAATAAATGAGGAAGCTCTTCCTAGAACAGTACCAGGACTTCAACAGAGCACAAGACTCCAAAGAAGAGGTCCTAAGTATGACATAAAAGGAGGATGAATCTCTAGAGGAGTACTGGGAGAGGTTCAATTTCAACCTACAATGATCCCCTCATGCAAAGCTAGGTGATAATTCCCTTAGAAGTATTGTTTTGAGGGGACTTAACAACGAGTTGTTGGAAGCACTCAACATGATTTTTGGTCGGTACGTCTACTAGCACCCAATGGAAGATATCCAAAAACTGTGTTAGAATTACTCATCAAGGATAGGTAAGTCCACCCGCAAAACTATGAAGGCGACTGCATCAGTCATAAAAGTAGAGATAGGTAACATGTTGAAGGATTTACAAAGTGAAATGCTCTCATCTCTAGAACTACATTTTGATACGCTCTTGCTGGAGAAGAAGAAATAAGATAACTAAGCAACATTGACCTATTTTTACCCAAAATGTAGAGGGAAGCATGCTAGAAATGCATACCCAGATAACAAGGTCATAGTATGCATGGTTTGCCAAAAAAATCATAAAACTTGACTGTACCCATAGCTGCCCAATACCAAGGAGGATGCTAATGTAAGTGAAGTCTACTTCATGGGTAATCTAATAAATTGGCAGCAACCACCTATGGGGAGTATGCCAATGGGGATGCCACCATATGGAGGAGGACCATATATGCCATAAGATAATATGCAACCACCTAATATGGGATGGTGGGGGCCACCACCTTGGATGAACGTACCTCTAGGAGCTGCATTTTCCAATCAGCAACCATGGATACCATATCAACATTTTGGGCAGCAGTGGAGAAATTATGCTCTATGGAACTCTGCTCCACAAAACATGGCACAGGCTCCACCTCAGTAAGGCCTATCGACCCTACCTATGATGAGACATGCATTTTTACCAGCACAACCAACGATGAACCCAAATAATAAGGTAAACCATCCAACATATCAAGTAGAAGGAGAGATGTATTTGATGTACAATATTAGTTGTAATCCCATTCAACTTAGGTCAGGTAAGCAACTAGGAGTAGAAAAACCTCCCCTGGTAGAAGAGGAGGAAAACATAGGAGACTCCCCTCTTATAGAATATGTGGAAGAAGAATTGTTTTTGAGAAAACAGAGACTCCATTTCCTAAACAATTGCAATAACAGAGGAAGCCAACACAACTCGAGTTCGATATCCTTTCTAGCTTTAGGAATATCATAGTTACTATCCCACTCTTCCAAGCTATTTGAGACATATCGATATACACCAAAGTGATAAAGGAGTTGTGCTTGAGGAAACCAGGATGTAAAGTGGCATAAACCATCAATGTTGTAGGAAAATTGCCAAACTTAATGATAGGAAATGTATATCATCCCAAATATGTGGACCCAGGCAACTCGGTGTTGACTATAAAAATAGAAGGGCATTCACTTGCTAACACCTTAGTTGATCTGGGTGCAACCATAAATGTAATTCCATAGGAGACCATGTAGAATTTGAAGCTCATGAACCTAAAGCCCACCAAGACGGTGTTGCAACTGGCTGACTGGTCAACCATAGCACCATAGGGAATGCTCGAGGACATCATCATAACAATCAACGCATAGGAATACCCAATGGATTTCTTGGTGCTACAATGTAAAATAGGACTGGGTGGTTATCCACTTATCTTGGGGAGGCCATGGCTAGCTATGATTGATGCCTACATTAGCTACCGCAATGGAATGATGACCATATCGAATGGGCATAATGTTAAGATATTGACAATATCTCTTCTTGCACAATCTGTGGATATGTTGGGAGAACCTATGTTGATCAATCAAGATGATAGTTCATTGTCCATGCTCTAGCCAATAATGGAACTAAGAGAATTGGAGGAGGACATCGATGAATATGGTGTTATTACAAGATTCCTTCAAGGAGAATCCTCCCTCACAGTTCTCAAGTTGCCTTTGGTCGGTGCTCAGGATCACCACACCAAAAAAATCAATATTGTTCCTGGTAGGGAATTGAACGTCGATAGTTGGTTGACCCCCACACAACTAACAAAGTTAAAATAACTCCTAACCAAGAACCAATGATCATTTACCTAGGATTACTCGGATATGAAGAAAATCAGCCTAGAAATTTGCACCTATCGAATCTACCTTAAAGAGCAGGCCACCCCAATAAGATAGTCATAGAGAAGGATGATCACCCAACCATGAAGGAAATTTTTAAAGCTGAGATACAAAAGCTCTTGTCAGCAGGATTCATCTACCCAATCTTCGATAGCGAATGGGTATCACCACTTGTGGTGGTCCTCAAAAATGAGAAATGGAGGATTTGCATTGATTACAAATCATTAAATAAGGCAACCAAGAAATATCACTTTCCATATGCATATATCATAGTAGTCTATATACACATCTAGATCACAATGTCTAGTCATACATCCATCATTTAGATAGTGCATGTCATACATACATCACATCATATAACATCAAATCAACATAACATATAAGCATTGCATCCATATGTATCTCATAAACATGAAATAATAAATCTACACATATAATGAGTCTCATAAATGTTAGATCATATATATATGTGTGTGTGTATGTGTGTATGTGTAAAAAATAGTATATAGGCATATGTCCAAAATACCCGCTGGATACAACTATGTAGGTCCTCGATCTTACACTAAAAATGGTACAAAAATTTGACAAGATATGTACTAAGCAGCGCCTATATCCCCAGTATGTGAGGCTCCTCCATCGCCTCCACCCTCTCAGTGAGTTTGCCTAGAGCTGGTGCTAGTGGACCTCTCTATCCTAGGTATCTTGTGGATAGGTCGAGCTGAATATTGCCCTGTCTCCCTGGTCTTAGTTCTTTGAGTCCCTAGATCTATGATCCTCTCAGGAATCTCATCCCGAGTAGCTCAATATCTCCGTCCATGTGAGAGATATGAGTAGTTTCTGATTCTTAGTGGTTGAGATGATGTTGAACCATAGCCTGTAGCCTCCTGATCTTTACATCTGGATATAAACCTGCACATCCTTGTACAACTGGAGTCATTGGAGAAGCTGGTGGATTTGAGGGCTCCCCTCGTGCACTCCTCTCTAGATACCTCTCATGAGTCATGAGTTGTAGCTGATACCATGCAATATCTCTCTCGAGTTTCATCTTCTCTAGAGTTGTAGTGGCACTCACAATCTGTTAGGTGGAGAGTCTACTCCTCATAGCTCTACCACTTTTCCTATCCCTATCTCATCTGATCCTACATAGCTCTTAGCTATGTCTGTAGAGTAGCCATGGAAGTTTCCCTCTTTCATATCTACGTCTGAAGGGTCCCTACCTGTGTCTGTAAGCTAGCAACCTAGGCCCTAAGTTGGGATGCATCATCATCAGGATCCTCCTCACCCTTCTCTTCCTAGGGCTCCTCCTTAATTGCAACCTCGTCCCATCTACCCTCTATCTACTGGCGCACGCTACACCCATGAGGATATACACCCTCTGGATATACCTCCTCTACCTCTGCTGCTACCACACCATCTACAGGTCTACCTAGGGGACCATCACCCTGCCACAACCTGATAATCCACCAAGTGTCATAGTTTGTTATAGTCCTTGCATCCTCTAGTCTAGACTCCTAAAATTCATCATCCTCATCTCCTAGTGGAGTCACCTAATGCCATGTAAATTCCTTATCTACCTTAATATGATAGTATATAGTAAGAATAGGAGAGATATCCTGGTGAGTCTCAAACTACCTAGTCACACGGGAGAAGTAGAAGAACTCTTGTATCTCGAGCTTGCACCCAAGAAGCCATCTATCATACTGAGCCCTCATTATGTACCTATATACCTCTAGCCATGTAGGAAAATCCATGTAGGGCCTCCATAGAACTTGCCCAGTCTATAGTTGAGTAATCTGATCAATATAGTACTACACATATCCTACTCGATTCCTGCTCCTGAACCCCTCAGCCTCCCTGGGCCAGCAAGCAGCATAGAACTGGCTCTCCTCAACAATATTAGTAATCTGGAGAGGTAGTGGCATGGAGCACTCAACTGTGATATGCTACCACACCTAGATCTACAGTAGGATATTGCAATTGACTCTTGTATGGCTCCTTTATGTGATTTCATACAGCTCATTGTAGAGTTGTGCAAGTAGGTCGCTCCCCCAAGATAGGATCAATGGCTCTTCGATGATGCTCGCTAGCACATCCTATTTCCTGGCCAAGAGATTCCAAAGGGAACCTCACTCTTGATGTATCTGGTAGCACAATATAAACTATCAAGTTCATAAGTATAGCTGTCCACTATGAGAAGATATTCTCATGGTACCAGTCCTCGATATGGACCCCACTGTGGTCTGAATCTCCCTACACCATAGCACTCTAGGTGCCAAAGATCTATAAAAATATAGCATCCTTCACCTCTATGGGTGAATATGTGATGGTCTCACTATAAATCAGGATCCAGAAGATGTGGTAGAAATCCTCCAAAGTAACAGCGATCTCACCTATGGGCAGGTGAAAGGTGTTGGTCCTCGCATCCCAGCAATGGGCCAGAGCGGTCATGTAAGTCTTATCGGATCTAATCAATGGAAGTTGTAGCATGTAACAAAATCTAATGGCTCCAAACCAGGCCCACTCAGTGTCATTGAGACTATTACAAATGGTATGAAGGATGTCTGATTCCCTCACCCTCGCAGTCAAATTCTGAAGAGAGACATAAATAATATATGTTAAATCAATCAAAAACATCAAAAAATGACCTAAAAAAAGTCAAAAAATTTCAAAAAATCTTCAAAAAGATAAAAACATTTATAAATGCATACAAAAAATTTCATAAAATGAATACTGCACTTCAAAAATAATCAATAAAATCAATTAAACCAGTCAAAAACTCCAAAATAATTAAAAAAATAAAAAATAAAAAAATTAGAAAATTTTCCTAAAGTTAGCTAACTGCGGCTAGGACCCGCGGTCGGTGGCAACGGTCAAATTTTTTATCGTTGGGATTTGAATCTTGATGCGGCTGATAACCGTGGCCTCCAATTTACCAATTGGGAACTGCGGCTGCCACCCACGGCTAAGAGCAGTGACCCTTTTAGGGTCACATCCCATCCCGAAAAAGATAAAAAAATTTACAACCCACCCATCTAATCTAACCTATTCTAAATCTAGAATGTCATGATGGTATCGGTCCAGCATAGAGAGTGCATGCTTGTGATATTTTTTCATCTAAAAATGACTGGAAGGAACAGGATTTTCTAATGCATGTCGAGAACCACTTGTTAAAGAACAATGGATGTTTGGAGCGATGTGAAGCCAGGCCAGTTCTAGTGGTTCAACCAGACTCGGTGGCGGAAGATGTGGAGTATCTAACCAAACATGCCCTTATTGGCAAATTTTTGGGCATCCGAATTTCTCTCCCCTTTGTGGAGGCTTGGGTCAGGAAGACTTGGAATCTTGAAGGCGATGTGGAGGTGATGCTGAGTGCGAACAACTATTTTATGGTGGTTTTCTCTTGTATTGCATATCGTAACAAAGCATTTGAAGGGGGTCCTTATTTCTATAACCAAGTGGGACTCTTTCTTAAACCCTGGCATGTGGGTTTCAACCCATCAGAGGAGTGACCGTCACGGGTTCCAGTATGGGTGTGGCTTCCATGGCTCCCGTTGGAATTCTGGAGAACTGATATCTTGCATAAGATTGTCCTTCTGCTTGGGAAGTTATTTGGACCATCACAATAGACAATGGATAAAAATATAATCTTTGTTGCTTGTATTTGTGTTGAAATTAACTTAAATAATCCTATTCCATATTCTATTGAAATACAATTTGGATCAACTACATGGGTTCAAAAACTTGACTATGAAGCTCTTCCATTTCGTTGTCGAATTTATCGTGAATATGGCCACCTACAAATAAAATATCCTAATTTTGTCTCGCTTGTGGTTTCAAATCCTGGGCCCTCTCGTTCTGGATAAAATTTGGATAAATGAAAAGCCCCGATAAAGGAAGGGGAACGAGATAAGGAAGGTTTTGTTCTGGTAAAAGCTCAAAATAGAGGATGAAGGGCAAACAAAGACCTTAAGGATAGCCAGCCAGATGCTCTACTCAACTATTTTGAAATATTATATGATCTTGATCAGTACATGGATATACCTGAAATGTCGCTACCTAATGCAAATACAACAAGGCCGAATCAGATGTCTCTTCTTGGGGGGGAACTTAAGGAATCAAATCTAGGGGGTTTAAATGAAGAACAAAGGGCTTTGGATCTAAGTATAGGGGACATGGTTGGGTCTAGCCCTATAAGGGAAAATTTTTGGAAAGTGGTACAGATTTAGTTATGCCCTCTCCTACTCAGGCACTGATGCAGTCATCCTTGTACTGCAAAAATCCTACGGTGTTGGGATTGCAGCAAAAAATAATTAAAAAAAGTTTTTCGGATAAGAATATGAAGGTGGGTAGAAAGAAGGACCAGGATAAAATTAAGTTAATGGGGGAGACTTTGGTGGAGTCAGGCTTGGTGAGAACATTGGACTCCCATTTTTATAACCCCCAAAAATGATTATCCTCTCATGGAATGTAAGGGGGTTGAATAGCATCCCCAAATAAAAAGTTGTTCGTGATTTGGTTCGTGTGCATTCTTCGGATATGGTGTTTATTCAGGATACTAAATTGGCTATTGATAGTATGTTCAATAATACTCCCAAGTTGTGGATAAGGGAGCAATGCCAGTGTATTGGTGCATGTGGATATGTTGGTGGTGTCTCTTGTTTATGGGATCTGGTTAAGATATCCTCTCTTAGTTGGATTTCCAGCAAATGGTCTATTTCAATGGTCGGGCATGATAATGAATATGGTGAAATCATACTACTTACAAATGTGTATGCTCCTATTGATTACAATGGTAAAGTGAATTTTTGGAAGCACATTTGCTTTGTGAGAAGTTTTGTTCCCCTGTACCCATGGATTTTTGCTAGAGACTTCAACTCTATCACTTGTCTAGAGGAGAAATGTGGTGGGGTGGATCGTCTCGAGCCTAGTTCTTCTGTCTTCAGTGCTCATATCCAATACCTAAACTTTGTTGACATAAATACATATAATGGGATCTTTACTTGGCACAATATAAGGTGTGGGGAAGCTTCCATATCAGAGAGACTGGATAGGTTTTTAATATCCAGTTATTGGATGGGTAATAACAGAGGTGCTAGTTATGTGATTCTGTAGGGTAGGGGATCTGATCATTGGCCTATCAAACTCTCTTCTTTTGATTTAGGGCTAAAAAATAATCCCTCCTTTAAGTTCTAACTTATGTGGCTTCGTGATCCTAATCTTCATGATTTCATGCGAGGCTGGTGGACCACTAGTAAACCTCCTCATGGCACCGCTATGTATTCCTTTATGAACCGACTACAATTTGTAAAACATAAATTGAAGAGATGAAATAGACTAAATTTTGGGAACCTTTCCTTGGCTAATATGGCAACTCTTAGGAGGATGGAAGAAGCTTCAAGGAATATTAGAGATCAAGGATTCACGAAGGAGCTTCTTTTTGAGGAATTTGAGGCTACAAAAGACCTTGTTGAATGGGAACTAAGGGA
The DNA here is from genome assembly GCA_028583015.1 of Wollemia nobilis. Classification (NCBI taxonomy): domain Eukaryota; kingdom Viridiplantae; phylum Streptophyta; class Pinopsida; order Araucariales; family Araucariaceae; genus Wollemia; species Wollemia nobilis. The sequence continues at coordinate 5,565,623 of JAQPPZ010000374.1, forward strand.
AGAAATTTTTTGGAAACAAAAAGCTTGAGTAGATTGGCTTCAGGAAGGGGATAGGAACATAGCCTTCTTTTATAACTTAGTTAAGGCTCGTCGTAATGGTAACCTGATTACCTCTCTTGTGAATTCTCAGGGTGCCCTGCTCTCTTCTTTTAGGGATATTTCATAAGAGACTAAGAGGTATTTTTCCTCTCTATTCAAGGAGGACTCCCTATTAGATGATGAGAATGAAAAGCTTATTCTAAACTGTATTCTAGAAATTGTTTCTAGAGATATGAATGAGCACTTTATGGGTCCAATTTCCCTTGAGGAGTTGGAAAATGTTGTATTCAAGATGAAAAAAGGAAAAGCCCCAGGCCTAGATGGATTCCCGATTGAGTTTTATTAGGAGTTTTGGGATTTAATCAAATTTGATCTTTTGGAGGTGGTCCATGAGTCCCAAAAGAACAAAAATATGCTAAGGGCCCTAAATGCTATATTTGTGGTGTTTATACCCAAAAAAGAGGGGGCAAATTCCTTGGATATGTTCAGGCCTATTGCTCTTTGCAATGTTGTGTATAAGATCATCACAAAAATTATTGTTGAGAGGCTGAAGATATGGTTGAGCAAAATCATCTTTGAGGAGCAAGGAGGGTTTCTTGTTGGTCGACAAATCTTGGATGGGGTTGTTATTGATACAGAAGCTATTCACTCAATGGAAACTTCTAAGGATAAAACTATGTTCATTAAGTTGGACATGGCCAAAGCCTATGATCGGGTCAGATGGTCCTTTCTTCAGAAAGTTCTTGCTACTTTTGGATTTGAGGAGGAATGGATTAGATGGGTGATGAGTTGTCTTTCTTCTTCCTCATTCTCTATTCTTGTTAATAATGAGCCAACATAGTTGTTTGAGGCCTCAAGGGGATTGATACAAGGAGATCCTTTATCTCCTTATTTTTTTATCATTATGGTGGAAGGGTTGGGAATATTGCTGAAGTCTCAAGTCATGAAGGGTCTCATTCAGGGGTGGAAGTGGGATAGTAGTTTGCCACCTCTTTCCCACCTTCAATTTGTTGATGATACTTCTTTTTTGGGAGTTACCACTATCAGGGAAGCTGGCAATATTTGACAGTCTCTTGACATATATCTTGGTGCTTCTGGACTATTGATTAATGAGGACAAGTCTTATATTTTCTTCTTCAACACCCCTCCTCTTATTCAAGCCAGGATTGCTCGCATTCTAAGATTCTAGGTTGGGACTCCCCTCTTCATTTATCTTGGTATTCCAATTTTATCTCACCCTCTACCTAGATATTCTTGGCAGTCTATGCTTGATAAGTTTAGAAGGAAGGTGAATCACTGGACTTTTAGATGGCTATCCACTGCAGGTAGAGTGTTGCCTTTAAAATCTGTTGTTCAAGCTTTACCCATTTATAGATGTTTTGTACAAATAGCTCCCTCTCACTTCATCAAGGACATGGATGTTTTGTCAAGACATTTTTTATGGTCTGGAAAACTTGATCAATCTAAATGGATTTTGGTTAGGTGGGATTCTATATGTAGATCGATGCAAGAGGGAGGCATTGGGTTGTGATAGACAGCTCTTTTTGGATAGGCTTTGGTTGCAAAAATTTATTGGAGATGGTGTACCTCTCAAGATCATATTTGGGCTAAAATATTATCATATAAATACTTGAGAGGTATTTTTGAGGCTGAAATCCCTAGAGTCAGCTTGGTTGGGAAAGGTTCAGTTATCTGGGACACTCTGAAAAGAGGATCTAATTTAGCAGGGTTTATTCTGGATTTGCAATCAAGGATCAAATGCTCTTTTTTAGGAGGATTCTTGAGATGGCCACCCTCCTATATTGAATAAATATCCTAGGTTACGTTCCCTATGCATTTATTTCTTGGAAGCAGGCTGGTCTCGTGTGGAGGACTTTAAAAAAATCCAGTATTTTGGAAATATGGATATGTACAGGTGGAAATATCTGCAAGAATGGCCCTAGGGGGGACTGGCTAAGGACAAAGAGGTGCTTGATCTTATTCTTATAGGGAGGCCTTGTTATTCATTGAGGGGTAAAGATATTCTGGCTTGGAACCCTGATACTAAGGGAACCTGCTCGGTAGCCTATGGTTATTAGGTTCTTGATAAGAAAAACTATGGGAGTCTTTCTATCACTTGGTGGAAAAAGGTGTGGAACAAATTTTCCTAGCCAAAATGTAACTTCTTTCTCTGGTTGGTAGTTCGTAATAAATGCCTCACTTGGGATAATGTGAGGAAGAGGGGATTTTAGGGTACCTCTTTTTGTGTCCTTTGCAGTACGAATGAGGATGACTCTTCTCATTTATTTTTCCAATGCTCCTTTACCAGAGACATTTGGCATCGTTGGTGGAGCGCCTGGAACCATCCATGTTTTCATGTGTTGTCCTTGGTGGAGTTTTGGAGTAGTCTAGGAAGACCTCTGGCCAAGGCCCCCTTCTTCAGGTGGCTTGGAATTTGTGCCCTTCTTGCATCATCTGGTAAATTTGGCTTGAACATAACCAACGCATATTTTAGGGAATTTATTTGGCTATTCAACAGATCTAGTAAAGGATCCTGTATATGGTTCAAGAAACCATCCATACCAAATGTGATGTGGACCCTCTTTTGGATTCTAGGGAGGAGAAGGTACAACAAGCCCTTGGTATCTTTGGAGATGGTGTGAACTCTTCTAGCCCTAGTAGGGTTCCTCAGCTCAACAAGAAGGTTAGAAGAGATGGTAGGTGGAGGCCACCCCCTAGAGGAGTTTTAAAAATTAATACTGATGGATCGTCCAGGGGTAATCCTAGACATACTGGCATTGGCGGTGTTGGGAGAGATTCTACTAGTGTCAATTTTTTCTTTTCCATTTATAAAGGTGTTCACTCCAACAATTTTATGGAAGCTCTTACAATTCTTAAGGCCTTGTGGAGGGGGTTTTCTCTTGGCTGGCATAGGATTATTTACGAGTCTGAATCTCAAATTGTGGTTAATATTTTAAATAATAAAAATGTGGAGGAAGTTAATTGGCAGTTGGCCTCTGTAGCTTTTCAGATTCTCAGAATGAGTGAAGAGTTCAAATTTATATCCTTTGTGCACATTCCAAGGGAATGGAATGTGGTTGCTGATTACTTGGCCAAAAGCACTTCTGAGCTGCTGGATCCTTGGAGTATCAATAATTGGGAGAGTCTCCCATCTGGGGACTCTCAACGCTTGTGGGAGTTGATCCACAAGGATGTACAGACTTAATGTGGTTTATTTTTGTTGTCTTTTTCGGGTGTCATTCTATTCTAGTGGTTTTAGCCTGTTTGGCTATTTATTTGATTCCTGGTTGGAAGCTCAGTTGTACTCTATAATCCAAAATTCTTATCAATAAATTTTTACCCCTTTATTTAAAAAAAAAACTAGTCTAAATCTAAATATGATATGGTTCGTTATTGGCAGTTTAATGTGGTTCAATTAACCTGTTACTTAATGTGATTTATTTTAAGCTAATAACCCTAAGCTACGGTGAGGTTCTTTACTAGTAGTTTAGTGTGGTTCATTTAACCCTTTAATTAATGAGGTTCATTTTAATTGGGTAAATCAAATAAGAGAGAGTTGTAGTGTTACCTTTCCATAATCGGCTCTGCCACTAGGGGATGCATCCATCGGGTCAGCCATGTTGAGTAGGTTGAGTATGGGGTTCAGCAGCGTTCCGTGTCAAACTTTTAACCTCACCTCTCAGAGCTCTCTAGACAGTGACGGTAATTGGAAAATAATGACGTGAAAATGATAGATTTTATTTTATATTTTCCATTTTTTCCTTGACCATAATTGACACCCGCGAGCACAAAATTAGGTTTTGTCGACCATGGGTCGAAGCCATGGCTAAGAAAATTACAAAAACTAGCTATGGCTGACACCCGCGGCTAGCATATGGACATAGATACCCTCAAAATTTCACCATGAGGGGCTTTAAAATGCAAAATCAAAAATATATAATGGACCAAAACCCTCAAAATTTTCAAAATAATAAAAAAATAAAAAATTTCAAATTTCAAATGCGCCTCATATCTATTTATTTACCCTATACACTTGGCGGTTGCAGCGACTTGTGATCCATACAATCCAACAAGATGAGTAAATTACCATAAGGCCATTTGGGGTAAATTAGTCATCACAAAATTGATATGTTTCACTTCAATCTCTAATAAGGCCTATACGGTGGGACTACTCCACAGGAACGAGGTATTCATCTCAATGCTCCTATGACATTTTTAGCAGATCATCGAATATTATGATTCAACAAAGCCTAATTGGAATTGCTATAATTTTGATTCCCTAAGAAGGCCACATCAACTAAACTTCTTCATGGGATAGAGATGTACAATTACTATTAATAGTTGCAATCTTGGCTGAGTTAGGCCTTGCCAAGTAATCAATGTGCTAAAACCTTAAATTGTTCAAATCACTCATTGTGGTCAAGCAAATCATCACTTCATTAAGCGAGAGGATTGATTGGCTCAAGCCAATTTACCCCCTCGTAGTGAGTACAATGAGTGCATTCATAGACAAGCTGCTTCATAGCTTGATTTGCACCTTGAACATAATGAGAACCGTACTCACCACACGACCCAAAACATGATGCAACACCAAGCACTGGAACATCATGGGTGTACACAGTATGAAGAAGAAGCAAGAGATGATCAAGAATAGAAATATCTTGAGATCTACCTAGTATACATGGAGGATGATCCCATTCCCCCATATCGTTCAGAGAAGAATTTACCTCCAAATGCTCCTTGTGGATCTCTCAAAGAAGAGGAAATTCTATCTTCGAAGGCCTATCAGGATTTTGTAGATAAGGTTTGAGCAATAGAGAAGAAAGGGATGGCTTATCAAAAGCAAACTTTGAACAAGATTCACAATGAACCTTTGTGCCCTTCGATGTCAATTCTAGCGTATATCGAGCACTTCAAGATGTTGAATCTGGATAAGTTTTAAGGTGAGGAAAATGCTCAAGAACTTGTTACAAGCTTTATAGACATGTGCTTTCAAATTGAAAGCAATGACTCTCTGTTGCTAAGAACATTCATCACAATCCTTTCAAGCCCTACCTAAGAGTGGTTTAATCAACTTAAGAGACACATCATAACCAGCTTTGAATATTTGGGTAATGCGTTTCTTGAGCACTTCTCCTTCAGCACCAAGAAGAAGTTGAACCTATCCAATCTGGCTGCTTTAATGCAACATGATGATGATCCGATCATGAATTATGGTAAAATATGGAGAAAGATAATGGCAAAGTTGCCATTTTCCATTTCGAACACTGAACTAACTTAGATGTTTACCAAGAGTTGTGTGAAGCACATCTCATTATTGTTTTAGTTACAACAGTACCAAACATTCAAGGAGGCCTTGGTGCAAGCCAAGGTAATAGAGGATATCAAGTTACAGGAGGGTAACTTGAAACTCAGGAACAAGAAGGAATGGAACAAAAATAACACCCATAATCAAAAGAAATAGGCCAAGCCATCCCATGTAAACCAAGTGGTGTTAAACCTACATAAAGGGGATAAGGGATAATAATAGAGTTACCAAGGCCCAACCTCCTGCGTGATATGATTAGCGCAATAATAAAAAAATGGGTAAGAATAAATAACAATGCCCACCTTGCCATTTCACACTGCTATCAAAATTGATGACATCGATATTCCATCAACTGTGCAAGACCAAGGCTCTCAACTTACCATATATCAAGCTGATAGACCCTAACCAACCCAAGCCAAAGGGGTATAGGGATGATTTGTACTACGCTTTCCACAAGGTGAAAGGACATGACATCAAAGGATGTTGGAGTTTTAAACATGTAGTATAGAACATGATCGAAAGAGGAGAGCTAACTGTGGACAACCCTTAGGCTCCAAAAAACCAGAATATAGAGATCTTCAAGAACCCCTTACCTAATCATGAGCCATCGAGGAACAATATCGATGATGTGAATCAAGTGCGGGTTGAACCGCCAACTCAAGGATTCATTGGCATGGTTAATGTTATAAAGAGACAAGGGAGGTATGAAAGACCAAATACACATCCATATCCCATTAGAGTGCACGCTGCACCTTAGCAAAGGGTAGCTCAAAATATTCTAGGCCCACCTATAATGCCGATGGTGACCATTAGGAGTAGGCAAATTCAAATCCTGCAGAAAACTCCAACAAAGTTATCGATATATGAACTAATTTAGCAGTCTCCTAAGCACAGTGAGACACTCATGGATATTCGAAGATCAATAAAATTTCAATCCCAAGATCCTAAATAATTTATGAACTTCATGGGACATGTGTAGTAGTGCAATAAACCGGTCATTCAATTTAGTGATCACGAGATTAAGACGGTCTCCATTGCCATAGCGGACCCACCACTACAAAAAATTGCATTTTTTAACCACACATCATTCAAACGAGTTTTGATTGATACAGGGTCATCAATCAACATAATTACTACCAGGGCATTAACATATCTAAATTTACTGAAGTCATACATTGTACCTTCCACTTTCACCTTGAGAACATTCAGTGATGCGCTATGCTCAACGGTAGGTACCATAGTTCTTCCAATTTAGGTTGGACTAAAGATCATCCCTGTGATGTGTCATATGATCAGAGGCACCATGCAATATAACATCCTTTTGGGGAGACCTTGTATTAGAGAAATACATTGCATTCCCTTAATATTACATTAGTGTATAAAATATGTATAAGAGGGACATGTTCACATGGTTCCTTTTGATGAAGAGCCATTCAAATATGTGAACTTAGAAGATTTGTTGGGGGATTTCATTCTCCCCTCAACACATATGGATATATGACCGATGTTTCTTATTAAACATCCATAAGGTAAACTCAAAGGAGTGTGTGCAGGACCTTCCATGACAGCACCGCAACTATCATAGAATACTATAGTAGCTTCAACTAAACCTACAACATCCAAAATACCTAGGAATGACAAGAAGCTTAAGGTAGTTATGGACAACAAAGAGTCAAAACAAAAGCCCAAAGAAGTAATTTTCGAAGGTCCCACTCCCATGGATGAAGAGGATGCTCAAAATCAAGTCGATGAGGCACCTCATCCTGCCTCACCTATGTCTTTAGTAGGGTCATCTACACCGTAGGTGATCATACATTTGGTTAACCTCAGATTAGCATAATATATCATGTAGAATGTGACGTTCATGCTATTTATCAAAACTACACAAGATATGGGCTGACCTCAAGCCCATAGCTTTCTCATGGGGATGGTGGTACCACTAGGGGTGCCTCCCAACCAAAAAAACTTCATTTATGGAGGGCTTAATCAACTGAAAAATCACACACCCATAGATGAGGATGATGATGAACCATTCATGGTGAATGTTCATTATCTGTCTAACCCTGAATTTGCCTTGTAATACTTCAAATGTTACCACTGGCATGGTTACAACTTGGGATTATTTGAGTAGGGGTACCTATTTCCCATATAACCATAGTAATAGCTACCAACTAATAAGTTTGGATTAGGCTATCATATCTAAATATGGGATGAGCTCCTAGTAGTATCTTTAGATCATCTTAACCTCGCCTTGGGGGATGATGTGGATTGGAATCGTTATCACCCTAACCCTTATTGTCTAAGAAGGGGTAATAGGTTGGTAACCTATGTCTTAGTATCACCACCAGAGATCTATCATGAGTACATCACGCTAGAGGTAAATCAAGGAGATAATCCAAGAGCCAACTTGGACAATGAAATTCATGAAGCTGCCAATGACATAGACATACAAATACATAATCTGGGTGTAGCAGAGTCCATTATCGATAGTGATGGACCAAATTACAATTTTGAAATAGATGATGATGAGATATCATCACACAATGAATGATATGAGAATGAAACTAAGATGGCCTACTTAGGCCGTTTAAATTTGCATCATCTACTACCCATAGAACAAATGGATGAGACTGAAGAATACTTCATGGTCGATAGCGACTATGAGAATGTAATAGAGCAAGACTACCTCGAGCCCCATCTTGCTAATTTCCCAATCCCAGTGGGTAGGGGAGGACTCATATACGATAGCGATGATTAGGATGAGATCGAGAGAGCTTATCTCAGGCCTCACTATTTGTGACATCGTCATGAGCTGGTTGACATCAATGATATGTATCGACGAGTCTATCCTGGACTGCACCTCAGAGGAAGACCACCCAATTTGGATATAATTTATCATATAGTCTTCCCTATTTTGCCAATGTACATGGAGCTCCTTGAGCCCAGTGATCCTATTTTTGAGTCTGTTCATAGGCCAGATTTGGAGATCCCCATACCCCTAGAGCCACATCTCAGGGATGGAATTTTTATCAATATAGAGTTACACACACATGGTCCTAGAGATCTAATCCATTCTATCAATATGATCTTCATTTATTTGACCACTCCACTTTGCAATCCAGTCGACCCCTCCAAACCATTGTATCTAAACGTAGATGCTATTGATTGGGATCGCGCTGACTCACCACTGGAGCCTGAGGATTTCTTCCCTAATGAAGAAATATTGCAACCTTTTCATTTTGTGCTAGGCTATGCACATGATGTTTATCATGCTGAGGGAAATTTTTATGTAGGACCTTTAAACCCAGCTGATGACATCCACTTAATTTCTACATCTCACCAGCTTGAGGAGGGACACATGTCAATAGAGGATACCTTCAATGTGGATATCAATAACGATCCCACTAATCCTAAGAAGTTCAAATTTGAAGAGAGTCTATCTCCTGATGAGCATGCCATACTCATATCTCTACTAAAAGAGATACCTAACCTTTTCATTTGGACATACAAGGATATACCTAGACTAGATCCAAAATTGGTTACTCATAATCTTTCACTAGATCTCATTAAGAAACCTATCAAGCAAAAGCTCAGGAATATGCATCCAATAGTCACTTTAATGGTTAAAGATGAGTTTTAGAAGTTTTTGTATGTAGAGTTCATTATCTCCATCGACTCTCTGAAATGGGTATCAAACATGGTACCTATAGGAAAACCTGATGGAAGGATCCGTATTTGTATGGATTTCAGAGACCTCAATAAGGCAACACCTAAGGATTCATTTCCATTGCCCAATATAGATGCTCTCATAGATGCAACTATGGGTCATGAGATGCTCTCCCTTATGGATGATTTTTTTTGTTACAATCAAATTCGAATTTGTGAATGCAAGAACACGACACTTAAAATAGAATAACGAAAAACCAAATAATGTAGTGAAGCATAAATATTGCACAAAATAATATATTCAATAAAATAGGGGGAGTCTATAAACTCCTTTATTACAATTAGTGCTCAATGCGAATATTTGATACAATAGATTACAATGGTGCTAAGGTTATTTGAAATCCTAGCTAACAACAATAGAAGTGTCTTCATTTTTGGGTGTCCTTGATTCCAACAGGTTGAGCGGGTTTCAGATATCCAAGGTTGGGCCACTCCAGCTTCAACAACCGTCAAACAATGTGTGAAATTTGTAGATCTACATACACAAAATAGAACAAATGGAGTTAGTAATACCTATGAGGGCTCCATAGTGTGAGGCCCTCGAACATCAATAAAACCCTAGTTTAATAGTGAAGTAAGAGAGCATGCAAGATCAAAAAATTGTTAAATAAAATACATTAAAATGAGATATACCTTGCTTTTGTTCAGTTATTATTGATGGCATGGAGCAGCAGACTCAGATCTACATTTTTGTGGTTGTAGTAGGCTCGAACGTGCACTAGGCAGGCTTTGATGCAAGCTTCACAGGCTTTGGTGTGCACCTGCAGGATACAGTAGGCTCTAGCGAGTGCCTATAGTATACAACAAGCTTTGGTGAGCACTTTGCAGGCTTTGCAGCGAGCCTCGCAAGCTCTAGATGACACCTGCGGGTTAGGTCAGAATATGCAGAAGCAGATCTAGGTTATGGCAATGAATGCGATGGATGGATAGGGGTTGTGACGACGATGACGACTAGAATAGTAGAAGTCTTATTGGCAAGCTAGGGCTTCAGATATTCAAGATTCTATACTAGGGCTTCACCAAAAATTCCTCCAAGGTGCAAATTTCTAGTTCTCAACTTCCAGTTCTAGGGTTTGAGCATTTGCAAATGCCCTTATTTATAATCCAACCTAGGGTTTTCTTAGGGTTTTAGCATTACACTTTTGATCGTGTGGCTAAGATTAAATTAGATCCTAAGGTTGAGATTACTTTTTGAATGTGACATGGATTAATGAATATGGACGGTGGAGATTAGAATGGATCGGACGGTTGTGGTTAATTGAGTTTATAAATATATATTTTATAATAAATATATTATAATATAATATTAAATATTAAATAATATTAAAATAATCCCAATTAGGCTAGGAAATGGCGGGAAAGGGCTAAAATGGGCCTTTTGAAGGCAAGAAGGGCTAAAGTGGGCCTTTTGAGGGTGGTAAAGGTGGAATTGGGCCAAATAATTGGCGGGAAAGGTGTATGGTGGACAAGTGGGTGGTGGAATGGTTAGGATGGAGGATTAGTGGTTGTAATTTGGTGTCTACGAGATACCCCTTTTTGTACCATGTTGCATGAAACACCATATGGTGCAAAAATACGAGACACCTGCTTGGGCTATGGGCACATAAGCAGCTTCTCTCTATCGTTGGATTTGAACACTAATGTTGAAGACAAAAGAATAAAGAATTTTTGGAATTTTGGTAGCTTACCCCCTCAATTGGCGAATGAGTTACGAATGTATCTCACAAGCCAATTGAAATTTTTGTGTAAATAATGAATGATGCGGTGGATTTGTGCAATTGATGAATGAATGATGTGAAATGCATATGTGATATTGTTTTTGCCCCAACGGTGGAAAAGGGGTTGGTGTATAATACCATGCAAATTGTGGACGATATGAATGATGTAAAATGTGATACCATTTTTTCCCCAATGGTGGAGAGGGGATTTTTTCTAGTGTAGATGTTATGATCATGTGAGATGTATCCCATCATGGGAAAATCATAATGTAATGTGGTTGCCCCAAACTTTGGGTTGATTCGATGTTGTTGAATAAGTTGTCGTAATGGCGTCATTGAGTATGCAAGATATGAAGATGCAGGTTGACTAAGTCAATGCAGGGTTTGGGTACTTTTTTTTATAGTGAAAAATCCCTTGTGGGGCCGCCTTGGTCTAAGAGACCACGAACAGGGAGTCGCACCTAGCCCTGCCCGCACCAACATTATCAATTGGATTTTGGGTACCCAATTCATATTTTTGGTAGGATGGAGATTCGAACCTGGGACCTCCTTTGGAGGATTGCCCTCTCCTCTCCAACTCACCTACAACACCTGGGTACAGGGGTTGGGTATTGACTGTGGAAATTTCTTCACCAATTCCATGATGGAACCAATCAAGCTTATCGGTGTCTTGTATTATGACTGTTGTCAAGTGAATGAGTGTTTGAGATTATGGTTTATCTATGTTTTCTTGCTCCACAGACAAGGACATCAATGACTGATTACGAGCAAATTGTTCTTGGCAAGGTTGTACTCAAAGTGTGAGGTGCCAAATATGATTGTGATTTGTGATAATGAGATGATGATAATGATCATGTTGAAGTGTCCTTATTGTAGGCTATTCATCTTACCGAATTGCATGGATTACTATCGTTGCAATCGCCAAGTTTATAGAATAACATACTAGATACGAGGCTCGCTTATTATTGACTTAACCAGACAAAATTTATTGTGTGATGAGTGATGTATGAAAGATGATGATGGAATAATGTTTGATGGAGTCATGCAATGTTGTGACTGATTATGGAGTTGATTGATTTGTGCTTTAGCGTGTTGTTGGTATTTGCGATGCTTTGTGGCAAAGATGAGTGATTTAGTGGTCAAATCAACTCCAACATGCACGAAAGTGGATGGGATGATGAAGCATATGATGATGAATTGTGGAATGGTGATTTTGTGAAATTTTGACCTTGATTGTTATGTTTTTGTAGAAATTGTTCTTGTTATCACCAAATATGCATGAAAAACTATTTGTGTTTTCATAAAATCAAAATTTATGATGTGCATGATGTGTGGATGAAATTTGGTGCATGTTGTATGAGGGGAGCTACCATTTTGAGGGATTTTGTCTTCATGTTTATTGGTTTCCAGGCACACAACTGCACTTGGTGTGTTCTGCAGGTGTCCGCATGCACCTGAGTGTGCCTGTAGGTGCACAGCCACACTCATGATTTGCAAGCATAGATCTACGCCTGAATATGCTAAAGAAAGCTATAAAAATCTTTCGTAGTGAACTTTTAGGCTCATTCGTTAACTATTGACTTTGAGGAGCTACGTCTGAGGAGTGGAGTGGGTTTGTGAGTTTGTGAGGCTAGTGAGTGTGTGAAGTGAACCAATGGTGGCAAAGAGCCTTAATGTTGTTGATGGAGTGGGGGCACCCTTTGTCCTGGTAAGATCATTTTTTCCCTTTGTGCAAAAAAAAAAAATTGTTGTCTTTTTTTTTTTAACATAGTTTTAATGCTAACAAAGTTTTTTTTTTGTTGCAGCTAAGGGATATTGAGCCTCGACATCGCTTCTCTCCTCTCGTTCCGAGAATGAGGAAGAAGCTTTCAGAGGATGAGTGGGGTTTGTTGGGTAGGGTGGGTTTGGAGGGTGTGGCAAGGCTTGATGTGGTGAGGGCTAATGAGGGGTATCTCTCTGCTTTTATAGAGAGGTGGGACCCGGATAGGGGGACATTTTAGCTACCAACTTGGGAGGCTACTGTCACTCTTGAGGATTTATATCACATTCTCAAGGTGTCAGTATAAGGGGAGAAGGTGGTGGTTGGGAGGGATAAGAAGGTGGATATGGAGAGAATATTTTGGGATCGATGGTGAGAGGCCCAGATGGGAGATGGAGGGATATGCTACTTGAGCATGTACAAGGCAAAGGAGTTGGATGCACTCCCTTCCTTGATCATGTTCATGTTAGTGAACATAGTGCTACCTAATAGCACTGGTTGTAGGTTCCCTTGGAACCTATTGGGGTTGGTGAGTGATTTGTTTATAGATCCTCAAGGAGTATGCATGGGCATCTGCCTTATTGGCACAGTTATACCGGGAGTTGTATGAGGTGATTCAGAGGGAGAGGAAGGGTATTGGGTGTAGCTTCCTCCTACAGTGTTGGGCTTGGGAGCATTTTGTGGTAGCTCAGCCTGAGGGGCTTCCATGTGAGTCATGGCAGATGGGGGAGCCCTATGCTAGGAGATGGGCGATGGCTGAGGAGGTTAAGCCAAGTTAGGAGGTACACACTGGATAGTGGTACTGGGATATGTGGTCGAGCTTGACTTAGGTAGATGTGATATGGAGGCCATGAGAAGGAGCTATATGGGATGGATATAGAAGGTAGCTACATCGACTGAGGCAGGCTCAATGGTTGGTTGGACAATGGGATGAGGAGGTAGAGTACTACCAGTACTACCAGGTGTTGAGGTAGTTTGGTTTACCTCAAGGTGTGTTGGATGAGCCGTTGTTATATCAACGACAAAGAGATGAGGGGACGCTTCCTTGCGTGGAGCCATGGTGGGTGCAGTTGTATGAGGATGAGCAACTGGAGGTGCCCTATGTGGATGATGATGGGGTGACTTTGGAGTATGTGGAGTGGTTTGGTGCCCAATCGGTATGGGTGCCAAAGGTTTTGGGAGTGTATGCGACAGCTACAGGGTCAAGGATGACTCCAAAGAGGATGAGGCCCCAACAATTGATGGGTTAGAGGTAATCGAGGGGAGCAGCCCAGCAAGCTATCGAGGTAGGCTTGGCAAAGGGAGAGAGGGATGAAGATGAGGAGATGGATGAGATCTCTGAGGTAGCCAGGCTACGGGTGGATATGGAGTAGCTACATGAGGAGTGAGAGGCTATGCTTGAGTCTTAGAGGGAGGTTAGGGCAACTATAGCTCAGCTAGAGGCAAAGAGGATAGAAAATACGGCTAGTGATCCGGAGACAGTTACAAGGCTCCAAGCAGATATTTTAGTGAAGGAGCGATGACATCAGATGGATTTGCGGTGTCTTTGAGCTAGTGAGGCATACGTACATTCCTTGGAGGATGTGTGTATGCAGCACCATATTACATTGTTGGATCCTCCTTCTTCTTCTATGGCCGAGCCATCGAGGCACATAGAGTCTAGGCAGAGTACTAGGTCGAGGGCACCTACTAGGTCTCAGGGGTCTTCTCATGGATAGATGATGTAGTGCTTAGATGCACTATTTTGTATATGTGAGCCTTGGTGCTCCCTTTTGTAGCCTTCTTGGCACTCCATTGTATATTAGATAGTTATATATATATATATATATATATATATATATATATATATATATATATATATATATATATATATATATACATGGATTTTTCATATATGTGTGTTATCTTTTGTGTGGATGTGTTTATGTTTTTATGCAATCTTAATTTTATGTTTTTGATGATGAATGCAAGCTAACTATGATGTGTATGCCTAAGATGTATATGAATGATGTATGCAAATTTATATGATGTGCTATGGATGTTTATATGGATGATGTATGTAGGCTAACTATGTAAATGCAAGCTATATGATGTGTTATTAATTATGATGTGTTATAGATGCAAGTAAATGAATCTAAACTATATGAGAGGAATGCATGTTGTTCACATGATCTTTTATAGTTCAAAAATTTTATTGACCATTTTTGTTGTCCATTGTTTGGCAATCGGGGGTACCAAATTTGGTGGTGTTCTACAAATTGACTCACTATGAAGACATGGGTGTTTGTACGCAAGAGGATATGGATGTTGATATGGAAGAAGATATGGATGTTGATATGGAAGAAGATACTGCAGAATTTTCAAAGACTCAGACATACTAGTATTATCAATCAAACTCACTAGGGTTGTCTAACTTTCTTTAGGACCAATGTGTGTGCAAGTGAGGTTCATATACCAAATCTTGAGTGTGACAATGACCCTATCCAATCAAGAACCAAGTGTGTGTGCATGTGAAGTTCATTGACCTATTATGAGTAAATTGGGCATGACCTATTATGGAGATGACCCCGAAGCTAGCCTGTCCTTATGTGCGGTCAGAGGTCTTCCTGTTCGCCAAGGAGACATGTCGCCCCACATGAGCTTACTCCACTGCCAGTCAGGCGTCTATAGCCCTGATGAAGATTCACTCCATAGTCCAATGGGATTTGATCCTTTAGGCCTTGGGGATGACTACCCATCCTTGTCAAGGACATGTAGTACGATCCTTACAACTTTAGGGATCAAGGGTGTTTGGGATTTTATTTGTTAATTTGGTATAGAGCTTTGGGGAATCGGATTCTCAACCGAAGTATGATGATAATTTTGACCCTATCCTTACTACTCTATGTTTTTATGTTTATGTTCGAAGAGTAATTGTGGTAGTGGTGAGAACCACTATTTTTGCTTTGGACTATGTTGCATGATGGGACAAGCGAGGATTATTCCTTTTCACTTCAAGGTACTACCCAAGTATGGTACTAACCTTCCTTGGCTCATAATGTTTTTAAGATGTGATGGAATGTGATTGGTTCAATATTGTATTTGGGATCAATTGGCAATACTCAAGATATTCTTAGTGTGTAAATTGTGTTTTTGGTCCTAAATAAAATCGGACATCCATTTGGAGGTTGTTTGTTACACTAGTAATGGCTGAGTGATCGAAAATTTAGGCTGTTGTGACATATGATGTGGTTGACATATGACTTTTGTCAAAGTTGCATGAATGTTCCAAACTAGGTACCCCCAATCATTAAAACTTGACTTTTTGTTGTATGGTCATATCATCATTACTATGCCAGATCATTGGACATGGGATGGGATGAATGCAAATGTATATGCCTAATGCAATGGAGTGTTGATATGCAAATGGAAATTGTACAATGCAATGGAATATGTATGATGTAGTGAAACTATGCATGAATGCAAATTAAAATGAAAAATGCCTAGATGTAAATGGAATGCATGCAATGTGGTAATGCCTATGTGAAAGCATGCAATTTGTTTTTTTTTTTTTTGATTTTTTTTTTTTTTAGCCATGTATATATACATATATAGTCACTATTAACAATGAAATGCCTTTAAATGAAGAACATTAAGGGGTTTGGGGTCCTCTATTAAATGGTCTGCATTTATTAGAAAGTTGTGCAATGAAGCGTTTGATCGATTGAATTTTACCTTGCAAGCTACGCAATTCCTTGATGTTAGTTGGGGGTGGTATTTCTATGATGGTCTTAACCTTATTTGGGGCCACTTTAATGCCTCTTTTGGAGATAATGAATCCTAAAAGTTTACCAGAGGTAATGCCAAAGACACACTTTTTTGGATTTAATCTCACCTTGTATTCTAACAGTTGATCAAAAATATTTTCCAAGACATCAATATGTTCTTGTCGGGTTTTAGATTTAGCCAAGAGATCATCTACATAGTCTTCAATGATTTTGTGCATGTAATCATGAAATATGTAAGTCATGGCTCTTTGATAAGTAGCTCCTGCATTTTTGAGGCCAAAGGGCATAACCCTGAAACAAAATGTTCCCCAAGGTGTTGTGAATGTTGTTTTATGTTGGTCATCAGGATTTATTCGAATTTGATTGTATCCTGAAAAACCGTCCATGAAGGAAAGCATTTCGTGGCCTACGCAAGTGTCGACAAGAGTATCAATGTTTGGTAGAGGGAAGTCATACTTAGGACATGCTTTATTTAGATCTCGAAAGTCATTGCAAATGCGTATCCCTCCATTAGGCTTGTGAACGGGTACCATGTTTGAAAGCCACTCGGGATAGTCAATAGGAACAATGAAGTGAACGTCTAGTAGTTTTTGTATTTCCTCTTTGACTATGAGTGCTATGGTAGGATGCATTCTCCTAAGTTTTTGTTTGATCGGCTTGGTGTCAGGACGTAAGGTGAGATTGTGGACAACAAGGTCAGGATCAAGGCCAGGCATATCCTTGTAGGACCATGCAAACACCTCTTTCTTTTTCTTGAGGAGAGCAATGAATTGCTCTTGTTCATCTGATGTTAAAATTTTTCCAAGTTTGACAATTTGGGGATTGTCAGGATCTAAACTAAGGTTCACATCGATGGTATCTTCAATGGACATATGTGAACCTTCCTCAAGTTGATGTGGTGTTGGGATTAGATTAAATTCATCTAAAATGACATCTAACTTTTCTTGCTTATCGTTGTCTAATTCTGCCTGAAAGACCTCGGGACCGCTGGTAGAAAGTGATGGAGGCGAAGGTGGCGGTGAAGGAGGAATGTAGTAGGCCGAAGCCCTTAGCAATTCCTCGGATAGGATGAACTCCGAGAGGGAGGGTGAGGAGGAAATCTAGTCCAAATCAATAAGGCTGATGTCAATGGGAATTGGCTTTGCCAAATCGTATGGATTACAGAGTGGGGTGAATAAGTCAATAGGGTTCATATTGACCTAGTGGAAGGTAGGATGGTTTGGCCGAATGGGTAGATGGAAAAATTGAATCGAAACCGATGTCGAGGCATGGTATCCCTATAATAGTGAACGTGAAAACATCAGAGCAACATTTTTTTTGAGATAAATGTTTTTTGATTTTTTTTTTAAATATGTACATATGTTACAATTCTTGGCTCATGTGGGTGGCTCAAGGCAGATTACTAGGTGGATCATCTTGTTCTTGTGGAAGAAGCAAGCAAAATATGGGATGATGGATGGGGAACATTCGGAGGTAAAACTCTTCCTGTTGGGTGATGGGGACAATGGGTTGTGACTCCTCTTCAGAATCGTCAGAAGCATTTGACATGACTTCAAATTCTTCATAACTTTCATCGTCGAAATCAAAGATAGGATATGAAAAGTTGATGGGATCATCTTCGTTTACTTCATCCATGCAAAGTTCTTGAAGGGCTTGTTCAAGAGAAGATGTTGAGGGTAGTGGGTGGATGGGGTGATCTTCATCATTGAGTGTAAGCTTTTTAAATGCTTGCTCAAGAGAAGCGGTGGAAGACAATGGGGTATAGCCTAAACCAAAACAATCATGGGCACCTCTATATGGGACCTCTAAGATATCATGCATCCCTTGCTCATGGGAACCTAGACCTTGACCTTGCCAATGGAACATATTAAAGTATCGAGCTGGAAACTCCTCTATGTTAGGTATATTGGCACGCCTAGGCTCTTTTGGTTCTTTGGGTGGGTTTTCCCCAGTTGAGCAATCCAACCCTCCATAAACAAATTTAATGCTATTTGGAGTGGCACTCATGTCGTAAACAACACCTATGGATAAAGGACGGTATCGAGGACATCCAAAATCCTTAGCTGTGGGAATGGCTAGGGGTGTAATGGTGACGTCTTGGACCACATACTCACCAATGCTTGGATTAGTGATGTGGACTTTGACTTGGGTTGATGAGGTGGATGGTGAAGGCTCAGGTGGCTCTAGATTGGTTGTGGATGGTGGTGAGTCAAATATGGCACAATATGAAAGTTTGACTTGTGACACATCGGCTGATGGAGTGGGATTGGATGGTGGTGTGGAATGAGAATATGGTGGGTGGAGTGATGATGAAGCAGAAGAAGTGGTTGTAGAAGAAGGGGTAGATGTGATGTACGATGTGCTAATAGTAGACTGACTGTGACCACATGTACAAGAAGAAATGGATTTTTGAGAAGGTGATGTGATGGGTAGCTCCTCTATGATGGGAGCCTTAGAAGAATATGGAGATGGATTAGAAGAAGGTGGATTAAGAGATGATGTGGATGGATTCGATGATGGCGCCAAGAATAAATGGGTGGAAGGTAACATGGATTCATAAGGATTTGAAATGAAATTACAATACTTAAAAGGTTCGACATCTGCGGGGATGCAATGGACTTGTCCATCATGAACGTATTTCAAGCATTGGTGGAGAATTGATGGAACACATTTCATTTCCCTCATCCAAGGTCTACCAAGGAGTATATTATACGCCATGGCTCCTTCCAAGATGTGAAACATGGTGTGCAATGTTCTGGCCCCTACTTCTATAGGTAAAACAATAGTGCCAACTATGGTACACAAAGCATCGTTAAATGCTTTGAGGGTGAATGATGATTTGGAAATGTGGGATGGAGGTATTTTGAGGTGGATAAGAGCAGTGGTAGTAATGATATTGATTGATGAGCCGGTATCAATTAATACTCTTTTGAAGGTTTTCCTGTCTATTAATGCCATTATGTGCAATGGAGGGTCCACCGATTCTGAACTCATTGATTTTATCTCAAAGTCATAGAAGGTAATTGATGGTTCCATGCATGTTCTAACACTCCCTACAAAGTTGTTAAAGGCATTAGAGTCTTGGGATTCTAACTCAATTGACTTGAGTATTTCCATTAAAGCTTCTCTATGCCTAGGGGATTGTTGGATAAGCTCATAGATAGAAAGTTTTGCTGATGCCATTTTCAAACTAGTGGTTAATCGGATGGTTAAAGTTACCGTTGGCCTTATTGGATGAAGGATGGGTGGATTGGATGGGTTGGATAGATTGATTGGCAGAGATGGATTTGGTGATGTTTGGATGGGAGGTGGGTTTGAAGGTTGTTGAACATTTTTTTGATTTTGCCTTTGCCCTCTAGTGACCACATGGACTACTCCTACAAAGTTTTGGTATTGTTGGACATGATTTACTTGATTAGGAGGTGGTTGTTGATTGTTACCTCCTACATTATGTTGGACCTCCCCATGGTTAGGTAGAGGTGTTTGATATATGCCCAAATTTTGATTTTGTGGAGCTAAGGGGTTATCGACGCTAATGGCCCCTAAGTCTATGAGGTCTTGCACTATGTTTTTGAACACATGGCAAGAATTGATATCATGCCCATTTTATCGATGGTATGGGTAAAACAAGTGCTCTCTATAACCTTTAGGTCTTTTGGTGGGATCATCGGGCCTAATGTCTAACAAGGCTAATTTTTTGGTCTCATACAACCTTTGAAATATGGATGAATATGATTCCGCTAAGGGAGTGTATTGACATTGGGGTCGATTGAATTGGCGACAGGTAGGTTGTTCCATAGTTGGCGCTGTGTTTTGTACTAGTTGGTGCTTGGGTTACTGATGGGACCGCATGATAGGAAATTTTTTGTTGCACTAGTTTTTGAGCCATTACGAGCTAGCTCATGACCACTTGATTGACTTTATTAGTTGTGTTAGTCGTTGAGGCTTGTGTGGATTTGGTTTGGCCAGATTGATTATTTTGGTATTGGCCCCTATTTTTCCATTCTTTCTTCTTAGGCTTAATGACACCCTCTTGGATTTTTATCTCCTCAATGACACTAGCCTGTGCTAAAGCCTCCTCAAATGTTCTATAAGTATTGAGTTGTAGCATCCAAGAGATGGGTTTTAAGCAACTCTTGGTAAAATGTTTGATAATTTCTTCCATTGGGAGGGAGAATGGCAACTTTGTGATGACTGCCCTCCAATGGTTTCCAAAATCATAGATAGGTTCCTCATCCCATTGTTTCAAGTAATATATATCCGATAAGGACACCTTCTTCTTAATGTTAAGGGTGAAGCATTCCAAGAATAGATCTATCAATTGATCAAAAGTATAAATACTATGTGTGGGCAATTGATTGTACCATTCAATGGCATCTCCCCCTAATGTTTGAGGAAATTTTCGGAGCATAAGAGCATTATCATCGCTAATACAAAAACATACGTGGACAAATGAACTCACATGCTCCTTAGGATCCTCGGTTCCCCTAAACTTGTCAAATTTTGGTATCGTAAAATCTGTCGGATATGGCGGTGATGGTACCGATGGGTGGATTGGTTGATGGATCAGTTGGCTTAATGTGAGCTTTTGGCTCGTTACCCCTGGTGAGTTTTGCATCAACTGATCGATTTGCTTTTGCATTGCCTAGAATCTAAGATCTTCTCCTGGTATATGAGGACCTTGGATTATGTGATGGTTGGTTTATGGGTTGGATGGTAGATGTTGGGGTGTGACCAACATGGTGTTGTGGAATGAATTGGGTTGGGTATGTGGAGAATATTGATGGTTGAAATATGGGGATGATTGATGAGGATGATGATGGAGAAATGGATTGTGTTGTTGGTTAGTGGCAATGTTGATTGGTATGGTGGATGTGTGGAGTGGTGGTGGATTGGGGATGGACACTATGGAATATTGAGGGACCCATGCTGAATTTTTATTGGTGAGTGGAGGTTGATTTGGAACTCCTTGGGTCATAGGGTCTATGTGAGCTGACTATTTTCCTTTTGTTCATTGTGAAAGCAACCTGTTGATAAGCCCTAATGTATCCGTAAGTTCCTGATTTGACCATGTGTCAAATGATGGGGTTGTGGTTGGATGAGATGATGGATGGGTTGATGATGATGGGTGATTAGTCATGGTCATGTTGGCTAAGTGAGATGATGGAGGGGTGGATGACATGGTCATGTTGGCTAAGTGAGATGATGGAGGTGTGGATGATGATGGATGAGAGGACATGGGTATGGTGCAAGTTGTATTTGATGTTACAACTTGGAGGCTAGGGACTTGTGAGGCAACATTGACATACTCCTCATACAAGGGGTTGGTATAGGTGGATGTGAGATAAGTGTTTGGAACACTTGGGCTTTGTGGTGGTTGGCTCATGGAGGAAGGCATACCATATTCATAACTCGAATTAGGATATCCTTGGGCAAGGTAGGTGGTAGCCAATTCAGATTATTCAAAACCTTCTTGGCTAAGGGGCTCTAAGACATAGTTAGAAGCCTTGTAAAGGGCCTGCACTCTATCCATGTCTATGTAGGTGGTGGTTGTCTCCACATTGTGTGAATGTGTCTCTACTTGAGAGTGGGGTGGATGGGATGATCCAGACAAAGTGGTCTGAACCATATTGGATGGGGCTACCGAAGTAGCGGGCTCATGGGAACTGTTTTCCATTAAACTACTTTGGTTTATTATTTTCTTTTGTTGTCGTGTTAGCACCATAAAGTAATAAAACCAAAGATTTCAAGCTTATCTAAATCACACAGATTAACAACCTTTCCAAAATTTAAAGCAAAGAAAACAACCAATCCTAGGGTTCACCTTGTGTGGCTTACCTTGTTCATTAATTATTTTCTTTCATTAATGTGAAGTTCCTTTTAGAATTGTTGGCTTGTGTGTTTTGATGTAACTTAATATTTTTTAATGAAAAACAAAGGTAAAAACTATGGCTGGTTGGGGCAACGAGATTCTTGTTGGTAATGACCTCCAACAAGTTTGCTCGGGGGTAGTCCTATGGTGTCTAGGGACAGATATTTGATGGATGGAGATGAATGCCACCATCACCAAACCTCAAGCAATAGTTGGTGATGAAATCCAACTATTACTGTTAAAAAGTGGAGCGTGCAGGTGTGTGTGATTTATTTTATTATATTTCTCATTCTCTATGGTGTGCAAAAAATATTAAAGATTACTAACTTCACTAATCTAAATCAGAAGCCAACACAAAGATACAAATTTCACCTAAAGAGTGCAGAGTACACCCTTAAAATCCCCTGCCTACAAGTGATTAAAATCACAAGAGCAACCGAAGGGTTCGTCCACCTCTCTAGCAAAGGGGCCAACCTAGGGTAGGATTACTTTATGCGTCAAGATGTTGTTCCTATTTAGATATGCAAAATTAAAGTGATATTTAACCCTAAAATGCAAAATCTAGGATGCTTTTCTGTTTCATATGCACTCAAAAATGCAAACAATCACCTAGATCTACAAATTTCAGGACAAGAAATGAATTTGATATAATGAAATACACACAAACCCTAAATGTAACTTGCTGCAGATTCTTTCCCAGATTACTTAATGTTAAGCCCAGAAACAACAAAAAATAGCAACAAAAAATAGAATACGTAAATCGTTAAATGGAGAACTAGGGTTATGAAACTCACTTGGAAGCCTCAACTCTGCTCCAAATTAATGCTAGGCATAGTTGGGCACCTACGTAGGCGTAGCAGAGTGCCTTCTAGGTGCACAAGGATGCCTACGTAGCATGGAAGAGCACCTGCGTGATCTTTGGAACTACTATAGAATGCTTCAGAAACCCTAGCGATGAACGCAATGACTTTTACATTTTCTAAAAATCCTACAATGAACAACAATAAAATTAAGTTAGCAAGGTAGATCTATCAAATAATGAAACCCTTGTGGGGTCCCACCGTGATCACCATTTGTGAATGCAAGAACATGACACTTAAAATAGAATAACGAAAAACCAAATAACACAGTGAGGTACAAAGATTGCACAAATGGATATATTCAATAAAATAGGGGGGTCGATAAACTCCTTTATTACAATCAGTGCTCAATGCGAATATTTGATACAATAGATTACAATGGTGCTAGGGTTCTCTAAAACCCTAGCTAACAACAACATAAGTGTCTTCATATTTGGGTGTGTCCTTGATTCCAACAGGTTGAGTGGGCTTCAGATATCCAAGGTTGGGCCACTCCAACTTCAACAACCATCAAACAATGTGTGAAATTTGTAGATCTGCATACACAAAATAGAACAAAGGGAGTTAGTAATACCTGTGAGGGCTCCATAGTGTGAGGCCCTCGGACATCAATAAAACCCTAGTTTAATAGTGAAGTAAGAGAGCATGCAAGATCAACAAATTGTTAAATAAAATACATTAAAATGAGATATACCTTGATTTTGTTTAGTTATTGCTGATGGCATGGAGCAACAGACTCAGATCCATGTTTTTATGGTTGCAGTAGGCTCGAATGCGCACTAGGTAGGCTCTGACGTGAGCTTCGCAGGCTCTAGTGTGCACCTGTAAGATACAACAGGCTCTGGAGAGTGCCTACGGGTTAGGTCATAATCTATAGAAGTAGATCTAGGGGATGGTGATGAATGTGGCAGATGGATGGGGGATGTGATAGTGATGGAGGATGAATGGGTGATGGCTGGAATAGCAGAAGTCTTATCGACGAGCTAGGGCTTCAGATTTTTAGGATTCTATGCTAGGGCTTCACCAATAATTCCTCTAGGGTGCAAATGTCTAATTCTCAAGTTCTAGTTCCAAGGTTTGAGCATTTGCAAATGCCCTTATTTATAATCCAACCTAGGGTTTTCTTAGGGTTTTAGCCTTACACTTTTGATCGTGTGGCTAAGATTAAATTAGATCCTAAGGTTGAGATTACTTTTTGAAGGTGACATGGATTAATGAATATGGACGGTGGAGATTAGAATGGATCGGATGGTTGTGGTTAATTGAGTTTATAAATATATATTTTATAATAAATATATTATAATATAATATAATATAAAATATTATATTAAATATAAAATAATATTAAAATAATCCCAATTAGGCTAGGAAATGGCGAGAAAGGGCTAAAATGGGCCTTTTGAAGGCGAGAAAGGTGGAATTGGGCCAAATAATTGGTGGGAAAGGTGTATGGTGGACAAGTGGGTGGTGGAATGGTTAGGATGGAGGATTAGTGGTTGTAATTTGGTGTCTATAGGATTAAAGTCGAATACCAGCACAAAACTGCATTTACAATTCCATGGGGAACATTTTGCTATAAAGTTATGCCATTCAGCCTTAAAAATGTTGGTGCCACATATCAATGAGCCATGACATATATTTTTCATGACTACATGCATAAGATATTGGAAGATTATATCGATGACTTGTTGGAAAAGTCATTGTTACGAGAAGAGCATGCGGAGGTCCTGAGGAAGGTATTCAATCGCCTGATAGAGCATAATATCAGGTTGAATCCTAAGAAGTGTGTATTTGGCGTAACTTCAAGAAAGGTCTTGGGATTCATCATTTCAAAATGAGGCATCGAAGTTGACCCAACGAAGTTCAAGGCCATATTAGAAATGCATCCTCCCACAAATATCAAAGAGTTAAGAAGCCTTCAAGGCAAAGTAGCGTCCATAAAGCAATTTATCACATAATTATCGGATAAGTATCAACCCATGAATCGACTGCTACACAAGGGGATCACATTCAATTGGGACGAGGATTGTCAAGCGACCTTCATTGAAATAAAATAGTACTTGGAAACATCACCAGTGCTAGCTCCACCAAGACCAGATGTGCCTTTTTTACTATATATATCAGTGACCGACTTTGCATTAGGAACCATGTTGGTCCAAAATAACAAGGTAAAGAGCAAGTCATATATTACATTAGTCGCACATTAGTGAGTTATGATCTCGGGTATGCGTACGTGGAGACGTGTTTAGCAGTAGTGTTTACAACAAATAAGTTGTGTCATTATATGCTAAATCATATGACATACGTGATATCCAAATAAAATCGTTTGTAGTATATGATGAGCAAGATATATCATAATACACATACTACGAAGTGGATCATACTATTGATAAAATTTGATTTGAAATTCATCAGCCAAAATTCCATTAAGGAATAAGTCATAGTTGGTCAACTGGTAGAGGTGCCTCTCGAGAATAGTAGACCTCTCACCATAGAGTTTTCTAATGATGTGATCTTTGTATTATCAAAAGCACCCGAACCCGAAGAACCAGATAATAAAGCTGACATGACTATGTTCTTCGACGGGTCAAAGTGTGAGCAAGAGGGTGGTACAAGAATTGTCTTCTTCATGCCACAAGGTGCTCCAATGCCCTTGTTGGTTAATTAGGATTTTCCCTATACTAAAAACAATGTTGAATACGAAGCCCTAATATTGGGTCTCCAAACAACTATCACTATGAAGATTAAACGGTTAAATATCTTTGGTGATTCCCTTCTCATAGTCAATCAAGTGAAGGGACTTTTTCAATGTAGGTGTTTCATCTTGAAATCTTACAAGGATCTTGCTAACACTTATCTAGCCCAGCTAGAGTAGTACGACATCAAGGCAATTCCTCATTCGTTGAACAGATTCACAGACACTATGGCATATTTGGGATCATTAATCCCTCATAATCCATTTTCTAACTTTACTACCATTCAAGTAAATATGCTATTGCATGCCATGATGTAGCATGTAGCTTTTGATAACAAGAAATCAGTCAACATGATTCATATAGAATGAAACCACAAATGGTTCTATAAAGCCAGAGACTTTCTCAAGAAGGCATCCTAGGGGTTTTTGATCTTGCAGGGTCCTACAGGGAATGGCACCATAATTCACCACAAATTTGTGTCCCAGTCTGTATTCGTGCATAGCGAAATGCCAGGGGAACAAGTTGTCTTTTCAGTTGAGGTAGAAGCTTATTAGGATTGGATGTCACAATTACATGACTTCATCAAGCTTGGTTTAATTCCATAGGGATTATCACGTCTCAAAGTGCACATTCAGAAAGAAAGTGATAAAGTATGTCTTGCTTGGAGAGATCTTGTATCGTAGAAGCTATGATGGAATTCTCCTTCATTGTCTTGAGCTCCAAGAATCTTCTTGGGCAATTTTTCAAGCTCATAATGGTACATGCGATGGTAATTTTAGTAGCATGGTCATTTTCAAGCACATCCTTTGAATAGGTTATTATTGGACCACTATGGAGAAGGATTGCACCGCGTATGTCAAGAAATGCGATAAATTTCAGCATCATGCTAATCTTATGCACTTGCCATCGCAGGTCTTACAGTCCATCCAAGCGGCTTGGCCATTTGCTTAGTGGGGTCTATATCTAATCGATAAGATCTCTCTTCCATCAGTGGTTCAGTATACATTTATCATAACAACTACTGAGTATTTTACAAAGTGGGTGGAAGCCATTCCATTAACAATGACAACTGGAGCATGTATTGCAGAGTTTATACTTCACAATATCATTAGTCATTTTGGGATACCATCCAAGATAATCTTGAATAATGGAACATAATTTTAGAAAAAAACTATGAAGGCTTTAATGTCTAAGTAAAATATACAGCATAATTTTGTGACTCCATATTATCCGTAGGCAAACGGGTAAGCTAAGGCTTCAAACAAGACAGTGTTTAGCCATCTTGAAAAATATGGTATAAGAAAACCACAAAAATTAGAACATCCAGTTGCCCCTTGCACTATAGTCTTACAGGAATAGCATTCGGATGCCCACTAGGGCAACCCCATTTTTGTTGGCATATGGCATTGAGGCCATTATACCCCTAGAGTTGGATATTCCAACATTGTGCATCATATTGAAATATTTCATTGATGACAACAATGCGCGACAAGCTCACCTAGATCAATTGATGTTTCTTGATGAACGTCGTGTGAATGCCCTTGAGCATCTTCGAATTTACCAATAGTGCTTAAAATGATATTACAATAGTAAAGTACACTTTAGGTATTTTAAGGTTGGTGACCTTGTGCTGAAAGAGAACCAACAGAACTCAAACCTGTCGCTGCACTTGCGAGATAAATTTACGGCTAATTGGTTAGGTCCTTACATAATCTCAAAGTAAATTGGACCTAGAATGTATCACTTGACATCACTTGAAGGTGATGAGGATCATAAAACTTTCAACATCCTTCATCTTAAGGCGTTCCATACATAATAACTCAAAAAATTAAAAATATGGAAATTTTTAAAATCCATAAAAATCAAAAAACAATAAAATCTAAAAATATTGCATTTCATTTGCATCATGCATTTCATTTTTCACTTGCATTCATGTAATTGCAATGCATTAGGCATTTCCATCCATTGCACTTGCATTAGAATAGGTTGTGTTTGCAATCTTACAAATGACACCACGTTTGTGTTTCAATCATGCATCTATGCATTACCATCATCATCCATCACCCTTGTGAGTAATTGTGTTTTTCAACACAACCCTGCCTATTGCTATGAAGAATATACTAGGGTTTTATAGTCATTCAGCCATACCTAGTGGTCTTCTCAAAAATTTAGTAGAAAGCTTACTTTGCTTTTGAGGATGAGGTCTAGTTTTGATAGCACTAATCTTATCTGAATCCCATCACTAATCGATAAAATAAACAATCCTAATTAGGACAAGGGAAGATGAACACTGTGAAGCAATCCTAGCCACCGTAAGTGAAAGGTTTTATTACTTGATCATATGTGAGGAGTAGTGGTCTAGAGTAGAGGTCATTGGCAAAAGGACAAGTTCCCCCCTACCCGAAGAGATCCCTTGCTTACATCAAAAGGAGAAAAATCCCAGAGTCAAATCCTATCCCTTGCTCTTCAAAAAAAAAGAAAAAAAAAATTATTACAAAATAAATAGTGATTTTTATCACTATATATATGAGCAAGTATCCCAATAAATTGAAGAAAATAAGGGGGTGAACTTGAATCCTTGGAATGGTTAATACTCGAAGCCATGGAGTGATCCCGAATACAACAATGGATTGAGTGAATCATGTCTGACATTAGGGTAGGTCTAGCAAATCATAAATGAGCTAGCTTTAGGTGGCCTGTATTGCCTAGTGGTCTAGTCTAACTAAATCCAAACCTAGGATCGGGTGAGCATGTGGTGATCCTCATTACAGAAATGGTCTGAATTAATCCCTCTTGGAAATGAGGTAGTCTTGTGTCTCATCAAAAATATTCATTTGCACACTGAAATGGCCAAAATATTCTATTTGATCTAATAACACATTAAAGACACATGTTATTCAAAAACATGTATTTTATTCATGATAAGATTTGCATAGGTTACAAATAGGGAGAATTCCCCTTTTTTCTTTATTTTTACAAATGTTACAATAGGCTTGATGCCTTATTTTCATGTTTCTCAGTGTATATGGGCTTGCATACAATCGTGGGGTTGTATATGTTGTTGCTTCCCTCCTTGGTTCTAGGATAAAACTACAAAAAGGGGTTAGTGAGTTGGTGGGCTTGCCTCAGTCAGGCCCCATAGTAAGAAATACAAATCGACTCATAAAACATAATAAAATTTGAAATAAATGATGTGAAACCTCATAAAAATACCAAATGAAGCTTACCTCCAAGATTTGGGTTGATTTGGGACCTATAGACCCAATTCACCACCCAAGGGGTGAACTAATATCAGATTCGTGGGGCGGGGGGCGAATCAGACTGTAACTATTGTTCTTCAAAAACTCTTTGGTGGAGAGGTTCATTTGCTATTGTATTGTTGATGTGCAGGTTCATATATGCTTTTTTGTGCTTTTATACGTATTTTGGTAAAGTTTTTCTGCTTTGGATATAAGTGGAGAGAGAGATAAATGAGGGTTTGGGATCACTATTTATAAGAAAACCCAAGGTGTAGGGGGGTAGTTAGGAAAAAAAATCCCTAGGGTGATATCCCATGAAGGTTAAGTTAGGATTTACGAGGTAGCTTCCTCACATTCCCTTGAGGAAATATCTCATCCTCACACATGTGTGAGGATAGATTAGGGTTAACTAGGATTAGTCAACTCTAGGTTAGAAGTGGGGTTAGGTTAGGGTTTCCAAGAAATATCCTAACTAACCTAGTGCACACACATGTGGGAGGGAGTAATTAGGGATAATTAGGTATTAAGGACCTAATTAACCTTTTTAGCCCTAAAAGTGAACTTAAGTGAAGTCACTTTAAAATTAGATTTAACAATTGACTCAATTAATATTGTTGCCAATTAATAGCCTCATGGGGGCCTCAAATTGAGTATAAAGGAGTCTTGTATCGCCTTATGAGTCTAGTGGATGGTTTTTTGATGCATGGAAGGTGTTGATGATATGATTTAGGTAGTTTATTAGGGTTTTGGACCTAAAAACTAGTGAAGTGGTGTGTGTAAGTCTACGCAATGCTATGATAATATATGGTGATCTACGCTAGTCTATGCATATCTACAACAATATATACATATCTACGCATATCTAAAGTAGTATACACATGTCTATGAGGATATACAATAGTCTACACTGGTCTACGATAGCCTAGGGATATCTAGGATCGCCTATGTAAATATACAAGTGTTCGAAAGGATCTACAAGTACATAGGTATAGCAATGTGCGACTTTTAGGTGTCTACACACACAGGGATAATGAATAGCTTGGTTTTTCATAGTGAAAATTTTATTTTTTAGAAGTCTAGTATAGTCGGTATACAACTTTTCATAAGTCAACTAGGGTGTTTGAGTCTAATGGAAAACCTCAAAAATTCTCAATTAGCAACAACTCATTTCAATAATTCAATTATCAATTTCCTTTTATGAGATTTTTTTTTTAAGGGGTTTTCATAATATAGGTTAGATATCGGATGGATATCAACAATAATATTCAGATGGCCACTGACTATGTTGTGCATATTTCTATTAACTTACAAGAGATTATGAATTGAAACAATACACCATTTCATATCACATATGGATGTTTAATTGATTAATTCTTATGATAAGATATATCAATTACATTCATGATTTTTATACATTATATGGTGTCATCCATTAGATTTTCAAACTCATATTGCATTTATACATCATGTTTTAAGTGTTTAAATCATACATGTTCATTTACATTAGATCATAATCATGTAAATAATGCATTACATACATTGCATTCATCATATCATAGCATCATATATTAACTGCATACAAGTACAGTAAATTAAACTTGCATTTAACATCAAAAAGTGCATCCATATGCATACGTCATAGTAGTCTATCTACACATCTAGATTACAATATCTGGTCATACATCCATCATTTAGCTAGTGCATGTCATACATACATCACATCATATAGCATCAAATCAACATAACATATAAGCATTGCATCCATATGCATCTCATAAACATAAAATAAATAAATCTACACATATAATGAGTCTCATAAATGTTTGATCATATATATATATATGTGTGTGTGTGTGTGTGTGTGTGTGTGTAAAAATAGTATATAGGCATATGTCCAAAATTCCCATTGGCTAAAACTATGTAGGTCCTCAACCTTACACTCAAAAATGGTACAAATATTTGACAAGATTTGTACTAGGCAGCACCTACATCCCCATTCTATGAGGCTCCTCCGTCACCTCCACACTCTCAGTGAGTCCACCTAGAGCTGGTGCTAGTGGACCTCTCTATCCTGGGTGTCCTATGGCTGGGTCAAGCTAAATATTACCCTATCTCCTGGTCCTAGTCATCTGAGTCCCTAGATATATGGTACTCTTAGGAATATCACCCTCGAGTAGCTCAATCTCTCCTTAAATATGAGAGATATGAGCAGCGTCTGATGCTCGTTGGTCGAGATGACACTGAACCATAGCCTGTAGCCTCTTGATATTTGCATATAGATCCAAACCTACACATACATATACAACTGGAGCCGCTAGAGTAGCTAGTGGAGTCAAGGGCTTCCCTCACGCACTCCTCACCAGATCCCTCTCATGAGTCATGAGCTATAGCTGAGATCATGCAAGATCTCGCTCAATTTTCATCTTCTCCAGAGTTGTAGGGGCACTCAAAATCTATGTTAGGTGGAGAGTCTACTCCTCATAGCTCTACCATTGCTCCTATCCCTATCTCATCTAATCCTACATAGATCTTAGATATGCTTGTAGAGTAGCCATGGAAGTGTCCCTCTTTCGGATCTACGTTTGAAGGTTACCTACCCATGTTTATAAGCTAGAAACCTGGGCCCTGAGTTGGGACACCTCATAATCATACTCCTCCTCACCCTCCTCTGCCTAGGTCTCCTCATCAATTGCAACCTCACCCCATCCAAACTCTATCTACTGGTGCATGCTGCATCCATGAGGATCTACACCCTTTGGATGTACCTCCTCTACCTCTACTGCTATCGCACCATCTATAGGTCTTCCTAGGGGACCATCACCTTGCCACAACCTGATAGTCCACCAGGTATCATAGTCTATTGTAGTCCATGCATTCTCCAGTCTAGACTCCCAAAAGTCATCATCCTCATCCCCTAGTGGAGTCACCTGAGGCCATGTCAAGTCCAAATCCACCTTAATATGATAGTAGATAGTAGGAATAGGAGGGATATCCTGGTGAATCTCAAACTACCTGGTCACATAGGAGAAGTAGAAGAACTCTTGTATCTTGATCTTGCACTCAAGAAGCCATTTGTCATACCAAGCCCTCCTTAAGTACCTATCTACCTCCATCCATGTAGGATAATCCATTTAGGGCCTCCATAGCACCTACCTAGTCTATAGTTATGTAATCTGATCAATATAGTACTGCACATCTCCTACTCGAGTCCTACTCCTGAACCCCTTAGCCTACCTGGGCCAGTAAGCAGCATAGCACTGGCTCTCCTCAACAATATCAGCAATCTGAAAAGGTAGTGGCATGGGGCACTCAATTGTGATGTGCTACCACACCTAGATATATAGTAGGATATTATAACTGACTCCTGCATGGCTCCTCTGTGTGATCTAATATATCTCATCATAGAGTTGTGCAAGTAGGGTGCTCCCCTAGGATAGGATCAATGGCTCTTTGGTGATGCTCGCTAGCACATCCTATGTCCTGGCCAAGAGATTCCAAGGGAACCTCTCTCTTGATATATCTGGTAGCACAATCTAAACTATCAAGTACATAAGTATAGCTGCCCACTATGAGAAGATATTCTCATGGTACCAGTCCTTGATATGGACCCTACTATGGTTTGAATATGCCTGCACCATAGCACTCCAGGTGCCAAATATCTATCAAAAGACAACATCCTTTACCTCTATGGGTGAATATGTGATGGCCTCACCATCAATCAGGATCCAAAATATGTGGTAGAAATCCTCCAAAGTAACAGTGACCTCACCTATGGGTAGGTGAAAGGTGTTGGTCCTCACATCCCAACGATGGGCCAGAGCGGTCATGTAAGTTTGATCGGGTCTAATTGATGGAAGTTGTAGCACGTAGCCAAATCTAATGGTTCCAAACTAGGCCCACTCGATGTCATTGAGACCATTACAAAGGGTGCGAAGGATGTCTGATTCCCTCACCCTCGCAGTCAAAATCTGAAGAGAGAAATAATATATGTTAAATCAATCAAAAACATCAAAAAATGACCTAAAAAAAGTCAAACAATTTCAAAAAATATTCAAAAAGATAAAAATATTTACAAATGCATACAACACATTTCATAAAATGAATACTGCACTTCAAAAATAATCAATAAAATCAATTAAATCAATTAAACCAGTCAAAAACTCCAAAATAATAAAAAAATCAAAAAATTAGAAAATTTTCCTAAAGTCATTTAACTACGGCTGGGACCCGCAGTCGGTGGCAACGATCGAATTTTTGACTATTGGGATTTGAATCTTGCTACGGCTGATAACCATGACCTCCAATTTACCAATTGAGAACCGCGGCTGCCACCCACGGCTAAGAGCAGTGACCCTTTTAGGGTCACATCCCATCCCAAAAAAAACAAAAAAAATTACAACCCACCCATCTAATCTAACCTAGTCTAAACCTAACTACGATGTGGTTCGTTACTGGCAGTTTAATGTGGTTCAGTTAACCCATTACTTAATGTGATTTATTTTAAGCTAATAACCCTAAGCTACGGTGAGGTTCTTTACCTGTAGTTTAGTGTGGTTCATTTAACTCATTAATTAATGAGGTTCATTTTAATTGGGTAAATCAAATAAGAGAGAGTTGTAGTGTTACCTTTCTAGCATCGACTCTGCCACTAGTGGATGCATCCATCGAGTCAGCCATGTTGGGTAGGTTGAGTATGCGGTTCAACAGCATTCTGTGTCAAATTTTTAACCTCACCTCTCAGAGCTCTCTGGACAGTGACGGTAATTGGAAAATAATGACGTGAAAATGATAGATTTTATTTTATATTTTCCATTTTGCCCTTGACCACGATTGACACCTGCGGGCACAGAATTAGGGTTTGTCGACCATGGTTAGGAGCCATGGCTAAGAAAATTATAAAAACTAGTTGTGTCCGACACCCATGGCTAGCATATGGACATAGATACCCTCAAAATTTCACCATGAGGGTATTCAAAATGCAAAATCAAAAATATATAATGGGCCAAAACCCTCAAAATTTTCAAAATAACAAAAAAATCAAAAAATTCAAATTTCAAATTTGTCTCGTATCTATTTATTTACCCTATACACTTGGCAGTTACAGCGACTTGCTATCCATGCAATCCAGTAAGATGAGTAAATTACCATAAAGCCATTTGGGGTAAATTAGTCATCGCAAAATTGATATGCTTAATTTCAATCCCTAAGAAGGCCTAGACGGCAGGATTGCTCCATGGCAACGAGGTATTCATCTCAATTCTCCTATGACATTTTTAGTAGATCATCGAACATTATGATTCAACATAATCCTAATTGGAATTGCTATCATTTTGATTCTCTAAGAAGGCCACAGCAACCAAAATTCTCCATGGGATAGAGATGTATAATTACTATTAATAGTTGCAATCATGGTTGAGTTAGGCCTTGCCAAGTAATCAACGTGCTAAAACCTTAAATTGTTTAAATCACTCATTGTGTTCAAGCGACTCATCGCTTCATTAAATTTTCCTACTCTCATTGACTCGTCACTTAAGGGGGTAGTCATTATATCAATTATCATAATCAAATTCAAAAGGATATCACTCGATCTTGTCAAATTGTGTTCGTATTACGAATCATTGCCAATGACTATCATAAGCTTACTATTTGTTGGGGCAAAAAGCAACTATGACAGTTAAGTTAGTAGCTCTCCACCTATCGCTACTATTATAGCACTGAAGCTATTTGATCACTGTTGGAGCTTGCAAAATCTTTTTCAAATTTAAGCCTTCCCTCAGTTGGAAGCAATGATTCTAAGATACATATCCTTTGATAGGACTGGGCATCTAATGTTTATCAGATCAATGATCATCATTCAACCTACGATATTGTTTTAGGAGGTTTATTTTTGCTCAGCATTGTTCATTCTCATAATGCATCCCAAAAGGGGTATCTATAGACACCTAAAACATGTCATGTCGAGGTGACTACTCATATAGGATATGCTAACAGACCATATGAATGATCTTGGATAGCTCCAAGGTGAAGCAGTGGTTTTAACCACTAAAATTGGGTAGAGTTGGCTAACTCAGCCTTAGCCACGGTTGACACCTGTAGCTAATAGATTTGGTCATGCCTTAGAGCTACGGCTAGCATCAAAACTATTTTGAATCCTGGGTCAAGCCAATTTTTGGTTACAACAACCTGGGCAATGGATATTCAAACATTTTTAGGCGGGGAAGCATCGAGAAGGTTCCCTCCAACTAATCCAACTACAGGTTTCTTGTTCTTGGCTTCTCCATGAAGCTATACCAAGGACTTGAGAGTGCTATAAGACCCCCTCCAAATTGGAGAGACATATAGAATCTTTAGGAGTTGAAACACAGTGAAGCTCTACCAAATTGTTGACTCGATTGCAACCTTTTAGAGAGAGCTAACTTGTAAATCATGAATGCATTCAAAGCAATGGAGGTGTCAAAGGACTAAGGAGATCAATAATCCATAATTGAGCCTCTTCCATCGTAAATCTAGTGAATTCAACCACCAAATCCATCAGAGGACATCAAGATGACCCTTGACCATCAATTCAATGAAGAGAATTGAGGATCGAAGCCCTGATTATAAGAGCAAAAGCATTTACACCTTAGTCGTGGCTGTCAGTCGCGTCTAACAGTGCCCATCGCGCCTTAAACCCGCGGTGAGGTTTTGATCCCTGATTTACTCTATTTTAGCCATATATTTCATTTTGTAATCATGTATTTAGGAATATCTAACTTATTTTAGGTTTCTTTCATACATTTGTGTGATTAGAATTAGGATTTAGAGGTAGATTTCCTTCATTTCCTTATTTCCATTAATTAGACTAGTTTATTGATATTTCATGCAATTCAAGTTTCCAATGGCTAATTAGGTTGCTTATTACCTAGATTACATGTTTTCCTTCTATGCTTCATAGTAATATGATGATTTTGTGCTAATATTCATAGATTTACATGTTTCTTGATTTTATTATCATCATTTATGCAATTGTCCATCAAAAGCCTCATCAAGAGAGGCCATATTTGTGTTTAATACTTTCTTGTTGTTTCTTGAATGCAAGGTTTATAAGATCCATTAATTTCAAGGTATTTAAGGCAGTAAATACTTATTTCATGAGATAAGAAGGTCACCATTGATCTTGAGCAGTTTGTGTCTTTTTGGAGATCCTACGAATTACATCACCCCCTTGTTTAGAGGGTTTTCAATATTATATTAATTGTATCAATATTGAGTATTCCTAAGAGGGACATATATGTAATTTGGATTTGAAAAATATTTAATATAGGAAGCCATATTTTCTTATTGAATTCATTGTTGCCAATTTCTTTTATGCTTTAATGTTTGATATCTATTGATGCATTAGTTAGGTTTATGCTTTCTACAAGATTACATATTCAAACATTTATAAGCTCAAAAGTTATGGCCAAAAGTTAGATTTTTCATCTGGTTGCTTCTTCATAAAAGGGTACTCACAAGGTATCAACTTATGAAGAAAGGATTTAATGGACCTTTTCAATGTAGATTTTTCATCTGGTTGCTTATTCATAAAAGGGTACTCACAAGGTATCAACTTATGAAGAAAGGATTTAATGGACCTTTTCAATGTGTAATGTATTTGTATAACATTGAAACACTAAACCATTTGTTCACAGAATACCCCATAGCCTTTAAATTGTGTAAGATGTTGGCTTCCCTTATTAATTTAATATGGTCCAATGAATAATCCATAGAACATATATGGAGAGACTGGAGCAATCAAGAAGGAAAATACTGGTATATGAACCAAGTAGTTTAAACAAGAACGACTATTCTTCCTTGGAATATTTGTAAGGAGTGAAAAAGGTAAATATTTCAAAAGGAGAGTAGGGACATACACTATGTCTGGCTCAAGACCATAGAAAATTTTATAGAGATTGTCCAGCATTTATTAAATCATCCACAAAATTCAAATCAACTATGGGAACAAATGATGTCCCAATTAAATATCAGCCCTAGATTATCCCAAAATAGAAGGAAGAAAGTGATCACTCAGATGATGGATATAACAAAGTAATGTCAGCCTCCCCCAAATAATATTGGAAAAATTAATACGAATGGAGCATCAAGAGGAAATCCTGATAGAGCTAGTATAGGAGGGATAGGTAGGTTGGAGGATGGTACTCCAATTTTTACTTTTGCCAAAAATTTAAGAATTTTGTCCAATAACTTGGTAAAAGGACAAGGTATTTTGAGATATTTACAGGAGGCACTGAAGGTAATATGGAGAAGGGTGATATCAGAGTCAGACTCTCAAATTATGATCAATTACCTAAATTCAACTTCAAGGTCTAAGAAGGTAGACTAGCTAATTCAAAGGATCATAGATAATATTAGATTAATAGCATCTAGTTTTCAAGATATTTTCAATCATGTGCTTAGATAATAGAACATAGTGAAAGATGCTATGGCAATTTAAGCTCTTGAGAAAGGAGATATTTGGTGCTATGGTTTCCCTCCTAGGTGGTGACCAGACCAAACTAGGACTAATTTTCTTCTTGTTCAGTCTCTTGATGGCAATATCAAAAGTTATGGCTAATTTGTTAAGCATTTTCTTAGGAAGTTCTTTACGCAATTCTTGTATAGTTCTTTAGGTTGTTCTTGTACAATTCTTCAAGCAGTTCTTGTGCAATTCTTCAAGAAATTATTGTGTAGTTCTCTAGGTAGTTCTTGTATAGTTCTTCAGGTGGTGCATATATAGTTCTTCAGGTAATTCTTATGCAGTTCTTCAGGCAGTTCTTGTGCAAGCCTTAATGCAGTTCTTGTGCAAGCCTTAGTGTAGTATGTTCTTCTTTGATATTCTTTTTTCTTGTGTAGTTTCTTAATTCTAGCCATGATAGAGGATGTTAGAGGGTCCTATTCCAATAGTCATAAGCTCCAATTGTATGATAGTTGGTTTTTTGGGTAGGCAGATTAGTTTGATATTGTAGTTTTATTTGGACTGCTACTTGGCTAATAGCCAAAAGGCTAGATTATATGGGTTTTGTAATGTACTCTTGATTTTCTCTTAATATATTTTTAAAACAAAAATAATATATATATAAATAAATAATATAATATTTTATGTAAATTTAAACTCGTTATAATTATATTTAAAATTTTAAACTTCTTGGAATTCAAGAATGCAACAGTGTTAGCATGAGCATGGAGTGAG
The DNA here is from genome assembly GCA_028583015.1 of Wollemia nobilis. Classification (NCBI taxonomy): domain Eukaryota; kingdom Viridiplantae; phylum Streptophyta; class Pinopsida; order Araucariales; family Araucariaceae; genus Wollemia; species Wollemia nobilis. The sequence goes on from JAQPPZ010000374.1 coordinate 5,603,815, forward strand.
TGCAGCAACAAGTGCAAGTATGAGTTGAGAGTGAGTGTAGTAGCGAGTGAGAGCATGATTTGGGAGTGAGTGCAACCAAAATTGAGTGCAAGCGTAAGCCAAGAGTTAGTGTAACCAAAAGGAGCTACGAGCGTGGACCGAGAGTAGGCAGGAAGTAGAAAGCAAAGTGTGATCCAGTTGAAGAAAATCCAATGTGAGAAAGTGTGATCTAAGAGGGAGTGCAAGCCAAGATTCAGTCATGGTGAAAGAGCAGTGGGTTCATCTGGAGTGCATCAATACTTCAAACCCTTACCACAAATACGTGGAATATTATTTCTAAAAAAAATTGAAGTGAAGGAAAGTCAGGAAAAGGAAGAGACAAGGGTTGTTGCAAGCCAAGAGGGAGTGCAAGCCAAGAGTTAGTGCAAGGCAGGAGATATTACAAGCTGGGAGTGAATGCAATTCAAGAGGGAAGGTTAGCTAAGAGGGAGTGCAAGCCAAGAGAAATTCCATTAGCTAGTATATAATAAAAGTCATATTTGAAATCCCTAATGGGAAATCAAGATGCCCTAGTTGAAGGTATGGAGGCCCAAGTTGGAGATAAGCAGAAGAGTGAATACATGGTAAGTTTGATCTAGGTAGCAAATGATACACTAGAAGTGAGATTCAAGGATGACATTATTGAGCATGATATAATGGTTCTTAAAATTAGAGGTTTAATATGTAAGTTACATAGATAATGGTGAGGGTTTTTTGGAGATTCAAAATTGGATTAAGTGGAAGTGGGGATTAATTTCATATTACTCTATGACTTTTCTTACTAAAGGTTTTTTTCTCATCTTTTTCAGTTCAAAAAATAGAGATAAAATAATGGTTGGTGGTCCATGGTTTAGGGGAAGAGATGCACTTTATTTGATACCATGGAATAAAAAAAGTTATGTTGAGATAGAAACTATTTAGAAGCTTTTGATATGGGTTAGGCATTTTGGACTTCCATATCAACTTATAAATAAGGATGTTTTGAAGAATATTGGAAATACCCTAGGGAAATTCATCAAGGAAGGACTAACTACTAAGGAGTGAAATCATGCTATATATACTCGAATATGTGTTGTTATGGATATTTCAAAACCTTTGCCATAATCCATTAAGATAAAATATGAATCAAGAGAATGGGATCAACAAGTAGATTATGAAAATATCGTATTTTGTTGCCACAATTATTATGAGATTGGACACATGGCAAGAGCTTGCAAAGTGAAAACTATGAAGACAAAGACAAAAAATTCTAGCCATGAGATAAACTTCAAGACGAAGCAAGGAAATCATACATTAAAAGAAGCTAGATCAAATCAAATATATTCCACTTTGAAAAAAAGGCAAAGAAATCCTATATATAGTATCATTTGGAAATTTCAGAAGGAATTAAAGGTGCAAAATATGTGGAGAGAAATTCTAAAACAAAGACAGAAAAAAAGGTTAATTTTATTCTAGGTAAATCATCTTCACTTTCCTCAAGTAGTATAGAATATTGTCCAAGTAATAAGAGTGAAAGATATGAATATGTTATCCCTTGCACTTCAAGGTTTCAAGAGCAACATAATAAAGAAATAAGGATGGAGGAAACCCATAACAATTTAGGTTTTTAGAGCAGAATAAGAAGGTAATTGCTATAGAAGAGAATCCTTGCACTTTAGGGTTTCTAGGGCAACATAAAGAAGATTGTACTTTTGAGGTTATTCCTTGCACTTCAAATCCTTTAGAACAAGATAAACCTAAAGATGATAAGTCTTACTATGAGCAGTGTGAGAATATTGAAGAGATTGATGAAGATGAAAGTATTGTTGGCAATGAAAAAAAAAAAAAAAAGATCCAAGAAGCAAAAACAAAGAGAAAAAGAAACCTAGAGGGATATTGATATGGAAAACAAAAGCAAATATCCCAAGTGCTAACAAGAAGTGAGACTAAACCCACAAATAAAATTAAAAAATAACAATGAAAATAATATCTTGGAATATTAGGGGAATAGATAAGAACCCTAAAAAAAGATATTAAAAAATTGTGAGGTTGTTATAAACAATATATTTATAGATATAGAAGTTGGACAATAAATATTTAGCCATTAGCGGTGTTGAATTTCATCTTGGTAAAATTTAAATTTTAAAAAGTTGACAAAATTTAAATTTTAAAAGGAATCTGACATAAAAGGAGTTGATTGTGGAAACTTAGCAGTTCAAATAAGATGAAGATTAATAGAAAAGCAAATGAAGAATACCTTTGAGCAAACGGTAAATTTGGATACGATTTAATTAACTTGTTAGAAATGTAATGAGAGCAATATAATGTTTTGTTTATGCAATGGGAGTGGCCCCAAATAAAAGCCACGCATAGCTTATTAGAAAAAAAAATACTTATTTTTAATTAATTTTATATAGAAATAGAAAGATACATGCTAATAAATGTAAAAACTAAAAGCATTTTTAAATTGAAAGAATATACATATAGTTAACTCTATTTTAATATATTTCAAAGATTTTTGTATGCATTTTTATGGTTTATATGAGAATAACTTGGCAACTATACATGTGTTGTTTGACAAGATTCTAACTTAAGTCTTCAATGGATTTTATGGGAATAACCTGGAACATCTAATCAATTAAACAAATAGTATTTATTAAAGTTTTTAATATACTATGATCTATAAAACTTTTATATATCATATAAGTTTAAAAACCACCTTATTGATACAAGAGTGACCAACTACTAAGGAGAGAAGGCATGTTGTATACACTTGAATATGTGTTGCAATGGATATTTAAAAAGTATGACCATAGTCTATTAGGATTAAATATGAAGCAAGAGAATGAGATCAACAAGTGGATTATAAAAACATTGTATTTTGATGTGCAAATGTTATGATACCAAATACATGGTAAAAATTGCAAAGTGAAAATGATGGAGAAAGACATGGAAATTTTGGGACATGAGACAAACTTAAATATGAAGCAAGGAGATCAAATCATAGTAGAATTTTCATCAAATCAAGGATTTTCACTCCCAAGAAAGTGGGAAAAAAATGTCCTATGCATCATCAAATGGAAAAGACCATTACAGTTTATTTAATTTTAGATTTAGGAGTTAAAAATACAAAGGAATATGGGAAGACAAATTTTATTGCAGCTAAGGTGAAGAATATCAAGGTTAATCCAGGTAAATCATTGTCATTTTTCTTATCATAAAATTCTCTCCTTGTAATAACAATGAAAGTAGTATAGAATGTATCCACTCCAATTTAGGGTTTCAAGAGTAGCATAATAAAAAAATGTATACTAAGGATATCCATGGAAATTTAAGGTTTTTAGGGCAGCATAAGAAAGTAATTATTAGGGAGGATAATCTTTGTACTTTAGTTTTTTTAGAGCAACATAAAGAAAAATTTGTTCATGAGGTTATTCCTTGCATTTCAAACTCTTTGGAGTAGCATAAATCTCATTACGAACAATGTAGAAAATAGAAGATATCGATAAGGTGAAAGTATTTGTGGGGATGGAAAAAAGAGAGGAAGGTAGTCAAAGCAAGAACAAAGATATTAAGAAACTCAAAGGGATATCGATTTGGAAATCCAAAAAATAAATACCACGGGTGTTAACAAGAAGTGGGGCTAACCACATAATAAAAATAAAAAGTGATGATGAAAATGGTATTTGGAATATTAGGGGTATGAATAAGACCTATAGAAAAGAGTTTTAAGGAATTAATAGGTTGTTATAATCCTAATTTATTTTAATATAAAAATAAAATTAAGTAGTAAAGAATGTAAGGATGCATTTAAAAATATTTGGAAGATAGTAAATTGTTTGGTAGTTTCTTCTATAGGATCTTCCACCACTATTATGACAATATGGGACAACTGAAAATGGGATGCACAATTCTTAGAAATAAAAAGTTATTGGGTGTGGGAGAATTTTATAGGAAATAGAAAAATATCAAAGTTGGGATTAATGTATATGCTTCAACTAGAGTTACCCTTTATCAAAATATGTTAGAAGGACCTTCGTATATTTTTTGTCAAACACAATGATGATTCATAATTGTGATTTATGGTTTTTTGGGGTAATCTATCTTCTTTGAAAAATAAGGGTGGTACTCTTGGATGGTCTAAATCAATGTAAAATTTTGCTTTATTTGTCAATTCAAATGGTCTATAAGATATTATATTGAAATTATAATATGACTCATTAACAAGGCCAACATTGCACAATGTATTAGATAGGCCTAAGGGTATTTCATTTTATAATATATTAATTATTTATAATATTTTATTATGTAATCCCTATGGGTCACGGTTAACCATGTTGTGGTTAAACTTTATTTATAACTTGTAACTAACCTAGAGCCTTCTTGTTATGTCGACTTAGGTTAAACTTTACTATGTAACTAGGATTTTGGTATTGTTATAAATATTCCCTCTTACTCATATTTTAATTATCAAAGTGTTGTGCAATATTATCTATGGATAGAGTGACTATTTGTGGTGCCTATGGGTTTCCAATAAATCTCTCTTTTGTCCTTTTACTTTTTGTATAATATTTGAGTGAATGTTTTGTATCATAATGGATGTGAAGCAACATTGCTTGGTCACATAGGAAGTATATTTGGAGCCTTTGGTCCTTCTTCTAAATTTTAGAATGAATGTTTTTGTAACACCCCAGGTCTGCTCATCTGGTTGTCCAAAAATACAAGTAAAAAAAATTGCTCAGAACAAATCACGTTTAGTTCATGCCCAATAATTTATTAGTACATAGGCATATGAATATTCGTTTCAAGGTAGCTTACTGCTGCAAACAGTTCCTTAAACATTTGATATTGGCAAAATCCCGCTAAATGTGCCATATTGTGAACGCATTCATCTCATTTACTAGAGGTCTATGTTCATGGTATGGGATTATCCTTTTAGGGCCCATAACACCTGAAAGGATGGATGCATTAGTTCCCTACCCATAGCATGGTGTGCTTTGGGTTTTATTTCCCAAGAGTTTGCCCAAGACTCTCTTATTTCCTCCATGCTACATTCTAGCATTTAGTATGTGTAGTGCCTAGCTGAATGCCCACTTCTATGGATTCATCTAGGGCCCACCATTTTTCTGGGTCAGGACCAGGTATCACATACTATGTTGCGAATAGCGTAGTGTTATCCCATTCCAACACTCATTGGATATTTTAGCTTCGAGATCAAGCTACTCTTGAAAACATCTAGAATCTGCTAATGATTCCTTATTCGAGCATCGAACGTGAGATACCCTCACATACTACTTGTTTATCAGTCTAGAGAGTATCTCATACCACTCCTAGTTACTTGTTCATGGTAATAGGACCTCCTTGTCTAGGGAAGGATTAGTAGAAAGTGATTGAATACAATTCACAATATTTTCCCTTCTTGCAAATATCAGTGTTGGACAAAGGATTATCCTTTTCAATGAATTTATGTCATCCATCTCAATGAAGTAATTAAACCATTCTTCTCAATGATTTTCATATAAATTTGTTTATCCTCTAAGTTTACCATCCTCCTTGATGGATAGATCTAGGTAATTATGATGTCTTTAATATTTTTAGTATATATCCACACTTATAACAAAGCATTTTTTCATATTAATTTTAAACAACACAACAACAACATTATGTTTATTCTAAAAATTTCAAATAAAATCTAGCTTTAAAACTTCCACCTATTTAATCATAGCTTGAAATAACTTAAGTTCTACCACATTAGTAATAAATCCCAAAATACTTCCAACTCTCTACCTTTGTATTAATTCAATTCCCTTATAACAATGAAATAAACTTGTTTTAAAACAAGTTTAAATATTCAAAGATTCTCCACAAGCTAAATTATCATCATTATATCTTCGTACCCTATAACACTTCAATAGTGCTATCTATAGGATGATAAAGGAGTCTCTTAATACAGAACCATATATTTTAATATGCTTTCATATGGATCGAACATATGAGACAAAAGTTTAATCATTTTTAAGATAAAGGTTGCATTTAGATCAAATCTTCGGTTGAAATTTGATGTTTTCTACGAAGACTACTATTATTCAACATTAGGTATTATTTCTTTTTAAAATCATTAAAGTTTGTACCTTCTATTGAGCCACCCTAATATGCAATGACAAAACTATTAGACTATCCTTAAACTAAAACTATGTGGTGTACAGCGTTCCAAAGCATGCTTAATTGGATCAGACTACTATTATTCAACATTAGGTATAATTTCTTTTTAAAATCATTAAAGTTTGTACCTTCTATTGAGCCACCCTAATATGCAATGACAAAACTATTAGACTATCCTTAAACTAAAACTATGTGGTGTACAGCGTTCCAAAGCATGCTTAATTGGATCAAGGTTTAACCATTTTATTCGTTCGGTGATTGATCAACATTGATGTTATAAAAGACAGAAAACAAAGCAACACTTGCTATATAAAAGATATTGTTTTTTTTGTTACATAAAAGAATTGGTCACAAACACACTATTTTTAGTAATTAATAAGGGTAGGTCCCGACGTGAAAGGGACCACCAATGACTCAAGATTCATACTGTCGTCGTCCATCAAAATGTATTTATAACAAGGCTAATTTGTATTTATTACTTGAAACTAAATTGTCATCCTCCAAAAGTTCCAGAGTTTTTCACTGACCGAAGTAAAATACTATGTATATGTCTAACTGGTAGACAGCAAAAGTAAAATACTTTGTTTATGTCTAACTGTTAGACAGCAAAAGTAAAATACTATGTTTTTGTCTAACTGCTAGACAACGAGCATAATACAGCTACCATATCTATCCATACAAGGTTTAATGTGCGTCAAAGCAACACAGTGTATACACACATTTTCCATTATGGAGTGGTATCTAAAAACTAATTCTTGCGAGACTCAATCTAAATTTGAAACCAACATTCTCTCATTAAGGCTTGTATATATATATAATTGAACCTTCTAATAGGTAGCACTATAAATACTCAATGAAAATAAATACTGCCAACAGACTTATCAAAGTAAAATATAATCGTAATTTAAGTTGGTAAATTGATATCAAATAAACGTGAGACACAGCCATGTATACACTTCATTTCACTTTAAAACTCTATGTGCCGGAAATTTACATATCTAAAAGTGCTCTACTCATAAGTTGTCTAACTATGGAAGAACAGATAAAAGGATTGAACTTCTTCTGAAACCAAACACCATACAGCCCAAGATGTCATTAACCCGGATACAGCAAACATTCAGTGTTGTTGATATTTTGATGATGCGGCCAAACACATATTACGACAAGGTGGGTTTTTCCAGCACAATCACAACAGTAATCCTGCCATCACATTGGCGACAGAAGTAAACAGTCCAGCGTCTTACAAAAAGGGAGTCATAGCGGCCATATACCTCATGAATGCAATCTATTCTACTATTCAAACATTTCATGAATGCAATCTATTCTATTATTCAAACATTTGATGCAAGCCATAGACAAATACAATTTTTACAATTTTTCCTTTCATTCACATACTTCTAGTTTTAAAATAATCAACCATTCTCAATTTAGAGGTAGGTTTTTCCGCATAATTAAAAAGGAAATATTTAACTTAAACTAAGAGAAAGACTTCACTAATAAAGGTCGTGTCATATATTCAAAAGCATATCATCATCCAATTCTTTTACAACACATCAGTAAAAGACTATCAAGAGACTTGATTTGGTAAATATAAATCTCTTTATCTTTGTTAGAATAAACAACAAATTATATTCATGTCCGGGATGGTTTAAATAATACATTTGCAGGACTATAATAGCCCGGAGGTTACGAAACCATCCGAGGCTGAAATAGAACTTGTTATAACAAATAACAAGTTATGCCTAATTTACAATATGCCTGAAATATAATGTAATAATAGAAAATATACGCTAACATCCCCCCTTATTACATTATTTTGGTAATGATATAACTATTAGCTATACTAACATCCCCCTGATTACATCATTTTGCAATACAAAGAGAGCTGCGAAACAATTCAAATTTGACACGTGCAAGTGCCTTAGTGAAAATGTCTGCAACTTGAGCATCGGTGGGAATGTGTTGAAGCTGAATTCGGTGCCTCGAAACTTCATCTCGAATGAAATGACATTGTGTGTCAATGTGTTTTGTTCTTTCATGATGGACTGGATTCTTGACTAGGTTTAGAACACCCTGATTGTCGCAAAACAAGTGTATTGGAGATTTGGATGGATGACCCATACTTGTCAGAATGCGACACAACCATATCACTTCGCACACAACTTCACGTGCGGCGCGATACTCTGCCTCTGTTGATGAAATAGCAACCACCTGTTGCTTCTTGCTATGCCAAGAGACAGGACCGGATCCAAGATGAAAAATATATCCTGAAGTTGACTTGCGATCATCAAATGATCCGGCATAGTCGGAGTCCGTGTATCCCTGTAAGAAGAATTTGTTGTTCCTCTTGTATTCTAGGCCATATTCCATTGTGCCACGGACATAGTGAAGAACACGTTTTGCTGCTTTCCAATGAGTGGTTTTAGGCTCCTGCATGAACCTCGAAAGATAGTTCACAGCAAATACGAGATCTGGCCTAGTATTGGTCAGATATATGAGACTCCCAATCAACTGTCGATAGAGAGTACCATCTACCTGAGGTGAATCATCATATCACGATAACTGAAGTCCGTTCTCCATCGGAGTTGCCATTGGCTTGCAATCAGTCATGCGATATTTTTCTAGCAATGTCTTGGCATATTTTTTCTGAGACACTTTGATGGAGTGCTCCTTCCGGCTGAATTCCGGACCAAGACAGTAATGGAGAAGTCCGAGATCTGACATCTCAAAATATTGACACAAGTCTCTTTTGATAGTAGAGATCATAGTTTTTGAACTCCTTGTAATGAGCAGATCATCAACATAGAGTACAAGCAACACTATCTCAGAACCCTATTTCTTGAAATAGAGGTTTGCATCTGACGGACATCTCTTAAAACCATGTTGCAGGAGGTGATTGTCCATTTTTATATACCAAGCTCGAGGAGCTTGTTTCAAGCCATATAAGGATTTGACCAATTTGCAAACTTTCTGCTTTTGGCCTTCCACTGCAAATCCTTCTGGCTGAGTCATATAGACTTCTTCTTGGAGATCACCATTCAGAAAGGCACTTTTGACATCCATCTGATGAACTTTCCACCCAAACTGTGCTGCCATAGCACAAATAACTCGAATTGTTGTCATCCGAGCGGTAGGTGCAAAAGTTTCCTCGTAGTCAATGCCTTCCTTTTGAGCATAGCCCTTTGCAACAAGATGGGCCTTATGCTTATCAATTGTCCCATCTGCTTTGTACTTGACTTTATACACCCATTTGCAGCCAATGGGTTTCTTTTCGTGCGGCAGATCGACAAGCTTCCAAGTTTTGTTTTTCATCAAAGACTTATACTCTGCATCCATAGCAGCCCTTCCACTGAGGCTCACCGAGAGCAACTTGTACTGATGCAGGTTCAAGATCGTCTATGGAAGACATAAACACCTTATCACTATCAATATCCATATCTTCTGTATCTCTTGCTGGATCTACAGAAAGTTCTTCAAAATATTGACACAGATCATCAACCCCAGTATTCTCTGTTGCAGCTTTCTCCTGTCGAGCCATGCTGCGAGTACGAGGCCTATCCAAAGTCAAATCTGGTGGAGTAGATAGCTTAGAGTCTTTGATTGTATTTGTATACCACTTTGGATTCTTCTTCTTAGGTGTTGAAGAAGATCCAGAAGAACCTCCAACCTTTGATGAAGGAGATTTAACAACCTCAGTTTCCACAAGGTCTAGGTATACATCCGATGTGTTTGCTGATGTGAAAGCCTCATCAAAAACAACATCTCTACTTATGTGAATCTTCTTGGTTAAGGGATCAATCAAACGATAACCCTTAGAGTGCTCATCATACCCAAGAAGAATACACTTCAATGTCTTCTCATCTAGCTTCTTCCTTTTCTCTTTTGGTATGTGCATGAAAGCTTTACATCCAAAAATGCGTAGATGAGAAATGGAGGGTTTCCTACCACTCCATGCTTCCTGTGGAGTCATTCCTTGTAGGGCCTTTGTGGGTGCCCTATTCAACGGATATACTACTGTGGTGACAGCTTCCGCCCAATATAGTTGCTCAAGTCTAGCTCCTGTGAGCATGCAACGAACCATTTCCATGATGGAACGATTCCTCCTTTCAAGCAACTCCATTTCTGTCGAGGAGTATAAGCGGTAGTTAACTGTCTTGTGATCCCATTTTCTTTCAAGAATGCAAAAAATTCTTTAGAGGTGAACTCCCCCCCTCGATCTGAGCGGAGGGTCTTTATAGAAGTCCCTGACTCCTTCTCAACAGATTTCTTGAATTGCTGAAAGAAGCCAAATGCTTCAGATTTCAGTTGAAGAAAGAATACCCACATCTTTCGTGAGTAATCATCCACAAATAACTGAAAATACCTCTTACCCCCACAACTGTTGGGAGTGAAGGGACCGCATAGATCGGTATGAACCAACTCCAGAGGTTTCTTTGCTCTTGTAGAGCTCTTTTCAAAAGGCACTCTATGCTGCTTTCCTGCCAAGCAGTCAGAGCAAACTGGTAAAGTGGTAGAAAGGGAAGGAAGACCCTTAACCATCTCATACTTACTTAGCTCAAGTAAGTAACCAAAACTCAAATGTCCATATCTCTTGTGCCATAGGGAAGTTGCCTCCTTTGTAGAGACTGTCATGGCAACATGTGGAGTAGAGATAGTATCTAAGGCAAATAAGCCATGCTTATATGAAGCGGTTGCAATGTTCTTACCCCTCCTGGTAATAGAACAACACTTCTTGCCTCCCTCAACACTAAAGTTCACAACCATATCTTTGTCCAGAATTTGTGTGATTGACAACAAATTGTTTGCCAATCCTGGAACATAGAGAACTTTATCAATCTGACACTTGCCATCAGGAAGGGTGACTGAAACAGTGCCTTCTCCCTGAACCTTGTAGGTTTTATCATCAGCAATAGTGACAGGTTTGCCCTCTTTGGCCTCAAAAGACTCAAACCATGATTTGTCACCAGTCATGTGCTTATTGGCTCCAGAATCAACATACCATATAGGATCCATCTGCTTGGACACTGTGGTAGTCATGAGAACTTTGTGAGCTCTCTTAGAATCCGTGTCAGATTCTTCAACAACAACATTCACTTGTTGTTTGTTCTTTTGTGGTTTGTTTCGGCCTTTCTATTTTGATTGCTTATTCTTATGCCAACATCTGTTTGTATCATGACCTTCTTTGTCACGGATCTTGCAATATCTCTTTTTCTATTGAGGTTGTTGAGTTTGTTTCCCTTTTGAATCCTTTTGTGAATTCCCTCCCTTCTAAAAATTACCCTTCTTCTGGTTCTGCCCTTTCTTGTTGATGTAGAGAGCAGTGTTAGAAGAATCATCTCTCTGTAGTTGGCGTGCTTCCTCCTCTTGAAGCATATTAACCAATTCTACAAAAGTAACTTTCCGTTGTGATACATGAAGGGAAGTGATCAACACCCGATAAGAATCAGGTAAAGCTCTCAATACAACTGAAGTAAGGAGCTTGTCTTCAATTGGTTCTCCCAAAGAATTCAACTTTGCTTTCAATTCAAAAACTCTGCAAAGAAAGAATTCAACTGTCTCACCCTGCTTCATGCTCAGACTGTGTAATTGAGATTGAAGAAATAGAATGGTGGAATCATTCTTTCCCTCATATATAGTATTAAGGGCATCCCATGTCGCTTTACTAGTTGCACAGTCAGCAATATGGGGTTGGACTTCATCAGACACAACAAGCAAGATGAGCACTTTTGCTTTACTGTCTAGCTTATCAAAGTCTCTTTGAGCATTAGATGGAGCTGTAGCACCAACGAACGAGGTGAAGGTCTGGTTGTTGCTCCGGATACAACATCCCATAAATCATCCATTGCTAGGATGGCCTTCATCTTATTTTTCCATGGTGTGTAATTAGGACCTTTCAACAACTGATGAGAATCGGTCATTAGTTTTGCAGACATGATGAAGGTTCCTTATAACACCAATTGGTCCCCCTTTCGATATACCTTTTGCTAGGCCGTTATACCGTACAAAATACCCGCCCTTACGTGAGGGAAACTATAGGTATTTAGAAAGATCAACAAAAAAATCACCCGCCCTTACGTGAGGGAAACTATAGGTGATCTTTAGAGATCATACGATACGTGGAACATAAGCAGTACTGAAAGGGAATCGCCTTGTTGATGGCACCTACCATAGAAGATTCTTCTCATGCGTGGGGCGTAACTTCCCCTAAACACTATGAAGAATACTTCGTCAGGATTTACGCCTAAACACAAGAACGATTAAGGGTAGTGGATGGAGTAAAAAAATGCAAAATGGCAAACTTATCTCTCCCCGACGATTTATAGAGAACAAGCTCAGACGTCGTTGTAGCAGCTATATTAGGCGGCGGATACAGTAGCGCAATCACGACAACTTTACCTGTAAGTGCTGGCCAGAGGTATCACAAATACCGAACGTTGCAGTGCAATAAATTGCACGGATGGGTTTTAATTATTCCGGGGACTTAGGGAGTGAATTTGATTTTAACTTTTAATGTTATAGTGCAAGAAATCAAATATGCAACATACAACAAAGAAAAGTGCCCTCAAGAATAACCCACTAGGTGTCGGGCGCAGCCGAAAATGCACCTTTACAATAATGCCAAATTTGCTTTTCAAAAATTACTCACTTTCCCCCTTTGAATTTTGAAAAAAAATACCCCCTTCTTTTTATCTTAAAAAAAATAATCTTTCCTCAAATGATTTTTCAACAATTATTTTATAACCTTAAGTTAAAAAAAATATTAATTTTAATTTATATAGTTTGTAAAAAAACCTTTAAAAAGAAATTAAAATCAAATTAAAAAAATTTAATTTTAATTTATAAAGGTTAAACTATAGAAAATAAATTAAAATTAAAAATTAAATTTTTAACTTTAAGAAAAACAAAATAATTGAAAAAAATGTCGGAAGAAATTTTTTTTTTTACCTTTGTTGAAGGGGAGTCGGCGGGATTGGAACCCGCGACCTGCAGGCTCCCAGAGCCTTACCGCATAGTCCACCACCAGGTGGACTAGCGGGCTGATCCGACAGGATCAGGGGCCCCCTCGTATTTGAGGAGGGTCCCCAATCCGCTGCCCGAGCGCGGCCGCATGGCCACAGCTCCCTCTGTGGCTGCCTCTGCCAGGTGGCCGCAGCGTCCTCCTCTGCTGCTGGTCGCGACGGCGGCCGCAGCGCGTGCTCTCCTCTGTTGCTGGTCGCGACGACAGTCGCAGCTCATGGCTACAACAGGCAGCCTATGGCTGGACAGCCCGCGACGGCTGCTGCTGCAATTAGCCGCGAGCTGCTATTGTTGCCGCAGACCTGACCACTGCTAGTGAGCCGCGGCTACTATTGTGGCCGCGGCTGCAGCCCTCTGCGCATCGCGCACGCGGTGCAGCACGACGCAGGGGAGGGGAAGGGGGGAGGGAGGGGGTGGGTGGCCACGTCGCGACGGCGGGAGGGGGTGCGCGGCCGCCGCACGTGATGAAAAATCACGTCGCGGCGGGGGGGGCCGCCGCGCCAAAAAAAATAATATTTTTTTAATTCAATCACGCGGGGGGTGGCATCCGCAAATATTTTTTTTTTCAATTCAATCACGTGATTGGACAGCGTGATTAAAAAAAATCACGTCGCGAAAAAAAAAAATTTAAATCTCGCGGTGCTTGGGAAAAAAAATCAGACCAGCGCTGGGAAAAACAGCGCACAGGAGGTCTGTTTTTTTTTTAAACTATGCGTTCAGAAAAAAATGCACAGTCCAGCGCTGGGAAATAAAAATTTTCCAGACCAGCGTTGGAAAAAAAACTGAAGCCTTCCGCTTCCTGCAAAACTTTCTCCAAGCAAACAGCATCCGCCTCCTCTCTCTCTTCTCACGCTACTGGCTCTGATGCCATGTTAGAATAAACAACAGATTATATTCATGTCCGGGATGGTTTAAATAATACATTTGCAGGACTATAATAGCCCGGAGGTTACGAAACCATCCGAGGCTGAAATAGAACTTGTTATAACAAATAACAAGTTATGCCTAATTTACAATATAATGTAATAACAACAATATACTAACAAATATACGCTAACACTCTTATGCAATAATATTTCTCCAACGGCTTCCCAAGCATTCAAATGAAAGATGGTGTCTTTTATTTTTCTTAGCTGGCTATATAGATGAAGGAGGTAAAATCATCCTTAACATCCGTAAGAATCATGGCCCGAGTTTTACCAAGTGTTCCACCAAGTACAAGAATGGACTTGTCATTTTATTATATATATTTTTTGAAATTTTATATTTGTCGTATTTATTATTTTTACTTTCATTTTATTGTTAATTTTATTATTATATATTTTTATATTTTTTATTATTATATATATTTATTATTATTATTATTATTATTTTTTATTATATATATATATATATATATATATATATATATATATATATATATATATTTAATTTATTTTTTTATAAATACTAAAGAAATGTTTCTACTAGCTTATAATTGAAGCACAAAATACAAAACACAAATCTCTACATGCATCACCCAGGTGTTGTAGGTGAGTTGGAGAGGAGAGGGCAATCCTCCAAGGGAGGTCCCAGGTTCGAATCTCCACCCTACCAAAAAGATGAATTGGGTACCCAAAATCCAATTGATAATGTTGGTGCGGGCAGGTCTGAGTGCGACTCCCGGGTGACTTTGACGGTGTAGAACCCCCTGTTCGTGGTCTCTCAGACCAAGGCGGCCCCACAAGGGATTTTTCGCTTTATAAAAAAAAAAAAATCTCTACATGCATCTATATGAATGCACTTATATAGACCGCTTGATAGATGTATTTTCTAATAAGGTATTTTCACCCTATAACTTCAAATACCTTGTCACTCATTATGTTCCCCCACCTTACCTGTTTACTTCTGCTCTTCATTCGCCATCAGGAGGAGGTGTTTGACTTTCTCGATCGATCCTTCCAACAAGGTATACTTGTTCCTACAACCACTGATTGATCAGTAGTACCTTGTTCTTGCAGATAAAGTAAGCAAACTAGTAGGTAAATTTTGGAGGGATGTTACATTTTCTTCAAGGTTTTATAAGTCGGGTGCAACATAAAAAAATATTGACATATCTCTTTTCTCTTTTATCTCCTCACAATTGTTGCACGTATAAATGCATTTCTAGAGGAATCTCATGTAGAGGAAAAATTTAAATTGATTTTTTTTAAATGGGTGTCAAAACCCTTCTAATATCCACATTGTTTTTTTTATAGTAGACTAGGTTTGAAGATATAGGGCATCATAGACCATTGTTAATACTTTTCAACTCTATGGGCTTTAAGAAGTATTTGAATTGTTATTTGATAGCTTTACAAACTTGTGATTGCATATGGCTTGTCATCATGGGAACTTTGCAATGATATAAGTTATTTGTCTTTTCAAAAAACTAATTTCTCTATCAACAAATCACCTCCTTATTTTATCCAAACTAATAGAAAATATGGATAGCAGGCAATTACATGAGATATTTTATAAGAAACATGGGGGTTCTAACCCCCTTCCCCTCCATTTCTTGAATAAAAGAAGAATATTTGCAATGCTCAATGATCGCCTTCATAGAGAAGATCAACCTTTTGTCACACCCATGGTCATTGATATAGATGAGCATTGAAAAGTTGTTAAAGGCATAGACTAGTGTTCGAATATATTTTTTGAGAGTATGCAAATTGACTTCAAGATAAAGGGTGGAAAGGTCTCTTTTCTTCCAATATCAATGCATGGAAGAATGCTTATTCCATCATGCGTAGTTCATATGCCACCAAAGGTTGATAGTTCAAACCTCTTCGTCTCCATCTATTTATACTTGTGTCCTCTTTCACTCAAATATTGGCCTATGTGGAGGATGGCATGGCATCCAAAAGGAGAGTAAAACAATTCGTTATGTATTTACACGCATCATCCAATTAGAAGAAGCAATATATCAAATTTTTAGTGTACGTGTGAAGGTTAGGTAGCCATTAGCAAATGAGCAAACATCACATGACAGACAATGATTTGACATTATTTTTTCTAAGGTTTAGCAAATTGTTTTTTAATTTTTTAGGGCTATTAGGAAAAAAAATTTAAAGGTCATAAGTTTTACATACAAAATCATTTTGAATCTTTTTTACAAATTACATAATTTTTTGAGCTCTATGCATTGGTGACATCAATCTATGAACTTATTGCTATGTTTGGGGCCAAATTCTATGGAATAGTCCTTAAGCCCTATAATCCTATTTTGAAAGGGAAAATCTAAAGTTTTCCATGTAATCAAAATCTTTGGTCCAATTTTTTGGGAGATATAAATGGGTTTATGATAGTTGTAGTAGATTTTGAGTCTTTTGGAGGCTTGTAGGAAAAGGATTTAGGATGTGCTTTAGTCAATCCCTCTTCCTCCTTTGGGCAATTGAATACTTTTATTTATGAAGATCTAATTTTTTCATGATATCTTCCTCTTTTATTTTTTGTCTAGGTACTCTTGGAAGTTTGTTATAGCTTTTTTTAAGCAGACTTATACAAAGCCTATTTTGGTGATAAAAATTAGGTGGCTCATGATCAAGAGTAAGTCTTAAAATATGGTGATGTATACTATGAGTGATGTCCTTTTGCTTTCTATATAAGATTTGAGTGAATGTTTTTCTTCCATTCATTTCTGGAAAATTTTATGAATTCCAACATCTTATTCCTTCAAGTTTTTAATATACATGGAATAATAGACACTTTCATCAAACTCATAGAGCAAAAATATTGGACAGAATTTTATTATCCCGCACATGGTTGCAAATAGAATATACAATATCTTCATGTATTTTATTGTGAGTAGGATCAGATCATAAAGCTATTCTTTTGACTTGTCGATAATGGCCATCCAAAACCATTTCATTTTCATCATGTGTGGCTCTAAGGCCCTACTTATTTGTAGATGGTAAAGTTATAGTGGGATGAAGCAAATTTTGAAGGATTATGTATGTATATGTTTGTTCAAAAAATGAAATATCTAAAGGAACAAATGAAGTTGTGGAATTTCAAATCTTTTTGTAACATTTTTAAACCAAAAAAGGAATTGAATCCAAGCTCAAAAATTTGCAAGAGATAGTAAAAATAAATGGAATGGAATAGAATTGTTATGCTTATGAAAAACAATTTTTTTTTTTTGTTATCATAATGCACTGAATAAGGACAAGTCATAATTGATTCTAAAAATATAGGGAGATTTGGCTTAAGGAAGGAAATAGAAATACCAATTTTTTTATGCTATAGCAAAAAAAAAATATTTTCATCACATCAAAACATTTTTACTCCAAGAGGAAGAAATTTTGAGGAAGAAGAAGGAATTAAAAAGGTAGCAATTAACTATTTCAAAAATATTTTATCAAGTGTTTGGAAATATAAGGAGGCACAAGGTAAGATTTTATAAAATATTCCATCAATTATAACATAAGTACAAAATAAAATCTTGATGAAAGAGATGTCTATGGAGGAGCTACGTGAAGCAGTTTTCTCTTTCCATCCTAGCAAGGCACTTAGCCCCAATGGATTTCCTATAATTTTCTTTTAAAATCTTTCAAACTTATTTAAGAATGATATATTAGTTATAGTTGAAAAGGCCCAAAAAATAAGGCTACAATAAGTTAGATCGATTTCATATTTACATTGTTTTCCAAGAGAGATGAGACAATAATTTAATCATTTTTGTTTGAAAATACTTTGTAATATGTTTTATAATATCATTTCAAAATTTATGGCAAACAAGTTGAAAAGCATTCTAGGTTATGTTATATAAGAGAAACAAGATGATTTTGTTCATGGTAAACAAATTCTTGATGGTGTAACCATCATATAGGAGGTGTTACATTCTTCTTATTTCATGAAAACTAGGAATGATTTTGAAATTAGATATGAACAAAGCATACATTAGGGTTTTTCATAATTTTATATATTATATTCTCAAAAGGTTTGGTTTTGATCAAAGTTGGTTTAAATGGATTAAATGTTTTTATAGCACTCAAAAATATCATGTTTTGATTAATAATTCCCCTATTGGATACTTTAAGTTATATTAGGAACTTTGTGAAGGTGATCCACTAAAGCATTAAGGAGAGCTTTCTCGAAGGTAAAAATGGAAGGAAAAGTCAAAGGTATTCAAGTTGAAACAATGGTCTCTTTGTATATATCTTCAATTTGATGATGATATTTTTATTTTAGTCCGTCCTTTAGTTAGTGAAGCCATAGAGTTTAAATCAATATTATCATGTTACAAGCATACTATTGGACAATTGGTTAGTACTATAAAATATGGGATATTTTTTATTAACACTGCCCTAAATTTACAATGGATTATTATGGATATTTTAGTGTTTAAAATTAAAAATTTCCATCAAGCTATTTGGGTATTCCTTCATCTCATAAAGAAAATAAAAAGGAGATATGGGACTTATCTTTGGATAGAATGAAAGCTTGTTTCACTAGTTGGAAAGGTAAGTTATTAACCATGGCAGGAAAACTACAACTAATAAAAACTACATTTCATCCCTATTTATATGATGTCACTTTTAATATTGCCAACAAGTATAGCATTAGAAATTTATAAAATTCAAAGATATCTTTTTTGGAAAGGATGTGAGGAAAAATTTAGGTTTTCTCTTTGTAAGTGGAAAATGGTTTGTAAAGGAAAGAATATTGGAGGGGAAGGATCATGGAATTGTAAACTTATGATTTTAGCCTTAGGGGTAAAACTTTGTTTAGATTATTCAAAGATCAAGGAAAGAGTTGTTCAAAAATATTACTTCAAAAATACATAGATTCTCTGATGTAATAAAATTATTCAGAAATCAAGTGGCATTAGCTCAACCGGTTAAATTTCTCAACATTTCAAGGAGGAGACCCAGGTTCAAATCTTGTCAAACGATATATGGATTATATCCAAAAATTTTTGTAATACCACTATGTAGTGATGATGTAATACGGATGGGACCCGTTTTAATCCCATATAACCCATTAAAAAAAATTATGCAAAAAACAAACCCTATCCAAAGTTACTTCTATAGATATTGGTCATATATTTCAAAATCTTCATAGTTATATTTCTTGTCATCAAGGGGGGCATTGATAAATATTCATAATGTTCATTTCCCATCATTATGAAAGGGTCAAATGCATCCATGTTTTTCAAAAATTGATATATTTGATTTTTAATCCTATAATATTTATAAAGTTATTTTATTCTTTCAAAAATTCACTTGTTAATTTTACCAATGTAAACCATGTCACAACCTCCACATAAAATGGGTTAAACTCTTCTATACTTGGGTTACACTTTATCCCTTGAGTTTTTAGTTCAAATTCTAAATATTTTATGGGTAACAAGTGTGATTATAGGAAGATCATGTTAACAAGTGATGGCATCACAAACTTGGGTATCTTAGCTATGGATCTTTGAGGTACATGAGTTGGAATTAGTTGGTTGTTGGTATTCCTCCTATCTCATATCCTATTGGTTTTTGTGAAAGGTGCATCTTGGAGAATCATAATCAAGATTCATTTTTGGAAGGGACTGCTAGGTGTGCTACACAACCCTTGGAGCTCATTCATAGTAATATTTATGGACACATAGGGACACTCTTTTTTTAAATGAAAATTTGTCATTCTCATTAATGCGTTCTCTAGGTATGTGTGGTTGTACACTGTTCATACCAAATATGAAGCCTTTGGAAAGTTCAAGGACTTCAAAGCTCTTGTGGAGAACTAATTCAAGAGGAATATCAAATGGTTTGTGGATAGATGGAGGAGGTGAGTATGTTAGTCATGCCTTTAGTAATCTTGGAACTTCATGGCTTTTCTTTTTATAGGATTTTCCATTATATACCCCAAAAAATAATTTCTTAGTTGAGTAGAAAGACAAGGTTATCATGGAGATGGTTAGATCCATGTTGCATTCCAAGTAGGCTGAGCCCAAGTTCTAGTGTGAAGTAGTGACTTGTGCAATTCATATCATCAATTGGACTCTATCTCAATCCATTTAGGGTATGAATCTTCTTGAGATATTGATAGACAACAAGCCTGATGTGTCTAAATTTTATTTCTTTGTTTATATTACATGCTTCCATATTCCTATAGATACATAGAAGTGTATGGGAAGATCCATAATTACAATTTTATGGGGTATTTGATACCTCTAAGGCTTATCATTTGTATGATTATGAAAGGTGGAATATTTGTATTCAAATATTGATGTGATCTTTAATGAGGTTCATCCATATGCTTCTTTTTTACCTCTTCCTATTATTTTAGATGATGTCTATTCTCTCATCACTCCAATAATTATTATTGCTCCCTCAAAGATTCTCATTTGCACAATTCTAGTTGTTTTGGTTTTTCATATTGCACTAATATGCTAGTAGGTTCTCTTAATTTAAGTCATATTCCTTCATATTCTTCTCCAACACTTATAGTTTTATATCCTAGAGTACATGAGCTTGATCCTTCTATTCCCTGTGTGGCATATTGGATGTCTATATGGATGAAATTTTGGATTGGATACTTCTATATAGGCTTCTTATGTTGCTTCTCCACAAGATGTGTCATAATCTTCCATGGTTCATCTAATGCCCAAGTGGGTCTAGACTATCCCTAAGGATAATCATATCATTCTCTCTCAATAGTTCTATCACAAATATCCTTCCCATAAATTGGTCATGAGGATTGATCATTTTAGATACCCCCTTACTTATTCTTAGGCCAAGGGTTGCTCAAAGTGGGAGGGTGCTATGCTTGTCAAGTATGATTCGTATATAAAGAACCTAACATGGGAGCTTGTTCCTCCTCTAGAAGGGAAGAATATTATTGGTTGTAAGTGGGTCTATAAGACCAAGCACACTTTGATGGTCAAATGGAGAAGCATAAGGCTCATTTTATTACTAAGGGATTCTCTCATGAGGATATTAAGTATTTGGATATCTTTGCTCTAGTTTCCAAGATGGACTCTATTTGGATGATGCTTTCTATTATTATTTCTTATATTTTAGAGGTACATAAAATGGATGTGAAGAGTGTCTTTCTCTATTATGACCTTTAGAAGGATATTTATATGAGACAATCACTTGGTTTTGAGCTTTATGGAACTAATTTCGTAGTATGTCAATTAAATAAGTCGTTGTATGGGATAAAGTAGGCTCCTCGTGCTTGGTATGAGAATATCCATTCTTTATTTCTTAGTTGTGGATTCTTGCAATGTGAGGTAGAGCATGATGTTTATTTAAAGGATCAATATGATTATATTTGGTTGATTTTGTTATATGTTGGTGATATTCTCATCGCAGGAACCTCAACATCATTGATCCAAGAGATGAAGTCATACCTTCACGACACTTTTGAGATGATAAATTTTGGTCTTTTTCATTATTTCTTGGGGATTAAAATTAATCAATCACCCTCTAGGATTACCATTATTCATCCCAAGTATGCTTTGGATCTTCTATAGCAATTTAGGATGGAGGATTGTAAACTTTCTCGTATTTCATGTGTTTGTGGTTTGAAGCTACAAGCCAATTTCACTACTCTTTTAGTAGATGCTAATTTGTACCAATCACTTGTTGGGGTCCTCTATCTCACCCACACTATATTAAATATTGCATTTGCTAGTTATTTCTCAATGTATATAGTCACTTAAAAATATCCAAGCACATCCTTTAGTATATCAAAGGTCCTTGTTAGATGGATATTCATTACTCAATTAGAGCAACTCAAATTTTAACAAATAATTAAATCAAATTGGAGCCAGTGATTTGGACTAGTGGTGCACCATTATAAGGATTTTCTTTTGTCTTAGCTTTCCATCAATATCTTGATGTTGTAGATATTATTCCATGGTATCTTAGTCTTGTATGGAATATGAATGTGTATTATAAATAAGGTCATAAATAACCTTCAATTGATGCTCATGGCCTTGGGGCAATTGAATATTCCTCAACAATTTCCAATCATCTTTTATTATGACAATCAGAGTTCCATAAAACTCGTCTACAATATAGAGTTTCATTAGAGGACTAAGTATATTTAGGTTTGGATATACCATGTTCAATGGATTCATGCTCATAGGATACTTGATCTAGTTAGTGTCATTAATAGAGCAAACAATGTATATCCTAACCAATATCATGACTAAGGTACCTTTTGTTTGATTATATAAACATATTAGAGTAGGAGGATATCCCTTAAAGGGGTGACTAATAAGGGTCTTTCTCTATATCCCCTATTCCACTTAAGTCAAATATCAGAATATGTGGTGTTAAGCTTCACTGAAGACCACAATCAACTTTTGTGTTATATATTGTATAGCCCTTTGGGCCTTTATATACCTTCTCTATGTGGATTTATTATAATATTTTATTAATAAACCTTAAGGTTAGTTCTTTAACCTTGACCTAAATTTCATGTGTAATAAAGTATTTACACCCCTAGAGACCAACCATTTCTTCATCAGTTGGAGTGTTATTTTTTCCTTTAGTGAGATTATTTTCATGTCTATGGATACCTTTCATAACACTATTTTTTCAAAGTTGTTCTATTTTTGGGTAATGTGCTGATTTTATTTATTTATCGAAAGACTTGTGAAATCCATCATATATTTATCGCTATGTTTTTAAGGGACATCTTTGATCCTCGATGATCTAATTTTATTTCTAGTACACTTTCAAGTTAATTTGAAAATTTGTGGTGATCTTCCTATTGAATAAGCTCATTCAAAGGCTATTCCAAATCTGAGGAGGCTAAGATATAAAATTTCAAGGGTGAAGAGATAGAATCTTTTAAGAAGTGGATTCCTTGTGATTTTTGTAAGAGAGATGGTCACCTTACCAAACTCCAAAAAATAAAGACATCCTTCAAAAATCAAACTTAATGATGGTATTCTTGATGTCTTTGGACGTTGATAGTGTCCCCTATAATAGTACATATGTTATTATATGATTAGCTTATAATTGGTCATTATATTATTCTCAAGAGTGACTATATATTATGGATCCACTAGGCATATGACTAATCATTTCCATTTTACTTATTAGATTGAAAGGGTTTGTTACTATGGTGGCTAAGGTACTAGTGAGATTTAGCATCAATAGTTGGGCATGCTAGTTTGGATCTTTGAGGCACATAAGTCATCTAAACATATTACAAGGTTTTGCATTAATTGATCCATATTCTACTATTTGTGAGAGATGTCTATCGGGTAGGTACCATCAAGAATCATTTTTCAAGAATAAATCATGATGTGCCTTCTAATTTTTAAAGTTAATCCATAGTGAAATTTATGACCCTATGTCTATTTAGTATTTTTAATAAAGTGTTACTTCCTCATATTCATTAATTATTTTACTAGGGTTTTCTAGTTCTAGATAATTAAATCTAAGTGTAAATATTTTTTCAATTTCAAGATTTCCAAGGTCCTTGTGAAGAATCATAAATGCTTTAGGGTTCATTAAATTGAAGTATGTCAACAATAAGTCTAAGGGGTTCTTGAATTGCCATGATATTTTTAGTAGTGTATTGTTCATTATACTCTTAAACAAAATAGGGTGGATGAGAAAAAATGAAGCTATCATGGAGATTGTTCAATGTATGATCCATTTTGTGGCTGAATTTTAGGTTTTGGAAAAATTAGTTCATTGGATAATTTATATCATCAACAAGACTTTTATGTATATTTTAAATGGTATAACTTCTTTTAAGAGGTTCACATAAGAGAAACTTTAATATATTTCTCACTTTCATGTGTTTGGGTCAGTTATGATCATATTCCTATTGAGTTATGGGATAAGCTTAAACCCAACAATCTCATATGCATATTTGTTGGATATGGTATGATATTGAAGGGATGTCATCTATATGATCTGAAAAACCATGAATTTATTATAAGGTATGATGTTAATTTTTATGAGTCATCACATAACAAACTTTTGGGACATATTTTGAATCTTCTTGATAATTTCTCTCCTTAACTTGTTCCTATTAATTTTTAATTTTAGATAGATTTCACTGGGGTCTCTTTGACTTCAACTTCTAGTTGGTTGGATACTTCAAATTATGCTCTTGATCCTTCTTCTGAATCTTCTATAGAGGGCATTGATCTTCCACTTATGATTTTGTTCTTGATATTTCTTTAGTTTTTGATATTGTGTTAGATTCTCATGTTCCAAATGTGGCTTTTAGCAATGAGTCTCTTATTCAATAAGAACATTGTCATAAGCTCTCCCACCTCAAGTCTTGCTTGGCAAGGTGAATGTTGATGGAGATCCTGTCACTTATATTCAAGTGAAGAGACACCTTAATTGGAAAGGAACTATGTAGGTAGATTATGATTCTCTCTTGAAGAATCAGACAAGGAGTTTGTTTTCTTGCCTAAGGGTAAGAATATTATTGCATGCAAATATCTCTTTAAAGTCAAATATGATTGATGGTCAAATTGAGAAGCATATGACTTGACCTATTGGCAAAAGATTTTTTTAGAAGGAAGTTGACTACAATTACATTTTTATCTTGTTTACTCCCATCAACTTCTTTTGTATGATTCTTCCTTTGATGCCTCATTGTGATGGAAAGTTCATCATGTGAATATCAAGAGTACATTTCTTCATTATGACACTAAAGAAAAGACTTGTATGCAACCACCATCAGCTTTTGTTTAGGATGGTCCTACACCCTTGGTTTCTAGGCTTAAGAAGTCCTTGTATGGGCTCAAGCAAATATATCGTGCTTGGTGAGAATATTTACTTCTTGAATGTGGCTTTTCTCACATGGTGGATCATGATGTTCATATGATGCAAAAATATGGTGAGTATATTAATCATTGTGTTATACGTTGATGAATTATTATAAAGAGTTTGTCCTCCATTATTTAGCATTTGAAGTTGTAATTCTTATTCATATTAATCGGTCTTCTTTAGGAATATCTCTTTCTCAACCTCGATATGCCTTAGGGTTACTACAACAATCTCAAATGAAAAATTATAAGTCAACTTCTAATATTTATGCTTCTAAGTTCAAACATAAGACTAATTATCCCCTACTAGATGCTTTTTCCTATAGATCACTAATGGATGTTCTCTATCTCACCCAAAACCAAGTGTTTCCTATGTTATAAGTCTTTCTTCTAGATACATTTATTTTGAAGGTTGTATTCTAACTTTTTTGGCGAAGGCCAACTTTGTATGATGTAATCATATGTAAGCTTATCAGCAATCATTATGCAAATTGTTAATTATTTATGTATAAGCCTAAGGGCACACACTTAACCTTGTGATGGTTAAACCCTAACTTGAAATTATTGTTAATCCTTTATGTTATGCTGGCTTAGATTGATATTATGTAATTATTTATATTGTCGTTTAGGTATTGGTATAAATACCCCCAACCACCTTGTTCATTGTATCAGAGTATTGTAATTCTTATATATATATATATATATATATATAATACAATTATTATTGGTGCTCAAAGGCACCTATCATTTGTGTCTATCATTTTTCTCTTTTCATTTTTTTTCTTTTTGTATAAGATTTGAGTAAATGAATTGTTTTTGTTTGTTATTGGAAATTGGTGTGAAATCCAACATAGTATCAAAGTAGGTATGGAGCATTGTTGCTTGAAGGATTGTTTAGAGCCTCTAATATTTATTCTTATTACAAGGGTGGACTACTTATTAAAGCTTCGTAAGCATCGTTAACTATATAAGGAGCAAAATAAAAAATATTTCTTATTAGTATTCCTTGCATAAAAATCAGAAGGAATTTTTTTTAAATGATGCTTTTCAAAAATGACACTCTAGGGCTATTTTGTAGGGAAAAATTTCAGAGGCTATAACTTTTGCATATGGAAGTGTTTTGAGTCTATTTCCTTTTTAAATCGTATGATTTTTTGAACTTTTTATATTGGTGGTATTTGTTCAAGGACTAGTCACAAGTGGAGGGACATCTCAAAGAACTATATTCCCATTCAAAGGGGCAAATTTATAGCATATTATGGAATAAGAATCTTTGGCCCATATTCATGGGAGAGACAACTGAATTTGAGGCATTGAAAATAGTTATTGGATCTTTTGGAGGTACATAGAAAAATGATTCAAAATGTGTTCCTATCAATCCCATATCATTTTATGCATGAAGATCTTACCCTTCATTATCTCTTCTCTCTTTTATTTATTGTCTAGGTATTCTTGGGGAGTTATAATTACTCTTATCATAAACACATTCGTGCAAATCATGTTTGGGTGATAATGATCAGGTAACCTAAGGGCAAGTTGAAGTCTCCAAAAAAGAAGTGTGTTGTAAAAGGGAAAGTCATATTTCCAAGTATTTTCTTATGTGATTGTAAAAGATTGGAGTAGTTTCTAAGAGGAAGTACATCTAACTCATCTTCCTCATATGAATTTTGTTCTTCGTATATGTGCAATACTATATGATATTGGTTGTGGTGATTACAGTTAAGCCTAAGAGGATCACATGCAAGTACAAGGGTATCTTTGCATAAGCAGACTTCAAATGATGAAGGAGATTCAATTAAGTCTTTATCAAGTGTAGAAGCCCACTAAAGCATTCATTATAGAGGGGAAGATATTATTGTCAATATGTCTTTTTTCCTTGGCCTCTAAGTTCATATTATGAGGAGGTATTGAAAGTTGTAATCTAACTATTCAAGGTTTGTATTGTATGATGTAATAATATATAATCCTATGGGCAATCATTATACAAAACAAATATTTATAATTTATATATAAGCATGAGGACCCATGTTCAACCTTATGGTTAAACCCTAACTTGTAATTAACCTTAAGCCTTTATATTATGTTGTCTTAGGTTAACCATATTATGTAATTATTATTATTAGGGTATAAGTATCGGTATAAATACCCCACCACCACCTGATCCATAGTATCAAAGTATTGTGATTTTTATCTACGGAATGATTATCGATGCTCAAAGGCACCATTATGTGTTATCATTTTTCTAATTTCATCATTTTTTTCTTTTTTGTATTAAATTTGAGTAAATGGATTGCTTTTTTTCATTGCTAGAAACTGGTGTAAAATCCAACAATACAAGTGTCTCATGAATGTTATTATAAGGCTACCGAGCGGATTGATAACTTTATCAAAGGTACCACATATTAAGGTATTCACTATGTAATTAAGGCTCCTATTGTTTTGCAAGAGCATTTGAATGCATATTAGGTGGAAGATCCAAATAAACAAAAATCTAGTTCAAGATTTTTGTTTTATCTTAGCTTTAAACCTATTATTTGGTGTTCCAATAAACAAGATAATATTTCTCTCTCCCATGAAGCAAAGTATTGAAATGCTAATTATGCAGTGAAGCAATTAATTTGCATGAAAATATTTTTTAACAATAGTGTCATCCTCAAATTGACAAGTTTGTTGGAAGAGAAAACTAGGGCATCAGTTGGATAGCTGAAGAAATTTCTGGTTACTATGGATTTGAAGATAATATTGCTACCCCAAGAGAGCCCAATGGGGACACCTCCGGATCCTCTTTTAGAGAGATAGTTCTTTTGCAGATTTGTTAAAGGATAAATCTCCATAAAATATTGAAGAAGCATAAAAAATTGTATCAAAAATGCTCTTTACGACTACTAGAAATAGATCAACATCTCAACGAGTTAATGGATGCTTGCCATAGTTATAATCAAGGCCAAATATTGTCATTGAGTAAAGGATGGTCGAAGAAATAGTTTTATATAGATCCAATCATGATTTGATCTATAAATTCATGGGTATTTGCCCTACCCTAAATTTTTTGCATTCTTGGGTCCAAAAAAATTGGGAGCCTCTTGGTGAGTATTCTTTATGGTTTATTAGCAATGGATATTTTGTTGTTATTTTTTCTTAACTTGTCGATAGAAATAGGGCTTTCGAATCATAAAAGAGGAATCATGGTTTGGCAGGATTATTTGTTTAACCCTGGAGAGTGGGATTTGATCCTCGAATGGAACCCATTGTTGTCCTGGTTTGGATCCATTTGTATGCACTTCCAATGGATTTTTAGAGTGAGTAGGTATTGGAAATTATCGGTAATTCCCTTGGAAGACATTTGGGTGTTTCCAAAGACACAATGGAAGGAAACACAACTTTTTATGCAAGATTATGTGTGGAAATGGATCTTAGCCAACCTTTATCGATAGATGTGGAACTCGAAATTGTAGGACTATCTTGGATTCAACAATTGGATTATGAGGCATTGCCCTTCAGATGCAGATTTTACCACAAATATGGGCATTTGGCCCGATCTTAGCCAAATAATATGAGCATAAAAATGAAGGCGCCTTTGGGAATGTCAAATCTTCCTAAGGAGGGTAAGTCAACAATCAATAAAGAAACAACCAATATTTCTTAGGGTAAATAAGCACAGGGAGATGGTTTTGAACAACCAAAAAGAAGGAGAAGGCAAAAGAAAAAATATGGTAAAGAGCAAACCCAACTCAAGCCCTCCAATATGTATGAGATCTTTAAGACACTAATGGACGAAGAAGAAGAAAAATTCATGGAAGGAGTGGATGGGAATAATAAAAATAATAAAAACCATGTTCAGGCCCCTCTTTCATCTCCTCCCATCATAGAGCAAGTAATTGAGTGCAGTGAGTTACCACAATCAGTGTGCAAGGGCATTGATAGTGCATTATGAAGAGCAACTAATAATTAAGGATGTCATCATGGGCATAGCAAAAAATAACAGAGAAAGGCTAACTCTAGGGATAACTTAGGTGGAAAAGAGATCAAAAAATAGCAGCTCTCAAGGAGTGGGTATAAAATCAAATAAGGAATTGATAGCAATTCAAGGAGATAAACTGATCATTGGAGGATCGGTGAGGCCAATAGATTTTTACTACTCTCAAGGTAACCAATTATTATAAAATAATGGAATGTTAGGGGTTTAAACAGTAGAATCCATCAATCTGTTGTTCGAAGACTCTTAGAAAAATGTAAAACTGATTTTTTGCTTATCCAAGAGACAAAAATGTTGTTGGATCTTATGTGTAAAACAATAAATAGACTTTGGAGGGGTGTTGGTCATATGGAAGTGGCTGCCCAAGGGGCCTCGAGGGGATAGTTACTCTTTGGAACTCTCTTGAATGGACTGCAATAGAACATATATCTTGGAGGGGTGTTCTCACATCACATTTTAGGAACAATGTCATAGTTGAACATGTTTTAATCACAAATTTTTATGGGGCTCAAAACCTAGATGGTCAGATGCATCAATGGAAAGTTGTGCATAACATGAGAGTCTCAAGGGAAGATTTATATTGGATTATTTTTGGGGATTTTAATGTAAAATTATCCTCTAGAGATTAGGGAGGGGGGATCCCAATTTTGGACCCAGGGGATTGACTTATGATTACCCAAGTCCAAGAATTACACTTGGTGGATATTAAATGCCCTGGAACCAACTATACTTGGACTAATAAGAGGAGGGAGCCACATAGCAGGAAGGTGAAGTTAGACCATTTTTTGGTTTCAAAGGAGGCATTTGTAAAATGGAATATAAAATTTCAAATTTTGGAGGGTCCATTTTCGGATCACTTTCTCATTTTGTTGGAAGTGGGGATCAAGACAGTGTAACATCACAAACCATTTAAACTTGAAAAATTTTGGTTACAAAAAGAGGAACTTCGAAAGAAAATTCCACAGTGGTGGGAAGAAGTTCACCCAGCATATGGTACAACAATGTTTAGATTCCACAAACAACTTCATTATGTCAAAGATCAACTGAAACAATGGAGGTGAGCTAACAAGACAAACTTCCAGGTCCAAAGAGCTCCATTGGTGGCCATATGGGATGAGGTTCAAAAACACTTTAGGGAAGGAAAAATTACAGAGCAGCTCAAAGAAGAGGATGATGCATTGCATAAAGTGGTTGAGTACGTTGACAACCAAGAGGAGACCTACTCAAAAGAAAGAGCAAGAACCACTTGGTTATTAGAAGGTGATAAAATTACCAAATTTTTCCATCGGGCTACCTATGCTAGGATACAGATGAACATCATGGAAGCTCTTCAAGATGAGAATGAACATTTCTTTGATACAATTCTAGGTATGCATTTCCATTCAATGGATTATTTTTTTGAACTATAGTATGGGGCAAGATGAAGAGGCTCAAAAAGAAGTTCTTGTTGGCATACCCTCTATTATATCTTAAGAAGGAAATCAAGTCCTACTTAAACCCCTTGATAGAGAGGAACTGAAGAATGTAGTATTTGGAATGAGCACCGAAAAAACACCAAGTCCAGATGGCTTTCCAATTGAATTTTTTTAGGCCTTATGGGACAACTTGGAGGAGGATGTAATGGTTGTTATAGAGGAGTCCAAAGGTAGTAAAAGAATGCTTAAAGCATTAAATAAAACTTTCATTGCCTTAATTCCAAAATGGGAGGAGGGGGTACATATTTCAGATTATAGACCTATTACCTTATGCAATGTCATATATAAAATAATCACAAAGGTAATGGTTGAGCGACTAAAACCTCTTCTACATAGCATTATCTCCTCGGAGCAAGGGGGTTTTGTAGAGGGTAGGAAAATCTTGGATGGTGTGGCTTTATCTTAGGAGGCAATCCATTCAATTTAAACATTTGGTAATAGATGAATGTTCATAAAATTAGATATGTCAAAGGTTTATAATAGGGTGGAGTGGACCTTCTTTTCAAAGATGATGGCAACCTTTGTTTTCTCTCAGGATTGGATAGAATGGGTCATGAGATGTGTTTCTATTCTGACATACTCAATGTTAATCAAGGGTCTTCCCTCACAACCGTTTGGAGCTACTCGAGACCTTTGTCAAGGAGATCCTTGTTCCCCCTATCTTTTTCTCATATTGGTTGAAGGCTTGGGTAGACTCATCTTGAGGAGAAGACAACAAGGTTTGCTAACAGGTATCAAGGTGGGTGAGGAATTTTTGACTCACCTACATTTTATGGATGACATAGGATTGGTGGGAGTGGCCAGCTTCAAGGAAGCACGAATGATTAGAGATACACTTAATGTCTACCTTAGGATTACAAACCAAGTCATCAATGATAAAAATTTCAAAGTGGTCTTTTTCAATCTTGATCAAAGGCTTCAGGACAAAATTTTAGAGATCTTGGGATTCACAAGGACTTCTCTCCCAGTGGTATACTTAGGGGTCCCTTTGTATTTTAAAAAACAAAAAATAGATATCTGGAGGAATATTTTGGACTGTATCAAGAAAAGAATTAATCATTGGTCTCACAAATGGTTAAGCTATGGGGGTAGATTAAATTTTTTATAGTCAGTTATTTAGGCCATGCCAATTTATAAATTTTATATCCTTGCCACCCCACATACCATATGGAAAGAGTTGGACAAGATGGCTAGAAAATTTTTATGGGGAGGAGTAAAAGAAGAGAGGAAATGGGCCTTAGTAGGTTGGGATAAAGTAAGCCAACCCAAGGTAAAAGGAGGTTTGTGACTGAGAAGATCAAAGTTAAATAATAAAGCTTTGGCTAGAAAGCTTTAACTGGAAGTGGATTTTCCAACCAACTTCTTTATTCAGTAGAATCTTAACTAGTAAATATTTGGGACAGGTAAACCCAAATGAGGTGGGTCATTTCCTTTTAAATGGTAATGGATCCTTAGTGTGGCAGGCCCTCAAGTTAAGATCTCAGGTAGTAAAATATGGATTATTTTGGAAAGTGGGAAGAGGGGAGAAGGCACGATTTTTGATAGATTCATGGGATCAATACCCACCTATCATTTTTGAATATCTTGAACTATAACCAATAAAAATAGCCATGGAAACCAGGGGTTGGGTCCAAATTAAAATTTATTTCAACACTAAGCCGAGGGAATATAAGTTTAAGCAGTTTAATAAGTTGGATGAGTGGCCAATTTCAATCCCTCCGGATTTGATACCCATCATGACTAAAATCTTGGCAGAAAGATTTCTCACAAGTAGAGATGAGGAGGATGAATTAGCTTGGGACTATGGGAGCCTTGGTGTCTACACAGTGAAGGATGGATATGATAATATCCTTCCAGAGTCATCTCCTCATACATATTAGGTTGAGGATTGGAGAAATATTTGGTAGTCCATGAAGAATTTCACGAAGCAATTATTCATTGCATTTGATTTGAAATATAAAGGTTACAATAAGTTGGTTTATGAAACCAACTTGGTGGTTATTCAAACCAACCTAGAGAGCGCCTACGTGCGCTATAGTTTTATTATAATCCCTCCTTAATGCAAAGCCTATAACAATGATGTAATATAAGCATATGCTAACATCCCCCCTTATTACATTATTGGCAAATCCCAATAGTATCTCGAAACTTTTCAAATTTGATACGCCCAAGTGCTTTGGTAAAAATATCTGCAACTTGCGCATCAGTGGGAATGTATTGAAGCTGTATATGGTGCTTTGGAACTTCATCTCGAATGAAATGACATCTGGTATCAACGTGTTTGGTACGTTCATGAAAAATTGGATTCTTGACAAGATTCAAAACACCTTGATTGTTGCAAAACAAATGAAGAGGTAGATTCTTTGGAAGGCCCATGTTTGTAAGAATGCGACTTAACCACATTATCTCGTAGACTGCTTCACTGGCTGCACGATATTCTACCTCTGTAGAAGATAAAGCAACCACATGTTGCTTCTTACTGTGCCATGAGACAGGTCCAGATCCCAGATGAAAAACATATCCAGAAGTTGACTTACGATCATCAATGGATCCAGCATAATCCGAGTCCGTGTATCCTAGTAAGAAAAACTTGTTATTCTTTTTGTACTCCAGGCCATAGTTTGTACTACCACGGACATAATGAAGAACTCTCTTTGTTGCTTTCCAGTGACTCACCTTAGGTTCTTGCATGAACCTTGAAAGATAGCCTACAACAAAACTAAGATCTGGCCTGGTATTTGTCAGATATAGGAGACTCCCAATCAACTGGCGATAGAGAGTACCATCTACCTGAGGTGATTCATCATATCGTGATAACTTAAGTCCTTGCTCCATTGGAGTTGCTTTAGACTTACAGTTAGTCATCCGATATTTTTCCACTAAAGTCTTGGCATACTTCTTTTGTGTTACTCTGATATGATATCTTTTCTGAGTTACTTCCAAACCAAGACAATAGTGAAGAAGTCCTAGATCTGTCATTTCAAATGATTGTTTCAAATCATTTTTCACTGAATCAATCATTTTCTCTGAACTTCCTGTTATGATCAGATCATCTACATATAACACCAGAATCACTATATCAGAACCATTGTTCTTAATATAGATATTTGCATCTGAAGGACTTCTTTTGAATCCATGTTGCACAAGGTGACTGTCTATCTTGATATACCAAGCTCGAGGAGCTTGTTTGAGCCCATACAAGGATTTGATCAACTTGCAAACTTTTTGTTCTTGCCCCTCAACCACGAATCCTTCTGGTTGGGTCATGTATACTTCTTCTTGTAAGTCACCATTCAAGAAGGCACTTTTAACATCCATCTGATGCAACTTCCACCCAAACTGAGCTCCCATGGCACAAAGTACTCGAATGGTAGTCATATTTGCAGTAGGGGCAAAAGTTTCTTCATAGTCTATGCCTTCTTTCTGAGCATAACCCTTTGCAACAAGTCGGGCCTTATGCTTATCAATAGATCCATCTGCCTTATATTTCACTTTGAACACCCATTTGCAGCCTATGGGTTTCTTTCCTGTTGGCAGATCGACTAACTTCCAAGTATTATTTTTCATGAGAGACTGATGTTCTACATCCATGGCGCCCTTCCACTATGGCTTACCAAGTGCATCTTGAACCGTTGTAGGTTCATTCGCATTCAATGCGGACATATAAACCTTTTCTTCATCCACATCTTCTTCTCTATCATTTTTTGTACCAACTGACAAATCATCAAAGTGTTGGCAAAGTTCGTCAACCTCTAAAGTAGATGCCTCTGCTCTCATTTGTTGAGTCATACTACGAGTACATGGCCTATCTAGAGATAGATCTGGAAGTGAATTCAACTTAGCATCTCTCAAAGTACTAGTATACCATTTTGGGACTTTTTGTTGTTGTTGTGAAAGTTGAACCTCTTTCTTAGGTTCTTCTTCATCTAGGTATATTATTGTAGATGTGTCTTTTGATGTGAAAGCTTCATCAAATACAACATCTCTACTTAAGTGTGTCTTCTTGGTCTTAGGATCAATCAATCGATATCCTTTTGAATGCTCATCATAGCCAAGAAAGATACACTGCAGGGTTTTCTCATCCAACTTCTTCCTTTTCTGTTTTGGAATGTGCATGAATGCTTTACATCCAAAAACCCTTAAATGAGAAATGGAGGGTTTCTTACCACTCCAAGCTCCTTGTGGTGTTTTTCCTTGTAGAGCTCTAGTGGGTGCTCTATTTAGGAGGTATGATGTTGTGTTTACTGCTTCTGCCCAATATTGATCCTCAAGATGTGCTCCCTTTAGCATACATCGAACCATTTCCATAATGGAACGATTTCTCCTCTCTGCAACTCCATTCTGCTGAGGTGTATAGGTTGTAGTCAGTTGTCTTTTAATCCCATGTTTCTTAAGGAAAGAAGAAAACTCTTCAGAGGTGTATTCCCCCCCTCGATCTGAGCGGAGGGTTTTGATGAAACATCCCGACTCCTTCTCAACAAGTTTCTTGAATTGTTGAAAGTATAGAAAAGCCTCTGATTTCAACTGAAGAAAGAAAACCCACATCTTCCATGAGTAATCATCAACAAACAATTGAAAATACTTCTTTCCACCATAGCTGGTTGGCATAGGACCACACAGATCGGTATGTACCAACTCTAAAGGGTTCTTAGCTCGAGAAGAGCTAGTTTCAAAAGGTACTCGGTGTTGCTTCCCTGCTAAGCAATCCGAGCAAACTGGTAAGATAGAGGAGAGATGAGGAAGACCTTTCACCATCTCATATCTATGTAATTCAAGCAAATATCCTGAACTTAGATGCCCATAACGTCTATGCCAGAGAGAAGTGGCCTCCTTTGTAGTTGCAGCCAGAGCAACATGAGGAGTTGAAAGAGCATCTAGAATGAACAAGCCATGCTTGTAGGATCCGGTTGCAACATGTTTACCACTATGGGATATAAAACATCTCTTCTTGCCTTTCACAACTCGGAACACGACATCCATATTTCTATCCAACATTTGTGTAACTGACAGCAGATTATTGGCTAGTCCCGGAACATAGAGAACCTTCTCTATCTGACATTTACCATCGGGAAGGGACACAGAAACATCCCCTTCACCCTTCACTTGGTAGACTTGATTGTCAGCAATTGTGACTGGCTTACCTTCTTTCTCCTCAAAAGTGTCAAACCATGATTTGTCCCCAGTCATGTGTTTACTAGCTCCTGAATCAATATACCATACAACATCTATCTGGGAAGACGAAGTATGGGTCATGAGCACCTTGTGTGCTCTTTCAGAGTCAGAATCTGAATCGGACCCAGGGGAATCTGAGTCTGAGTTGGAGTCAGCATAAGCAACATGGCCCTTAGGTTGCTTATGTTTCTTTTTGTATTTTTGTTTCTCTTTGCCCTTCTTCTTAGGACCTTGGTCATTTTGTTGCTTGTTTTTGAACCAACACCTGTTGGTGTCATGGTTATTCATATCACAAATCTTGCAATATTGTTTATCTTTCTGCTGATTTTGCTTCCCTTTTCCTTTGGAAGAAGAACCCCCTTTTTGAAATTGACCTTGTTTCTTACCCTTTTGTTGGGTAGAAAGGGCATTATCTGGCACCTCATCTTTCTGAACCTGATTTGCTTCCTCAGTCTGAAGCAAATTTACCAGTTCCACAAATGTTACTTGTCTACCAGAAACGTTGAGGGAAGTGATCAACATCTTGTAGGAATCTGGCAATGCTCTCAAAATGATAGAATTCAAGATATCATCATCCACTGGTTTTCCCATAGCATTCAATTTTGCTTTCAAGTCTGCCACTCTGCAGAGGAATAGATCAATTGTCTCCCCAGAATTCATACTAAGGGTATGTAGTAGAGTTTGAAGGTGTAGAATAGTGGACTGATTCTTTCCTTCATATACTGTAATCAAAGCATCCCAAGCTTCCTTACTGGTTTTTGCATCACAAATATGAGGTTGCACCTCATCTGTAGTAGCAAGCAAGATAAACACGAGACCTCTTTTGTCCTTTTTATCCCAAGCTTCTTGATCTGCTCCTGGTGTTTGAGGGTGTTTTGTAGTGCCAATTACTATATCCCATAAATCTTCCACCTGAAGAATGGCTCTCATCTTTGTCTTCCATGGAACAAAGTTAGGACCTTTCAACAACTGTGAATCTGAGAGATATTTGTGAACAGTGGCCATTATGAAAGTTCCTTATATCACCAATTGGTCTCCCTTTCTTTATACCTACCAAATCTATATATCGTAACCACTCAATATATACCCGCCCTTACGTGAGGGAGACTGTAGGTATATATGAACAACATACCACTCAATATGTACCCACCCTTACGTGAGGGAGACTATAAGTACATATGAGAAGCACGATATATTGAATTTTGGTGATACTGAAAGGGCATCGTGTTGTTAATGACACCTACCATAGAAATTTTATTCCTCATGCATGGGGCGTAACTTCCCCTAAACACTTTGGAAAAACCTTCGTCAGGATTTACGCCTAACAACAATCACGATGTGGGTATGAGATGGAATGAATAATAGAACTGGTTTGCCTTATTTCTCCTCGACGATTGATAGAGAACAAGCTCAGACGTCATTGTTGCAGCTATATTAGGTGGCGGATACAGTAGTCCAAAGCACGACAACATTACCTATAAGTGTGGACCAGAGGTATCTCAAATACCGAACGTTGTTGTGCAATAAATTGCACAAATAGGGTATAAATTTGGGGTCTTATTTTTTTCTGTAATTTATGATTGTTAATGCAAGAAAACAGAATATTTAAATGCAAAAGAAACAATCACAAATGCCCACAAATTTAAGCACCTATTACAAATCCAACAATTATTCACTTCCAAATGATTTGATTTCCCCCCTTTATCTTACAATTTTGCAAATGAATCATGTGAAGACTGAGATTTCCCCCCTTCATTTTGCAAAATAGAGAAGGAAGAAAAAAATTGTACCTTAACTCCAAAAAAAATTGTTGGGAGCCTTCAAGGTGTCAAATTTGGACTGCACAGGCATCAAATGCAGTGTTGGCATCAATAGAGCAATGGCAGGCATCAACAGGACTGTTTGGGGCATCAAAAAACACCACCCGTCGTCACAGTGTGCGTGAGGTGTCGAAAAAAATCCACCCACCGTCACAACATGCGAAGTGAATGGAACCCACACCTGTCGTACCTCCCCGAAGCGACTTGAACCCGGGACCTTCCGTCTAGCAATCACAACGCAGACCACGTGAGCCAGAGGGCCCGACGAGAACCAACATGAAGCAAGTGTATCTTACCACATCGGGTGCGAAGAGGGAAGAAAAAAATTATAATCCCACATGGCCTATGCTGCCACTGTGGGGTTCTTTAAAAAATACGAAAGCTACAATAGCTTTCGGTTGCCTTCGGGCAACCACCCCACCCTTTTGCCTCCACAACCGTCGCCCAGTCTGCGTGCCTCTGTCTACGTGTCTAGTGTCTCCTCTGTCTACATCTGCATGTCTTTGTCTGTGTGTCCAATGTCTACTCTGTCTGTGTGTCCAACGTCTCCTCTATCTGCTTCTGTCAGTGTCCTCCAGTCTTCTGTCTGCGTCCGTCAGTATCCTTCGATCTGGTTGGCTCTGCGTCTGTCAGTGTCCTCCAGTCTTCTGTCTGTGTCCATCTGCGTCCGTCAGTATCCTTCAGTCTGGTTGGCTGGTAGAGAAGTTGGAGTAGTTAGAAATAAGGTAACCACCTTACCCAACGTCTGCGATCATCCCAAGCTCTGGTACCATGAAGAATTTCACGAAGCAATTATTCATTGCATTTGAATTGAGATATAAAGGTTACAATGAGAGGTTACAATAAGTTGGTTTACGAAACCAACTTGGTGGTTATTCAAACCAACCTAGAGAGCGCCTACGTGCGCTATAGTTTTATTATAATCCCTCCTTAATGCAAAGCCTAAACAATGATGTAATATAAGCATATGCTAACAGTCCAAGGGTTGGCCGAAAGTAAACTTTTTTGCCTGGCAGTTCATGCATAATGGAATTCTTACTTTTGATAATCTCATATGTAGGGGAATCATTGGTCCATCTCAATGTGTTTTATGCTACAAGAGTGAGGAAACAATTGATCACTTGATGTTTGAGTGCCCATTCACGCGCCAAATCTGGGAGAGATGGTTTTTATATTATAAAATTCAAGTTAATGGTGATTTGAATCGGATTAATATTTGGGAAAGATGGAAGAGAGGTAGATTTAAATCTAAAGCTCTTTATATTGGTTGGGAGCTTGGATTAAACTTCATTTGGTGGCAAGTGTGGTTGGAGAGAGAGAAATGCCAGAATTTTTGGAGAAACCTTTTCTTCTTTAGATGGAGTTTGGTAGGTCATTTGGAGCAAAGTCACGGAAATTGTAGTAGTCTATGCTAAAGAGGAAACTCAGGTTGTTATAGGGGCAATGGAGAAGGAAGTTGAAGTGTAAGAGGGGCAAGACAAAGCTAGTTGGAAACCACCCCCAAAAGGTTGGATTAAAATTAATACTGATGAAGTTGCAAAAGGTAATCCAAGTAGAGCTGGAATTAGAGTGGTTTATCGGAATCATGTTGGAACAATGCTTTATTGGGAACTGCAAGGCTTGGGAAGAGCCACGAACAATGAAACGAAAGCCTTAGCTATCAAATTTGCTTCTATTTAGACAGTAAAACAAGGTTACACGAGGATAATCCTAGAATCAGATTATAATGGTTGGAGCTCTAGATTGCATGAGGAACTTTGCTTTGAAGACATGGAGGTTGAGGATTCTTGTCACTCAAATTAAGGAATTATGAAGGGAATTAGATGATGTGATTCCAATTTATGTGAGTAGAGATCTAAATAAAGTGGCAGACTTCCTGATTAAGATGGGTACTGAGAAGGAGGTAGGGTTTCAGTGGTACAATGACATGGCTATTGAGGATGAGATTATTAGGCAGGTTGGTGAGCAAATCCAATGTTTAGCTAATTTGGACAACCATTCCAAAAATATGGTTTAGGAGATTTGTGCTCCAATGTAGATCTTCTTTTATAGTTGTAAATAGGTGAACAACCATTGTAGAAATATGGTTTAAGAGATTTGGCTCCAATGCAAATTTTCTTTTATTGTTGTAAACATGTGTTCTCTTTGGGTAAGGCTAGGAGAAGTCTCATCCCAACTTGTAAATGATCTTTGTTTTATTACAAGTTTTTTCAAATTATTTATCAAAAAAAACAATAGTGTCATCCTCGAAATCTCCATGCCACTTTATTATGTGATATACAAAGCATTATTCACCTGATCCACATACTATTGAGCACCAACAAACCATTTGGATGCATAAGATTTAAAAATTTATTTATTGAGGTCTCTTCTACCAAATTTTATGGCTTTAGTAGATCAGTGAGCAAACGTCTTCACAAGGTTTATGTCAAAGGTCACTTTTACAAAGTGTGTTAATGTAGGAGAGTTTCCACAAATGGAGAATATGTAGTAATTATCTTCTCTCTATTGCCCTCAATTCATATATTAAGGGGGTGTTAAAATATATAATCTCACTTATTGACACTAGTATTATATATTGGATAAGTTTACATGCCAATTGCACATCTTTTAAGTTGATCCATGTGATATTGCATTCCACAATAAAATGTTGGTTTGACATTTATTGGGATTATGTTTATATTGAAAAGGTATTTATACTCAACACCTAACATCTATTGTATTGGTTAAGGAAACCTTCTCATCTTTTTTGTCTTTCTTTTGTTCATCTCATTCTACACAATAATTATTTTGGTCCATTGTATGTGATCATTTGGGTGATGTGTTGATTCCATTCATTCATAGTATTGTAAATTTCTTCATAACGATAAGTTGTAAAAAGAAGCTTCTCTCATGGAATATATAAGTGCAAACTAAATCAAAGTTGAGCAACTTCAACATGGAAATAATATGATTTTATGTAAGAATTTAGCACAAACATACACAAATTCAAGGGCACTAAATGGACCAAATATTTAACTTTTGTCTTTGCCTATGTTGCATGCATGGTAAAATTAAAAGCCTTTTTGTTCAATCATTTCTTCCTAACAATAAGTTGTATTGTAAATTTTATTCATAATATTGTAAATTTCTTCATAACGATAAGTTGTAAAAATAAGCTTCTCTCATGGAATATATAACAAGTGCAAACTAAATCAATGTTGAGCAACTTCAACATGGAAATAATATGATTTTATGTAAGAATTTAGCACAAATATATACAAATTCAAGAGCACCAAATGGACCAAATATTTAAATTTTGTCTTTGCCTATGTTGCATGCATGGTAAAATTAAAAGCCTTTTTGTTCAATCAACTTCTAAGAAAAAAAAAAAAACTCTAAAAAGGTAAATTATATATGTGCAACATTATATAAACTAATAAATTCATAGCTGATAGGATTAATATCTTATCACTAAGAATGGTGCTCTAAACAATTGCTTTCATTTTTTAAAACTACAATATTTTACCTAAAATCATTGGCCAAGGGTTTTCAGTCTACAATTTAATAAATCTCCAACATGTATCTCAAGTGAACATGTCTCCTTACACCCTACCTTGTCAATGTTATTGAGTTTGCATTTGCACTTAGCAAAATCAAAATTCAAAATAAATGTGACAATTAAAAAGGAATGAAGTTAAAAATGAAATTTAAGATGTTAAAATTATAATTAAAAATATATATATAGTTTTAAATTTAAAAAGAAAAAAATCTAATGCTAATTTTGTGATAATAACAATTAAATTTACAAACCATTATATAATCTGATAAGTCTTTAACATGTATCTCAAGTGGGCATGTCTCTTTCCACCCTATCTTGCCTATGTTATTGGAATTGCATTTGTGTTTAGAAAAATTATAATTCAAAATAAATTTGAAAGTTAAATAGGGAATAAAGTTTGAAATGAAGTTTAAGATGTTAAAATATGTAAATATACTTAGAAAAACTGTAGATTTAAATTTAAAAAAAAAAACTAATAAAAGTTTGTTGACCTCGTGATCATAATAATTAAACTTACAAATCATATGCATCATTTATCCCCATATTACATATTGACCACATGGATAAAATAGCTTGGTAACCATACATGTATCACTTGACAAGACGTTGAAAGTCAAGAATTTAACCTAAGACGTTGAAAGTCAAGAATTTAACCTAACCTATCGAGCATAGGATGGAATTTTGATATACTTTAAAAGGCCATATTTTTAATCTTTTGTAAGATGAAATGATAATTTTAAATTTTGTAAATATTTTTTTTATATATAATAAATACTTGCTATTTAGAAAAATATTTGTTTCCCTAGGATTTTAAGCTTAAAATTCAAACTAACCAAAAATAAATAAATATATATTTTGTTTATTGAATCCTTGGGTGAACTTCAAAAAAAAGAAACAAATAAAAAAAGTTGGGGTCTAACATCACTCTTCACACTTGCACTGGCCCAACAACCACCCTCAGTTTATGATGGCCTAAATGGTTAGGTCAAGAATGCCTGTCGTAAGTCTGTCAAGTGAAAGAACCATC
This sequence comes from Wollemia nobilis, assembly GCA_028583015.1. Classification (NCBI taxonomy): domain Eukaryota; kingdom Viridiplantae; phylum Streptophyta; class Pinopsida; order Araucariales; family Araucariaceae; genus Wollemia; species Wollemia nobilis. The sequence goes on from JAQPPZ010000374.1 coordinate 5,645,763, forward strand.
TAGGAATTTGGAGGTGCTGAAAATATCCTTGAGCTCTTGGCCATGTAACACCTTTGCTGCGTGCTTGTAAACTGCCTCTGCTAAGCCTACAAATAGCCTCTACTGTAAGCAAGAAGTATGAACAATGAATGCTCTGATGAACACAAAACAAGGACTTACGTGGCACTCCAACCATTCTCAATTCTTTGACGCATCCACCACAAAATTTGTACTATTTTTGACGTCCACCATGATTTTGTCCACTGTTTCGGTCCAATTCTAATCTCCGAACTTAAACAAAATTATTTAGCACTTGAGGAGGTTCAGCAATTTTCATACTTCATTGAAATTTGGTGAACCTGAAAACACAGCTTGCTTCTATGCTATCAAGTCATGTACACAGATGCATGCACGCTACACTCTTGCACCATGTTCACAGACACAGACTTTATGGCTGTTATACCAAGAGAGTACAATGTCCAAACAACATTATCTAATGAAAAATCTAAAAGACAACATGCATATCTTGGTCAAGTATTATCGAGATAGGTAGACACCTAAACATCATCTTCGGTACTTCTTATGCAGCATGTCTCAAGATGACCCTGTTGCATGTGTTCAGATGACCTGTCACGTGTTTGGCATAACAACCATTGCATCCCCAAATGCAAACTGTCTTGCACAACTGGAAAACAAAATCTTCAGTGCTTCTCACTCAGCGCATCTCCCAAGATGACCTTTTCACATTGTTCAGCATAACCTCCTTGCATCCCCGAATGCAAACTGTCTTGTACAGAAAATTATGTTCAAAATTTTAAAAATTTATTGTTAATATGTTCTCTTGCAGAATGCTGAACTGCACTGACTCAGTTGCTTCTTTTTTTTAGTAAGCCATTTTGCAATCACATTATTGGTCCTTCGTACTATATGACCTCAGAGCACTTTAAAGTATGTGTTTTCATTGTTCATAACCTAGTGGCTGCCCATGGGGTTGAAATCCAAATGGTGAGAATGTCTTGCTCACAAAGAGCCTACCAAGGTTTAATTCCCATGGATGCTATGATAATATGGTTTTTTGTAATACCATGGCAATGTGGTTCAATGAAATACTGCGGTAACACAGTTATGATGTGATACAAGTGGGGCCGTTTCAATCTTACATAACCAAATACAAAAAAAAACATAAATAAAACTACTGGCTGCTACCACAAAACTATATTTTTTGAAAGTGCATTTTCAAACCTAAACTAGCGTACCTAATCTGTCTTGGTTCTATTCATCATGAGACTGTTGGAGAAATAAAGCACACCTGAACCATAGGCTGATCCAAGGAGGGCCAGTAGCTCCATAGTAAAGCAAACCCATTGCACAATCATACCTTGACAGAGATCTGATGGGCCTGTAAATTTTCCCAAAACATCTTTGATTCCTTTAAAACATTAAAGATAACGGAGATATTGCCATCCAATACTTCACGAACAATAAGTACTCCTTGAAAAATGTTTTCTTGGTATCCAACAACGAATAGAATAGTTAAATATCCTCATTGCCCTATCCTGCTCTTCATTTTCCCGCTTATAACAATACAATCATCCATAAACTTGATACGTGGGCTCTCCCCTTCAAAGATCATATATGCCTTTTGATTTCATCCATAGTTAGTAATCTTGCAGATTTCTCGTGCAACCCAGAAGAAAATCCAGGCTGCAAGTTCTTTTTAAAACTCAGTGCCAAGAACGACAATTTTTGTGCCATTTTCCCACCAATTTCTCACTGAAGACTTAGCAAAAATCACCTACTCTGGCAAATTTTGGTTTTAAATGGAGTTTTGCCATCATTTTGCCATTTTTCTTCACCCTTGCTTAGAAAGAAATCTTCCTAGAGGTCAACCGTGAAACTTTAAACCACGTTTGGTGATCAAAACGAGGGATTTAACATATGAGAGGATTCGAAGAGATACACCATGATGATCCCATACTGATCCCATACCTGATGAGCCTCCATTTCAACCACATGTCCAAAGTGAAGCATCCAGTTCAAGGACAAGAAGGGAAAACAAAAAACAGTTTAAAACTGCTTTATATCTTGAAATTTTGAATTTATCTAATGTACTTCGTTGGATTTCATGATAAAGAACTGTAAATGTACTCTTTTTTATGAATATCTACCATAAAATCAGCTGTCTGGCTCTTCAATTGTTGTTAAAAAAAATTTCTTATTAATTGAAAATTTTTCTTCTGTCAAGTTTTCCCAAGTTGCCGATGAAAAATTTTCAAAATTGGAGTGCCAAGTTTCTATGATTTCATCTATCATTCCCATATCTATGATAGGTGTTAATTAGCCTGATCATCCTTTCATTCTGGTTGTTTAACTTGTGTTTTGCTGCAAGCAGCCTTCTAATTCTTCTCCTGTGGGAAGGGTAAACATTGACTTTTGACTTCATCTATTATCAACATGTCTGCATTAGGTACTTCATTGGTTGTTTTTAATGATGGACATTCTAATATTTCCTGTTTATCCTTCACTACTGTTGTCTACCTTGTATTCTCTGCAAGTAGACTTCCATTAATATTTACAAAAGGGGATTGTCTCCCACACAGATTAAGATGTGTGTTGTAACTGATGTTTTCAATGTCTCTTGCCATTCTCAAATAGCAATAACTTTATATTTAGAGAATACTATGAAAGCAACCACAAAAGTACCCCAAGTTAAACTCAGCCCAATTTTAAAAGCCGAAAAGAAACCCTTTGCCTACAGCAATAAAAAAATTAGTCTCCATTCACTTGACTAACAAAGTCCAATCTTCCTACAAGTTATTCAAAAAATTACTTGCATATTGACCATAAGGACATAAATAAAATCATACTTCTAATATGTTCACCCACACACCAACTTATCCATAACCATTCAAAACATATTAATCCCTGACTAAATAACTAGCACCCAATACATATAGAATATGGCAATAGGTAGGCTAGCATCAAACTTGTTATTAGTTAATGTCCTCTGATCATATCTATATTCACCCATACACCAACTTATCCATAACCATTCGAAACATATTAATCCCTGACTAAATAACTAGAACCCAATACATATAGAATATGGCAATATGTAGGCTAGCATCAAACTTGTTATTAGTTAATGTCCTCTGATCATATTCTACATTTTCGAAATTGTGCAGGGTTGTATTAGAACATCAAACATTGATGAGACAAATATAATTCGCAAAAATACAAAATGCTGCAACCATGCAAACTATGTATGGAAAAGAGTTACTCAAGGCAATCAGTCACATATTTAATTAATATAGTCCAGACATACAGTTGCAATTCCTATGATATATGATAAGAGTTTAACTCAATAGGACTGGTATTGCAATTTCTTTAAAATAATACATTAACTTGGCAAATTCCTGCATAAAGCAACCACAAAACTGACCAACTCATCAAAACTGACCAACTCATATTCTGCCAAGTAGCCTTAAAATTGCAAAATTCTATTGTATAGAGACATCACTGATGACTCATCACCGTCCTTTAAACCTCTTTGATTTTGTATTGTTTTTGTGACCTGTAAGCCCTTCATCATCATCATCCCCATCACCTCCCCTTCTCTTGTTGTGCTTCTTGTTGGCTTCTTTTTCTCGAATTTTCTGTGATTTGAACCAAGCAAAAAAGAGATGACACAAGGCAAACCAGAAGAAAGAGATCAATTTAAAAACGGGTCTTCCTAAATATCAAAATTTATATTGTAAAATATGATAATGATTTTGCTATTTTTACCATGGTGGCCATTCTTTGTGCCTCGTTGACTCGTTCGTGTAGTAGTAAAACCTCTTCTTGTTCTGTGGGAAATTCAGGCAGTTTCTTGCCTGTATGTGACACAATCCAATTAATTAAATCTACTTCATCCATAAAAATTGTGATACAGATTAAAAATAGTAAGAGTAAAGCATACCTATCAATTGTTCTATACGCTGGTAAAGTTCAACATCATACTGGGTCACAAGAGAGACTGCAAGGCCTGACCTACCGGCACGAGCTGTTCTTCCAACTCTGTGAATATAATCCTGAAATTTTATTTTTGCATCAGTATAACATACACCCTTAAAGAAGCAGAAAAGCTCAAGGATTACGAATGAGAGATGCCATAGTGTGCAAAAAAACACGGTAGTTATAAGGCACATGCTATGAGCCTAAGACCTGCCCAAACTCGAGACAACACAAAGATCAGACAAGTTCTTAATATATTTCCATAGTGTCCAAAAAAACATGGTAGTTACAAGGCACGTGCAATGAGCCTATGACTTGCCAAAATTCAAAACAACACAAAGATCAGACAAGTTCTTAATAAATTTCTAGTAATTTTAAGTATAAGATGAACCTTCTACATAATAATGATTAAAGGAACACAAAGTAAAAAGCTTAGCCTTGCCTGTTTTACTTTCATTCACCTTATTTTACTATCCAGTAGGAAACAGCTCCATGTAAGATTGCTCTCAACTTCAGATATAATTAAAGCAAACCACATTGAGAGTTCTTATAGATATGAAATTATATACAACAAAGGACTTTACACAAGATTTACCAGAACAGGTTGTCCAGAACTTGTAACAAGCACTCAGATTTTTGATGAAAACTGATGCCATAATATGAATGTGGATAGTAATATATTATCAAATGGCATTAGCTCAACAGGTTCAATTCCTCAACTTTCAATGAGGAGATCCAGGTTCGCCAAGTGATATATGCATAATAGCCAACCTGTTGTAATACCACTATGTGGTGATGATGTAATACAGGTTGGACCCGTTTCAATGCCATATATATATATATATATGTGTGTGTGTGTGTGTGTGTGTGGATAAAGTAGTTTTTAATGCCCATGAGGCCATAGGCCATATGAGATGGATATTGTTTACCCAAAATATGGTTATTCCCAACCATACTCCAGTTATCAAAGCATGGCGTACAACCCTAACCCCTTCAAAATTTGAACCTTGGACCTCTATTCAGAGTTCCAAATTCTCCACCGTTAGGCTAGTCAGGATAGTAACCAATTATTGTTGCAAGTATTTCCACTTGTTATAATATATAATCATACAAAACAAAGTTTTCAAAACTATCTAACTTCACAAGCCTGTTAAGCAATATAAGATATTTCAAAACCATCTAAAACAAGATGCAAAGATCGATGAATCTTGCAGGAATGCAAACTTCAGTAATATGATTTTTTTTTCAACTTTATATATAAGGAGGGAAAACAAACTACTATATAGCTAGTGATTGCAATGTGCAATATTGTGTCAAATTATGACTTTGAGTAAACAAATTCACACATATGAGTGAAGCTGATTATGATTTGTCGATCTACTTCTCATTTAAAGTACGAACGACCTCATCGTTGATTTTGAAAGATGAGTTAAACCTAAAGAGAGATCATCAACTCAATAATTGAGCAGTAAAGTTAATTGGACATACTCTTGACATAAGCACCTAAATTCCATCAAAGAGAGAGAAAGAGAGAAAGAACAGCCTTGTTATCAGAGAAGGGAATGCAATTTTAATATTACAATCAGTTGTTGTTAGTACTAATATTTAAATAACCACATGCATCAAGCAAAAAGGACATTCTTCTGAGAAATTGAAAGAAGCAGCCTTGCTACAATCAGTTAGTAACAAGTAAATAAAAAGAAAAAGAAAAAAACATATGCACCCCGAAAAACAAATGAACTGAAATCAATAGATGCACATCAATGTGCCTATGAAAACAACCAGGACACAGACCAACCTAAAACCAATTGATGTGAAGCCTGGTGTGACTAAAACAGAAACTATTAAAATATATAATGTAATTGAGAACTCTACATATTCATCAAAATCATCCACACACGAATCTAACATTTCCCAACCTTTTTGTTCAAAGACAAACAAGGTGAAGCAGCAAAGCACAAACTGAATATTGATAACAATTTCATTTGTTAACCACTTGCTTCAAACTTACTAGCCAACGTGTTGGACTCTTCAATGTTTTACCTAACTATCTCTGTAGTTTTTCTAAGACTTTTAAATATGCATAAAGCATTTGTTAGTTTTTTCTGTAACTTTATAAAGTATTTCCATAACAGACATAAGTACAACCTTATATCTAACTGTGAAAAATAGTTTCCAAGGAAAAGCAAAGAACACATCTTAACATCTAATTGGATTAAAATAGCACAAGTTATACACATCCTAACTAACAAGTAAAATTTAATGCCAACAGTTCATCAAAAATCATTAGTCCAAATTCATTTGCAAACTAAACATAAAGGTTCAATTTGTTGAATACAATGACGCAATGTTGCTTCCTGATTTCTCTTTCCAGAAACCCCTTTACCTCTAGCATTTTCTTGTTCAACATCATGACCAATAGTAACATACAAAACACTCTAGCCATCAAGTAAGCCTTCATGACTCGCATAATATATGATTGAAACAATCAATTCAAAATCAGTATTATAACTTTGAAATGTTTCACAATATGGCATAAGTACGAAAAAACTAAATTTGTAATAACACAAGATTTTTGAAATACTAAAGCATAACTTATGAATGCTGAACACAAACGTGAACTCATACAAGACTAGAGAACTGAAAAAACAAAACATATATAATTCCATATGCCAATATCATACAATTTTTATAAGAAGAACATAGCATAACATCATACAACCACAAATTAGCACATCCTAAAAGCATATCCTCCAGCCTTAAATTTTTTAAACCAAGATCTTCATACGTTCAGATACTTATCAAACCACTCTAGTTTTTACTTTAAAATAAAATCTAAAAAAATGCAAGGCAACGTTGTTTAAAATGTGTGAGTGTGAATGCGAACAGGAAGCAAGAAGCACATGCAAGCATGAGCAAGAACTAAGTGTGAGCAAGGAGCGAGTCATGCCTTTGACCATCTGCCCTGCTCTGCTCTAAATCTTCAAAGCAGTTTGATGAACAGGGGACTCTCACAAGGACAAGCCCCGTATCAGTATAGAGAAAACATTTAAAGAAGCCCTAGTTAGAAATAAGGATGCTCTAGTTGGAAAAGTAATCTTTTGTTGGTCAAAGGCAATGAGAAGAATGAATATATAGAAAACCCCATCAAGGCGGATAGGTGGTTAACCAAAAGTCATTATGATACATGAGATGAACAAGCATGATATAATGGTTTTTAAAAGTAAAGTGTTAATATGTAAATCCAACTGTTATCAGCCAGGTTTTCCAGAGATTTGTAGGTGGATTGAATGGAAAAGGAGACTACATAAACAATATTATGACTTTTCTTCCTAAATTCTCATAATCTTCTCAACCCAAAAGTGATGAGAAGTAATAGGTGAAGACCCGTCATTTATGGAGAGGGCTTTGGAAAACATGCCAGTGTGGGTGAGGCTATTGGGACTTCTATGGAGCAAAACCTAGCTATTTGTACACAGATATGTGTTGCCTCTGGATATTTCAAATATTAATCAGAAAAATGAATTCAGAAATGGACTACAAAATTGCATTTTGTTGTTGCATATACCATGAGGTTGAACACGCAACAAAATATTGCAAAATGAAAATGGCTGAGAAAGGTGTCAAAGGTTCTAATACAAGCCCAGAGTCATCAAATGGCAAATGCCATCATGGTTTATTCAGAGCAAAATTTAGGAGGAATGAAGGATGATGCACTAGATGAACCACTAGAATGTGATAGTTCAAATTTGGAAGGGTCCAAAGCTGCAACGAAAGGTTTAAAATCACATTCCAAAAGGAAGAAGGCAAACATGAGCGACTCTGAAACAGTTGAGAAACCCAATGTACCTAAGGGTTTATATTCACCTTGCTAATAAACTATTAAGAACTATGTTCCATTGGGCCTCATCCTGGGATTTGGGGGCTGTCCCAGAGATGCATCCCAATGTCCGGAAAAGCATACCGTCGTCCTGGAAATGTGTCCCTCCATCGCCATCTCAGAACTTAATGGAATATAGATTAAAAATTATGGATCTAAATTGAATTTTGAAAGAGAAAAGCAAGTCGAAATGAAACTCAACTGCCAACGGGTCCTTCATTCAACGGTTGGGACAAATAGTTGATATATTCCACACGAAGGTTCAAATCTGACAACACCAAATAGCTCAATGTAGTTAAATCAATGTAAAAGGGAAAGGATAACCCTTTTAAAACCCTATTTAAAAAAAAAAATGAAACTCTACTAAAAGGATTTTTAGCAAGGCCCAAACTGGAGTTTTTCACACATCGAAAATATGGAGATCTCAGAAAATTCTCATCTGATAAATCTTTGTGTTTGGTCCATGTGAGAGAAGCAAAATTCTTTTCAGTGAACGTGGGTCAGGGAGCACTATAGAACCACCACATCTTAAATAAATGCTCATAGTCATGCACAAATAAAACCCTTTCCTAAAAATCGGATTTGGAAACTTCTTTCATGGATCACAAAAACAGAAACAGTTGCGCAAGTATAGGAGTATACTGCATAGTGTTCAGATTCACCACGAGTCTCAGAATACTCACAAGTCTGCAACTAGAGAGAACTTGGGCAAGTCTTTTTGACCCTGTGCAAGTTTCTTTCTATAAAATATACCATATGTTATATTCTTTTTTTTCTTATTTGCTGCATCACAGCCAATTTTTCTCCCAAGTTTTGCACAGAGCGCAAATCCAGGTCAACAAATACAGGCTTGCGCAATCCGAGACGAGTCCAAGTCTCAATACTACAGTATACCCTACGGTTGAGTTCTGCTCACATATGGGTACTAACACTCAATGCGCTTATATTATAAGAGAAAAGAAGAATTAATCCATGTCTGATGCACCTAGAAACCAGTGATCTCTTTTTAGCATTATGTCATTGCCTTAGTGAAATTTGCAGTTTTGCTGTAAGTCACTCATTTTCCCTGCTCAGTGTCTTGTGAGGGTTCACCTAGTAAAAACAATGTCATGTCCATTTTCTATTATAGAATTCATGCTTATCTCAACAGAGCTCTCCTATATATCTCTATGATGCAGAATCTTTCTTACGGTTTACCATATGGATCATGGTATGAAAACAAGGACTCCGCAATTAGTTGACAGTGAAAATTTTTGATTCACCCTCCAGGTTCAGCAAAAACTCAGTTTTTTATATATATATATATATATATATATATATATATATATATACTTAGTTATCAAGTTCAAGTTCGTATTCGAATTCGAAAAAAATTCGACATGTTAAATAATTCGAAATAAAATTCGATAAAAAAATTCAATGTATTATAAATGCCAATATATAAACTTAATATATATACACATTAACAAAGGAAGGATGAAGAGAAGAATAAAAACAAGGAGAAAGTCAAAAGTTCAGAAAAAAAACAAAAGAAAGCAGAAAATGATCGAAGGAAGGATGAAGAGAAGAATAGAAATAAGGAGAAAGTTAAATAAAAATATAAACAAAGAAGAGAAGTTAAATAAAAATATAAACAAAGAAGAGAAGAACAAAGATGAAAAAAACACTTTGAAGCAATCCTATAAAAAAAAGATGTAATTCAGTATGGATAAAAAAAAAAAGATGTTAAAAAAATTTGACAAAGATCAAAGATCAAGCAAAAGAGGGCATTGTTGTTTCCAATGGTAAAAACGACAAAAGTGAGTTAATGGGAGTGTTGAAAGGTCTGATCCGTTCAACCACAATTACTGTTATAACTATTTTTCAATTGTTTTTTTTTTAATATATAAGAAATTCGTTACATTTTATTCATTTTTATTATTAATTAAGATTTAAACTTGGAATTACCTCTTATAACTTTTATACCGCCTGATTATTAACTAAGTGACATGAAGAAGATTACTAATAACTTAGAATTGGAACCTTAATCAGACTGAAGAACATTCAACTAAATCAAACACTTAGAAAAGGAACGTCTTTTTATTAAATATTCAGTATTAAAGATCTACGAAAAATACTATAGACAGTATTATAAGTTTTCCGCTTCTTGACATAGTTGATTAGGGAAATTATAGATCAGTTTACATACAATGAAAACATCAGCTGTTTTGGAAAGTAAGTCCATTCATGGCAGACGTACACTGAACTAAATATAGAGATGTGACCAGGCTGGAAAGGCAAGAAGAGTGCTGCAATTATTGATATTGATCTAATTCTGTAAAACTAGAGCCAGACAGACATCTGTAACTGGGGTCTACGAGAGCGGTCGCAAGTTCAAATTCAGTAATTGGCCACAAAACCACACATTAAGATACCGAAAAAATAAGTTCTGGCAGGAAAACACACATTAACATACCGAAAAAATAAGTTCTGGCAGGTGTTTTTCCTTTCTACATAGCTGACCCAATTTTTTTTATCGAATTTAGGGTTTGTTCGCCAAATAAATTCGTTAAGATTTCAAATTCGACGAATTTTGAATTTCAACTATGAATATCAATGAATTTGATAACTAAGCATATATATATTACTTTGAAAACTGTTCCTGTCAAAAACTAAGCAAAACTCAGCCAGACCAGATTTGTCTCAAATTTAGCCAAGTTTTTGCAATTACTCACCAAAACTCGGCACTGAGTTTTCTGGCGATTTTTGAAAGTTCTTACAAGTAGCCTATAATTTTTCCAACCATGATATGGATGATTACCATGTACAGGTCTTCAAATTCTTGTCTACGCGAGATTCATACTTACACAACTGTGTTTTGTGAAGCATGTCTGGCTCCTATCTGAACTTCTTCCTTTTGTCCCAATGTTGTAGAGCATCGTGTTTGGAGCTGGTTAGCATAGGTCTTGCCTGTTGCAGCCATGTGTTATTGTATGTAAGCAATTCTTGTTTGCCGAATGCCAGTCATATGTGAGACTCAATCTCTCATAAATGTTCGGTAATATTTTTTGTTTTTTAATAAAAAAATAAAAATAAAATAAACCCAGTCTCACAAAAATATAACTTAAAATTCATGTTACAATCACATAGTCTTAGGGTTAATTGAGGGAGGGGAAAAGAGGTAACAGGATGAGCTTCATGTTTTGAGAAGAAAATGTGCATGTTCATGTTATCATAAATTGATATTTTTCATCCCAAGTGACAAAGATGTTTGCATTTAGTAAAAGGTGTCCCACTCATTAAATAATTTTTTGTTTATGTTTTTTAATATGGTTGTGTATTAATTTGTATCCTAATGAGATGAAGTTGTTGCCAGTGCCAGCTTGATCTTACTTCATCGAAGGGCAATTCTTTTGAGATTTGGAGTCCCAAATTTTTAGCAATATATTTAAAAAAAAGAAGTAAGAAACTATGTTTTGCTTCATGCATTAAGAAAATTAGTTTAATCGGCCCCATCATTAAGGTGTCGCTTCTCAACATTTATTTGCCAATAGGTTTCGTCATATGTCAAAAATCATCATATTGACTGAATTTCTCACATTGTTTCTTTCTGCCTCACATGGAAAGTCACCTACTCGTCGCCATGACCATTTTGTCTTGTTTTTATGGAAGGGTCAGTCTCATCAATTTGTCCCATTTCTGTGTTGTTTTGCCTGCCTCTCCGATTGAAGAATTTGGAGGCATATAAGAGTACTCGGTTTCCTTACAACTTGTGGTGGATCATATCTTTGGAACAGCCATATACTACAGTATTCTTGCTTCTATTCTCCAAGGGATCCAATGATAGAAGATCAAGAAACATTTGAGATGTGCTCTCTATATATAATAGATCAAGGACATGTGCTCAACCAAAGTCACGGTCACTTATGCACTTGATGGTCAAGCAAGATGAGGACATGGCAAGGCCAATAAATTGGTATAAGCCTACCATGCCCCAGCCTCTGTCAAGTCTTTGTAGCTGAACCTGAATGATACTGATGTATTAAGACTGTAATCAACTCAAGAATGTCCAATTCAACCCTAATAAATAGGATCTCCATGTCCTTATTAAATCTTGTTCCCAACCAAGATCACCTGATCAATTGGATCAACCTATGGACTGATGCTATATTCAGATCATAAACAAAATCATCAGAAATAGATAGATATAACACCTCTCCATCAAATTATAGTCTGGTCAGAGATGAAATCACTATACACAAAATCAGTTTTATTTGCTCCTGAAGCAGACAAAGAATGGGAACCATGAAAAAAGAGAAACAAGTTAACTTCTCGATGGTTTGAAAAGCTTGGCTAACATTGCGTTCAACTCTGCATTAGCTAGACCGTGAGATTGTGAGGAATAAAGCCCTTTACTCAAAGATATTTCATTTTAATGGATTTGTTGTGTGGAAACGAGTGGATTTTACATAGAAGTTCCAAGTGCAATGATTTCACATAGAAGTTCCAATCATTTCCCTTTCGGAAATCACTTGGCACTTTTAAGTGCCAACAATAGTTTATAAAAGTCTTGGTGGGTGGGAATCAAGACCAAGATAATTATTCTAAGAAAGAATCTCATAGAGAAATGTGTTTAGCTTATCTCAATTTCACCAGAGTGGAATCCTCTAGCATCCATTGGTTTAGAAATCCAAGAAGGAAATGAGAACTAGGTACTAGCAAACTGCAGAATGAATGAATGCAGTGCATGCCAGGTTGGAAGTAAAGTCAGAAACAGGTGATCCAATAATACTAGATCCAGCAAGAAATTTTTTATTCTGGCCTAGGAGACGAGAAAAAAGCCAAGATATCCAAAACATGTACAGTGCTCTATTGGACCTGTTTCGCAAAATTTTCAGAAGATCAAGCAAAAATACAGTTAAGATGCAACTAAGAATATGGAAGAGATGTCATAGCTAGGATAGTAGGTTTAAAAGATGAAGATAAAATCATAAAAGCAAGGGATATGGCTACCATACATGAATTTGAGGAAGCCTGAGACAAGATAACAACCCACAACTCATCCAATGCGTCTAGCATATTCCAGTTAGTTTCTTTCACAACTCTAGTCCACAGATACCATAGACTTTAAAATTACATATTCTTCTAGTATGCCTCTAGCATATAAGGAATCTCAGCTTGCACCATCCAGCTTCTTATATTTAGATTCAACACAGTTTTGTAAAGCACTCAAACAGTAAGCATGTCTAATTTACTGCATATTTATATAGATTTTGCAATTTATAAGCGAAAAAAAAAAAAAGGAAACATTTCTAAAAAGATAAAATGTTTTTGAGATGTTATATATTAAAAATTTTAAATATTTCAAACCAAGTTTGCTATGCCTCTAGTATATAAGGAATCTCAGCTTGCACCAGCCACCTTCTTATATCAAGATTTTACACTGTTTTGTAAAGCCCTCAGACAGTAAGCACATCCACTTTACTGGATATTTATACAAATTTTGTAATTTATAAGGAAAAAATGAAACATTTCTAGAAAAGTTAAAACTGTGTTTCAATTGTTGCGTCTTAAAACTTTAAATATTTCAAAGCAAGATTGGAGGTAATATCATAGTTGATGACCAGATCAACAGAATGAATATCAAGCCCTCTGCTAGCAGCCTGCAACTCATCCAATTAGTCTAACATATTCCAGTTAGTTTCTTTTTTAGCTCTAGTCCAAACTTGTCATAGATTTTAAAATCACATATTCTTCTATTATGCCACTAGTATATAAGGAACTTGCAGCAACCAGTTTCTTATATCTATTTCCTACATGGTTTTGTAAAGCACTCAAATACTAGGCATATCATATTTATATGAATGTTGTGATCCAAAAAACAAAAAAAAAATGTTTCAAGAGAATTAAAAATGTATTTGAATTGTCAAATCTTCGTAAAATTTTAAATATTTCAAACCAACCTTAGAGTTTGTTGGTATATCATAGTTGACAACTAGATCAACAGAAGGAATATCCAGCCCTCTGCTAGCTACATCAGTGCAGATAAGGATATTGCGCTCCCCAGACTTGAACTTGTTTAGGGCTCCCAATCGTTTTGGCTGCAACATAGATTATGAGAAAAAGTCAGTAAGAAGACACTGCAATTTCTGAAGTGCAATAAAGCACTCAAGAATGTGCATTATTCAGTTAAAAGCTATAGCTTGATTTGATATTTAACAAAAAAACAAAGAAAGAGAATAACCTGACTCATTTGCCCACTTATAGGAATGGCTTCAAGTCCAAGATTACGAAGAATCAAAGACAGACGTCTTGTTGATTCGCATGTGCGAGTGAAAACCATTGTAGTGCTTCCAGACATCTCATGCAAGAGATATACAAGATAACAATCCTGTCATACAAATACAAAAAAAGTTGTTGAAAACAACTCAATTTTCTTTAGTTATAAATCACGCTTACATGATAAATATATCCATATAAGGTGTAATGAATGTTAATCAACTCCACTGTATGAAATGCACTGCCTGATATCACTAAAATGTATTTGGCCATAAATCACTAACCTAAGTATCAAACAGACAAAATATACACAATCCTGCATGTCTACAAAATATATGCGTCAACCATAAAAGCTAACAAGAGAAGTAGAGAACCTTGTATTTCGCAGGAATAAAAACATATTGTTGCTTCAGTGTATCTACTGTTGAATACTTTGAGGACACCTCCACCTGAAATATTGATAACATAAAAAATGAATACAAAATCAAATTTATCTTATTTAAAAGTTAACACCCTATAGATCAAGGTGAATAACAAAAATCAAAATTTAAATGTGCAGGTGTAACATCCTGTTTTATACCTAAATTGACAAAGGTCTGCACATTATTCTAAAAATTAAGATATTATTAGATTAGAATGTCTATCATCTACTAAGCATTGTATCTAACAATCAGCTTAAGCCCAAAATTGTATTTTGCAAATATGTCACTGACCCCACTACAATCAATGTTACTAGTTTCAGAGTATATTTTAATTATAAAATTGTATGTATTAATTAAACAAATACCACCAGAGTCATTTAACATTAAGAGAAACTGTCACCTTTGCAGGATTCTTCAAACATGCCCTCTGAAGCTTCGCCACCTGCAGTATTTAAATAACAAGAACAGTAGAAGAAGATTTCCTCATTAATGAACTTGCAAAATCATAATTTAGTGATTGAAAATCAATCCTCCTCTGAATAAACAAACCCAAGTAAAATACTGGAAAAAAACACAAACAACTCTCAAAGTATATAGGCACAAGGAAAGTATATGGTTATCCAACATATGCATGAGGAATCTTGTAATCGATAGCTGTGAACTAATATACTCAAAATTACCAATATTATGTTTTGTACTGTTCACTCCCATTAAACAACTGCACTTAATACGGATCATGTTAAACTGTCAATAAATTTTATCCCACAAAGGTAAAATCAAACAGAAATTATCCCCTTAAAGATTTCAGACTATCCAATCCTCTACTAAAGCAGGAAGAAGCGGACTGCAATATTCCCATCTTTCTTTAACATATTTCTGCACCATATGCTTTGCTCAAAAAAGAAGAATATGTTAAGAGCATTGACTGCAAGAAAAAACTTATAAAATTAGTTCAATCGTACTTTGCATTCTGCCATATAGCTGGGCAAGACTTCTTTGCATGGTTAAAACATAATAATGGCTTAGAAACATCTAGACTTCTTAAGCTTAATCTTGAACAACTAAAATGTCCTTGCTCTTGCATAATGAATCAGTACAAGCTCCATGTGGTGCTCCAAAAACGAGGCATTACGTAACCAAGCAGGCAAACGAATCAATGCATGAACATCATGTCTACAAGAGCGCATGAATGCACGAATATATGCACAACGGTGGTGATATGTTATCGTTTTGTAATTGGATATTTGTCATCGGTGGCGTTGTCACATAGTGTTCTTGCCTTTGTGTACATGACAACATATGTGCTTGTCATATATATTACGTATACAGGTGGTTCGCAGTTGTTGGGCAACCATGATAACAATGTTCATAGAGATGGAAACGTCCGACAAGGTGTTTTGGTCAATGATCGTCATGCGTGTGGTCTGTGTTGGCTCAACCAGATTATGATGTATTGCAGATTATGATGTATTGCAGTTGACTGATATATGCTGCATATTTATGTGTATCTGTGTGTTCTTTCCATTGTGCTTTATTCATATATAATCAAATTATATTAAAGGATGTTGCATTATACTTCTTTGTACAATTCTGGACCTCTATCAAGTTAAAGCATGTTTTCCATAGCTTGCCATATAGATTCCATGTTCTACATGAATGTATTATTCTGTATACACGTCTCCATGTTCACAGCTAACCTTATCGAGTGTTACATATCAGTACATTTGTACAAGATATGAACCCAAGAGAGTTAGTTCGTTAGTTAATTGTACATAATCATATCCGGCATTATTCTTGGAGTTTGCTAGCTGTACTCAAGAGAGCAATTAGTTACTATTTTTTTTATTTGATGGTAAGCTTAACTCTTCTCCTCCTTTCTGCGTAAGCCTAACTTGATAAGAGGTTATTCTGCACTTTGCTATAAGTGTTAGAAAATATCAAAATTATATGCACGCAGAAAACACAATAACGGAGAAAAACAGTAACACAGATTTTACGTGGAAAACCTGCAATGTGCAGGAAAAGCCACGGGGCAATGGAAGCTTGATCTTTTATTGATTTCGGCAAATTTTTCATTTAATCAACTTTTACATGCAAGTGGTCATTCCCCTTCTATATAAAAACAAAAACTGTTAATTTCCTTTCCGAAAAAGGAAAACTTCAAAAAACTGTTCGCTTCCTCTTCCGAAAACTGTTCGCTTCCAGAAAACTGTTTGCTGCCTCTCACAACGTACGGACGCCCAAAAACATTACGGACACCCAGAATTATGGTTGTACGGAAGCCAAAAATTTCGATTCAGGGGCGGAGCCCCTGAACCCCCGGGCAAGGGGGAACCTGGCCAGTTCCCCCTGCGACCCCCCTCGGCACGCCCAGCACATACAAATAGCGCTGATCGATGGAACTGGAACTGCACCACCATACACCTTGCTGCTGAAGAACATTGGAGATCTGGATATTGACTTCACCTCCTAACAATAAGTGCAGTCGTAGTCTTTGTAGAATATCCATCTCTCGTGGTGTTTAATCTGTATAAACTAAAATCAGTTGGGAATCATCTTCCAGATCTTTATTGTAGTACCTTTTTGTAGCAATAAAAATCTCTGGTTTCATTGTACTGTTCTATAGAAGATAAATATATTATTTGATTTTATTTTCATTCATTGTCATGAGTTAGATAAAGGCTGCTGAGATCTGCTTCCCCTGTCAAGAAAGCTCTCAACTCTTGCATGGTATCAGAGCTATATGGTATCTTTGGCGCATGCTGGCTGTCAGATTTGGGTGTACGTACAAGTTCGTGTCTGTGTATTAAATTTGCTTATTGTGAGCTTGACAATTTGTGGAACCTGGAAATATTTGATTGAAAACAGCCTTTATTTCCAGGTCCACATGTTTGTCAGACTAGTGAAGCTATCAAGCGCACAATCTCCAACACTGTACCACCATAATGGTACACCATCTTGTACTAGGTTATCTATAATTTTGCATTGAAACACTATTTTGCATCTGCTACAATGAAATTCTACAACCTGTTGTGACAGAATGAGTATAAAATGTGCAGATCATGGGTATGTTTGTTGCTGCTGTTAGCCTTTGAATCCTTTTTGTCCAACAGCTACTCCTCAATAACAGTGTGGTTGCTTTAATATTGGGAGATGACCGGGCTGCTGGTATAGACTGTGCAGAAGCATATTTTGGCTGAGGATGAGAGCACCATCAAGGTCCATGGCATGAGAGGTAAAAATGTTTCACCTCCTGCACAAAGCATTTTGATAAACTCCTGAAACAAAGATTGTTTTGTATTGCTCACAGGAGAGTCAGAAATGTTTTGGATAATTACAACATGGCTGTATGTGTTGTTGCATCAGAGGACCGTCAACAATATGAATGCATACCACCCAGGGAGAATTGGAGTCCGTACATTTCCTTGCAATGATTGGCTATCCTCACCTTCACCAGTTATAGTAAATACATCCCAGCAATATTCGTCTTCTTATAACTAGTGTGGACAAATTGAATGTAAGGCTCTGATAAGTGATTACTACACTTTTATTTAGAACATGAGTCCAGTTTTGTCCATTCTGTATCAGCCAATTATTTTTTAAGATATACTTGCTTAGAATTGTATTGGGAAGAAGCATCTATTTTAGAGTGAAACACTCCATATGTTAAAACAATAGTTGAATTGACTCTCATACTGCCATTTTTCAAGCCCTCTGGTAGTCATATGACATTCTAGTGATGAGTCAAAAACGAGGTGTGCTCCTACGTCTAAGTACCTTTTACGCTCTATCTCCCATTTCATCAAGTGATTTCAACACCAATGACATTCAGAGAGCTCTCTGAGGATATACTACATGCTCTATTCCTATAATCTGTAGTGATAGATTTAAATCATTTAAAATCAGGCATCAAACCAGGATTGCAGTTTGTAACACTGATTTTCACCGACTTCAGCTAGAAACATCAAAGAGTTATAATGCGTTCATATGGTAGCCAAAATTTTCATACAACTCATCATAAAGGCTTATCCCCGTCCCAGACATGACTGTGAGGTCAAAATTTGTGTTTGAACTTTGAATCCATCTGGCCTGAATTTCCAGAAACCTTCATTTATTGTTAGATGAATGCCTTTTAAAGTTTAGGTATCATATATTGGAATTACTGGCGAGTTGTTCAGAGTCCATAACTCTTAGGTTTCAATCTCATTGTCCAACTTTCAAGTGTAATATGACCTCAATGGTTACCATGCCCAGTAATGTTAGGTTAACAAGCACTAATTACTTCTCTTGGATATTCTATATGGAGGACCTACTCCTAAGTAAAAGGCTATACAGAATCAGTATGTGTATGGAAACTACACCAGAGGAGGATGAAAAGCAGTCAAAGGGGCTCAATAAATCTGATGAAACACAAAGTCTAATTGACATGTCCATCCCAGATGACATCAAATTTCACCTTGAAGTAGTCAACACTCCACATGAGGCATGGAAGAAGTTTCAAGATATGTTTGAGAAACAAAATGTAGTTTGTGCAAATCAAATGGATATTCAGCTGATGAATCTTGATCCCAGGGATTTTTCTCACATTGACAACTATATCTCCAAAGTTAAGCAAGTGCGACTTCAACTTAGTCACTGTACAAATTGATCTTTCTTATTCCCTCCAAATTGAGAGGACCTTATTCTAGATTTATTTCTGCCCTTTACTCCACTAAAGATGCTTTGGGTGATGCTTATATTGCTCCAGTTTTTTATGTCTTTTGCAAACAATTAACACGTCAGATAAGCTCCTCCAAATTGGTCTCTGGTTACTACCACATGTTCCACGAACAAAAACAAAGCATTGGTTGCAAAGCACAATCCCTAGCATCGAAAAGGAAGAGGTAACAAATCTCAACAGAATCTTCATTGCACATTTTGTGGTAAAGATGGACATGTAGAAAACTGTTGCTGGAAGAAGATGGAATTTTTTAAGGCAGCAGTGAAGAACAATAAAATCAGGATTTCTCCTCCATCTCCATCTTCTCAGAAGGGGATTTACTTTTTCCCTATTTGCTACATTGTGCAACCACTTTAATTGGTGACTTTGCCTGTTTCCTGATGCTTTTTTGTAAGCATGTTCATGCATCCATGACAACTGGTAGTTTGTATACCCAAACTTGGAACCCGTTGTGTCGACACTGGCTCTCTTGTTGGAGTGCCTTTGGAGACTGAGTATCCCTCTGCTTTACTTCAACAGTTTTGTCACTTCAATCAAGCCACGTTCTATGGTATTTTGATTGCTTATTTGTTCTGAAGCAGTTTTATTTGATTGTAACACTTCAGTTGGTTCAATGCTTTTTCCCCCAACCAAGCAGCTGTGTCAACCACTTGAGCTTCATCCACCATAACTTCTTCTACTTTGCACCACATTTTGACTCTTGCTTCATTTGGTTTGTAATGAAGGAAGTTTCATTAGAAGGGGATATTAGTAATTCCTCCTTTCTTTCTTGTTATAAATCCTTGGTTCTTTTGTGTTAAGCTTAAGGGGAGAAGTTGGGATATTATCCTTGGAGTTTGTTAGTTGGACTGTTACTAACCAATTATTTGGTTTGCTGGTTACTAACCTCTCTCAATTTTCAGTTATCTACAACTACTCCACCTCTTCTCCTCCTTTCTGGGTAAGCCTAACTCAGTGCAGCTATAGTCTTGGTAGATTATATCTCCAGGTGTTTAATTTGTAATATCAGTTCTCCCACAGCTTGATTATAATATCTATTTGTGGCAATAAACCCCTCTAGTTTTATTGCATTGTTCTATTGAAGATCAATACATTATTTGAATTTATTTTCTTTCATCATTGTGAGTTAGATGGAGGTTGTTGAGATCCAGTTCCTGTGTTAAAAGAGTTCTCAACTACAAATCAGTACAGCATATGCAAATAGATTTGTGGCAATGCAACTTAGTTGAACATAATCAGTACAATGATGTCAAAGGTCACTCTACTTTACAAATTTTGGAAAATATTATAGTCAATACTCCATAAAAGTAATTTTGAAATATATCCCCCATTAAACTCATCATTTGAGGGATTTTAATTCTATAAAAAATTTCAGAAAGCATATGTATTATTTCTTTCGGAGCACAATGGCAGTTCAGGATGAACACAAACTACACCAAATGACAAATTGTCTTTATTCGTGTCTGTATTCAATATAAAATTTCAAGAACATCTTAAAGTAATAGACCATTTGAGGACCAAATTTAGTTGTCTTTATAAGCCGTGTAGAACCTGAAACATGAGAATGTCCAGGTAGGAAATGACTTTTTGACTCCAAACCAGACACTCAAAAAACAAATGATCAAAATTGAAGAGTAGGATAAAGACGTATAGACCCTTTGTGATCAAACTTTTAAAGTGATGAAAATGCCAGGGCTGCCCCAATCATATCATGTTACTTCTATATGTTTCCATTAAAGTTTTGAGTTCTCCCTTCTAGCTGCCCATTACTGAAAACTTGAACAGTACAGCTGTGCAATATAGATGATAAAAATAAAAATTGTTCAATAAAATCTCAAAATCCCAGATGGACATTTAAAATAAATTCCATTCACTGATTATAGACAATACAGAAATGAAAAATTTGGGCACTTATAATACCTTATTCGTCATTGTTGCTGAAAATAAATATGTATTTCTCTCCCTAGGAATGACCTTAAGAATTTCATCAATTTCCTGCTCAAAATCCATGTTCAATAATCTGTCCGCTTCATCTAACACCTGAAAGTATAGATAACTAAAACATATGAGATATTCTTCATTAAGCAATAGATAAACAAGTTGGTTATTGTTATAGAAGAATAGAAAAAATCAGGCTCATCCAAAATCAGTGTCAACAGAGCCTTGGTCCTTGAGAGGAAATGGCAAGTCAAACCAGCTGTCAAAGTTTCAGTCTACTTGCATTCAGTGGCACCAAGATGGCATATGAATAGATCAAAAATTGCATATTAGTTATTACTCAAATGAAGCTAATGATTTATTGCATGTAAAAATATAAGAATATGTGGCAAAGCATTTATGAGGCACACATGCATATGACAGATGGAAAACAGAATGGAACAGTCTAAATGCCTTGCACATAATATTTTCAATCCAAAGTTACATTTGTTCAGTCTATTACAAGCTACACCAAGAAAATCTTCCAAATTGAGAACACTAGTACTGACTAAATCTTCAAAACAAATATATCTTATGTGCAATCTGTGTTTTATTGTTTGCATGTACTTATTTATCAAACTCTGTTCAACAGAATTTACTATGGGGAAATGCACAAAGAGGCATTTAATTATGACCAGAGTGGAACTGGTGAGCCTCAAGCAACTTGTTCTTTGCAAGTGATGAGTATTGGCTTTGTTTTATGGGTAGCATATTCATTATATCATTGCCATTAAACAAAAATCTTGCTCCAAGAAGTTATAGCTACCAGGTCTGAGAAAAAAGGAAATGCAAGGAGTGAAAGTTTTGGAAAAAAAATACAGTGAACCATTTTAGGAAGGAAAAGTATGTGCTTGCATATTTATATAAAAGACAAAGAATATTGCTTGAAATTCTTGAATTGTATGCCAAGGAACTTTTGGAAGATTTTTGATAACAATGGACCTTCTATTGTTAACGTTTTCCATTTAAATGGCCTCCTTTCATTTTTGTTAGAACCAAGGTTCCACGAGCCGGGGGGACGAGGGGACCTGTTTCAAGGACGGCAGGGGACGGCAGGCCGATTTAGGGGACAGCTGGGGGCGGCAAGTACAATAGTATGAAAATATTTAGAAATTTAGAATAATCTACAGATTCTACACAACAAGAATGAAAAATACTAAATACTAATAGTTTACAACAAAAATAGTCTACAACAAAAAATATATAGAACTTAGAAGCCATTAGATTCTTAGAATAATTTAAAAATTAAACTTTAGAACAAATGTCAAAATGAAAAATAGTTGCAAAAATACTAATAGTCTCAATGCTCATTTACAAGTTACAACAAAAAGAGTGAAATACAAAGAGAACAAAAATACAACAAAATAGTGAAATCAGAAATACTAATAGTAAATAGTCTAAATGCTCATTTACAACAAAAAGAGGTTACAAAAATGGACCCTTGGCATAGTCTTTTAATAATGGTGATGAACAATCAAAACTAGTCCTAGAAGCAGTGCTCCACTAGCCATAGCAAACTTTCACAAAATTTTAATATTTTCTTTTCACTGAATCAGCCTCAAAAAATACTTTCTGATGAGTATATATAAGCCTATACTCGAATTTTAATTGATGTTTAAAATCATGAGAAAATTGTCCTGAAGAATAAAAGAAATATGAAGGTGAAAATTTTCCTTCCCTCTTTTTATTTGAAAATAAATAATCCCTTTCTAAAAGAATAATATTTATTCTTTCTATTTTGCTTTTAATCAAAGCAACTCTCAAATTTTTGTACTTTTGTTCTTCTTCTTCCCACTATCAATGTGGGATTTTAAATGCTCTAGTCTTCTTGACTGTCTCCCCGACCTCAGTGAAAATTGATTTAAAACAAGCCTTTGACTTTTGTCAACTTTGCTTTGGAAATCGTACCAGATGATCTTTAGTGTGTTCAAAACCTTTGGAAACATCTTTAGGCGAATTTTTGTCATGAAATATTTCTAATATGTCCTTGCTTGACATCTGAAGATGAGCAGTGAGAGTTAGATAGTTGATTTCTTCCTTGAGCAATCCGTTCTCAGGAAAAATCCTTCAAACATGTGCATGTAACACCTCGGTTCTAACAGTCGAAACTTTCGCTTTTCTTTCCTTCTGCTCGGAGTTCGTCTCAACCAATTATGGAGGCCTTCATTGGACTAGAGAAATTCCACAACTTGCTTTGTGCTTTGTCTTCCAAACGAGCACTTTGTTTTCAAGTGACTGTTTCATCGTTCGATTGTCCAGGTGAGCGCTTTTCGTCCTTCAGGTGCGTGTTTTTGACGTACATCAAGTGCTTCATTCCAACGGGTGCTTTCCTTTTCTCTTCGACTCCAATATCTTCCTTGATTGAAAAATACATATTCTGCAATGTCATTATCTCACGAGGCATTTAAGAGATGATATTTTGTCGTTTTGCAACGCCTATTTTGAACCTATGTTTGCGTTTTGTGCGTGAATGCGGTTTGATTTGTCTTCTTCCCGAAGTGGTTCT
Source organism: Wollemia nobilis (assembly GCA_028583015.1). Lineage (NCBI taxonomy): Eukaryota > Viridiplantae > Streptophyta > Pinopsida > Araucariales > Araucariaceae > Wollemia > Wollemia nobilis. Next base: position 5,669,501 of record JAQPPZ010000374.1, read on the forward strand.
AAAACCAGTCAATATTCTCCCATGCAAAAACAAATGTTGTCTTCGTATCCTGGAGAACAGTTACTTGTCTGCTGTGTTGCGACGTCTACTTCTTGTTCACTATTTTGAGCGTTAGATTTATCGACTGCTTTTATTTTCTCGTTCTTATATCTTCTTTGGTATCTTCAGGGCAAAGTTTCTTTCCCTAGTAAACTCTACCAAATTCTTTAGAATTCTAGGAACCTTTTGAATGCTTCAAGTCAGGATATTTTTCTTTCCTGCTTGGCCTTCTTTAATATCTTCGGAGCAAAGTTTCTTTCTCTGGTAAACTCTACCAGATTCTTTAGAATTTTGGGAACCTTTCGAATGCTTCAAATCAGGGTCTTTTTCTTTCCTGCTTGGTGGAACTTTTAGTTCCTCTCTTTCTTTTGTTGATAGTGTGTTTCTTTACAAGGAGCTTTAATGGCTTCCTTGTTGCTAGTTTTTTTCTTGCAAATTTCTAGTAAACTTCAATGACTTCTTTGGTGCCTTTTGAAGAGGCTATTGATTCTGCAGGGGATCTTGTGACCCCTTTTCCTTCTTGCTAAAATTGGCCTTCTTGTTACTTGCCTTTATAGTCTTTGTCAGGGGTTTTTTCACCCTGAGACCTTTAAATCTACCATGGAATTTTGCTTCATGGAGATGATTACCTCTCTTTTAAGGTTTATCTTTAAACAATCTTATATAAGGTAATTTTACCCTTGAAACTTATTTTCTCAAACAAAGTGCTCTTTTGGCTTCTCTGTGTCAAAGCTAGAGGAGGATTAGAAGGAAATTTTGTCTTCTTTGTACCTGCTCTCATACCACATGTTAGAACTCAATGCTTCAATGATTGTATTATGAGAGTCATAGGTATTTAAATACATAGAGTGCCTATTTTAGGCATACCAAATTCTTACCCAAACTTGCAACTACCTCTGTCCTAAACTACATGCATATACCTTGTGAGGCATAATTATACCACTTGACTTCTTACATGGGCTATGATGTAATAACTCATAACAATTTTTGTGCAGTGAAATTATCTTTGAGAACTCCGTAGCAAAACAATCTTTCAGAAGTGCAAACCCCTGGTCAAACAAATAGAAAAGCTTGAAATTTCCATTAAAAGAATTATCAGGCGAAATACTTATTTCTCCACGAAGATTGCACCTGCAAAAATTGTCTGGCAAAACTCTCCTCTTTTGTGAGTAACCAAAAGTAAATCCTTAGAATAAAAAGAATGATTTAGATAATTGAATAGGAACACTATGGTAAAAATAACAACCCAAAGTTATACAATTCTCCTAATGTTTTACAGCATTACAGTTGGATCTGTTCTCCTAATGTTCATCTATTGTAGTGCATATATGAAAGCAGAACTCCTAGCCGCCTTGATATTTTTCTATCTCTTCAAAACTGTAGTGTATTTGATAACTATGTTAAGAACATATCTCAAAATGTTTGAATCTTTCTACAACATTTAAGCAAGCCCTCACCCAAGGTTTCAAACGTAGTTGCTTCAAACACTATTCAATAGGACTTTTGGGCAGAGATGTGTGGTACTGAAAAGACAATAATCAAATCTTGAATACATTTGTAAAGTAACATTCCTATCAATTTAAGATGTGTTGCAGACTATTCAGATCAAGGATATCCATGCATGTTACAGTGGCATTCAGCTGCTTGTAGTGGCTCTGCAGCCAATGGCCATACTAACTAAAGCAACTTAAGGAAGTTGTTTGTGCAGGGATGAAGAAGGGAAAAAAAATAATCTAAGAATATGATTTAATGCCTTGGTAGATGCTAACATTTGATCCCTCCATGTATCTTCTAGAAATCTTCATAACAGATTATCATAGGATAGGAACTCAACAGTGGCTTGTACATATTGATACGGCTAAAGAAAACACAACAAAAACCTCTTCATTAAATACAGACTCTTCTGCAAAGCGTGGTAGCATGTATAAAAAAAATGCTCATTTTCTTAAAATATGAATCATTGTTCTTTATAGATTTGGGAGAGCTAAAACAACTTTATAAGCAAATTGCTTGTTGCAGTTCAAGTTCTCAAAAATATAAGATGGTACACATGCCCAAAGATAATAAAGTTCCTAGACAACTCATTTTAGAACAATACTTGCACAAAGAAAGTTGATCTGACACAGCACTAATTGAATATGTCAGGGTTACAAATAAATTCATAGAGGTCATTTTAACAGGTCAGTATCTGCACCAAATTGAATGCAGTTTCAATGAAGTGTCAAAACCACATGAATCACTAACTTTGCTAATGGGACATTCCCTTTATCCTTTCAAAGACTTACTAAGGTTATGACTGCTACTCAGATCTCATCCATTCATACTTATTTCTAAAATATAAGTGTCTGCAAAATCAGCTGAGAGAGATGAATTTTGCTTACATCCAGAGAAATAAAAATCAAGGCATCCATCACAATATTGGGATATCAGTATCATGAACTAACAAGTAACTCTGTCATTTTAACAATATTCACTTGTGCATCCTTGTATACAAAACACCTCTCTCATTCAACAATAAAGAGAGACAATGAGACTATTTGATGTTCAACAATATGCTGATTGACATCAACTATTCTGAATGTATAGCCTCGCATTAATGCAGAATAGAATCCTTGCCAAGGTTCTTGGAATGGTAGCCACAATAGTCAAAAAATTTATAAAGGAAAGGAAAATAACACTCTACGTGTTCTTCCATCAATTTTCCATTTTTTATACCTACACACTGCAAAACTATATTAAATACATTGAAATGTACAAATCTAGACATGCGAAGGAAGTCTCAAAATTTGTTTGGGCAGGCCTGACATTTATTTTTTTATGTCCCAATCAAGTTAGAGTTCATTATTACTTTGTCAATACGTTGTTTAAAACTACAGGGATTGGTATTTCAATCAACAGATAAGTTATTTGATTTCTAATAGACCTCTTATAAACAGGAAACAGCCTAAATTGTTATGCCCTTAGCATCATGAACCATGATATCTATAATAAGCTGCAAGCTTACTGCAGTGGTAAGGGCTTTGACCTCTCTTTGAGAGGTCCAAGGTTCAAACCCCACTCAGTATGAGGGGACCGGGACCCCTCATAAAAACCTGTGTAAACTCATTGAAAAAATTATTAAGAGGAGAGTATAGACTGTCTCTTGGGACACTACTCAATAGTTTGGAAACTATGGCAATGGATTCTTAATATGTTTGGTAAATGCATGGTGATAAATGGCAGAATTGAGAAATGGTTAAAGCAATGGCAAAGCACTTTTAAAGTGACGCTTTATAGAGAATCTGGGATATATCAAAAGATACAATACTTTTGACTGTTTGGCTAGAAAGGAATAGAAGAATATTTAAAGGAAAGGAAAGCATTTTAGAAATAATGAAAAGGAAGATTTGTTTAGCCATAGAGAAGTCTAAACCAACCCTATCAACTCACCCAATCCCTAATCTAGAAGCAGAGAGCCTTGATAGATGGAGTCAAGTCATCAAATGGAATTATGATGTTGGGGATAGGATAAACAAAAAGAAGGCAAAGAATATAAAGTGGAAACCACCAGATGTGGAGTTGATCAAATTGAATTTTGATGGAGCATCTAAAGCAAATCCAGGACCAGCAGAAGGAAGAATAATAAGAAATAATTGAGGAGAGATTTTGCGTCATTACGCCTTCAATAGGGGATTTAAGACAAATAATGAAGCTGAAGCTTGGGCAGCTTTGGAAGGATTAAAAATATGCAAACAAATGAAATGGAACAAAGTATGGATGGAAGGTGATTCACTCATAGTTATAAATGCAATTTTGAGGAAAGCAAAGGCTCCATGGAACATACAAGAGATAATTGTGAAAATTCAAGACCTTGCTATAGAGTTTGAAGAAATCAGGATTACACATACATTAAGGGAAGGATAGGCTAGCCAATAGAGGGGTTTTAACTGAGGATCGTGAAGTTAAATTATCTTTTCCTTGGTTAGAGGAAGTAGTAAGTTTAAATGAAACTGACAAGAAAATGTTGACTGCCTGAATCAAATAATAATTTTTTATGTTTTCCATTAGTAATATCTGCTTTATTTTATAACATTAATGTGCTTTCATATATACTATTTATTACAGTTTTTGTGGTTGCACTTGTGCTTCAGGAAGGAAACTAGCAATCCAAATCTGGTAAAGCAGGCTATGATAGTGCAATGTTTTGGAAATATTACTCTACTAAGATGCAATGCATAGATAGTAGAGGTGAAGTTTTGGTATTGTGAAGGCTGTTGTAGGAAAATGTCAAGAAGGATTCTGAACTCTGGAATATTTGTATTCACACAGAAAATTGAAAAAGTTCCAGAAAATAAAAATCAACAATTCAGAAGCTTACTGCAGTGGTAAGGGCTTTGGCCTCTCTTTGAGAGGTCTAAGGTTCAAACCCCACTCAGTATGAGGGGACCAAGACCCCTCATAAAAACCTGTGTAAACTCAATTATACCAAAGTTGCAAGCTTACTGCAGTGGTAAGGGCTTTGGCCTCTCTTTGAGAGGTCTAAGGTTCAAACCCCACTCAGTATGAGGGGGCCAAGACCCCCCATAAAAACCTGTGTAAACTCAATTATACCAAAGTTGCAAGCTTACTATAGTGGTAAGGGCTTTGGCCTCTCTTTGAGAGGTCAAAGGTTCATTAAAACTTGTGTAAACTCATTGAAAAAATTAAGAATTCAGACATTTTATGTAAAATGATGTAGGTTTCTAGCTATAGCAACTCAATTGAGATGAGAATTGAATATGTTTATAAACTCTTATGCTCTAAAGAAGAGAGTTGTGATTTGTCAAGGGTGGGGGACCGAGTACAACCCCTTGTTCTCCACCAAAAAAAAAAACCATGATATCTATAATATAACCGATACGTTTCCTACCAAAAGGAAAACAAGAGAAGTAGACCAAACATTCAAGTGTCTCACTCACCTTTTGCAGGTCTTGGATTTCAAGCAATAAACAATTATTGATGTGCTTATAAAACTGAAATTATTTGATCCCCACAGCCATTTAAAAACAAGTTCATAACAAACCTGTTGAATTCTGTTTTTTTGGAAGAGAATAGAGAATTGAAACATTTAACTTTAAGACATCCCTAGACTACAGTTCCAGAGGAAACTTGTCATCACTACCAAAAAAAGCTATTAGGACATGAAAAGTCTATAAGAAGCCATAAGATATACCAAATACTTTAGTGTCCGCAGATTAAAACCCTTAGTATTTGATAAGTGATCCAGAAGACGCCCCGGTGTTCCGACCTGTTGAGAAAACATCATTAAATGTTGGATTTTATATTCACTTAGGTTAAAAGGAAATACATTTTACACCAACATTTTAGAGGTGATTCAAAGAAATGCATTTTACAACAATATTTCAGAGCTTACCAAAGAATAGAAAAAAGATTTTATAAATCATAATTCTAAGCAGCGTATATATGTACCACTTTTCCCTTTATATAAATTATGCTATCAACATTATACTGGAGGCATCCTCCCAAGTACCTTCCATATCCTACTCAATATCCACCATGTACTGAACTTATCTAGAAAGGATAACGCTAATAAGCATAAAAAAAGGTTCTCCACTGAGCTCATTATCCCCCCTCAAAAATGTTACTGGACCTTTACTACCATTTTTAGAGGAGACATTATATCACAATATCTTACTCAAGATTAAATGTGTTTATTGAGACGAGACATTTACCACAACATGAGGTCTTTTAGCCAAAGCTATTGCTTGTGCCATCATGTCAACACCTCCAACAACCTGGGCAAAAATTAAACGATATTAATGCCAACATAATGGCCATAATGCTTTAAACACAAAATAGCAAACAAATTTTAGATGCTGCATCAGAAAAACATTCAAGACAAACGAAGATTCTATCATATGGTCCAATCTTAAAATAATGCAAGATGATTCTCAAAACCCATGATAAAGTTCCAAACAAAATTGGAAGTTACCATTGTATTATGATGCACAACACAAAGTAGGTACAACAGCATGCCACTCCCTACCTTGATTGAAATGAATCAGCATAGATCCATGTCAATCAAGCCTTTACACTATTCCTTAAAATATGCTTCCCATAAAGTGTTTGTTTCACTTTCAATTATATGCATATATGTAGGCATACATATTTATTTGCATTCTGGACATGAACAATCTAACTTCTTAAAAACTGATAGGAAGATGTAAAGAACTCATTTATTGAAACGTAAATGTATGTATAAAATTGATTTACGAATATAGGTACTAACAATAGTTGATTTCAACTTCAAGATTCCCATTTCTTTACTTGTATATTTCTGCTAATCAGCATTTGAATTAAATAACCAAACCACAAAAAGAAAAATGGAAAAAACTCCTATCCTTGGTACTATCAAGAAATGAAAATTGGTCAATTTTATATTTTAACTGTGTTTAATTTATGCATTAATTCAAATTTAATGCCTTTTCCAATACTCTCTAATTCTCTCGTTATACCATACGTTTCTAAGAATTGAATCTTATTATTTCACTAATTAATAAAGTCGGTTGTATGCAAGGCATGTTAACAACAATCCTTTGCACTTCATCGTTCTAAAACTATACAGAAATGCTCTCAATATTCCATACCAAGTAAGGCCTGGGTACTCCAAATAGGAGAACTAAAGTTCAAATCCAGAAAGAAGTCCAAATGGATTTATAACAGATCACTTGGAAGAGTGAAAAGTTGATGTCAAGAAAGATTGCTCAAGTGAGGTTGACCCTACAGGCATCCAAAACAGGGCAGCAGTGTTGTATTTTGACCAGAGAAAAATGAAGTAATATTTAAATGAAACATCAGGAGGAATTTTCTTGATATCAATAAGAACACTTAAATAAGTATAGCTCAAAATGCATCCTCTAACCCCAAAAGAATAGAAAAGAACATTCAAGACTAATGAGTAGTATTTTTGGCATAAATCAACCAAATCAAGTAATTCAGTGAATCTTTTTTCATGTCAAAAAGGTCTCAGAGGGCTATGTTTTGTATAAATTTTATGTCAAAATTCATCCATCTGGGCAATCAAAAAGGCAAAACTCAATCTGTTGTACAGTCCTATTTTCTCACTCTTGAGAGCTCCAAATAAGACAAAATTTTACCAAAGGTTTTTGATATCACTGAACATGTCCCTGCCAATTTTCAGCTTATAATTCATCTGTTTGGACCTTCAAAAGGCCAAAAAAACAGACCAGAGAACAAGCTGACAGGGGATGGTCTGATTTGGCATGTGTAAAGTGACCTAAAACTGATTTGGACAAGTGTCAAGAGGAATATTTGCAGAGAAAGGCATGACACCTCATCTCCATGCATGTTTCCCACTTAGAAGGACCTCAGTAATCAAGAAACATCTCTTGTAAACCAAAGACCTCCCCATTCTTGATTCTTCATTCATAATATTTGGTACAAAAGTTTATCACAGCAATTCTTCATTCATAATATTTGGTACAAAAGCTTTGATGCTAAGTTATCAGTTCGTTTTGGATTCGGTTACGGGTTCGAAGAACCCGGTTCGCTGGTACAGCAATTTTTTTTTTTGTCTTGGGTTCGTTTTAGGTTCGACCGTACAAAAATCAATAAAAATCATATATTAATTTACTAAATCAACATTAAGCATTTCGCCAAGCCCATATGAATATGATATAGAATGTTTACCTCAAAAGAAGGATTAGAGTCTGATTAGGGTTATCGAGGAAATTCACACCTAAACAATGGAATCTTAATATATTAATATGTAGAGGGTGCTTTACCTCTATAAACTAAAACATATGATTGTTCATATACGCATAAAACATGAATATTATAATTAATAAATTAATAATTATTATAAAATTGTAAATAATAATAATAATAATAAAAACATTGAATTAAATTTCAACTATGCAATATGCTATTAGTTGTTTACGACCATGCTTTAATTATAATTATAAGTTATAATTATAACTTATAATTATGATGAAAAAATACTAGGGTGAAATTCGGGAACCGGGGGGGCAAGGGAGGGATGGCTCCAGCACCAGGTTCCCTGGGACTGACCAGTCCCACTTCTCCATTTCCCTGCCCCCCTCCCGGGTTTGCTCTCAGGCCTAGTTTCTAGGTTCCCCTGTTTTCTCAGGTTTCCCTCTTGATGGGGTTGCTGGTCTGCAAGGAGGGTTTGGTGGTTTCTTGCCCTGAGTTTCCTGGTTCGACGGGTTTCCAGCGTGCTTTCGGGGCTGTTGGAAGAGGGTTGGCTCTGGTTTTCTGGTTGCTGCTCGGGATCTTCATCTGCGTTCTTTTGGCTTCGGGGGGCGCCTTTTCCCGTAGATGGTTTTCCCAGTCGCCCCATGAAACCCTTGTCTTCGGGATCTCCTTGTAGATCCGGGGTTTGTTTGTTCTTGTGGATGGATCTCAGGGATCTTTCTGTAGTCTATTGTTTGGGTTCTGGGGGGGTGCCCATACATGCAGCTACATCTCTCCTTGGATCCATTCCCTGACAAACAATGGTGGGGCTAGAAGTTTTCTTGATGGTGGTTTTAATGGCTTGTTTCCTTGCAGGGTTTGATCTTGGGATGGGGGCTCAAGATCTTACAATGCAATGGCTTCCGCTATTTTTTCTACCCGTCAAAATCCTTCTCAGTCATGGACGCTCACGGGACAGCTTCCCTGTCTCTTCTCTGCAGCTTGCATCCCAGATCGGGGTTCCTGTTAGACAGGGGTTGTGTTCTTCTGGGCATGCTGCTAGTTTTCCCGCTGGGCGGGATCCACGAGTTCGCGGGTTTTTCTGCAGGTTCAAGGCGTGCTGGTTTTCCCCGATGGGGGGTCATGGGTTTGTCTGCAGGTCTTGGGCGTACTGCTGGTTTTTCCCACTAGGCGGTTTCGCCTTCTCTTGCTGGTTTCTCTGAAGGCGGGATTCTGGGCATGCTGCTATTTTTTTCCTGCAAGGCGGGATTTCCTGTTGCTGTTGGGTTTCCCACGGGGCGGGACCTTCCCTTGCTGCTAGTTTTTTTCCCCGCTGGGCGGGACCCTTCACACCCGGTTTAGGGTTGGTTTGGTGGTTTTCCCGCAGGCGGGATCTTCCAATTTTGTTGGTTTTCCCGCTAGGTGGGATTTCTCAAACATGCTGGTTTAGGGTTTGTGTGCCTTTCCTACTTGGCGGGATTCCTAAACATGCTTGTTTTCCCCTCGTGGCAGGATTTCCAGATTGTGCGGTTTTTTCCCCATGAGGCGGGATTGTAATTTTTTCTGTTGTTTTCCCTGTTGGGAAGGTTTTTAAATTTGCTAGGGTCCCCGCTGGGCGGGATTTTCCCTTTTTGACTGCCGGTTTTTCCCGTTGGGCGGGATTTCCTTTGTGGTGGTCTTCGGATGTTTCCCGCTAGATGGGATTTTATCTTCATCCTTGTAATAAGTCTCCCACTGGGTGGGATGTGTCATTTGGGTTTTAACCCTTGGTTTGGTCTTTTGACCTGTTGTAAGAAGGTTTTTGGGATCCTTTCAAAACCCGCTTGTAATATAATTCCAACTAACCAAAAAAAAAAAATAACTTATAATTATAACTAAAGCATGGTCCATTTTTATTTTTTAAATGAATTAAATTTCAACTATGCGATATGTTATTACTTATTAGATGTTTACAACAATGCTTTAGTTATAACTTATAATTTATAATTATAACTAAACCATGGTCCATTTTTATTTTGGTCCATATGTTTTTTTTTAATTAACACATTTTTACTTTTTAAACGACTATGGTCCATATGCTGTTTTTTTTTAATTAACACATTCAAGGGGAGGGCAGTGCGCACGTAGCAGAGAATTTCGGAGATAATATTAAAATAAAATAAAAAAACACTTGGCATATGCTGTTTTTTTTAATTAAATTATTCAATTGAGGGGAGGGCAGCGCGTCGTGCTATAAGCGGAGAATTGCCGTTTAACAAGACACTTGGCAGCTTATAAGAAAACCAAAGGCCTCGCTCTAAATATATATGCACATTGCACATCATTTTCATATAGTTTCTCTACTGCATTTCGGGTTCAAGAAGAAATACCATAGTTTCTCTACTTGGCAGTTCGGGTTGAAGAAGAAAAACCACCAGATACCAGATGCGGTTCAAAAAGAAATATCAGATGGGGTGGCAGTTCCGGTTCAAGAAGAAATACCGCATCCACCAGATGCAGTTCAAAAAGAAATATCAGATGGGGTAGCAGTTCAGGTTCAAGAAGAAATACCACCAAATGCGGTTCAAAAAGAAATATCAGATGGGGTAGCAGTTCAGGTTCAAGAAGAAATACCACCAAATGCGGTTCAAAAAGAAATATCAAATGGGGTAGCAGTTCAGGTTCAAGAAGAAATACCACCAAATGCGGTTCAAGAAGAAATATCAGATGGGGTAGCAGTTCAGGTTCAAGAAGAAATACCACCAAATGCGGTTCAAAAAGAAATATCAGATGGGGTGGCAGTTCGGGTTCAAGAAGAAATACCACTAGATGCAGTAATACCATATGGGGTTCAAGAAGAAATATCAGATGGGGTTCAAGAAAAAATATCAAACTGGAGTGCGGTAAATAGACTGGCTTGGCAGTACTGGGTAGTAGCAGTTAAAAATTAAAAAAAAAAATTTTTTAGAAAATAACGCTCAAAGACCCTGTGGGTCCGTCCAGGGTTCTGCCTGGGGGACCCAGATACGTCCGGGTCCGTCAAGTAAATAGACTGGCCTGGCGGTGCCACGTAGTAGCAGTTAAAAATTAAAAAAAAAAAAATTTAGAAAATAACGCTCAAAGACCCTGTGGGTCCGTCTAGGGTTCTGCCTGGGGGACCCGGATACGCGGTGCCACGTAGTAGCAGTTAAAAATTTAAAAAAAAAAATTTAGAAAATAACGCTCAAAGAGCCTGTGGGTCCGTCCAGGCTTCTGCCTGGGGGACCCGGATATGCCCGGGTCCGTCACCAAGCAGAACCCTGGACGGACCCACAGGCGTATCACAACCGAATCCGGATGTGACGGACCCGGATGTATCCGGGTCCCCCAGGCAGAACCCTGGACGGACCCACAGGCGTATCACAACCAATTCCAGAACGGGTACGTTCCAAATTCGGGTCCGAGGGTCCTAGGGTGCCAAACCGGTAACTTAGTTAATATCCATAGATGGCCAAAGTAGGCCAATGGGACTCATTGAAAAGAGTTGTTAGAATGCACTATAGTAACCAAAAGGTACTACAAAAATAAGCTAAACTAGAGTAAAGAATCTAGTGTAAACTACATTGAAGTGGAACAGTTGTATGGCATAAAATTACAGCCTCAAGGGTTACCCAAAATGGATAAACCCTAACATGCTAAAAGTAATGATGAAAAGAGAGCTAGAAGTCAAGGTACAACAGAGATAGAAAGGAGCTCCAATGGATCCAAATACCAACGTTAATTTATAGTGGGATGTAAAGTACAAGCACTAAAGGGCCAACATAGGATCTAATGATGCTCCCAGGAGAATGGCCAAGACTAACAAGGCCTGGTTGGATAATCCTAGGAGGACATGGAGTTCGATCCCTCAAGACTCTTCTAGCATCCACGGTTGTGGAATGAGTAGAAAAGGGCAAGAAATTGGTAAGCCATGTCTATCTACAACTCCTCAGCATGTGATGGGTGTTCGAAACCTGACGCTGGAGCACCGTAGTCCTGTTGGGCAAGAAGAAAGAATTGAAGCCCTAGTAGCCACTCTTGTATGCAGACAAGGGCACACGGATCTATCATTAAAATTTTGAAGAGTTGTAGCTATGAAAGCTTATTACTATCGACTACAGAGATAAGAGTAAAGGAATGAGATGATTAGCCAAGTAGTTGTATGTCTCCCTACTGATGCAGAAGAGTGATAGCTTCCCTGAGGTTCAGAGCCAAGCATCTTTGGTTAGGATAGCTGGAAAAAGTGGCAAACAATCCACCTGAATCTCTATACAGGCAATAGTACCTCCTTCAAATCTCAGAAAGAGAGATAGGGGGAGGAGTGGCAGAGAGACAGATTTAATTCTACAAACTAGAGACGAAGTATATGACAATATACAAAATTTTCCAATAATCCAAGTTAAACATTTTAGATTCATTTTATTTTTAGATCCATGTTAATCAGTTCATTATTTTTAGATTCATTTTATTTTTAGAAAGGGAGAGGTTGGACCAAAACGTGAAAATTTGGCATGCCCAAAAGATCCAGAATGGACCGGATTTTGTCAGATCCACTAGGATCTGATAACTATGGTTTGATACTTGTATGCTTTCCAATGCGACCATGCTCCATGGTGAAAGATGATTCTTTGATAGTGGCAGAAGGATCTGGGTATATGCAAGATCTTGTATGAAAGAACATGGTTTGATACTTGTATGTTTTCCTGGGTGTACACAAGAAGGTACCGACCCTTGGCCTTTTTTATGGGTGAAGCATGTTGACAGTTACAACAAAAACAGGACTGTTCTGCAGATCTCTCGTTTGTGGGGGTGAGGGAAGCCATTGGTACTAGCAGTTGAGAAGGACTCTTAGGTTCAAGATCTGCACGTCCAATTTTTATATGAGTGTGTTGACACTAGCTCGTAAGGAAGTCCATGAGGGTGGATTTGATATCACTGCACTTACAAGATTGGGTATTTTGTTTTGGAGATAAATACACTGTTATATCCTTATTCCAGAGCAAGATCCTCTTTCTTCTCAGTCTTGGACTCTTGCTTGGACTTACTCCTTGCCGTTTCCTCAGTGCATCGGTTATCTCAAGAGGAAGTAGCTGCAACCGAGATGCAGCTGTACCAGTTTCGAGGATTAGCATACCTATTGATAGGCTCTTTATGGCTATGGACTGCTTCAATTCTTCATATTTGGTTGAGGTTTTGGAAAATATTTACTGCTAGAAAGGATACATCTTTGTCCAGAAGTCATTCCTTTCCTGACAACATAGAATTTAACGAAAGGTGAAGGGGAAAGTTCTATCCTTATTGACGGAAATGCATCTGTCTAAAAACTTCATGTTAGGTGGGGCCTTGTAGCAACAGTTACAGAAATGTTACAGCTGTTTCAACAGAAGATGTGATTCGTTAGCTTTTGCCTTGGTATTTATAAAGATGATGTAGATTTAAAGAAGCTCCATATCTTGCACCATACTCATGCAAATTGTATGAAGAAATGGCTACTATTTGTGCCTATGGTCTTCCCTGCAAGTGTGTAATCTCAATTTCAACTGAAATAGCATCAATATTTGATGGTGTTATGGAACAGCGGAAAAATAGAGTTCACCAAATGCAGAGTGAATATGGTATCACTTCTCAGGCACCTGTGTGACCGTAGATCACTGATCTGGCCATATTACTGTAGGGAACGTATTCACATTATCAACTCTGATATATTATGCAAATTGTATTAAGAAATGGCTATTATTTGTGCCTATGGTCTTCCCTGCAAGCATGTAATCTCAATTACAAGTGAAACGGCATCAGTATTTGATAGTGTTATGGTATTCACATTATCAACTCTGATATATTATGCAAATTGTATTAAGAAATGGCTATTATTTGTGCCTATGGTCTTCCCTGCAAGCATGTAATCTCAATTACAAGTGAAACGGCATCAGTATTTGATAGTGTTATGGAACAGCGGAAAAATAGAAGTTCACCAAATGAAGAGTGAATATGGTATCACTTTTCAAGCACCTGTGTGACCATAGATCACTGATCTGGCCATATTCTTGTAGGGTTTGTGTTGGATAGGCAGTGTTGTTTTTCAGCTATTGCACAAGGGGGAGTTCCAATACAAGGATGTTATACAATTTAGAATAGAATGACTCCTCTTATAGAGAACTAGAGCTCACTTAATATCACCAAGCTAGGCTTATTCTTCACTGACTGATTTTATGGATTTGACAACTAAATTAAAAACATTTATAACCAACGGATCTGCAACATACACAATCTTTCATGCATTTGTAGGATATACATAGAAGTGTGTCTTGGTACTCTCATTTATCAGCAAATGGAAGACAGGCAGGAATGCCCTGAAGTACCTCAAGGATAAGAACGTCCGCAGCAAAGGGGTCAAAAAATACATTCTCATGGATACCACCTGCAACTACTCCGCATGCTTATTCTTGGTCTACAAGATAGGCTCAAGATCAATCCCTCACACCTGGCAAACACATATGTTGCCTAGCTAAGTGATTAACCAAAACAGAGCTGCTTACCTGTCACTTAGCAAATACAAATAAACTGTCCATAAACAAACCATACTGATCTCTTGTTTACCAAATTAGGGTTCTCATTTGAGTTTCAATATGTTGGGCAGTTCTTTATCAACAGGTATCAAAGGATTGGAAAGTGGTAATCTAGTAAGGATTAGTCGGTGCTTAGATACTATCCCTGGTTATTAAACTTCATCCTTAGAATTTGGGATGGGCTTGTAGGTGAAGGCTTGGGTACTCCAGATAGAAGGTCTAAGGTTCATATCCAAAGTGTGGTAGGGTATGTCTGCTCCATAGGCACATAGCACGACACAAGCGGATCCTCCCATGCATAGTGGACCCAGGGGAGTTCTGAGCAGTCTGACATGCTCAATCCTTGTGCACCTTAAAAGTCACTTAACTCGATAACTTCACTGTATTGGTGGAAAGAGCATGTAGTACTTACCACGGCACACTTGAGACCAATGCCAGCCCCCAGTGCTTCGAACTGCTCTGCAATTTGAATTGCCAATTCCCTGAAAGCAACAAGAAAAAACGAAGCAACGCATATATCATTCTGCCAAAGATGCCCGAGCATTATATCCTAATTCAGTGATTTTACACACAAACCTGGTTGGGGAGAGAACACAAGCAAACAAAGGATGTGGTTTCTCGAGAAGTGCCTGCAAAATTGGGATTGCAAATGCTGCAGTTTTCCCAGAACCTGTTTGCGCCAACCCGATGAGATCCCTCCCTGAAAGCGCATTCAAAAGAAGTGAGAAAACTTAAATCTTTTGATGGCCGTTCATAGCGATTTTTAAAAAATACATATAAAATCTCAAAAGTGTCATAAATTCGTCGAATTCATAAAAGAAGCCCTATTCTAACCATCAAAAGAGAAATGCAGAAAAGCAAAGAGGGAACCTTCCAAGGCAAGAGGAATCGACTGGACTTGAATAGTAGTGGGCTTCTTCCATCCCAACGAATCGCAGGCTTCAGCCAGCTGTTCGCATACACCCAAGCTAGCAAACGTATGAACCTCTTCTTCTTGTTCATTGCTCGCCATCTTTGCCTTCAAATAAATTTCTGAAGTCGGGAATTTCTAAACCTCAGTGTTATTCAGAACTGTCGATCATACCTATGGAAATAAAACTTTATTCTTAGTTTAGTAGAATAAATGGATACAAACGAATAAGATTTATGGCATTGGTGAGCTCCTGGTAAAAGAGTTAATGCTGAAATCTTACGGTATAAAGAAGACGCCTTCTTTTTTTTTTTTAAAGACGCATAATTATCCTTTTCGAAAAAATTACAGGTTGTTCAAAAAAAATCTGAAGATTGAAACCCTCTACAATAGATTTTAGTCCAGTAAATATAAAATTCTTAAGATTGGAAAGCTGAAATCTTAAAATGCAGGCGTTGTTCATTAAACAGTGTTAGTGAGTGAGAGAGACAAATAGCCGACCAATGCAAAATCCGTTGCAAAACCCTATAAATCCTACAGCGCTCCTTTGGCCGACGACGCTGTTGTGGTTAAGTCACCATAAATTGCGCCCGTCTATATTATGCGTAGGCGCCACTAAAACATCATTCGCTTTTTCTTTTAATATATTTGTAGAGAAAATAATTCTTTTGGTTTTTTTTTTTAAATTAAAAGTTAGTTTATATTTTTACTCGAAATAATTGATTTTTTAATAAAAATAATAAAAATTAAAATTATTATTTAAAGGATAGGTAATTGATTGGAATGAAGAATATCTATTTTCAACTAAGATTTTAATCATATAACTAATCTTAATATTGTATTAAATTATTATTTAAATTCTTAAGAAAATGTTTAGATTTAAATCATTATCAAATACTTAATTCTTTATATTTATGAAGTTTAAAACTATCAAAGGGAAAAAATTGCGGACATCACTAAAAGATCATTCGCTTTTTCTTTTAATATATTTGTAGAGAAAATAATTGTTTGGTTTTTTTCTATTTAAAAGTTAGTTTATATTTTTACTCGAAATAATTGATTTTTTAATAAAAATAATAGAAGTTAAAATCATTACTTAAAGGTAGGTAATTTATTGGAATAAAGAATGTCTTATTTTCAATTAAGATTTTAATCATATAATTAATTTTAATATTGTATTAAATCATTATTTAAATTCTTAAAAAAAAAATTAGGTTTAAATCTTATAATTAATATATGTTTAACTATTAAATATTTAATTTTTTAATAACTTCCATTTATTAATATTGATTGGGACTCTCGAGAGAAAATGTTTCCCGCTCCTTCTGCGTGCCCTGCGTCCTTCGCCCCTGCCCCTGCCTGTCCGTCTGCTGCTGGTGGGCCTTCGCCCGATGCTCCCTCCTCTGCCGCGCTGGAGCCTGGGGAGATCCCCCCGGATGGCCCACCCTTTGGGCCCGACCCGGGAGGGACTACTGCAGTGTCGTACCTGCAAAAGGTTGTGGGGCTCCACCGACCCCTTCCCGCCTCTGATCCTGTTCGCCCTGTCGTGGATGGTGAGAACTTGGTCCTCCCGGATTCCCTCATGAAGGAAAAGCTTTCCTTCGAATCTCTTTCCCTTGTGGGCAAATTTCTTGGAGGGCGTCCCGATATGGAGTCCATCCGAAAATGGGCTGGCTTCAAATGGCGTGTGCTCGGAGATCTCCAGCTGGTGGCCCTTACCAGAGGTTTTTTCCTGATCTGCTTGAATAACCAAGAGGACCATGATCGCATCTTGACCGGAGGCCCCTGGTTCTTTGGCAGGAAAAGCTTGTTTTTAAGGAAATGGGGAGAAGATTTTTGCCCTAGCACGCAGGACATCAATTTCGTGCCTATATGGGTTCGTCTCCCGGAGCTTCCCATCCATTTCTACCATGAAGACATTCTCCGTTGGATTGGTGACTACATTGGGAAAACGGTGGCCCTAGACCCTGCAACGAAAGCCCGATCTCGCATGGCTTGTGCCCGCATTTGTGTCAATGCCAACCTTGCGTCCAAGCTCCCCACCCGCGTCAACCTCATCTATGGCGATTTCCATTGGTGCCAGGCTATCGAATACGAAAACAAACCCCCATTTTGTATCGAATGTAATTCCCAGGGCCACCTTCGATCGCAGTGTCCTTCCCTCAAGCCTCAACGACCAACTCAGGGCAAGGAGCTCCTCCATCCTAGGCGCGGTGATCGTCCATCCAGACCGGCGAACAACAGCGGGAAAGCGATTCAAACTGGTCCGCAGAAGTCTCCCGCTCCCACTTCTTCTTCGCACCCTGATCAGGTATGCTCCATGTTTGCCTTTCCTAATAGGTTCGGTCCTCTCCAACCTACGGAGGATGAGATCCTCTTCCCCGAATCTCTCCTCGCAACCAACCCCTTGTCCCAAGGCCTGTCCTCCCCGTTACCTTCTGCATTAGGTTCCCCTCGGCCTATCCCTGCAACCTTCACCGATCCCCCCTCTGTAGAACCCCTGCTTACTCCTAACCCCTCCCCCTCTTCAGGCATGCCTGTTGAGGATCCCCTTTCTCCCTCCGGCTCGGACTCGGACTCCTCGGACCAACCCCCTCCCATCATCACTAGAAGCAAAAAAGGCTTGGTGGACTCTGGTGCTGAAAGAAAAAGAGGGAGACCCCCTAACAACGAGCTAATCAGGAAAGAGGCTGACGACCAAGTGGCTGATGGAAGGCAACTAACCTTGTCTGAAACCCTTTTCAATCAACAGAGAGATGATAGCAGAAGTTCCAAACCTCCTCCTACCCTCAACAAAGGAGGCAAAAAACCCCCCAAATCATCTAGATGAAGATCCTTTCATGGAACATTAGGGGCCTCAATAGCAGGAGCAAACAAAGGTTAGCTCGATCCATAAGAAAAGACCACAATCCATCTATTCTTCTCCTACAGGAAACAAATATTGATGATGACAGAACCACTAGCATTGCCCCTAAGATCTGGAAAAAAGGTCAATGGGCAGCATCTCCAGCTGAAGGGACTGCTGGAGGCCTTCTGTGCATGTGGAACCCAGAAGTTGTTGAAGGAAGAATCATATCCTATTCTAGCAGATCCCTAAACATGGCGTTCTACTGCAAGGAAAACAAATTCACGTGGGTACTCTCCAACATCTATGCTCCCAACAATCCTATGGACAGAAACAACATGTGGGCCTCCCTGTCACTCATGAAGAGCGCGGTCTCTAACCTCCCATGGATGGTGGTTGGAGATTTCAATTCCCCCCTTTGTGCGGCTAAAAAAAAGGAGGAACCAATGTGTCGGCTAAAAGCATCAGTGACTTCCAGAACTTTGTTCGTGATAATGAACTCATGGACATTCAACTCCGGGGACACCAATTCACGTGGAGCAATAGAAGAGTTGGAGCAGACCACATTCAAGTTAAGTTGGATCGTTTCTTCCTATCCCAGCAAGCTATTCCCTTGTTTGGTGATACCTCCCTCATTCCCCTTCCGCGCATTGGCTCAGATCATTCCCCTCTTCTTCTTGAGTCCAATAAAGCCCCTTCCTTCAAGACCCCCTTTCGGTTCGAAAGCATGTGGATTCTCCATCCGGAGCTAAAACTGAAGATTCAAGAATGGTGGTCCACCTCTGTCCATGGGTCAGCCATCTCCCGTGTGTCTCAAAAACTGAAAATCATCAAAGAAGGCCTCAAAATCTGGAACAGGGAAGTGTTTGGGGACATTTTCAAAGCCAAAAAGGAAATCTCTGACCGCCTCTTGCTGCTGGATCACCTGGGTCAGCATAGGCCGTGGACCCCTGCGTTGAGGGATGAGGAAAAACACTTGCTTTCTGAGCACCACAACATCTTAGCCAAAGAAGAAACCTTCTGGAGGCAGAAGTCTCGGGCTCTGTGGCTCAAGGAAGGGGATGCCAACACTAGTTTTTTTCATGCATCCACCCTCCACAACAGGAGTACCAACAAGATCAAGGAGCTCCTTCTCGTCGATGGCACAACCACCCAGGACATTGTCAGGATTCGCCATGAAGCCTCCTCCTTCTTCAACAACTTGCTGAATTCTGAGCTTCCCCATGATGGGCCCGCCCAAGCCTCCCTCCTCAACAACATTCCCACTCTCATCACCCCGGAGATGAACCAGTTCTTGACTCAACCTTTGGAGGCCAAAGAAATCAGAGATGCCCTCTTCGCCATGAAGGGCGACAAGGCCCCCGGGCCCGATGGGTTTCCTCCACGCTTCTTCCAAACCTTTTGGGAGGTGATCGGGGACGAGGTCGTCTGTGCCATTCGAGAGATGCAACACACTAAAATCATCCCCCATGGGACCAACTCCACTTTCATTGCTTTGATTCCTAAGAGCCCCCACTGCAAATCCATGAATGACTTTCGACCTATCAGCCCGTGCAACATTATTTATAAAATCTTAACCAAATCCCTGGCTCAAAGGCTCAAGCAAATCCTCCCATCCATCATTGACCCATGCCAAGGGAGTTCTGTCGAAGGGCGGTCCATAACTGACAGTATCATCTCCCTCCATGAATCCCTTCACTCCTCCCATTGCAATAAGAAAGCTGCCATGTTTATCAAACTAGACATCAGCAAAGCCTTTGACAGAGTTGACAGAGACTTTCTGCTAAAAGTCATGGACAAATTCGGGTTTCACAAGGACTAGATTACTCTCATCAAAGGCTGCATTTCAGCCCCATGGTTCTCTGTGCTAGTCAATGGGTCGGCGGCTGGCTACTTTCCAAGCTCCAGGGGAATTCGTCAGGGCGACCCCTTGTCCCCTTTCCTCTTCATCATTTTAGCCGAATCCCTGGGCAGAACTATCAAGAAGGCTGTCACTGATCGGGGTATTTCTGGGCTCCAGTCGTCTTCACGCTCCCCCCTTATCCCACCAACAGTTCGTGGATGATACTATCATTGCAACTCTGGCTTCTGTCCCTCAAGCCAAACGCATCAAGCGGATCCTTGACACCTTTGCTTCTGCTGGCCAGGAGATTAATTACATGAAAAGCAACTATTATTTTCTCCACACTCCGGGTCCCAGACAATGAAGGATTGCCCGCACCCTTCAATGTTCCATTGGAGATCTTCCCACGTCCTATTTGGGCCTTCCACTCTTCACCAAAAGCCCCAAGGCTGCTATGTGGGATGGGGTTGTCGACAGAATCAGGCGTAAGTTAGCCACTTGGAAAGGCTCCCTTCTCTCCCAAGCTGCTAAGTCCACGCTCACTATGGCGGTTCTCCAAAGCATCCCCGTCTATTTTATGTCAATTTTCAAAGCTCCTGTTTCGGTGCATTCCAAGATCGAGCAAATCCAGAGATCCTTCCTTTGGCGTGGACCTAAAAATTCTTGCAAGTTTCATCTGGTCAGGTGGGAAAAGGTGTGTCAACCTAAGGCTCTTGGGGGCCTTGGATTGAGAAGGTCGGCTGATATGAATCTTGCCTTGGTGGCTAAACAAACTTGGAAGGTGCTCACCAACTTCAATGTGGAGTGGGTCTCCATGATTCATGACAAATACTTGAAGCACAGCTCATTGCTAAACAACAACATCCCTTCCAATGGTTCGGCCTTCTGGAAAGCAGTTCTCCACGCCAGACCCCTCGTCTCCAAAGGAATCAGATGGCTGTTAGGGGATGGTTCATCTATTAGCTTCTGGGATGACATTTGGATTAAGGAAAAACCCCTCAATGACTATCCCTATTTTTTTGTGTTACGTCAGGACTCTGAGAGAGCTTGGGGCCGAAGAGTGAAAGATTACATTGACGACCAAAATCAATGGAGGAGCTTCCCAGGCAGGGCTGGAACCCGGTTATCCGAATTGTTAAGAACCGTCATCATCCCCATTATTGCTTCGCGTGACCGTCTGATCTGGGCCAAGACCGACAGTGGTGAGTTTTTCGTCAAGTCCGCGTTCTCCCTCATTGGGGCTGCTCCCAGAACGTCCTTTCCCCCTACTGTAGTTTGGATCAAGCATCTCATCCCAAAGATCAAGTTTTTTGCATGGATTGCTATCCAGAATAAGGCGCTCACCACTGACAATTTGATGAAAAGGGGGATCCCTGTCCCCAACAGATGTCACCTGTGTTTATCTGCTTGGGAATCGGTTAACCATCTATTTGTGGATTGCTCGTTCACTAGAGAGGGCCTCGACTTCTTGAACTCCTCCTTTCAGATACAGTGGGTCCGTCCCAATTCCCTGTTGCAACTCTTCGCCCAGTGGCCCACCCCCTTTCGTCACCCCAAGCTTGCCTTCCTATGGAAGATTTGCCTCCATCACTTTGTTTGGCAAGTTTGGCTCGAACGAAATCGTCGAGTCTTTTCGGAGACCTCCATCGACCCTATCTCGATGGCCATCAAATCCCTGACCTTTGCCATCGAGAATTTCCAGCTCATCCCCTGGGTCTGTGCTCCCCTTAGCCCCGTGGAAGTCTCCATCCTTACCTCCCTCGGCATCCCCATCCCCAAGTGGGACCCCCCTGCCCCCCATCCCCGTTCCACGGTCGTTTGGCATCCCCCCATGGCAGGTTGGATCAAACTCAATTTCGATGGTGCTTCCAAGGGAAATCCTGGGTTGGCTGCTGCGGGGGGTGTTGTGAGGGATCACAATGGCTCCATTATTCTTGCCTTTGTGGAGAACCTTCACCACAAGACCAACAATGTGGCCGAAGCCTGGGCTCTTTGGCATGGCCTCCAGCTCACCAAGGATCATCGTTCTGGGATCCACATCGAAGGTGATTCTGCCATCGTCATTGGCTACTTGACTTCTAACAAGGACCCCCCGTGGAACATTAGGACTCTGATCAACGAGTGTCGGGCCCTCCTATGTAGTCACAGCCAAGTGGAAACCAATCACGTGTTCAGGGAGGCGAATAGGATTGCTGACAGGTTGGCAAATATCGGCTTGGGTAAACGTTCTTTGGAAGTGTGGCACCACTCCTTCCCGCTAGATGTCCTTCGATTGGCGCTCTCGAAAGCCCGCGATAGACATACCATAATTGGCTCTGTGTCATGACGATTCTCAAAGCTCCGATTACCATGAGTCTTCTACGCAGCTGCATCTCAAGGTCTATCTATGTTGTGTCCCAAGGGGTTCTGTGCCCTTTCAATGCTTCCCACGTGGCTTCCTCCCCCGTGGCTTCCCCCATCAATCCGTGCCCGCCTCACTATCATCCATCTCCACCCGTGTGGACTTTTCCCCAATGCCCTTACCCCCGTTCTCCCATCCCCATATCGGCCTCCAGTCCACGTGCCACCATCCTGCCTGTTATGGCTTGACCTTCCAACCCCTCCTAACCTTTTTAAATCCTACCGCTAGGCCAATCCTCCCTGTCCTCGTCATTCTGCATCGTTGGCCTATGTGTGTACCCCTTTCGCCACCCCTCCCTTTCACCTTGCGCTTTCCTTCCATGGCGTATATCGAACCTAATTCCATCCATTTTGATGCCACCACCTCTGGCTACTTGCATGGTTGTCGGCTGATGAGGTTTATCTCCAAATTTCGTGGCCCGAAGAAGGACATTACGTTCGATTTTTTTTGTACCTGGTCCAATGGTCATGTATGTGTTCGTAGTTTCCGGTTCGAGGTGACACCCCAGTTGCTCGGCGACATTGCTGCTCTTCCGGTCGATGGTCGTTTGGTCCACACAGACAAGCACTGCTGGGAGTCGGAGCTGGCTGGTTTTCCCAATTACCAGAATTTCCAGTGGCTGGCTGACCCTTCCCACTTCGTGTCCAGTGGGATCTGTCCCCGCGTACTGGTTTTTGTTCAGTTCATGTCTGGTGGTTTACGTACTGTATTGTGGGTCTTCCGGTTTTGTTGTTTATGTGCATCGGGTTGTCACAATCCTTCTCTTTGGAGTTATGTATGCATTTTTGATGTAAATCTGGGACAGGGACCCAGTTAAAAGCCTTTTAATGACATTCTCTAACTTACCAAAAAAAAAAAACTTAATTTTTTATATTTATAAATTTTAAACCTATCCAATACTTAATAAATATAAATTTTAAAGGAAAAAAATTGCGCCCGTCTATAATATGCGTAGGCGCCACTAAAACATCATTCGCTTTTTCTTTTAATATATTTGTAGAGAAAATAATTCTTTGGTTTTTTTTTTATTTAAAAGTTAGTTTATATTTTTATTCGAAATAATTGATTTTTTAATAAAAATAATAGAAGTTAAAATCATTACTTAAAGGATAGGTAATTGATTGGAATGAAGAATATCTTATTTTCAACTAAGATTTTAATCATATAATTAATCTTAATATTGTATTAAATCATTATTTAAATTCTTAGGAAAAGATTTAGGTTTAAATTTTATAACTAATATATGTTTAACTATCAAATACTTAATTCTTTATATTTATGAATTTTAAATCATTATTTAAATTCTTAGGAAAAGATTTAGGTTTAAATCTTATAACTAATATATGTTTAACTATCAAATACTTAATTCTTTATATTTATGAATTTTAAAACTATCAAATACTTAATTCTTTATAATTATGAATGAGCTTGTCATCTATCATTATTAAAGGATAGGTAATTGATTGGAATGAAGAATATCTTATTTTCAACTAAGATTTTAATCATATAATTAATCTTAATATTGTATTAAATCATTATTTAAATTCTTAGGAAAAGATTTAGGTTTAAATCTTATAACTAATATATGTTTAACTATCAAATACTTAATTATTTATATTTATGAATTTTAAAGGAAAAAAATCTAATTTCAAATCTTTCCAAGTAATACATGTATAATTATCAAATAATATTTATGTGATTATGATGTAATAAGTTGGGTTTGTTTTTTTTTTTTTTTTTAACCTCTTATACATAGCATATTCGCAGCATGTGAGGGGAGAGATTTGAACCTGGGGCCTCTTGATTTCAATTGAAGAGTTTTAACTACCCACTTGCTCTCCAACTCCTCTACATGGACGGATAAGTTGGGTTTGTTTTAATTTCAAATAACTAATAAAAAACTTAATTCCATAATTTTTTTTTAAAAAGCATAAATAATAAAACTAAAGATTGGACTGCTTTGAAAGGGTTAAAAATATGCAAACAAATGAATCAAATAGACTATGGATGAAAGGTGATTTATTAATAGTAATAAATGCAATTTTGAGGAAAGCAAAGGCTTCATGGAACATATAACAGATAATTGTGGAAAACAAGACCTTGCTACATAGTCTGAAGAAATCAAGTTTACATATACTTTAGGGGAGGGGAACATATGTGAATATAAGGGTTTTAATTGAGGATCATGAAGTTAAATTTTGTTTTCCACGGTTAGACGAAGTACTAAGTTTAGCTGAATCTAACAAGAAAATGTTGACTGCCTAAATCAAATAATGTTTAAGATTTACTTTAATATTTTCCATTTGGTAATATTTGCTTTAGTTTATAACATTAATGTGCTTTCATATATACTATTTATTACAATTTTTGCGGTTGCAATTGTGCTTTACGAAGGAAACTAGCAATCCAGATCTGGTAAAAAGGGCTATGATAGTGCAATGTTTTGGAAATATTACTCTACTAAGATGCAATGCATAGATAGTAGAGGTGGATTTTTGGTATTGTGAAGATTGCTATAGGAAAATGTCAAGAAGAAGGATGTTGAATTCTAAAATATTTGTATTCACACAAAAGAAGATCTATAAAATGAAAATCAATAATTCAAATATTTTATGAAAAATGATGTAGGTATCTAGCTATAGGAACTTAATTGAGATGAGAATTAAATCTGTTTGTAAACTCTCAAGCTCTAGATGAGAGAGTTGTGATTTGTCAAGAGTGGGGGATATGAGTACAACCCCTTGTTCTCTAGCAAAAGAAAAAAACTAATTAAAAAATAGAGAAGTTAAAACCATTCAAGGTTCAAATCTCATAATTTAATCTTCTTAATTTTATGAAATGATATTATCTTAACTAGTTAAATTCTTCGACTTTTAAAGAAATATTAAAAAATAGAGAAGTTAAAACCATTCAAGGTTCAAATCTCATAATTTAATCTTCTTAATTTTATGAAATGATATTATCTCAACTAGTTAAATTCTTCGAATTTTAAGGAAAGACCCATGTTTGAATCTTGCTTGATAATATATACATAGTTGTCAAGTTGTTATAATAACACTTTATGAGGGTAATGTAGTATGGATCTTGTCCATTCCAATCCCATGTAATCCATTGAAAAAAACGTATAATCAACTAGAATGTAGACATTAAAACTATATATAAATAGATTTTTCTAAGTAAGCTATGTGTAGCTTCTAATAGGGCCACTCTTATTAAAATAATAAAACATTGCATTGCTATCATGTTAATTAAACAATATTCAACTTGTCTTTTTTATCAAAGATATTCTTCATTTGTCTTCTATCAAAGATAATTATCATTGTCCTCAAACTACTATGCTACAACAATCAAATCCTTGATATCATTTTTATTAAGAGATAAAATGGCACTGATCTAAATATCTTCTAAAATTTGAATTTTGCCAAGGTGAAAATCATCACTTTGAATGAATAAAATATTTGTTATCAATTTTCATATCTATAACAACCTGTCAATTCCCTGTTATCTTATTTTTAGGGGTTTTATTCATGTCCTTGATATTCCAAGATATCATTTCCATCATCACTTTTTATTTGTGGGTTTAGCCCCACTTCTTGTTAACACTTTGATATTTACTTTTGTTTTCCCCTGTCAATGTCCCTATGAGTTTGTTTTCTCTTTGTTTTTGCTTCTTGGGTCTTCCTCTCCCTTTTCATTCCCACCAACACTTTCATCTTCATCAATATCTTTGAAGTTTTCTTATTTCTCATAGTGAGACTTATCATATATAGGTTTTTATTGCTCTCAAGGATTTAAAGTGCAAGAAATAACCTCAAAAACACTTTCTTCTTTATGTTGCCTTGGAAACCCTAAAGTGCAAGGATGCTCATCTATAACAATTACATTTTTATGTTTCCATAAAAATCTTAAAATGGTATGGATTTCCTCCATCCTCATTTTCTTAATATGTTGCTCTTGGAACCCTAAAGTGCAAGGGATAACATTTACACTACTTTCATTTCTATTGCCATAAGAGGTTTCCATACTACTTGATAAAAATGAAGACAATTTGTTTGGAATAAAATTGACCTCTTATGTCATCTTTAAATTAAAATTTTCCTCCACATTTTCTTTGTACCTTTAATTTCTTTTGAATTTGAACTTGTACATTGCACTTTCTCATCCATTGTATCCTTCTTTGTTTCTTCTAACGGTTGATCCAAGTGAACTATAGTGGCTTTTTCCATATGATGTTTTACGTAGGCTTACTTTGCTTCTTCATTTAGAGTGGAATATCCTTAATCTAATCCAAATTCTATTACTTTATGGTTTCCTTGATTCATCTTGAAGTTTATCCCATGACCAGTTTTTTTCTCTTTCTTTATCATTTTTACTTTGTAATCTCTTTCCATGTGTCCAATCTCATAACAGTTGTAGCATCGAAATACAATATCTTTATAATTCACTTGTTGATATCATTCTTTTGATTCACATCTAATATTAATGCATTATGGAAAAGGATTTGAAATATCCATAACAACACATATCCGAGTATATATAGAATGCTTTTGCCACTTAATAGTTGGTCCCTCCTTGATGAATTCCTCTAGGGTATTTCCAATATTCTTTAAAATATATTTATCGATGAGCTTATATGGAAGTCCAAAAAGCCTAACCCACATTGGAATCTTTTTAATAACTTCTATCTCGATAGAAAATTCTCACTCCATGGTCTTAAATAAAGGGCATCTCTCCCCCTAAACCATAGACCAACATCCATTACTTTATCCCTTATTTTTTACTTGGAAAATATAAAAAGAAAATCAACTTTAGGAAGAAAATTCATAAAGTAGTTTGAATTGAGGGAGATATGACCCTATGAAGTCTTCCATCCGGAACAAGGGCAATGACGATTTTTCAAGTCGCGAAAAATGAAATTGCAATTTTTTGTTAGCTAGTGTTTGGATGATGGGAATAGCAATGAAGGTCTAGGACTTCAATGAGGCAATGCATTCTATCTGGACATAAAATATTTTAGCTAAATTTGTTTCCCTTCTTTATCTTAGAAAATTTGCATGCAAGTTATTATAATTTTTATCAAAAATTATATTTGTTATAGGACATTTTGATAAATTTCAATAGATTTTGAGTTTTAGTTTCCTTTCCATGGACCGACTTTTAGTTAAATCTTTAGAATCATCTCTAGTGGTAGAGGTTAGTGAGCACACCTCAAATATCCTCCTTGCTCCAAGATAGGACTATTTTTGGTAAATTTACTAGTATTGGTCAGGGGCTCCAACCTTGAGAAAATGGATTGATTGGAGTTGGAAGTCTCCATGAGTGATTATATCCTTTCTTCCCAAAGGGTTCTTCCTAGCCATTTTTTGTTCTAGGGAAGAAAGAGAAAATTTCCTAAAAGGGGGTCCTTGGTTTATGGTAAGAGTAGAACTTTTTCTTACATGCTGGTATAAAGGCTTTTCACTTGATAATGTAAATCTACCCCTAGTACTAGTATAGGTTAGGATGTTTGGGTTACCCATTGAATTTTGGAAAATAGATACCTTCAAGGCAATATGCAACACTCTAGGATAATTCCTTGATATTTTGGATACTACATTTGATGTATTCTTGGCTATTTATGCTTGGATATAGGTCATGATTAATATAAGTAAAGCTTTGCTAGAATCAATCATTCTTAAGTATGGGGATAAGATGTGGATCCAAAATATAGATTATTAAAACATATCTTTTAGATGTAGAAGATATCATGAGGTGAGGCATATTGAGAGATCATGCCTTAAGAAGATCCCAACAAAATCATATGTCGAAAACCATAAGAGAAACTTATAAATGGATATGGATGAAGATGGTTTACAACTTCCAAAAAATATATCTAGAAAAATGAAATAAAATAAACAATGGAGACGAGTAAGAAAGGATATTTGAAGAAATACCAACTCTTTTGAAGCTTTAGCCTATGAAGAAAAAGTAGATCAAAACTTTGAGGACACAACTCAATAGGTTCAACATATTAACAATGAACCATTTATTCAGTATGATCCTGATTAAGGAAAGAACATTCTCGATGAACCTAAGAAATGTGTCTCATCATATTTTGAAGACTATTGAAGTACCATGCACCATTCAGGAAAAAAAAATTGGTAAAATAAATCACAATTTTAGAAGTTAATACCTCTGCCATTAATAAGGAAATACCAAAAAAAGAGGACAAGTCAAAAGCTTATGTAGCAAATCCTGGAGACGATAAATATGAAGAAGAACAAAATTATGAAAGAATATTGAGGAATACAATAATAAGACCTATTCTTGATATAGGCAAGGTAAAAAGAGGAAAATCCTCAAATTATCAAGCAAAATCTAGGGAATCAAGAGCAAATATAGAGAAAGAAACAGAAACTAAGTTGGTTGAACTTCTCTTTGCCAAACAATAAAATGATATTCGTAGTAAGTAGGTGGTTCCAAAAGCTCCTAATGAGACATGATTATCATCTCATGGAATATAAGGGGTTTTAATACCTCTTCAAAGTAGAGGTGTATCAGGGACCTATGTTTAAGTAATAAGCCTGATATTCTTTGTATTAATGAAACTAAAATGATAAAATAATTTTCAAATACTATGAAAGCAGTATGGGCAAGATGTGAATGGGATGCTATAGATTCTGAAGGAGTCACAAGGGAAATTATAACTTGTTGGAATCCTTTTAAAACCTCTTGTGTAACCATTCATAAAACTAGGCATTGGATAGCCTCTTTAGTCACTTGCTACTTTGCAAATATTTATTTCATCCTTATCATTGTATATTGACCTACAATTCAGTCAGGTAGATTAGAAGTTTGGAGTGGGATTTGAAGCCTTTATGAGAAGTAAAGACCAAGAAACCCGATTCATGATCATAGGAGATTTTAATGCCATAACCAAGATGGATGAAAAAATTGGAGGAATTAGGAAATTAACCCAAAGTATGAGAGATTTCTCAGATTTGATTCAAAACAATAATCTATGGGAGGTTGGAAAGGATCAAATTTAAAATAATGTTCTAGAGGTGAAGATGTAGGGTTGAAACCCTCGTGCGTAGGCAATGGTGGTGAAAGCACGAGTAACAGTGGTCGGTGGATAGGGTCGTACGAGGTGAAGTAGAAATGACAAACCTTTATTTCATCAAAGAGAAAACCAGGGGTGATTTCTGGTTTGAAGGGTTGGAAGAACAAAAAATGTGACAAACCCCAATAGAGCAACACCGAGAAATTTTTTCTTTTAGGGAAAACACTTCAATTTGGATGCTCTGTGGAGCTATGGGAAAAAATTGAGAGTCGAAGAGAAGGCAATAATGGAGGGATCATCAGGATGGGGTTTAACCAAAGGGATGCCCTCGAGGACCAAACATGATCCTAAAAATCCTCACATGCAACCTTTTGCGGATGCAGTGAAAGGCAATAAACCCAACAAAGAAAATATAAAAGATCAAATCCAAAAAAATTGTAGAATTTAGAAAAGAGAAAAGAGAAAGAGGTAGATCAAGCAAGAATAAATTGTTGCCTACCTAAGACAAATTCAATCCCAGTCTTGGAAATAACAGAGGAATTGGTAGCAAATGACATTGTTTATAGATCCATGTATGCCCTGATTTGTAGATTTATAGGGTCTTAGACCTTCTCCTCGCTTCCTATACTCATGGGCAAGAAACCATTGGAACCCTCAAGGGGAAGTGGACATCATAACACTTCCAAATGGATACTTTGTAGCAAAATTTACTCTAAATTTTGATAAGGATAAGGTTTTTGAGGGAGGATCCTAAAACATCGAGGTAGCAGGGTTATTCATGCAGCCATGGCGATCGGCTTTTTATCCCTGTGTTGAACCATCAACAACACCAATTTGGATGTAATTATATGCCTTTCCTTTGGAATTCTGTAAATATGAAGTTCTGGAATTGATTGGAAATTTGTTGAGCATATACCTAGGTAGATCACGAGAGTCAATGGGAGGGGGATCAGGTTATGTGGTTCGAATTTGTGTGGAGATGGACCTGAGCAAACCACTACCAGTAGAAATTAAGCTTATATTGAGAGGCAACATATGGAAACAATAGTTGGATTATGAATTAGTCTCGTTTCGCTGTAGAGCATGCCATGAGTATGGACATTTGTTTCAAAATTGTCCCAAGATCACTCAATAGGAGATACCGCAAACAGTTCAAAACCTAAAGGATCGATCTTCGCTTAAAGAGACTACAATGGATTTTCAAACAATAACAATAATAAGAACAAGAAATAATATCTAGATAAGGGGTAGGAGTCAATTCAAAGGAGAAAACACAAATCATCACTAGGAATGAAGGGCAACATCTTACAAATATGAGCTTCTTAGGCTATATGACCCAATGGAATGAGAAGAAACCTCGTTTTAAGAGCAAGCCAAGAATCAAGATATGTCCACAAAAGAGGAAATAAAATCCATCAATCTACAAACAAGGGAGACCATAATCCCTTAAAAGGATTGGATGCCCAACAGGGAAGCAAAAACTCTCCAAAATAATCTTATCTAAATCAAGAAAAATAAGGGGAGCTATATGGGCATCAAAAATTGGAGACAGGAGGTGCAATGATAGTTTTTAATTAGGAACAAGAACCAACTAAGGATGTAATCATGGGATTAGCAGAGAAAAACCAGTTTTAGAAATTAGTCAAACGGAGAAACGACATAAAAATGCTAGTTCTCATGGAGCAGGAAGAAGATAAAATAGAGAAAGAGTGTAGCAGCAAGGGGAACAATTGAGAGAGTCAGGTATGGTTAAATCCATAGCCAACTTCTACAACACATAACCCCAATTATTATAAATAGCTATAATGTAAGGGGATTAATCAACCGTCCTAGACAATTGGCTATTAAGAGAATGATATCAGAAACAAACTCAAATGTGGTGCTATTACAGAAAACTAGAATATCTCTTGAAATAATGTAAACTATTTCAAAAAGATGTTGGAGGTAAAGTGATTATGTGACCCAAGCCTCTCAGGGATACTCAGGAGGTATGACAACAATGTGGAATAGGGACACCTTTTAGTTACTGAGTTCAATAGTTGCTCGAGGAGGCTTGATGACTATATTAAGAGATAAAAACTCAGGGATATATGGATGGTCATTAATATGTATGGAATGCAAGGAGTACGAGAGCAAAACATCCAATGGAAAGTAATCCAAGCAATCGGGAAAGCCTACCCTGAAGACTTTTGGATGGTGGGAGGGAACCTGAATGCCAAGATGTTAGTAAATGACCAAGAAGAAGGTATAGCACAACTCAATGAAAAGGATAGGCTCCTCATAGACCAATATGACTATTTAGAGTTGATTGATATACCCCCACCAAGTTGCAGCAACACATGGACAAATAAAAGGAAAGAGAGGCAAACAATAAAATACGTATTAGATAGGTTTTTAGTAGGGGAAAAAAGTCTCACTCTATGGCAATGTAAATTTGAGACCCTAAATCAGTTGGCTTCAGACCATTTTCCAATAAGCCTTTCCATAGCAAAAATAAGTCTGACTACAAGAAAACCCTTTAGATTTGAGAACTTTTGGTTGCAAAATGAGGATCTCTATGGTTTGGTACAACAATGGTGGCAGCAAGGTAAACTTGCATATGGAACAACTCAGTACCAAATCTTATGGCAATTAAAAAATTTTAGACAAAGCTTGAAAAAATGAAGCAAACTGCAGAGAACTGACTTTCAAAAATAGAGAGCAATGAGTTCAATAGGTATGGAACAAGTGGCAGCTTAGATTCGACTTGGAATTATCTTAGAAGAACTTCTATAGAAGAAAGAAACATTGATGACACATGAGGAGGAGATAAATAAGAAAGAGGAGGCATACTATAAATAGTGGGTAAGGGTGACATGGCTAAAGGAAGGAGAAATAAATACTAATTTCTTTCACCATACAATTTTTGGACATTTTGAGTCCATAAAGTTGTCATTGATGTCAAGGCATGAGGTTATCATTGATGCCAAAAGGTCGAAAGGAGCAATGCAAAAAGTTGATGGCAAAAGAGCTTCATAATATTCATTTTTGATATTATAGGAAGCATAAATAAAAGGTTTTATTAAAAACCATGGATTGGCAAAATAAAAGGTTTTATTAAAAACCATGGATTGGCAAAATAAAAGGTTTTATTAAAAACCATGGATTGACGAAATAAAAGGTTTTTCATAAAAACCCAAGGAGGCTTTTTATTCCAAATTAAAAAGTCCAAGGAAGGTTTAAATATTTAATTTATAAATATTTAAATTCAAATTGAATTTAAATTTTATAAATAAATATTTATTTATTCGAAATAGCAAAACCCTAAAGCTATTCCGCCGACGTGCAAGTTGAAGATTACCTCGTCGATGTGTTGAAAGAAATAGCAAAGCAATATAAATATTGTCTTTTATAAGTCAAAAAGATTATGCATTTTTGAATTTGAAAATGTGCTAAGGAAGAAAATTCGTGGACTGCAAAAATTTGAATTTCGGGGAGTTTAAGAAGACGTGGTGCATAGCTACTAGCACCATCTGGTGGCTAGCTCGAGTGGCATTTGGCTTGGCGCTTGTGGAAGGAAGGTTACGGGTTCAAAACCCAACAACAACAATTTTTTTAAGCCCTTTTGGTTTTTGTTTTCGACGGAAGTGGAAAGGAGAATAGAGTGCTTGGGAACTCTAGCTCACACGTGAGCGCTAGCTCACGCGACAACCAAGGCCGCGGCTAGAGCGCTTGGGAGAGGCAACGTCGTGGGTTCAAAACCCACTAAGGGCAAAGGTACAATTTTTTATTTAATTTTTGTTTGCCCTAAGGTTGTTGTGAGAAAATTGGGAGGTATAAAATGGTAATTAAAGTGGATTATTTACCTATAAGTTAAAGTGATTTTTGGGCATGATAAAAAGTTGTTTTTGATAAAGTAAAATGAAGGTAATTGATTTTTACCTTAGAAGAATAAATTGCATTATTTTATAAATTATTTTATTTGATAAGTGCAATTTAAGAAAGGAGTTATAAGTAGAAATTGTGTTATATTTTATAAGAGGGTTTTTGATGAAAATTATGATGTTGAAATTTATTATTAAGATGGAGTGATAAGGTGTATTTGTTTTTGATATTATTGTGTATTGTGAGAGAGATATTATTATCTTCTAACATCCTTGAGTTTGGCAAAGAAGTGTTTATGATTGTGGCAGATTTGTGTGGTCTACTCCTCATCAAGAAAAATGTATGAGCACATTCTTCTTTGTTTGAGTTGATTGGTTGGTTTTATGGAAAACAACTTTGGAGTGAAAAGGACTTGATTGGTTTCCTTATTGAGTTGTTGAGCTATATGTGAAGATTGTTTTATAAGCATTATTGAGTGTGTTTTGAATTAATGCTTAAAGGTTTTCTGGAATAAAGAGTTGTTGATAAAACCTTGTTTGATAAGCATTGTTGTTGAAGTGATTGATTGAGTGAAGAACTTGAATTTAGGTTTGGAAATAACATGAGTATCATTGTTATGTGAGATTGGTTGATAAGCATTGTTGGAAACATTTTGAGTGAGTATTCATATGCTTGGACTAGGGTTTGTGAGAAAGGATTATTTCATTGAGTGATTGGTTGAGTAGAGTTGGTTGAACCTAGTCAAGTGGATGTGTGAAGTGATAGCTCAAGTTCTATAAAATGAATTATTCTATATTTTGAATTGATTTGAGAAAGTGGTTGAGTGTTAATGAGTATGAAACATATTGAGTCTCTAACAATTTTCTATATGTTTATGTGATGAGAGAGATTGGAAGTGATTGAGAGTTTGTGAATGTGAAGCATATTGAGTCTCTAATAATTCTCTGTATGTTTCAAAAGAGTGATTGAAAGTAATTGAGCATTGAGGTGAATGTGAATCATATTGAGTCTCTAACAATTCTCTGTATGTTTCAAAAGAGTGATTGAAAGTAATTGAGCATTGAGGTGAATGTGAAGCATATTGAGTCTCTAACAATTATTTGTATGTTTTTGAAAGAGTGATTGAAAGTAATTGAGCATTGTGTTGAATGAGAAGCATATTGAGTCTCTAACAATTATATTTATGTTTTTATGAGATTGGACAAATTCTAGTGTGGAATTGTTGAGCAGATTTGAGGTAAGTCTTTGAGAAGACTTGTGGACAGATTTGTGTGAGCTTTTGCAGAATCTTACAATACATATTAAGAGCAGAATTGGATAAGTTCTAGTGAGGACTTGTAGAGCAAATTTGGACAAGTTCTAGAGAGGACTTGAGATAAGCTTTTGTGGAAGCTTACAAGGCATATTTGAGATAAGTTTTTGAGAAGACTTGAGAGCAGAATTGATTGATTGATTTGTTCAAACCTAGAGTTAAGGTTTGGGGCAGATCTAGTAGAGTTGATTTAAGATTAAGTCAAGCTTTTTGCTAAGGCTTGAGGACAGATATTAAGGATAAATTTGTGCTAGATCGAAGGACTGTGTTTAGTGCAGATTAGAGGATAGAGATTGAGGATAAATTTGTGCTAGACCAAAGGACTGTGTTTAGTGCAGATCAGAGGATAAAGATTGAGGATATATTTATGCTAGACCGAAGGAATGTATTTAATATAGATTCAAGGACACATTTGGTGCAGATTTGAGGATAGGTTTGTGCTAGACCAGAGACAAAGATTGAGCAGATTTGTACTAGACCAGAGACAAATATTGAGCAAATTTGTACTAGACCGAAGGACTGTGTTTAGTGTAGATTTGAGACAAAGCTTTTAAGGTGACAGAGTATAGAGGACAACAATCTCTAATGGATAGAGATCCATTAGCCAGGGCAGTGAGGACAGGTGTCTTCAGTGGATAGAGATCCATTAGCCAGAGCAGTGGGGGTAACAGTTCTTCTAAAAGATCACTAGTCATAGCTAAGGAGAAAGGAGTTCTCCTGTGGATAGAGATCCATGAACTTGATTAGGGGATTGGTGTCTCCTTTGGAAAAGAGTTCCATAAACATTATGATAGGTAACGGATTCCCAAGAGATTGATTGAGAAAATTTTAGTGAAATATTTTCTCCGTGGAGTAGCCCACATTGGGTGAACCATGTTAAATTGGTGTCTCTATTGTGTGTGGTGATTTGTGTATTGATTTGATTACTGTTGTTGATATTTCTATTTTTACATTGCATAATATTGATTGGAAAGAAAAGTAAAAAGTGGTCTTATACTATTCACCCCCCTCTCAGTATAGGCTTGTGTTATTCAACAACTACTGCTCGAGGCCTTCATAACATGGTGGATGCCTTATCAAATGGCCTAGATAATAGGTAAACAACCATCCTAGGTATGCAAGATGTAGCAAATTCTTATTTTAGCTCCTTATTTTTTGTAGATCCAAATATTTAAGTCCATCATCAGTAAGAAATTCTAGCTAGT
Source organism: Wollemia nobilis (assembly GCA_028583015.1). Taxonomy (NCBI): domain Eukaryota; kingdom Viridiplantae; phylum Streptophyta; class Pinopsida; order Araucariales; family Araucariaceae; genus Wollemia; species Wollemia nobilis. The sequence goes on from JAQPPZ010000374.1 coordinate 5,705,217, forward strand.
ATTCCTGAGATGATATCTCAAAATCAGAATGAGGAACTCCTAAAAGAAATAACAGAGGAATAAGTCAAAATTACTATCCTTGCTTTGCATATAGGAAAGTCCCTAGGATCGGATGGGCTCCCAGTAGAATTTTATAGAGCTTTTTGGGACATAATAGCGAAGGATCTAACTAAAGCAGTGGAGGAAGTCAAAATCAATAGAAGAATCCTCAAAGCCACCAACCACACCCATTTATCCCTTATCCCAAAAGGAGGAGAGGTGAAGGACATTGCCAACTACAGACTAATATCACTCTGTAATGTGGCCTACAAGCTTGTGACCAAGCTGATGGCAGAAAGGTTAAAAAGATCTTACCAGATATAATATCACTAGAACATGGAGGTTTTATGTAGGGTCGGCATATTCTAGATGGAATAGTGGTGGCCCAGGAATCCTTCCATACCCTTAACCAAAAAGGAAAGAAGGGGATGTTTCTCAAGCTAGATTTATCCAAAGCCTATGATAGGGTTAGATGGAAGTTCTTGGTACAAATTCTAAGAAAAGTTGGCTTCAAAGAGGAATGGATATCATGGGTGATGTGATGTATATCCTCATCTTCCTTCTCAGTGCTCATAAATGGAATCCCCTCTCAACCTTTCTAGGCATCTAGAGGTATCAGATAAAGTGATCCTCTTTCACCATATATATTCATTCTCTATGCAAATGGATTGGGAAGACTAATAAGAAAAAAAAAAATGGAACAAAACATTACAAGAATCAATATATGCAATGAGGTGGACCTTACCCATATTCAATTTGTGGATGACACAGGAATGTGGGACGAAGCATCACTACAAGAAGCAATCAACATCCGTGATCTCTTGGATTGCTATATAGCAGCGACAGGCCAATTGGTAAATGAAAAAATTCAAAGTGATCTTCTTCGATGTAGCTAAAATAGTAAGAGAAAGTATATCCCATATTCTCAGATTCTAGGAAACCCATATGCCCCTATAATACTTAGGGATACCCCTTTAAACAAAGAGCTTAAAAAGCAAGTATTGGAAAACTATTAAGGATAAAAATCCATTCAAAACTAGCTCATTGGATAAACATATGGTTGAGTTTTGGAGGTAGGGTAACTCTCCTTAAATATGTCCTTCAAGCAATGCCTGTGTATCAGTTCTCTATCTTGGCTGCCTTGAAGAGTATGTTGAAGGATCTTGATAAAATCATGCAAAAATTCTTATGGTCAAGGGCAAAGGGAGATCAAAAAATGGCCCTAGTCAGTTGGGATAAAGTATGCAAACCAAAGAACCAAGGAGGCCTGGGAATTAGAGCAACAAAAACAAATAATCAGGCTCTCACTACCAAATTATACTAGAGATGGATATCCAATCAAGACCAAATGTGGTGCCAAGTATTATCTTCAAAATACTACCCAACCCACCCAGCAAAAGAAATTTCCCATATTCCAATCATGGGGGAAGGTTCAGAGATCTGGAAAGCACTAAAAAAAAGAGCCCTAATCATTAAGCAAGTTTTATTCTAGAAATTTGGGGATGGAAAAAATGCAATATTATGGGAGGACTCATGAGAGCAACACTCACTAATAGATAGTACTCACCCTCATCTAGTAGGCCTCAAATTGGATTTGCATAGCCATGGATGGTATCAGGTATTCCACTATATCAAACCTCCACATCCAGAAGGACCTAGAGCCAAGCAATTAAAAGGAATGAACCAGATAAGATAGCATGGGGTCATGGAACTATGGGAAAGTATTTAGTGAAGGAGGGTTATAAATTTATAACTTCTCCCAACCACCCAATTCAACAACCCCCTTGGTCAAAGTTGTGGTAACCTAAGGTATGGATAAAGATAAATTGTTTCTCTTAGCAGATGGCCCACAATAGTATCTTGACCCAAGACAATTTGTGCATAAGAGGATTTATTGGGCCTAATAGGTGTATAATGTGCAACCAATATGAGGAAACAATTTCTCATCTCCTTTTTGAATGCACTTTTGCCCAAACAGTGTGGAAGGAATGGTATATTACTTTTAACCAAGTGGAGGTCCAAATTCCAACCATGGATACTTTCTGGTATTATTGGGAAGCCAACAAATTCAGAACAAAGAGGATAAAAACTACATAGGATTTGGGATTAGGATTCATTTGCTGGCAAATCTAGCTAGAACGAAATGGAATAATTTTAAGGAGGAATTCAAACTGATAGAGAGCATATGGAGCACCATAGCAAAAAAGATGCTTGAATCTATTGATGTAATAAATATGGAGGCATCTCAAATACACATAGAGGAGGAAGAAATTTGGGAAAAACTGAGGATGGGGACAACTCAGGATAGGGACAATACAAGAAACATAGGAAGATGAAAAAAAATAAATTGTACCAAAGGTGGATGAGAAGAATAATTGTGAGCTATTACATGTATCTATTTATGGGTTACATAGTGCAGAGAAAGACAAATTTGAAGCAACAAAGAAGCCTAAGGGAGATAAAGGAGAGGTAGAGTAGGAATTGGGTAAAACCCCTTATGATCACCATGATTAGGAGGATTTGCAAAGATAGAAAGCAAAAGCTGATTTGTATTGTGGCACTATCCAAGAGAGGCAGGTTACAAGGAAAATAATGTAATAAATATTTTTTTTAATACAAACTTTTAACTTTTCACTCAAAAATAATAATCTATGGGAGGTTGAGTTTGAAGAAGACAACTATACATAGACCAACAAAAGGAGAGGCCATAACCTAATAGCAAAAAAATTAGACATATGCATACTCTCATATCATTGGCTATATGAAGGAACTTGTGCTAAAATTAATACCTTTACAAGGATTGGTTTAGATCACTAGCCAATAAAAGTTAAAATGGTGGTAAGTAAATTCAAAAAATATCATATTTTAAATATGAGCATATGTGGGAAGACCATCCTCAATATGTTGTTATGATAGCACAAACATGGAATTCTTTAGGAAATGGTAGGTTGTGTGCTCTTCCAAAACAAATTAAATCAATGACATTGAGATTAAAATAATGGAACAAGAACACTTTTGGAAACATTTTTAAGAAGAAATAAGAAATAAAAGATAAACTTTCTAAATTCCAAAAAGGTAATCATAATAATCCAAGTTAAGAGGAAAGGTAGTTACTTAGTGAATATCATAATATTTTAAGTAAGGAAGAGAAATTTTGGAGATTAAAATCAAGACAAACATGGTTAAAAGGAGATAAAAATACAAAGTTTTTTCATAGGATGGCTATAATACAAAGATCAACATCCAAAATTAGTAGAATTAAATCAATATAAGGGGTTTGGATTGAAGATCAAAGTGAAATTAGAAAAGAGGCAAAGTATTTTTTATCAAAATATTCTAGGATCAGAGGAGACTGAAGTTCTTAATGATAAACTTCTTCAATATGTACCTTCAGTTATAACGAATGAAGATAATAGAAAAATTATGGAGCCTGTTACTCTAGAAGTTCATTTAACTCTTTTCTCTTTTAATAAGGATAAATTCCTAGGTCCAGATGGTCTCTCTATAGATTTTTACCAACATAATTGGGATATAGTGAAGCATTATTTATTGGTGGTAGTGGAATAGTCTACAGTAAAACAATACATACCTTATAAAATAAATGCAACATATCTTACCCTAATTCCAAAAAAGAAGGATGTTGAAATGTTTGATTATCTCCAAATGATGGCAAATCGATTAAGGCCATTGTTAGACAAAATTATTTTAGAAGATCAAGGAGGATTTGTGAAAGGGAGACAAATTTTGGATGAGATCATATTAGCTCATGAAGTTATATATTCATCAACTTCAAGAAAAGAGAAAGCAATGATCTTAAAACTTGATGACTAAAGCCTATGGTCGGGTTAATTGGGATTTTCGTTTTGCAGTTTTAGAAAAGTTTGGATTTGGGAAGAAACAGATTAGATGGATTGAATATTGTGTCTCTACAATTTCTTATTCAATATTGGTCAATGGGTTAGTAATAGAATCTTTTAAAGCCAAGAGAGGCCTTAGACAAGTATACCCTCTATCTCCTTATTTTTTCATTGTTATGGCAAAGGTTTTGAGTAGGAACTTAAAGAAGGCTAACAAAAATGGGCTTATAAGTGGACTTAAGGTTAGTAATAACATCAACAACATCACCCATCAACAGTTTGTAGATGATATAACCCTTTTTGGAAGGGCAAGAATAAATGAAGCCAAAGCTTTGAATAACTTTTTAAAGGAATACAAAAGATCATCAAGGCAAAAAGTTACTAAAACAAAATCAAAATTTAATTCCTTAACACTCCAACTAATATCAAAGCAATAATTTGGAGGTTACTTCAAATGGAGGAGAAAATTTTACCAATAACTTATCTAGGGATGCCTTTATTTGAGAGGAGAATGAGGATAGAATTATGTAATCTAGTTATTAGTAAAGTTCATAATAAACTACTAGCTTGGAAAGGTAGATGGTTATCATTAGCAAGAAGAGTGCAGTTGATTATGTCAATCTTACAAGGCATTCCAACATTTTATATGTCATTGTATACTATGCCAAAATCAATTGAAAAAAATTTAATCTATATTATGCGATCCCTTTTTATGGTTAGGTGTACATGATAAAAGAAATTTTCCTTTGGTGAAATGGAGCAAGGTGTGTGATGATAAAACTAGGGGAGGTCTTGGTTTATGAGTTCTTAAAGACGTAAACTCAACTCTTAGGGGAAAAGTAATCTGAAGATTGTACAAATAGAGTTATAGATAATGGGCAAGAATTCTTCTAAGCATGTTGAGTCCAATAGCCCAAGTTTAATATTTAATGCATTCTCTCTATCAAATGGTTCTCCTCTTTGGAATGGTTAAAAAAATCTATTTATCTAATGATTAAAGGTTTAAGATGGGTGGTGGGAACCAAAGAAAATAATTCTATTTGGATGGATACTTGGTGTGATAAAAAACCACTTAATTGAGATCCAATTTTGAAACCCTGTATGAGATTACTTCAAGATAAATATGGTGATAGGATTTCAAACATTTTGTACAAGGATCAGGAAGGAAGATACAAATGGAAAGTTGATATTTTTACAAGTATACAAGACATTGATGCTAGGAGGCAATTGAGTAGAAATATAACAGTTGTGATTATTTCGAGGAGAGCTAAGAATAAATTTATTTGGGAGTTGAATAGCTCAAGATAATACACAACAAGAAGTGGATATAATGTATTGCACCAACAAAATAGTGATATCAATAGAATTTGGAGAGATATTTGGAATAGCTCAAGCATTCCTAAAGTCAAAATATTTATTTGGCTAGTAGATCATAGAAGAGTTTTATCCTGGGATAAACTTATGAAAAAGGGTTTTCATGGCCCATCTCAATGTGTTCTTTGTACAAAGAAGGAGGAGAGTATAAACCATTGCTTGGGACATTGCTCAATAGTGTGGAAACTATGGCAATGGATTTTTAATATGTTTGGTAAATGCATGATGATGAATAACAGAATTGAAGAATGGTTAAAGCAATGGCATAGCACTTATAAAAGTGAGGCTTTACAAACAATATGGGATATATCAAAAGACAAAATACTTTGGATTGTATGGCTAGAAAGGAATATAAGAATTTTTAAAAGAAAGAAAAGCAATGTAAAGATAATGAAAATGAAGATATGCTTAGCCATATATCAACTCACCCAATCCCTAATCTGGAAGCAGAGAGCCTTGATAGATGGATTCAAATCATTAAATGGAAGTATGATGTTGGGTACAAGAGAAGCAAAAAGAAGGTAAAGAATATAAAGTGGAAAACACCAAATTTGGATTTGGTTAAATTGAATTTCAATGGAACATCTAAAGGAAATCCAAGACCAGTAGGAGGAGGAGGAGGAATAAATAGAAATAATATAGGAGATATTGTCTCATTACACTTTCAATAGTGGATTTAAAACAAATAATGAAGTTGAAACTTGGGCGGCTTTAGAAGGTTTAAAAATATGCAAACAAATGAAATGAAATAAAGTATGGATAGAAGGTGATTATCTCATAGTAATAAATGCAATTTTAAGGAAAGCAAAGGCTCCTTGGAATATATAAGAGATAATTGTGAAAATTCAAAATCTTGCTAAAGAGTTTGAATAAATCAATTTTACACATACATTAAGGGAAGGAAACAAATGTGCAGATAGGCTAGCCAATAGAGGGATTTTGATTGAGGATCATGAAGTTAACTTCTCTTTTCCATGGTTAGAGGAAGTAGTAAGTTTAGTTGAAGTTGACAAGAAATTGTTGTTTACCTTAATCAAATAATAATTAAGTTTTACTTTAATGTTTTCCATTGGTAATTCCTGCTTTATTTTATAACGTTAATGTGTTTTCATATAAACTATTTATTATAATTTTTGTGGCTGCACTTGTGTTTCACGAAGGAAACTAGCAATCCAAATTTGGTAAAGTGGACTATGATAGTGCAATGATTTGGAAATTTTACTCTACTGAGATGCAATGCATAGACAATAGAGGTGAACTTTTGGTTTTGTGAAGGTTTTTATAGAAAAATGTCAAGAAGGATGTTGAATTGTGGAATATTTGTATTCATACAAAAAATTGAAAAGATCCAAAAATTAAAAATCAAGAATTTAGACATTTTATGTAAAATGATGTAGGTTTCTAGCTATAGCATCTCAATTGAGATGAGAAGTGTATCTATTTATAAAATCTCAAGCTATAAATAATAGAGTTATAATTTTTCAGGGGTGGGGGACCCAAGTACAATCCCTTATTATCCAAAAAATAAGTAATTTGAATTCAATCTCCTCTTCCACTTGATCAAATTTTGAATCTCAAAAAACCCTGGTCGGTATCCATGAAAATTACATATTAATTTCTACTTTTAAGAACCACTATATCATGCTCGATCATCTCATCCTTGATAATCACTTTTAGTGTAACATCTGCCCCTTGGATCGAACTTGCTATATATTTTCTCTTCCTTTTTTTTTCCAACTTAAGGATTCATACTTCCAACCAGGGCACCCTCACTTTTGATTAGGGCTTTCAAATATGACTTTACTTCCATGCTCTCTAGTGGGACTTGCTTCTCACTTACACTCGCTCTCGTCTTTAAAAAACATATAAATATATAGTTTTATATCAAATGGTATCAATTCAACCAATTAAACTCCTCAATTTTCAACGAGGAAAGTTAGGTTCAAATATTGGCAAATGATACATGCATAGTTAAGAAGTTGTTCTAATATCAAAGTGGTCATGATGTAATATAGGTTGGGTTGTTTCAATCTCATATAATTAATTTAAAAAATGGATATTTAGTTTTATAAGTAAAAAATAGTATATTGATATTAATTTTTGGAATATTTTAAATTTATTTTTTATACTCAATGATAGGCTTATTTTTTCACGGTTTTAAATATTTTATTAAATTTTTAATGGTAATAAATTTAATAATAAGATATAGTTTATAAAGCATTTTTTTTTATTGAGTAAGGAGGGAGTGTGAGACAAAAGCAAGCAAAAAGTAGGAAGCAAAGTGCAAACGAGGAGTGAGCGTCACTTCTTATTGCTTTAGGGGAGAAACTTAAAATCTAAAGGATTCATGTGAAGAAAATCTAGGTGGCATGGTAGTAAATTCATTTTTGAAAGTCCTTACTAAAAGTAAGGATGCCCTAGTTAAGGTTAAGAAGAAGAGTGAAACCATGGCAAACCCTATCCAAGAAGCAAATACTGCACTAGAAGTGATTATGAAGGATGCAATGATCAAGCAGGATATAATGGTTCTTAAAACCAAAGGGTTAATATGTAAGTTTTATGGACACAGGTGAGGTTTTCCTAAGATTCAAAATTGAATCAAGTGGAATGGGAATTGAATTCAAATTACTCCATGACTTTTCTTTCGAAAGGATTTTTCCTCGTTATCTTCTTCAGTTTAAAAATAAGGGATAAAATAATGGATTGTGGCCCTTGGTTAGTGGCAAATGTGCTATATTTAAGACTATGAAGTGAGAATTTTCCATGGAGACAAAGACTATTAAAAGGCTTCCAGTATGGATTAGGCTTTTTAGACTTCCTTATCAACTCATCAATAAGGAGGTTTTGAATAATATTGGCAATTTTGTAGGGTAGTTCATTAAGAAAAAATGACATGGAGGAGGAGGAAGTACAATGCTCAAGTTTAAATATAGGAGTTAAAGGTGCAAAGGAAGGTGGGGAGGCAAATTTTAAAGTGAATTAGGTGAAAGAGGTCAAGGTTAATCCAGGTAAATCATCTTTGTTTTTCTCAAGTAGCATAAAATATTGTTCTTGTAATAAAAATGAAAGTAGTACATAGTGTATTTGTTTCATTTTAGGGTTTCAATAGTAGCATAATAAATAAATGCATATGGAGCATATCCATGGAAACTTAGGGTTTCCAAGATAGAATAAGAAAGTAATTACTATAGGTGATCATCCTTGCAATTTAGAGTTTCCAAGACAATATAAAGAATAAAGTAAATATGAGGCTATTCCTTGCATTTAGTTCCTTTAAGGTAACATAATTCTTTATAAGATAAGTCTCATTGTTAGAAACACGGAGAAATAGAAGAGATTGATGAATATGTAAGTGTTGGTGGGAATGGAAAAAGGAAAGGAAGGTCATTAAAGCATGAACAAAGAGAAAAAGAAAGTTAAAAGGATATCGATTTGGAGTGATGCATTTTATCTGAAGATAAAGACTATTAAAATGCTTCTAGCATGGATTAAGCTTTTTAGACTTCCTTATCAACTCATCAATAAGGAGGTTTTGAAGAGTATTGGAAATATTGTAGGGAGTTCATCCAAGAGAGACCAACTACTAAGGAGAGAATGCATGTTGTATACACTTGAATATGCATTGCCATGTATATTCAAAACCTTTACTAAATTCCATTACAATTAAATTTGAATCAAGTGAATGGGATCAAAAATAGATTATGAAAACGTTGTATTTTGATGTTGCATGAGACCAGATATGTCAAGAGATTGCAAAGTGAAAATTATGGAGAAAGAGATGAAATTTTTTGGGCATGAGGCAAAATTAAACATGAAATAAGATCATATCATAGTAGAAGTTGGGTCAAATCAAGGTTTTTACACTCCTAGGAAAGTGGTAAGAAAAATCCTCTACACCATCAAATGGTCACTCAAATCAACCATTCCAAAAAGAATGACATAGAGGAGGAGGAAGTACGATGCTCAAGTTCAAATACAGGAGTTAAAGGTGCAAAGAAAAATGGAGAGGCAGATTTTAAAGTGAATGAGGTGAAGGTTAATCCATGTGAATCATCTTTGTTTTTCTCAAGTAGCATAAAATCTTGTCCTTACAATAAAAATAAAAGTAGTACAGAGTGTATTTATTTAATTTTAGGGTTTCAAGAGTAGCATAATAAAGAAATGCATATGGAGCATATCCATGGAAATTTAGGGTTTCCAAGGTAGAATAAGAAAGTAATTACTATGGAGGATTGTCCTTGCAATTTGGAGTTTCTAGGACAATATAAAGAAGAAAGTTTTTTTTTATTGATAAAGGGTTTTGAAAGGGACCCAAAACTTTGTTACAATATAAAGAAGGAAGTGTTTATAAGGCTATTCCTTGCATTTTAGATCCTTTAATGGAATATAATTCTTTAGAATATCAGTCTCATTGTCAACAACATGGAGAAATAGAAGAGATCAATGAAGATGAAAGTGTTGGTGGGAATAGAAAAAGGAGAGGAAGATTGTTAAAGCATGAAAAAAGAGGAAAAAAAACTCAAAGGAATATCGATTTGGGAAGCCAAATAAAAATATCATAGGCGTTAACAAGAAGTGGGGCTAAGCCCAATAATAAAAATAAAAAATTATTATTAAAATGATATCATGGAAAGTTAGGGGTATCAATAAGACCCCTAAAAAAAGGTTATTAAGGAATTAATAGGTTGTTATAGTTGTAAGTTAATTTTAATACGAGAAATATTGTCAGGTTGTGAGGGGGCAAGGCAGGATGGCTCTAGTGCCAGGTTCCCTGGGACTATCCAGTCCCACTTTTCCATTTCCCTGCCCCCCTCCCTAGGCTGCTCTCTGGCCTAGTTCTTGGGATTCTTGGGTTTCTCAGGTTTCCCGTTTTTGATTGGATTGTTTCACTGCAAGGAGTGTGTTGTGGTTTCTGTCCCTGAGTACCCTGGTTTGGTGGGTTTCCAACTAGCTTGGGGGTGGCTTCTAGAAGAGGTTTTGGCTCTGATTTCCTGTTCATTGCTCAGGATTCTCATATGCGCTCTTTTTCGACTTCGAGGGGGCTTGGGCTTCATTCCCGCAGATGACTTTCCTTCTCAGTCATTCCAGGAACTCTCTGCCTTTAGGATCTCCTTGTAGATCCAGTGGTTGCTTGTTTTTTGGATGGATCCTTGGTTTCTTCTTGTAGTCTATCCTTTTGGTCTTAGAGGGGGACCCTGAGATTCTTTGTGCAGTTGCGACTTTCCCTGGATACATCCTTTTGCAGGAAAGGGTGGGACTGGTAGATTTTTTGTTGGTTGTTTATGTGGTATGTTTCTTTGTAGGTTTAAAGGTCTTGGGATGAGACCTCATGATTCATTGTCTACTGCAAAGGCACTGCCATGTTTTTCAACCTGGGCAAGAAATCCTCTCTAGTCACGGGCGCTCATGTGATAGTTTCCTTGTTTCTCCTTTGCAGTTGCATTCCCAGTCTGGTTACAAGGGAGATCCGGTGGTCTTGGGGATCTTCCATTTCTATTGTTCCATTTCTAGACCTTGCCCCAACTTGGTTACCTCGTACTCCTGTTGGTGGGATACCAGTGCTGCAGTTTTTCAAATTTGTTTTTCTGCTAGTTTTCTCGCTGGGCGGGATTTTCCAAACCTACTAGTTTTCCCATTGGGTGGGATTTTCTAAACTTGTTGGTTTTCCCATCGGACGAGATTTTTAAAATCTATTTTTTTCTAGTTTTCCCACTGGGTGAGGTTTTGTAAATTTGTTTTTCTATTGGTTTTCCTATTGGGTGGGATTTTCCAAACCTACTAGTTTTCCCACTGGGTGATATTTTCAATTTGGTGGTTTTCGACTGCTTCCCACTGGGTAGGAATTTCAAATTCATCATCCTACATGGTTTCTCGCTAGGCGGGATTTTTCAAAATTGGTGGTTTCCCATTGGATGGGATTTTTCAAATTTGCTTGTTCCCGTTGGGCTGGTTTTTCCAAACTGTTTGTTTCCCGCTGGGCAAGATTTTTCACATTGATTGTTTTTGACCTTTGGTTTGGTTGATTGACCTGTTGTAAAATGGTTTTGGGGTCCTTTCAAAACCTACTTTTAATATAATTTTAACCTACCAAAAAAAAAATTTAATACGAGAAACAAAATTAAATAGCGAGGATTGTAAGGGTGCTTTTAAACAAATTTGAAAGATGTGTGATTGTCTAGTAGTTTATTCTATAGGAGCTTTAGGTAGTAGTGCAACAATATGGGACAAACAAAAATGGGATGGACAATTGTTAGAAGCAAAATGTAATTGGGTTTCTAAACTATTTTGCAAGAAAGAGGGAAACATCAAAGTTGGGGTTATGAATGTATATGGTTCAACTATAGTTACTCCTCGTGAAAGATGTTGGAAGGATCTTAACATATTTTTGTCAAACACAATGATGATTAATAATTATGATATATGGATTCTTGGGGGTGGCTTCAATACAATTCTATCTCCTTTGAAAAAAAGGGTGGTACTTTAGGATTATTTCAAACGACATTTAGTCTTTCAAGTTTTTAATATACATGGGATAATAGATGCATTAGGCAAACTAATGTAGTAGAAAGATGAATAGGTTCTTGTTATCCAAGATATGGTTGCAAATAGAGTGCATAGTCTCTTCAGATATTTTATTACAAGAAAGATCGGATCACTAACCCATTAATTTGACTCGTGATTTACCCAATAATGGTCATCTAAAACCATTTAGCTTCTAGTCTATATGTCTTCAAGACTCTGATTTATTCCAAATGGTTATGTGATGGTGGGATGAAGTAAAATTTGAAGGATTGTATAAGTATAGGTTTGTTCAAAAGATGAAATGTTTAAAGGAGCAAATGAATATTTGGAATGCCAATTATTTTGGTACCATTTTTAAATAAAAGAAGGAAATTGAATCCAAGCTCAAAATTTTACATGAGATAGTAGAGATCAACATAATGAACCATAATTCTTATGTGGAAGAAAAACAATTACTTTATGATTATCATGATGCATTGAAAAAGGAGTCATATTGCTTACAAAATTCTAGGGAGAAAATGGCTCAAGGAAGGAGATAAAAATACAAAATTTTATTTTTGTCACATTAAAAATAAATTTACTCCAATGGAAGAAATATTGAGGAAGAAGACGATATAAGGAAGGAAGCAATCAATTATTTAAAAAATATTTTGTCAAATACTAGTCAAGATAATCTTTTACAAAATATCCTATCGATTATCACATAGGAAAAAAATGAAATCTTGATAAAGAAGATATTTATGGAGGAGCTACATGAAGCAGTTTTTCCTTTTTATCCAAACAAGGCACTAGCCCCGATGGATTTCCTACAATTTCCTTTCAAAAAAGTTAGGATTATTAAAGAGTGATATATTGGTTGTGATCAAAGAGGACTAAAAAATAAATGCTACAATAAGTTAGATCAATGTCATTTTTATTACATTGGTTCCCAAGAAAGGCGAGACAAATTTTTTTGATAGTTTTGGTCCAATAGCCTTTATAGTATGATTTATAATATCATTTCAAAAATAATGGCAAACAAGGTGGAAGGCATTCTATATGATGTTTTTTTTTGCATATACTAGAGGAATCGGTAACTTGTTACATTTTCCATCACCTCTTCTTAGGTTCGAACCTTGCTCCTTACTGCTACTATAACCTCCAGTTGCATCAGGTAAACTTTTTAATGTAGTCAACAACGCTGGCATGACATGCCCTCCAATACTACGAGACCTTGAGATTTGAATTGGGGTTACACATACCAAATGAGGCACTTTACCAACCAGCCAAATCCTCAAACCTTCATTCTAGATGATGTTATTTGAGAGGAACAAGATGGTTTTTTCATGGTGAACAAATTTTTGATGGTGTAATCATTGAACGAGAGGCTATATGTTCTCTTCATTTCATGAAAAAAATAGGTATAGTTATGAAATTATATGAACAAAGCATATGATAGATTTCATAGAGTATTATACGTAATATGCTCATAAGTTTGGTTTTTATTATAGGTCGTGTGAATGGATTAAATGTTGTTATTGCAGGATTTTTTAAAAAAATTCCTGTTTTAATTTTCTCACTTGGGCGAGATTCTCTTTTTTTCCTGCTTTGGGCAGGATTTTTATGTGCTTTTCCTTTGGCCTTTTTTTTGGTCTGGTGACCTATTGTAAGAAGGTTTTGGGTCCTCTTTCAAAACCCACTTTTAATGAAATTTTTACCTACCAAAAAAAAATGTTGTTATGGCACTGTGAATATTTTATTTTAAACAATGGTTCTCTCGCTAGTTACTTTAGGTTGTCTTGTGGAATCTGCCAAGGTGATCCACTATATCCTTATTTATTTATTAATCTTGCAAAGGAATTAGGGAGATCTTTATCAAAGGCAAGAATGGAAGAAACAATCAAAGGTATTCAGGTTGCAAAAAATGGTCCCTTTGGATCTCATTTACAATTTATTGATGATGATTTTATTTTGGGCTATCTCATACTCAGCGAGGCCATGGAGTTTAAATAAATATTATCATGTTATGAGAAGAATATTGGATAGTTGGTTAATACTACAAAATCCAAAAAAAATATCAACACTACCTTAGATTTGTAATGAATTGTTATGGATATTTTAGGGTTTAATATTGAAAAATTTCCACAAACCTACTTGGCTATTCCTTTGTCTCATAAAGGTAATAAAAATAAGTTTTGGATATCTTATTTGGATAGAATGAAAGTTTGTTTGGCAAGTTGGAAAGTTAAGTTCTTAACCATATTAGGAAGGCTACAACTCATGAAGACTGCAATGCAAACCATTCTTATTTATATGATATCATTTTCAAGATTGTTAGTAGGTTTAGAATAAAAATTTGATAAAATTCAAAAACTTATTTGGAAAGGATGATAGAAAAAATTTAGGTTTTCCCTTTGTAAGTGGGATAGGGTTTACAAAAGAAAACATATTGGAGAAGCATGATTACAAAATTGCATACTTATGACTTTGGCCTCTAGGATAGAACTTAGGTGGACATTATTCAAAGTTCAAGGAAAGAATTGGGTAAAAATATTACTTCAAAAATATATAAGTTCTCTTGATGCAATGAAATTATTTAGGAAAATAACCCTACCCAAAGGATTACCAATATGGAACTTCATATCAGATAGTTTACGATTGATCAAGAAATATATTATATGTTCAGTCAACGAGGATAATTATGCAATTTTTTGGTCTAATGCTTGTTTGAAGTCTTATCCTTTTATCTCCTACTCAAAATGACAACCATTAGCTCTGGCATGCCTCCCTTATAAAGGCCAAAAGGTCAAACATTATATTAACGTGAGCAACAACTCTAGATCATGGATTTATATTAGTAACCTGGTTCAAGGAGAGGAACTAAAAGAAGTTATGAATGATTTGCAAAAGAGTATTCAAGAGTTATTTTGGTGATTTATTTTTTTATTGATGGTTAAGAAGGGGATTGAAAGGGTCTCATCCCTTTTACAAAACATGTCCAAATATTTTACATTTTAGTCTCACCATCCAAGGAAATAGCTGGAACAAAACAATAACTATAAACAAAAACAACTACAAGACATATTGTTAAGCAAAAGACCAATAGCTAGATCAGGAAAGGAATGCAAAACACAGAAAGTCCACTTGCACTTAAAACCCAAAACATTAACAATTTGACAATAACTTGGGATCTTCTCACCATGAGGCGATTCAAAGTCAACTCCAAATAAATGTGTGATAAAATGAGTGGATTCAACCCTTGTAAAATGCTAATGAGAATATTTTTGAGCTATGTAAAATCATATCTAGTTGACGATCCTATCTTAAAAAACCACCCAATGTTTTGAGGGGGCATTCAACCCCCTAATCTTCCAAGACATTATTTTCATTACTTAGATTTCAAAGGGTGTCTCTTCCCCCTAAAATTAAGGATCGACTGAGTGTCATTCGCCACCTTAATAGATATTTCTTTCTCTTTAACTTTTGCCTTGGATGGTATTCCTCTCTGATGATCTGATCCAAAATATGCTTTCCCTTTCTTCTAGCTTCTTGTAATCCTATTTGGATCACTACTCTCCCCTCTTAATTTTACTATAATTTCCATTTCTTTGTCAAGAGATCGAGGGGTGATACTTAGATCTTCTTTGTTTCCTTCAATTCGAATTGGTTCCTCAAAGGGGGTTCAACATTTACCTTGCTATGTTCACCAAAACCATCCACTTGGGTTGTTTCATTTTCTAAATCTTGTAGACAACTAAAAGAATTTGTTCCAACAATCACATTATCCTTCATAGAAGGTTCACTGACTGGGAGGCTTACCTCAATATTTTCTTCTTCAAACTTATATTCTTCGAGAGCAACCCCTCCTTTCACTAAAGCCTCAAATTAAGTCTTTTTTGGAGCATCTACAGTGTCCAACAAATTTATACTTGTTTATGGTTGTCCCTCCTTTTTAGAAAGATGAGGGTTTAGGTTTTGTTAACATTGCCACATATTTTTCCATTGGTTTCCTTTATTTTTATGGCATAATTGAAGTTGGAGTGTTTGAAATTCTTATATAGAGAGCATTGGATTGCAACATTCTTGTATTCTAAAGGTTATGTCTATATGCCATGCTTCGATTTAGTCTCAATCATCTTTGGGAACTACCTTTCCATATTCACATTCACACACATTTTGGCAAACATAAACCTAGATTGAGTTGGGGTTACCAGATCTATTGTAATCAAATACCCAATTTCTCAAGCAATGCTAGCAAAAATATCTTCATGCCATAAATGGAGGAGAAGGCCTAAAATCCTAACCCATACCAACACTTCAACAATACTGTGAGTGTTTGGATCAAAATATAATGCCCATTTTCTCAAGAAGAGCCCTCTACAACCATAAAACCAAGGTCCCCCTTGAAGAATCCTATCCCGATCCTCCTCATAGTTCAACTTCATAAGAAAGAAGCTCTTAGGCATGGCCATAATCTCCATGAACCCTAGCCATTTGGACCTTGTCCACTTTCTAATAGCATCAAAATCAGACCGAACACCCAAAAAGTTTCCAACCAATTTAAATTCCCCTTATGTAGTAGCCATGTCTGCCAAAGAGTCTGGTATCGAGAGTCTTCCTACAAGCGGTTGTAAGTTAAAATAAAAATTATTCACCTTCTACTTGCCCTTTAGAACATTTAGCCAAGACTGGACCCTAGGGTCAAAGGTGTTGTGTTTGTCATCCTCGTCGCCCACCTACAACAATTCTCCTAACCCATGAACAACATCCTTCATGCTAGGGTTTTTTCGAGACTCAAAACCAACACCACACTTCATTGAGCCACAAACCATCTCCATCCTTACTAAGGTTTCTACATGCAATGGCGATGACACTACGTGTAAACCCTAGTAGATCTCCCAATGATATTATGCATAAACTTAGCAGATCTCCCAATGATACTATGCACAAACCCTAGAATATCTCTCAATTATACTAAGCATAAACCCTCATACATCTCCCAATGACACTATGTGTAAACTCTAGCAGATATCCCATGTCCTTGTAGATCTTCTAAAAACATTGTGTGCAAACCTTAACATATCTCTCGATGGTACTGAGCATAAACCCTCTTAGATTTCTCATCAATACTATGCGTAAACCTTGGTAAATCTCCTGGTAACATTGTACTTAAACCTTAGTAGATATCCTAGCAACATTGAGCGCAAATCCTCGCAGATCTCCCAATGACACTACTTCATTATGGTTTGAACCCGAGTCTCTCAAAAGATAGTTCAAAATCCTAACCATTGCATTATCCCACACGAACAATTTGTTTGATGATTTTTACATGAAAGGATGAGTTAGATTTAAATCTATTAAAAAATGGTGGATACTTGGACAAGTTGGGATATGAGGACTTAGAGCAATAAAAATTTCCTATTCTTAAATTTTTTTCTTGGAAGATTGTTTGGTCACTAGAGGTATTAGTTCCCGAAAAAAGATAACATAGAATATTGTAATAAGTTTTGTTCAATAAGCCTTTGCAATGTTTTATAAGGTTATTTGAAAAATCATGACAAATAAATTAAAAATAATTCTAAATTGTGTGATCTTATATGAACAAGGTGATCTCATGGCAAACAAATTCTTGATGGTGTAATCATTTTTTAATAGGTTAAAAAGTTGGGGGCACATATAGGGCCACCCTCCAAGTGAATTGAACTTGGGTCTCCACTAGGAGAGCCCAATGCCTTTTGATATTATAGTGTCCTTATCAGGACTTTATGGTGTAATCATTGCATAGGAGGTCATACACTCTTTTCATTTCATAAAAAATCCATATATGCGTAAGAAAATAAATATGAATAAAGCATGTGATGGGGTTTTTGTCAAACTAAGGAATTATCATAAATTCTAATCAAGGTTTTGCACCCCATATTTGAGTTTTAACAAGGTCGGATGGGATTGCCAATGGCTTATCTTGACCTCTAGATTTAGGTCAGCTCCTTACTATTCTCATAGAAAACTCCTACGCTAATCTAAACTAATTTGCATGGAAGTAAAATGCATAATGAAAAATGCAAAAATATAATTGCTTTGGAAGCTTAAGAGTGTGAGATATTTAAGAAAATAAAACTTTTAGACCATATCAAGGAAAGTGTGTGATCAACGAATGTAGAAGAAGTAGAAAAAGATCGATAGTTTCCTATTTTTTTGATTATGAAATTGATAAGAGAATGATAATATCAACTAGAAGGATAATGACGTAGCCATTGTGTACTTGACCACTAAAAAGGAAATGCTTAAGGACTTGTCTATTTGTTATAAACTCATGAGTACAAAGCATAATGTGGGTTTCATACAGTGTAGTTATGCATTCCCATGGCAAAAGATTATTACAATAAGGGTCCTAGGCCTCAATTTATAGTCAAATTTTATACTTGAGTTACCTGGGGTGAGTAATGATTACTCTTAGTAAAAGTTAATATTTTAAGGCAACTTTAGCAAAATGATGCATACATCCAATTATGACTCTAACAGTCTTGGAATACTCTTAAAATGACTTAGTGTACCACTACTCGCCAAGATTTCTACAATATTTTCATCAAGAGCCATGAATTTAATCTACCTTTGTAACTAAGCAATTCACTCTAGCTCGAGGAGCAAATCACTCATATTTATAAGTATTATAGACACCAAAATCTAACCACTTGTCATCCATTCATGTCCTCCAATCATAGTCGTCCATTATTTATATATATACATACATACTTAATATATATAAATATTAATATTTTATACATTAAATTTATATATATATATATATATATATATATTTAATAAATATATATGCATTTATATAATAAATCCTAGCCATCCACCATGTTTTAATCTCAGCCATCAATCCACGTCATTTGCCCAAGCTTAATCTCCACCCTTCCTCATGTTTTAATCTTGGTCGCCCATTTTGTGTCGTCGAAACCCTAACATGTTCAAGAGAATATTATAAAAGATGATTCATTTTGAAAAATCAAACCCTTAAGCTCCCCTTAATCTCTAAAGTTATTTTTGAATATGGAGAGAAATCCTTAATCCCTTCTGCCCTAGCCATTCTACCATCACATCACCCATTTATATCATTACCAAACCTTGGCAAACCAGATATGGTTCTATGACACTTCCCTCAACCCTCGAATGCCCTCCAAAGTTTGCAGAATTCCTTTGGGTATCCACAACCATCACATAACGTCTCTAGGCATTTCTTGCATCGGATATACAGTATCCAAACCCTCAAGTGCCTTTCGGGCGTTCGCGAAACCATCAACCACAAACACAAGAGCAAAAATTATTTGACAAAATAAAGATATTCGATGCACTTTATTTACATTCTTGCATTTTTGTTTTCAGTTATATTCTGCAACATCTAGGGTTTTAGTGGTTTTATCTTTCTAAGGGCCTCACACAGTGGAGCCCTCGCAAGTGCTTCTAATATCTTTTTGTTATTTTCTATTTGTAGGTGCATGAATCATCTTTTTGGAAGTTGTTGAAGCTAGGGTGGTCTCGTAGGGATACACAAGCCCACCCACACTCTTTTTTGGATCCAAGACAAGCGAGAAATCACCAGTTATTTTTTGAACTAGGTTTTTTAAACCTTAGTATTTGTAACATTTGTATCAATACCAAATCATATTGTAACATTGGAGATTAAAGGCTCCATTTATATCAATATAATATTGTCTCTTTATTGTGCAACATATTGTGTATTGGTTCTATCTATTGTTTGGTGTTGTTTGTTTTTTATTTACAAAATGACGATCATGATGGGACCCCCAAAGGGTTCTTAATTTTTATTTAGTCACTAATTTTTATTTATGTTTCTATCTTGCAGGTTCCAGGAGTTTGATCGTGTAAAAATCACGAAAACGATTGTTTTTGGAAGTTGCAAATTTCGATCAGAGGTTGCGCGGATGCCCTGCGGTGTTTGAGGGATGCCCTGTAGCATTCAAGAAATGCTCTACAATATTCTAGAGACTCTGGGTGGCATTTTACAGAGTGGGGAAGAAATACGTAGGCTTCCTAGTAAGCTTGGTTCAAACCTTAACTCATTTTTGTTTTCACTTTCCTGCTTTTAATAGTGAAACTAACAAAATAAAATCATTCATTTTTTGTTTAAAGTAGTCACATTTTTATTTTCATTTTAGACATTTACATTCTTCATATAGATTGCATATAGAGTAGAATTGCATTCATTCATTCACTATAGATCACATTTAATTTAGATTTATATTGCTTTATGGTATATTCATTCACTATTTTGTATGTTTGCATTTGAAATTACAAAATCATAACTAGCTGCATAGTAGGGTTGAAAGCTTCCATTTTTACTTTTCTAAGTTGGAACAAGATCGTAATACCTAAGTATACTCCCGTTGTTGGAATCACTTGATGATTCAAGGTGGAAGAACTGGGTAAACCCTCTACTATTAGAATCACTTGATGATTCAGGGTGGGTCTTAAGTGGTGTACCCCTAAGTTCTTTTGAGGAGCTTAGTGTTCATGTTCTTGGCTTCTAGCTTAGACAAGTGAAATAGGTGTGTTTTTAACATTGATTAAACACTATAGATAACTTAAATCTTAAAATGAATCACACACTTTGCACTTCATGCACTAAACAATAGTGAGTTGGATTTCATCACCAACCATTGTTCAAGATTGGCGATGGTGGGCTTCATCTCCATCCATCATCTCACCCATAGAAACCATAGTCACCCATGAGAAAAATTTATGGATTTCATCACCAGGAAGAATCTCATTTGCCATCCAGCCTTAGATTCCACCTTGCATAATAGTTTAGTTTAGCACATCTACAACACACAAACCCCACAAAAAAAATTATTGTAAAACATAGGATTGAATTGCTTGTTTGATTCTATGTGATTTCCATTTGCATTTTCTTTCTGCACATTCCACACTCACCATCCCCAATTGACTCATTAGCTTATGGTTTCAACTTGAATCCAAGCAAATATTTTGAGTCAAGCCTCCATTAGCCAAACCACTTCATCCATGGAGTGTTCCACATATTTCCCTACCACTTATATGGTTAACCCTATCAATGTGATATAGACAAGTTGTTATGGTTTATCTATGAGACCATCACACGTTGTGTATACCTCAAACATTGATGTGTTACATAGAGCCACCAACACCCTCATTCCAAAAATTGAGCCATCATCTCCCACCAATCCTAACATCACCCACATAGACATGGCTAAAGTGGAAGCTTTTCAAAGATCCATCAACCCTGTTCTAGAGAAAATCAATAGCTCACCCAGGCATGATCCTTCTTCTCAGTAGGAACTTGCCCACTCACAGCCTTCCAATTTCACCCAGGTGTATACTAACCCTCTTTTTGAGGTGTCATATGCACCTTCCCATTATTGGTCCCTTCCACAATAGTCATGTATCCAAAGCACTTCCATTCCATCTTCATATACCACCACTTATGGCAATCCATTATATGAAGCACATGTCAATGTTGCTTCACAAATGCCAGCTTCCACTACATCCACTACCCCACATTCAATTGCAATCCCTATTGCAACTTATCCTCCACCTACTTCATCCATTCCCACCACATCCACACCATATGCTTTAGATATTGCCATACAAGAAGCATGGCAACACCTTAATAAATTGCTCAAGGATCGACAAAATGCTCATTCTTGTCCCCAACAACAAATACAGGTGATAGATCTCAAGCCCCAACCCATTTCCACCTAGCCTACCTTCTTTACCACAAATCCATAATGGGTATCACAATCTTCTGTGGTTTCCATCCCCACACCTCCATCAACCCACACCCATTCCATTCCCACGAGTCAGCACATTCATAGTCCTCAAACCTCATCTCCATTTCATCATCCACAATAATTTCTCCATCAAGCCCAACATCACCAAATTTAATCTAGTCCATCAAATCATCAACATATCATCACACCTCAACATTTCACCACTTCATCTCCACATAATCACCAAGTAATTTAGGGCTTCCACATACCTGGGGAAGACCCTAGAATTCAGGATTTGCAACAGTAAATTGATAGCTTAATACAACACACTCCTGGTATGATGAACCAGAAGTCAAATTTAAGATAACTTATCAATCAATTAATTCACTTTTTGGTACCATCACCACCATATCTAACAGATTTTATAGTGCCAAAATTTGATAAGTTTAAAGGGACTGAGGACCCTAGAGAGCATGTGAGCACATTCATTCACTCATGTTTCAGAATCCAAAATCAAGATGCCTTAATGCTCAGAACCTTTCCTCAAACATTGGGGGAGATGTTGTGGAGTGGTATAACCATTTGCCTCATCATAGTATTTATACTTTTGAACAATTGGTCAACCAATTCCTCAAGAGATTTTCCCTCAATGTTAGTAAGAAAATCACATTGTCTGACTTATACAATCTTAAGCAATTTTATGATGAGTCAGTATATGATTTTTTCAACCGTTGGAGGTCTATCACAAAACTACTATTCTCCCTACCAATGGAAGAGCTAACTCGATTATTTACCAAGATTTGCTTAAAACCCATATCTTGGTTATTACAATTGCAACAATATAGTTCATTCGAAGAAGCTCTTGCCTAGGCTAGCATAATTGAGGAGATAAAAATCCAAGAAGGTGTGCTAAAGCCTAAAAAGAAATAATGGTAGAACAAGGGCCAATCAAAAGGAACTTATTCTGGCCAATCCAAGCCAAGTCAATCTAATCAAGCAAATCAAGTAAATCAAGTGATGAGCCAACTAGTAATGGCTCAATGACAACAACCAATGCAACAACAACCACAACAAATTGCATATCAAGCGATTCCCCCATCACCACAAGTTCAAAACATAGTGCCAACTGTGGAAAATCATCAACATTGATAATTTGTTCGATAAAACTGCCACTACACCCCCTTATCAGAGTCATATACCTCCATCTTTCATAGGTTGTACGATACAAACCAACTTGCCTTGCCTGAGGTTAAACCCAATGATCCTACTAAGCATGGTAAAAACTATTGGAAGCATTTATTTTACCCTTATTATCAACACAATGGGCATGATATTAATGGCTGCTACACATTTAAAGATATAGTGCAAGACTTAATTGACTTAGGGGCCATCAAGGTTGATAGTCCCTTAGCTCAACAAAATCAAAACCTTAGGATATATCAAACACCACTTCCTCATCATGAGGAAGCGCAACCAACAACAGGAGGGTCAAACACCAAGACTCCTCCTAATCAAGTTAACCATGTTCAACAATATCAAGGTTTTGTGGGTGCTATTCATGTAGTCACTCGAGGTCAACAATGCACAAATCAACAAAATGCACAACAGTAGACTGTTCAACCTCCCATAGCTCCTTAGGAAAGTGTGTCTCCTCAACCTGCCACTTCATCATCTCCCATTCAGTTCTCCACCAATTCTTCCCAACCAATTCATATTCCAAGCCATCCATATCCACCCACTCATCCTCCCAATCGTCCATCAAGGCCAATTATCTCTCTGAGTAGCCGATTAACCACCAGCCTTAAAATAGCTTCAACTAAACTATCTATTTATGAGCTAATTCAACAATCTCCCCCACATCGCAAGGCATTAATGGAGATTCTAAAATCCATTGAAATCCAATCTCAAGATGCTAATGCCTTTAGAAATTTTATGGGAAGTATCCGAACATGTGTGGAGCCTACCATTACATTCTACGATTTTGAAATCAAACCAATATCATCAGGATCGATGGACCCTCCATTGCATATCATGGCTCAAATTGATAGGAAGCCATTCAAATGAGTTTTTATTGATACCAAATCCTCCATCAATATCATCACCACATCCTCTCTTCAACATCTTAATCTCCTACCATCTCACATCACCAAATCCACCTTCACCTTGAAAGCATTTAATGATGCTCTATGTTCCACAGTTGGCACTATAGTTTTACCCATCGAAGTGGGGGTAAAAATTTTGCACACAATGTTTTATATCTTGGAAGGGTCCATGGCATACAATGTACTTCTTGGACATTCTTGGATTAGGGAAATGATATGT
Source organism: Wollemia nobilis (assembly GCA_028583015.1). Classification (NCBI taxonomy): domain Eukaryota; kingdom Viridiplantae; phylum Streptophyta; class Pinopsida; order Araucariales; family Araucariaceae; genus Wollemia; species Wollemia nobilis. The sequence goes on from JAQPPZ010000374.1 coordinate 5,729,083, forward strand.
GTCCCCTCTATACTCCATCAATGCTTAAAATATGTACATGAGGGATAAATTCATTGCATACCAGTGGATGTTGAACTGTTTAAGTATTGCAATTTTATTTCAAATCCCTATGAGTCCACCCTTTCATCCACTCATCTTTTCTTGACATCATCAAACACACCATCCACTTCTTCATCTAAAGTTTCTATTCCTAAGGAACTCCCCATCACTACCCCTTCCACTTCCATACCCTCATCTTCATCATCATTGACTACATGTACATGTGGTCAAGCCCAATCCACATCAACCACATCATCATCATCAGTATCCTCCATCATCACTCCCTCCACATCATCACCCATTCATCAAATGCCTAAACCAAATCCACCTTCATCCACATCCGTCAATGTCTCACAAGTCGAATTAATGGATTGTGATATACCATTCTAGTCCATACCTCTCCCATTATCAGAGCCCCAAGCCAATCCTGAGCCTTCCACATCCACTTCCACATCCACCTCCACATCATCCCAAGTTGTGGTCCACCTCACTAATCTTGGTATTGGTGAATACGTGGTCCAAGACATCATTGTCACACCGCTTAACATCCAAACTGCTAGGGATTATGGTCACCCACGTGACCCACCCTTATCCATAGGAGTGGTATACAACATGGGTTCAATGCCCAAAAATATTAATTTTATGTATGGGGGGATTGATTCATCATCCAATCCATCTTCCCTAGATGAACCCAAGCAACCAACACCTGCCAACATACAACACATGTCGGGTTTTCCATCCCAATACTTTCATCGAGTCAATTGGTAAGGTTATGGTCTAGGATGACATGAACAAGGAATGCATGAGCTCATTGATACTCCATATCGAGAAGCGCATGACCATTTAGGTTTAGGCTATCACCCTCATTCTTTCACCTCTTCTTTTGAACAAGCTTTTCAAAATCTTAATTTGAATTCAAAAGAAGAAACCCATCACCCCGATAACTTTGAAGATGAAATCTATGAAGAATATGATGTTATATCGATAGCTTATGATGAATTTGATGAGGAATCGACACCCATCATTCCATTCACCGAACAAGATGAGTTTTACCTTAGAATGTTCCCCATCCATCAGCCCATATTTTGCTTGCTTCTTCCACAAGAGCGAGCCGAACCAATCGGTGAACCACCACCTCCACTTCATTAATCCACCTCATCGACCAATTTTGTAACATATGTACATAGTTCAAAATTAAAAAATAAAATAAAAACACAAAAAAAAATTATTGTATTGCATGTACATGGCATTTTATCGGTTGCATTTATTTGTGTTGCTCGTTGTTATTTAGGTTCCCAAAGTTCTTACATCGGTTCTAGCAAATGGGATCTATCCATTGCCAACCACTCATTTTCTCCCTTAAGTCAACATGAATCCTGTTGACTTATTCACTGCACTCCGTAATCCATACAATTTGGCAAAGCCAATTCCAATTGACATGAGACTTATTGATATGGATCAGATTTCCTCGTCTCCATCCTTTTTTAAATTCATCCTTTTCGATAAATTGTTAAGAGCTTTAGCCAACTACATTCCTCTGCCGCCTCCACCTTCACCTTCACCTTCACCTTTATAACCTAAGGTTTTCTAGGTAGACATAGAAGAGGTTGAGTCAGGAGAGTTTGATAATTTCATAAATGACATTCATTTGATCCCAACGCCCCATCAACTTGAGGAAGGTTCTCATATGTCCATTGAAGATACCGTCGATGTGAACCTTAGTTTAGACATAGATAATCCTCAAATTGTGAACAAAAGCAATTAATTACTCTCCTCAAGAATAAGAAGGGCATTTTTGCATGGTCTTACAAAGACATGCCTAGTATTGACCCTAATTTGGTTGTCCACAATCTCACCTTGCACTCTGTTGTTAAGCCGGTCAAATAAAAATTGAGAAAGATTCATTCTACCATTGTCCTCATGGTCAAAGAAGAGTTTCAAAAGCTATTATATGTGGGTTTCATTATCCCCATTGACTATCTTGAGTGGCTCTCAAACATGGTACCCGTTGACAAACATAACGAGACGATACACATTTACACTGACTTTCTATACCTTAACAAAGCATGTCCTAAGGATGACTTTCCTCTACCAAACATTGATACTCTTGTCGAAACTTGTGTTGGCCGTTAAATGCTTTCCCTAATGGATGGTTTTTAGGATACAACTAGATTTAAATCAATCCTGATGACCAACACAAAACAACATTAACTACACCTTGGGGGAATTTTTGTTACAAGGTGATGCCCTTTAGTCTTAAAAATGCAGGTGCTACTTATCAATGTGCCATGACATACATCTTCCAATATTATATGCATAAGATAAACAAATATTATGTGGATGATCTCTTGGAAAAATCCAAAACTTGACAAAACCACATTGGTGTCTTGGAAAAAGTCTTTGATCGACTTCTAGAGCGTAATGTAAGGTTGAACCCCAAAAAGTGTTTCTTTGGTGTTATCTCAAGCAAATGACTAGGATTCTTTGTCTTCAAATGAGGCATTGAGGTGTACCCAAATAAATTCAAGGTCATCATGGAGATGCCTCCCCTAAAAAACTTGAAGGAATTACGTAGTTTACAAGGAAATATCCAATCGATCCATCGTTTCATTCCATAACTTTCTGACAAATGCAAGCCATTCAATCACCTGCTACAAAAGGGGATGATATTTTCATGGACAGATGAGTGCCAAAAATATTTTGATGACATCAATAAATACTTGACTTCTCCACCAGTCTTAACTCCTCCTTGTCCAGGGTTCCCCTTTCATCTTTATGTTTCAGCAACAAAATTTACATTAGGGACAATGCTTGCACAAAAGAATGAAAACAATCAAGAGCAAGTTGTTTACTACATTAGTCGAACATTGGTAAGCTATGAAACCAGATATGCTTACGCAGAAAAAATGTGTTTAGCAGTGGCTTTTGCCACTAAGAAACTCAAACATTACATGCTTAGTCACACCACATATGTCATAGCTTGTGAAAATCCTCTGCGTTGTATGATGTCTCGCATTTACAATAACACTCACACCGTAAAATGGATAATGCTTCTCATTGAATTCAATCTTGAGTTCATCAACCAAAAATCCATTAAAGATTAGGTCATAGCCAATCAACTTGCAGAAGTTCTATGGGAAGTCCTGTTCCACTTCCTTGCAGCCCTTCCTTGGTCCTATCCCAGTTCCTTGGCACTTTCATAGCCCTTCCTCCTTGGCTAGCTAGTGTTGTAGACGATATCCTTGGGGTGGGAGGTAACTGATCCATTTAATTACCCCTTTCCATACCTTTTGGTGGGTTTCTTTTTGGTGCCTGTGATATGGGATGTCCCTAGGATTTTCTGGGACAATCTTGGGTTTTTTCCTGGGGCCTTCTTTAGGATTTATGTGTTGTTTTAGGGATCCTTTTCCTTAGAGCTTTTAGCTCTATTTCAATTTTTTGTAGGGTTATACTTGGAGCTATGGTTTAGAGTTTCATTTGTTGCAGAGTATCACAACTTAGGAATTTGGCTTCATGAGCAAATCTTCACAATATCTTTTGGCTAGTTGGAGGGAAACCTTGTGCTTATTCCTATGGTGCTGCTCTTTGGGTTTTCGAATGTGGACTTCGTTGTGGGCTCTTAGCATTTTTTGTGGCTTAAGGATGGGCCTCTATTTTGATTGTTGTTGTGATATCGCTGGTCATCCTCTTCTGGATCCCTGAAGCTGCTCATCGATGGTCTTGGAGGTTGTCTTGGGGTTCTTTTTGGATTTTTATGGTCTCGAGGGGGACCTATGCTTATCGTTTGTAGCTTGTGCTCTATGGCTCCTTCTTTAAGGTTCCCTAGGACCTCCCTACCTCTTTCTCATGGCTTGCAGTCCTGCACTGATGTTTCCTCTACTGGTGTTGGTTTCTGAGTAGCTCTCCTTGCTACAATGGGACTTCATGGCCTAAGGAGTTCCCCTATTTGTTGCACCGCTTTCCAGGCTTGCACAAGATGCTATTCTTCACATCCTTGTATTTTTTGGTGGTTTCCAGGTCTCTTCCTACTATTCAAGGGGGTGTTAGTTTTGTTTTTCTGGTTTTCCAAGGTTCTCTACCCGAACTTTGGTTTTTCCCCTACATGGGATTATGCATTTCAAATTTTGGAGGGTTTCTTTCTCCTGCCTAATGGGCTATTCATTTTTTTGGCTAGGTGGTATTGTTTCAATGTTTAATTTTTCTACTTTTGCCTTTTCCCACTGGGCAAGATTTTTAAATTTGTGGCTGGGAAACAATTTTTTTGCCGCTTTGGGCATGATTTTTTGCATCCTTTTTGAAGGATGTCCTTAAGCTTTTCCTGAAGGCTATCCTTAATCCTATCCTGAAGGCTTTCCTTAAGCCTATCCTTAAAGACTTTTGACTTTTTGTAATAAGGTTTTGGGTCCCTTGATAAAAACCCACTTAATTTTAAATTTAACTGATAAAAAAAAGACTTGCGAAAGCTCCACTTCCTAGTGATCAACCCTTGATTATTGAGCTCCTAGATGATTCGGTATTCACTATCACTAAACAAGAAGAAGATGTCATTTCGAAGGAAGATGTCGATATCACACTATTCTTTGATGATTCTAAGTACGAAAAAGGTCAAGGTGCTGGACTCGTGTTTCATACACCACAGGGGGTACCTATTCCCTTATCTTTCAAACTTGACTTCCAATGCACAAACAACAATGCAAAGTATGAAGCCTTAATCTTAGGTCTTCAAGCAACCATAGCTATGGGCATAAAGCATATCAAGATATTTGGTGATTCTCAACTTGTTTTTCGTCAAATCAACAAAGAATACCAATGCAAAGAACCAACCATAAAGCTTTACCATGAAGTAGCAATGACATTGCTCACCAAGTTTGATTGGTTTGAAATCAATAGTTTGCCATGTTCGACTAATAGATTTGCAGATGTGATGGCCTCTCTAGGATCATTGATTCTAAAGAACTCCACAGGAGAGGTACAACCACTCATTATTACAATGATATCTAAATCTACAATTGTTCATGCTAAATCTAAGGATGAGAAAGATGTTTGCTTTATCTATTCGAAGCCATGTGAGCCTTGGTCAAACCAAATAATAGCCTTCCTCAAGTTTGGAACACTCCCATAAGATATGTCACATATTGCTAAATGCACTTTCAAGCAAAATGCAGCTCATTTTACTCTCTTGGGGGACGTGTTGTATAAACATGGTTATGATGGAATCCTCCTTCATTGTCTCGAGCCTACAGATGCACAAAAATCCATAGTTGAAGCTCATGATGGTACTTGTGGTGGTCATTTTAGTGGAATGGCTATTACAAAGCATATTTTATGCATGGGTTACTATTGGCCCACCATGGAACGTAATTTTTGCACTTACATCAAGCATTGTCAGAAATTTCAACAACATACTAATTTAACTCATGTGCCATCACAAGCATTACAACCTATTCAAATCCTTTCACCCTTTTCATAATGGGGTCTTGATTTGATTGGCAGAATCTCACCTCCTTCCTCGGGAAAACATACATTCATCATCACAACCACATAATACTTCACAAAGTGGGTTGAGGCAATTCCTCTAACCAGTATAATAAGACCTAGAATTTTGGAGTTTATACTTCATCATATCATCTGTCATTTTGGTATTCCCTCGAAAATTATCTCTGACAATGGTAATTCTTTCAAGAACAAGGATGTTCAAGCACTTTGCGAGAAATATAATATCCAACACAGTTTCTCGACTCCTTATTACCCACAAGCAAATGGACAAGCCGAGGCTACCAATAGGACCTTAATTGATATTCTCAAGAAACTAGTAAAAGAAAATCATAGAGATTGGCATACTCAAATCCCCCTGGAATTATGGGCTTATCGAACAAGCATTTGCATGCCTACTGGGGCAACACCATTTTCATTGGTCTATGGATCCAAAGCAATTATACCTCTTGAGCTTCAGATCCTCTTATTATGAATTTCATTGCAAGAATTCATAGATGATGATACTACTAGACAAGCACGTTTTGACCAACTCACGCTTCTTTATGAAAGGCGGGTCAATAATTTAGAGCATTTACAAGTTTATCAGGACTACCTAAAGCGTGCTTACAATGCTAAAGTTCATCTATGTGAATTCCAAGTAGATCTTGTTCTTAAATAGAATCAACAAAACACCGATGCATTACCGCATTTTCGTGATAAATTCATGGCTAATTGGTTAGGTCCATATATTGTCATTCAAAAAGTGGGTAAAGGAACTTATAGGCTTGAAAGTCTAGAGAGAGTTGAATAGCCTGAACCACTTAACATCATCCACTTGAGAGCATTCTATACTTAATGTGATATATATATATATATATATATATACATGGATAATACACACAAACAACATTGTATTTCACACATTACATTGCACACATTTCATTTCACACATTCATTGAGCACTATCATCTTCACAAACATCTCATTTCATATTAGGGATCATTTATTCAGTACAAATATTAATTGGTCTAATAAAGTCATGTTGCCTTAATCAGGGGCACCTTCAAAATCATCATCCATTTCATTGCACTATTACGTAAAGTCAAATTACCATTTGCACGCCATATTTCCATAATCCATACGTGTTTTCGGTCACTCAACCACCCCTAGTGTTTTAAGCAACCTCCAAACATATGTCAAGTTTTCTTTAGATTTCACTCCACCTCAATTCTTCACTCACTTACTTCAAATGTAACTTATGGAATTTGTGAATGCAAGAATGAATATAATTTCACTTTTGTAGACTATTTATAGTTACTTTTAATGCATTAAAATTCCCATGGTCATTCACAGGTGCATTGAAATGCTAACCAGAGTTTGTAGAGTGCCAAATGCTTATCGACGTCTAAGGATGCTGAAGACGCTAGTCGACATCTGATTTCAAAATTTTAAACCAAAATGATACAAAAGGTAGATTACCTCCACAAAATCACTCCAAATTGCATCCATACAATCGTTTCATCATCATATCATGTTTTGTGAAAAAAAAAATCGATTTCGATGCTTAATTTTTAATTTTGACCAAAAGTTGCAAAATCGCTTTACAACTTTCAAAATGCACCAAAATTAGCTGATTTTTCACAAAATGACCATATTCATCATTTCAATCATCCACTTCATTTCTTTCATCTTTGTGATGGCATGGATTGATTTGGGCAGTTAACTTTTATTTACGACAAAAAAGTCATAAAATTATCCAATAATTGCTCTAAAAACGCTCCAAACCAGTGTGAAATTTCACAAAATCATGCAATTCAATCATCCAATGTATTTTTCTTCAACACGTTCTCATTTTATTATCCACCAATAATTGCATTTGCACCAAAATTTTCCCAAGTTCACATACAATTTCAAGTGAACCTCGTATCTAGTGGTTTATTCTATCTCCTTGGCGATTGCAACGATTGGTTGTCCATGCAATTTGGTAAGATGGATAAATCACCATAAGGATGCTTGGCCATTTTTCATCATCTAATATCTCTTTTTTTGAAATCAAATTATATTTGATCCCTCATTTTTATGTGCAACTATGCTCAGATTAATCTGCTCAATAACTATCATTGATGGCCTTGTCCGTGGGGCTTGAAACATGGACAATTCATACTACATCATTCTTTTTAACATTTAGGAATTGTGCATAGTCACTAGGAGGGGCCTCCTAGCAATCACCCGATCCTAGGATGATTGGTTCTTGATATTTTGCATTTTCATCACTTTGCATTTCAATGACGTCAAAAGGCACTTTCTTCAACAACATGGAATCACCCCAAACTTGGGGTAACCAAATTTAATTTTTATTTCTTGCAGTGGGATACATCTTACATGATCATGGCATCTACATTTGGCAAAAATCCCTTTCTACTAGGATAAAAATAGAATTCACTCACATCTACACTTGCAAAAATTCCTTTCTTCGTTGTGGCAAAAATGACATCAATTTATGTCATTCATATCATCCGCATTTACGTCATACACCTGCACTTACACCATTCACTTGCATCAATCCCCACAATTCTATCAATTGGCTCGTGAGACTTGTTTTTCACTCATTTACCAATTGAGGGGGTAAGCTACACATACAAATTATTTTATCTTCAAAATCGTCTTTGCGTTCCAAGGAAAGAAAGTTGCTTTATCATGCCAAACCAGGTGTCTTGTATTTTTGCACCGCATTGTGTTTCACGCAACACGATACAAAAAGGGGTATATGTAGACAATAAAATATAGCCACTTGTCATCCATCTATGTCCTCCAATCATAGTCGTCCATTATATATATATATATTTACTTAATATATATAGATATATATGCATTTATATAAATAAATCCTAGCCATCCACCACATTTTAATCTTAGACATCCATCCATCTCAATCCACGTCACTTGCCCAAGCTTAATCTCCACCCTTCCTCGTGTTTTAATCTCGACTGTTCATTTTGTGTTGTTGAAACCCTAACATGTTTAAGGGCAAAATATAAAAGATAAATCATTTTGACGAATCAAAATCTTAAGCTCCCCTTAATCTATGAAGTTATTTTTAAATCTAGAGAGAAATCCTTAAGCCCTTCTGCCCTAGCCATTCTGCCATTGCATCGCTCATTTCTATCACTACGAAACCCTTGCAAACCAGATATGGTTCTGTGACACTTCCATTAGGTCTTGAACGTCCTCCAAAGTCTATAGAACACCTTCAAGTATTTTTGGAACACCTCATGGGCATCCACAACCATCACAGAATACCTCTGGATATTTTCCACATCAAATCTACAGTCTCCAAACCCTTGGGTGCCTTTCGAATGTTCACGCGACCATCGACCACAAACACAAGAGCATAAATCATTTAATAAGGTAAAGATATTCGGTGCACTTTATTTACATTCTTGCATTTTTGTTTTCAATTATATTCTACAACATTTAGGATTTTAGTGGTTTTATCTTTCTAAGGGCCTCACACAGTGGAGCCCTCGCAGGTGCTTCTAATCCCTTTTTGCTATTCTCTGTTTGCAAGTGCAGGAATCATCTTTTTGGAAGTTGTTGAAGCTAGGGTAGTCCCGTAGGGATACATAAGGCCACCCACACTCTTGTTTGGATCCAAGATGAGCGAGAAGACACAATTTTTCTTTGAACTAGGGTTTTTAAACCCTATATTTGTAACATTTGTATCAATACCAAATCATGTTGTAACATTGGAGATTAAGGCTCCATTTATATCAATAAAATATTATCTCTCTTTATTGTGCAACATATTGTGTATTGGTTCTATCTATTGCTTGGTGTTGTTCATTTTTTATTTACATGTAGATTTCACTTTTATTGAGTGAATTACTCCCTCAAGCCAATCAATCCTTTTTAGCTAGCAAATCGATGTTTGAAGTGAATCAACTAGTTTTTACAAGTGGATTGATCTTTATTCATTTTTAGTCAAATTTTAATATTTTTGGGATGTCTCTACTACCTGATCTCTACTACCACCTCCTTCATAAATTTACAAAAAATATATGGTAGTGTCAAGATACTACATTTATGGTGACTTAATGGGATGCCAAGCTCGATTGGCATAATATCCCAAATCTTGACTTCATCCTTAGGAACAAAGTTTACAAAACTTGGGACCTTAATTGTAAATTTGTCAAAAATAGTGGTTCTCCTCATTTGGTATTTTTGTGGTTGTAGTCCCAACAACTTTTTCCACTTGCTTTCATCTAATAACTATACTACTCCAAGGTATTCTACCTCCCCTATTAGGTCCTCAAAGGGATTTTATAATAGCTCTTCCTATTTGAAAGCTAACTCTTGTAGTTTGCAATGAATAAGCTTTAGCCTCTCATATATTGTAGCTACATCCTCTTGGTCAACTTGGCTCTTTTTCTCCTCAATCATAATACTTATGATATCATCATCTAAGATGTGCTTTTGTTCATAAAAATGCCAGGCATCCCAATAACAATTAACCCTTGGATTTATCCATTTATTAAACTTGGGTTTTAATGATGTGAGGTTATCTTTAAAGGTATAGAGGTTCCTCTGGATATTTGGGATTTTCTTCAACTTTATGACTAGGTCTTTACAATCAATCCCTTGTTATCATACCTACGTTATGGTCATTGATGTGAGGATTTTGAGGAGCTCATGATATTCTCCTTTGTATATGGTTGCCATTCCACATGTTTTATGGTCTCATGGACCTATTATAGTTTTTTTTTTGTAAAGGAGGTCAATCAAAAGTACTCATATGCAATCTTTATTCTTTTTGGATATTGTCGTGGAGGGAATTGACTAGTTAAATATCTTAAGTTGCCTTTGGGTCTACAACTATCTCTATTGGTTTGGAGACCAACTCTATAATTTATTGATCTTTATTGTTCAGGTTCTCTTGGAGTCGATTCTATTCCTCTAGTAGTTGTTACATGAGGTCTTCGAGCCCTTGCTAGCTTTTCTCAACTTCAACAAGTTGGGTCTTGAGGTCCTCGTCTTGCTTCTTTAGTTGATGCTTCTCAAAAGAGCCTTTATTTAGCACCTTGTTTTTTTTTGAAGCTAATCCCTTTGTGCCTTTAATTGAACCAATTCTACCTCAAGTTCTTTGTTCTTGATTCGTGTTGCTTCATCCTTGACTACAAGGCAACCATGTTTCATTATTATGCTAAACTTGAGCTAATTAGTCAATTGGACCATTTAGTATGGGTCCATTTTGTCTAGGTCTAACCCAAAGTTATCACTATCTTGATGGGCTTAGTTTTAATAGTCTTGACGAAGTACATTATATTCACCTTCATTGACAATTGTGATTAGGGCAACATTGAAGCCTTGGAGGTCCTTTTATTGAGTCTATTGTATTATTTCTTTGATATTGTTTTCTTATTAGCAAGGACTTCAAATGACTTGATTATGTCTATCTCTATAACTTCCATGTAAAGGCTAAGCTTAGCCTTCCAATCATTCTCATTGATGGGGAGCTTTTGCAGACTCAACTCCTTAGGTTGGGATGGTGGGCATTGTTGTTATAGGATAAGTTGTTAGGCTTGATAGGGTGGGTGTGCTTGGTGTGTTGAAGTGGATGGTGGAGTGAGGGGTAAACTATGTGGTTATGATAGGGAATAAAGTGGATATGGAGGAAGTGGGATGTGTTGTTGACTGAGCTAAGGTATCTAAAAGAGGTGTCATAGTTGGCAATGGTTGTATTGGTGGAGGTTATTCAATGTATGGGACTAATGGTTGTAAGGTGATGATTTGCATGGTGGAATATAGGAATGATGTGATGGTGGTGGTTCCCACCATGACTATTGACCATTAGGGGAGAGGTTCCCCTTGGAGAATAGTATGTTACATTGGTGGAGGGTAAGATAAGTACAACAAAATAAGGGATAAAAAAAGAATAGGAAGCGATGGATGGTGGAAAGGGAGTGGGAGTGAGTGCAATAGTGGCTACCTAACTTGTCGTTCCTAACTTGGGAGGGTGCCCTTCTTAAGGGATTTACTCTCCTCATATTGAGTTATCTACCATTATTGTTGTCACATCTCTGAATATGGATCTATATATTTCGAACCACTTCTTCCCTCTTATGGTTTTTTGTCTGACCACTAAAATGACTATTGCCAATATCGTTGACGCAATTTAAATGGTTTTCTCTAGTGCTACTTTTTTCTTGAGCCTTATTTTTATGATGGGTCAATGAACTAGCCATAGCTACACTAATTGTTTTAGCTATTTTTGTAATCTTTGGGTATCTCTTGTTCTAGATGGTAGAGTATTTGGCATCAAATATACCATCTCTAATATACTTCATGATTATGTCTATTTCATAGTTTATACTTTACCATGCAAAAATTTTGTGATCTACGTTCCCAAGTTTTTAGAGCACCCCCAATATGTGATGATTGACCTTGATACTAATGTCAAAACCATCCTTATTTTTGGTATAGACTCTAGGGGTTAGCATACCAACTCTATATCTTACATTCATACCCTAGCTACTTCCTAAAGTAGCAAGGGATGTCTCTTCATATAGTTTCACCTCCTACTATACATTATATATTTTTTATGGGTAAAGAAGGTATCTAGCTTTTTATCCCCAAGAGTCCTTTTGGGTTATAGAACCAAAAATATCTAAATTTTTAAGACCCATCTCCCTTAATCCTGCCTCTTACACTAAGTGGAACCCACACAACCTAGGAGTAATGCTCATTATTTACTCCTTGAGTTGGTATAATGTGGTTTTCTTCTACCCTTTTAAATACTTCAAATCCACATAGTCAACTTGCTACACATTTTTAAGGTTAAGAATGTAAGTAGGAACTCATGCAATAAATTTGAAAGGCATGGATGAGAAGCCATATAAGTAGATGAATGACCTGGTCCTCCACAAGTAGAAATATTTGCTTGAAAATTTTTCATCTATCAATAGTTGTCTCATCTTGTTTGTCATAATTGGCACTCTTCCCCAAAATTTCGCTAAGACGACCTCATACACCTCATCATAGAATTGGTAGGAGGTATTTCTTACTTCTTGGTAGGGTACATCCATGCATTCCACAATTGTTAGAAGTTTTCCATCTATTCCTACTTGGCTCAACCTAAAAGTAGGAAATCAACTTTTCTTCTAGTGAAGGATTAACCATACCAAGTAGGAGGTGTAGTTGAATTTCCTCTCCTCCTTGAATTACTTGATTGGACTATTCATTTGGTCCAAAATGTACTTGGCACAATCAATCATTTAGGAGTGTCTTAGATAGGCTATTCTTTTTGTAGTAAGACTATATGCTCTTCATAGATATTTTGGTCGCTCTTCTCTCCTAGGATTATAACAATCCTTGACATTACCATCTAGACATCTATCTTGAATTGGTTTAACTCTAATGGTATAATTAATTTGGATGATGATTTGAAGGACAAGGTCCCTAAGAATCTAAATTTCCTTCTATAGTAAACACTTTGTCATTATAGGGAAATTTAACCACTTGAAAAGTAGAGGAAGCTATGGATCTCATTTACTAGTCCAAGGTCTGCCCAATAACATAATGTAGCTGGTCTTGAAATTAAATACCATGAAATTCATTTACTTCTTTAAGTCCTACATAACTAGGAAACCAAATCCAACCCATAGGATCTTGTGGGCAGCCATTATAAGCATAGCAATAGTTCCTAGTTGACAAGACAATTATATCTCGGTATCTTGATATGGTTTTATCAAAGATAACAATATAACACATGTGCCACTCTCTACACTAACCAAATCCTAATAAAAAACCATAGAATTATATACAACTGTGATAATTAATGGTGGATCATCAACACTTTTCAAATAATAAAAAACAATCATATATTTGAGAGGAAATTTGATAATTAAATAAAGGCTATATATGCATCAATACCAAGGTTTTATTTATATGGTTGAGTATATTACACTTCATGAGGCCCTAGAATGATGGGTATAATATTGAAAATCCTAGGCATCTTCGTCTCATCTAGTAATTCTCCTAATCATTGTCATTTATAAAGAGATGTCCTAAGTAGTTCTAGGTATGGCAACTTATAGGGCCTTGTACTCAACAATTCCATAATCTCCATGCTTTTGTTTTGCTCATGACTATTTTAAGCAATGATTATTTAGGTTGGTACAAATATTTATACTATTATATTGTAGGACTATGGTTGTAGCTTTAGTTTTTCAATAATAATAGAATTCATAGGGTTTGTTAAGGCATTTCTATGAAAATTCTTTGTACTAGCATGGATATCTATATTTTTTGTAGGTTCTCGAATGACCAAGGCAGGGTTTGACATTTTATCACTTATGTTTGGATTAGTCATTGCCTAGATAGGTTCTTTGGCCTTGTTCTTCTTCTTTTTTCTTCCTTAGAATGTTGCTTCTTTTTATATTAGGGTGCACTTCTAGTGATAGTAGTAAGTTGTTCTACAAACTCAACTATTTCTCTTTGCACCTCCAAAATTTTGACATATTGGGTCACATTTTGCTAACCATAGATGTATTCTCTATATCAACTAGGTTAGGTAAAGACTTGATTAACATGAGGAGCATTTTATGAATTGCTAAGACCAAGATTTTATTTTTGGGCATGAGTATAATTTTTATGTTAGTTACTCTAAGCAACACTTTGGTTATACCCTTGGTTGTCTTGATCAGGATTGTCCACTTGGTTCTCATGGTTTTGATTATCCCCTTGGTTGAACCCATGACCTTGATTATGGTTCACTCCACATTGTTGATTATGATTAGGAGCTTGTTGTTCATGGTTTGGGAATGGGTTTTTAAGTATCTAGCCTCTAATTGTGAGGGTGATTTGATTTCTTCTAGAGATATTTAACCTTTTCATACAAAAGGTTAATACTATCATTTATTGATTTTATCAATATTGAAATTAGGACCAAAATTTTGCCTATAATAGAATTTTTAAAACTCTTAGCAACTATTAGGTTCTTGTACGTAAGTACCATTTAAAAGGTATATTTTGTTGGAATCATGCCACTCAGGTGCTTAAATTCTTTTGTTATAATAATAGTTCTTGGTCCTAGGGGATAAAGAAATCTTGAGAATATCTTCATGCATCTATTGTGGTAAAGTATTCTTAGGTTTTAGGGTCCCCTAGGATTTATTCAACATCTATATATGGGTTCCAACTATCTCAATCTCATGATAAGTAAATTGAATGGCTAAAATACAAATCCCATCCCCAACACATGCTTATTAGGGTTCTTGGGTTTCAAGGTTTTTTTACCATTTTTTTTTAATGTTTAAGGACTAACAAATTGTATGAATTTTTATGAGGATAAACCATGGGAATTATGTTCTTGGAAATTAGCCTATAAAGTTTATCTTAACTTATTTATAAGTACTCTAATGGTTGCCTCTTCAATTACTACCATATTAACATTACATTTAAGACTTGCCTAACTCTCATGGAATTGAATGGTTGATTCATTTTTTCCACGTATGACATTTAAAAACAAATCCATTGCTTCCATTACGATCATGTCATCACCAAATTCTTGTTTTTATTTATTAACAAAAATATCAAGGGATTCAATAACATGTTTTGGCAAATACACAAACCAATCAAAAGCATTTTCTACCAAATCCCTATTCATTAATTTTAATGATGCCTTTTCATTATGCAACCAGACACTATATTATATAGTGAACTTATCTATAAATATCTAGGATTTATTTGTTTCATCATAAAATAACTTAGGTAGCCTAAACAAGTCAATGACATCCACATAAGGGGCTAGAGACTAACTTTGGTAGTTTCTTAAAGTAGGGTTTGTATTCACAGACATAGTCATCCTAGGATTAGCTAGATTAGGAGGTGGGGGAAGGGAATTAGAATGATTTTGGGAGGAATAACAACTTGTACTACATGGGTTCTATAATTATTCATGATATGTTCAAGATCATTCATCATGTTTTGTATAATTTCTTGTAGCTATTTAGTTGTTTCTTTCCCAATGGCTTCCATTTGCCTCTTAGAGTCTCTCTTATGATTGCATAATTGATAAGCAATTGTCTCCTTCATGGTAGTCATGTACTCAACTAATTTCTCATATTAGGATTAAAAAAAAGGCTAGGATTATGTTGTAATTTGTAATATATTATATAAACATCTTGAAACATCCATTCACCAATTCATATGCAAAAAAGAAAGAGCAAGAAATAAGAGCGTATAGATGAAAATAAGAGAAAGAGATAAACGACATGATATCAAAGAAGGAATAAAGGGTGGGTGCTTGTGGGCATCCCCATAATATTTTCATATATCACAATATGTTTTAAATGATTGCTTGTTGATGTGTATTTGTAGTGATACCAAAACCCTAATAAGATGTTAACCTCAATCCAACATTAACTTAATCTTGAGGTTAACCTTATAATAAAATAATAATAAATTACCCTTAAAGCAAGGTTATCCATAAATATGGATTAACCACCCAGGTGTTGTAGGTGAGTTGGAGAGGAGAGGGCAATCCTCCAAGGGAGGTCCCAGGTTCAAATCTCCACCCTACCAAAAAGTTGAATTGGGTACCCAAAAATCCAATTGATAATGTTGATGCGGGCATGGTCGGGCGCGAATCTCGGGTGACTTTGAAGGTGTAGAACCCCATGTTCGCAGTATCTCAGACCAAGGCAGCCCCGTAAAGGATTGTTCACTTTAAAAAAATAAATAAATATGGATTAAACAATACAATTAAGGATGAATATATGAATATGATCGTAGGCTTACATTGAAGAATATTATAGGCTCACATAGAAAGATGCTTGTAGGTTGATATCAAAATACCCAAAGGCTTACATAGAACTTCCCTGTAGGCTTACGTGAATATCCTTGTAGGATTACATCAAGATGCCTAAAGGCTTACATACCACTTTCCCATAGGCTTACATCAAGAGCACTCATAGGTACTTCATCACTATTGGCCTTGGCCTAATAAGATTAAATTGCAAATATTTCAACACCCTTCCATAATCTAAACTAAGGGTCCAAGGAGAGAAGACATTATATATGATATATCTCCCCCAATAAATAATGCTCTTATGGGCCACTAGATCCAACTATCTTCTCTTTACCAAAGGTACATAAACTAGATCAACCTCTCCTAAACATGAAGCCATAACTCCACCTCTTGGATCAAGATGTTGAGCTTCCCATGATAAGATCTTCAACATGCACTATGGTGACCACAATCTATCCCCCAATCTCAAGAGAAGGTAATTAAATCATGAAGCAATAGGTAGATCTCTAAATAATCAACCCCAATGGTTAGAAATGACCCATAGACACAAGGTATATCTTACATTGATCATCCAAAACCTACTCCTCTTGTAGCCCAAAAGATTACCAATCACCACACTAAAGGGTTGTTGGAGTTAGAGCAAACATCCATTATAAGAAAAGAGAAGGATTATATACCATAGAAAACAATAATATCTCCTTAAAATAATATCATCAATTTATACAGATCAAAGAACTATGAGATTTTAAAAAGAATAGGCCCAAAATGTTCCATATGCAAAAGTTATGTCCTCCAAAATTTTGGGTATGCTAATAGTTGAACAGAGAGAAAAATGAAAAATAATTCACCAAACCTTAGGAAAAATTATGTTCAATTACTACTCTCCATGTGTCAACTACTTATTTGTTGATGGCTACCATTCACTCTTCGCCACCTGGACTTCAATGGTACACTAATAATCTAACATTCTACTTCACAATTGATGTCAATAGGCTTTGATATTAGGTCCTTATAATCATAATGTAGAGCCCTTACCATTGTGCCACCAACACACACATGTGAAGAAGAGCATGCACTTCCCCTTGAAACACAAAAGACAATTTTTTTTCTTGTACTAATAAAAAAGAACTCACGCAAGTAATTACAATAACTAGCTATGTCGAAAATTAAGCATGAGGGAGCAAGAGACCTCTCGCTCTGGGTAGGAGACCACCTTTTCAAATTATTGCTTCCTCCTTGGCTCTTCCTAGGGTTTTCCAAGCGGATCTCCTGCTTTCCTCTAGATTTCCAGGTAGATCTATTTTTCCTAGGCTTTTTAGCCTTTCCTATCTCTGCTTGGTGCCTGGAAGACCTCCAAGACCTTTTTTACGTCTTCCTGAGGTGTTCCAGGAAGTCTTGTTGGGTGATGTTGCATGGTCGAACAAACCTGGTTTTTTCCTTTGGGTTAGTGGAGATATTACCTGTAGTTTTTTCCTTTGGCCATGGGATGGGGCCATGTTCTTTATTGCCTGTAGGGGAAACTCTTTGTTCCTCTCCAGATCTTGGCTTTGCTTTAGAGTGGGCTTCAGTTTGTTCGTTCTGCTTGTCGGGATGGTCATTCGTTGGTTTTTCTAAGCTTGGAGGAGAGCCTGATTATTCTCAGTTGAGTTATTCCCATGGTTTGTGGTTCGTGGCTGATGGTTTAGGAATTTTGGTAGTTTCATTTTGTTTGTTCTAATTTCTAGGATGGTCACTCATTGGTCTTTCTAGGCTTGGGGGAGGTCCCGATTGTTCCTAGTTGAGTGTTCTTGTGGTTTGTGTCTAGATATTTGTGGTTTTTGGTAGATTTTTTCATCCGATTTGCTTGTCGAGATGGTCATTCACTACTTTTTTTGGGCTTGGAGAGGCCTCAATGTTCATAGTTGAGTGATTCCCATGGATGGTGGTTCGAGGCTCATGTCTAGGGGTTTATGATGGATTTCTCCTCTTCCTTTTCTGGTCTTGGAGGATGCTACTTTGTGTTGTAGAAGGGTTTCATGGGTTTTCCTCTTGTGGTAAGGTTAGGGTTTCTTGTAGATTTGCAGGTACTTTATGGATAGTCCTACCTATAGCTCTTTCTGGTCTAGTTGGGGGACCATTTTTTTGCTACAGTGAAGGTCTTCTTGACATTGTGTTGTGCTTGATATTCTTCTTGTTTCGGGGGCATCTTTTTTACCAGGGTTTGTTTTCGGCTATGCTTCACCTTTTTTTGTTGGGAGATCGCATGACCTATTGTGATCTCCTTTGGTTGCTCCATTTTTAGGCCTGTGGATGACCTTACATGGACCATCTTTGTGGATCTACTTAGTGTTGGTGTTCTAGCATTAGGTCCTATGGAGTTTTTTGCATTTCGAGCCTTCCAAAACTATGTGTTTTTTCCCTAGGCGGGAAAACATTTAAAAAATATATATTGTTTTTTTCTTAGGGAGGTTTTGCAGATGGTCCAGTGTTGTTTTGTGGATGACCCTGGTTTGGTTTGCATATGGACCTGTGCTCATTTTTGGATGGTCCCATTTCCTTTGTGGATGATCCTGATTCATTTGTGATTGGTCTTGTTTTGTTTATGAATGACCTTGCATTGTATTACTTCATTCTTTTTTTGGGCCTTCTAAATCTGTGAGGTTTTCTCCTGTGGAAAACACTTCTCATTTTTGTGTGTAAATGTGAGGTTTTATCCTATGCAGAAAAACCCTTTTAAAATTTGTGTGTAATTGTGAGGTTTTCTCTGTTGCCCCTACGAAGGCTTCTCTTCTTTTCTCACGGGGCTTCCTCTCTTACTCGTATGTGGGCTTCTCTTTTTCTCTTTTAGATGTTTTTCTCCAATAGACTCCTAAGTGCCTGTTTCTTTGATTTTTTTTTTATTGGGAAATCTTCTCCCAACCTTCATATTTTTGTAAAATATCACGAGATCCATTCAAAACCCCTCTTACCAATAAAAAACAACTAGATATGTACCACATGTGGTGTCATAAAGCATGCTCACACTAGGACAACATGTGTGCATTTATGCCCATTATGTTGCATGGGACCCTCAGTGGCTCGCATGCATAGTGACACATGCAATGCATGCCCCCTCAAAAGTATGCTCTACGGGGCTCTTAGTGGCTTGCATGTGTAATAACACATGTGAACACATTTTACCCATTTTTTAATGCATATTCTTCTTTAAAATAAAAATATTGGCACATTATGATGCACACATACAATGATGAGCATGTCACACATGGTTTCATGTACAAAATACACAAAAAAAAGATCCAAAACTTGAAAATTATTGCTAATAGCTACGCACCTCTCTACCTCCTACCACATAGAGGAATACTCTATTTTTGAATATTTGATTTTTAAATTTTTGGAGGAAAGAAGGAAATATTTTTTGGACGCAAAAATAGGTAAGAAATTGGTAAAATATCCAAAAGTATTGAACCAAGACCCCTAATACTTTGCAAGGAATCCAAAAAAACTAGTGCTTCATTCATGTCTTCGATAGTTTGCCCTATTATTAGAAATGAGGAAATACAAACACAATATTTTAATCAAAATATTTTACAAATTATTCACATAATATTCTCACAATATTTCCACATTACTTTGTCAACATTTGCTATAATTTTCCAGCCAACATCTGCATACATCAACCATATCCATGGTTTATTATGTCTCTTAATTTCAAGAGAACTTTGGTGTTTCCCCTTCAGCTTATCTTTTCATCTCCTCACATTCTCACAAGAGATGTGACTATTCAAATCTCTCATAACTTATAGACTTTAAATAATTACATAACTTCAAATAACACAATAAAGCCTAACACCCCTATTATTATATTTTTTCGTATAAATATCTTTACCCCCCTATGAACTCAAAAATGATACACTAGAACTATGCTTTGGCTTTGAATCTAGATCTTGGTCTTGATTTGGCTCTTGCTCTCACTCTTGTTCTTGCTTAGGCTCTTGCTCTCACTCTTGCTCTTGCTCTGGCTCTATTAGTGCTGGTCATGGCTCTAATGGCTCTAAGTAATCTCCACTTGGTCTGCCTCTTTATTCTATCTTTGGGTTTGACTTTGGCTTATTATCTTAGGATCATAAAATAGGGATCACCTCTAGGTAATTGCCTCTAGGTTGTATTTGGACTAGGTTGTTGCCCCTGAATTGCCTATGGGTCTTTGCCTCTAGGTCATTTTTTACCTCTCGATTGCTTCTTTGGATCATGATTACATTTGGGTCAGCCTATAGATCACCCGTAAGGTCATCATCTCTAGGAAATTACCACTAGAATATATCATTGAAATCTTCCACATAATGTTTCTTTGTATATCATGACATTGCAAGTATTCCAAGTATTGCTTGGGTCATATTCTTCGGATATTGAAACCATTTATCTCAAGTTTTCCAAGATATTTTTTCATGGAAAAACTTACATTCTTCACATTCAACAAACTTGGATGTTTTTATACTATCAAAATTGATCTCCTATAGAAACCATTAAACATTTCTTTTATCTTATCTCAATCACACACATTCATTCATCCATAATTCATATGTATTTTGTTGGTCACTTTCTCTTTGTGCCAACACTTTATTCTGAAGTGATTATTACCTCCACAAATTTCATAAGAATGCAGGTTCCAACACCTAGTTGTCACATTCCACTTCTTCCACATTGACTGTAACAACCCAATCTAGAAACTTCTACATATGATTATTTCTTCAAAAAATTTGTGTTATTTCCACCTATCACAAGCTTAGTGTTCTTGTTTCTTTCTTGACCTATATTTTTATATTTTGCAAAGGTTTCCATTTTGATAAACTTGGTCTCATTGCTTCATATTAGAACATCATAACTAAGGCCTTCATTCTTTGGCCTTACACCTAGCATTGTGCGTATTTTTACACCTTGCCTATATCTTCCCAAACCTATGCCATCATATCCTATTTTTTTTATTATTTTTGAACCTATACATTTGGTATGCTTTGCAAAGCATCCAAATTATTCATCACCATTATGGCCTTTTCCACAAAACCAAATATATTTTACATCTCCACTCAGATTTCTTCCACCAAAAATATTCAAATCATCACAGTGACCTTCAACAAAATCTGAAATATCACTATCACTATCAACTTTGACAATATGGCCTTTGTCATGGCCACCACAACCATCTTATATACAAACCTTATTCTCATCAACAATCTTCAAATCATATGTATCACAACTTAAATTTATCCTTTGAAGAATATCACTTATATTACAATAAATATATTTCATCATGGGCTTATCATTCAACTTCTCAATTATTTTAATTTATTTTTATATTGCACCTGAAGGATGTCAATGATGAATAGTGCCATGCACATTCTTCTTACTACACCAATAGAGATTGTCACACCATTTTCAAAATATCCTTCACCAACTTTTTTGAGTATTACTTGTAAACAAGACCTTAGTTTTGAAAACTTGTCATATTCACTATCTTTTGATGGCACACTCTTTTGTATTTCTCCTTGTATCTTGGATTGTTTACTATCTCTTTTATTTCTTGGTTTTGACACTTCTTTGGCCATGATGACCTTATGTGTTTTTCACATTCTTCTTCACAATTTGATTTTGATTCAGATTCACCCTATGCAATATACTCTTGTTTTTGTGGCCATTGTTGGGATTGCCTTCTTTGGCATTGCCCTTGTACTTGCCACCCGTGTTGATATTGTGACTAATACTATTGATTCCTTCTAGGAGGTCTTTGAATTCAATTCCTTCATTCAATAAATTATATCTACAAAACTTGGTGTCATGTCCTCCTTTTTCACAAATATGATAATACCTCCTTCTCCATTAAGGTTGATTTTGTGAGGAAGTGATAGTGGAAATACCCTTTAAACTTTTTTGAGTTTTTTTTTAAGATAAAGATATTATTGGATAACTCATCTCTTAATAGATTTTCCACTTCATATTATTGAATGATGTTTACCAACTCTTCAAATGACACCCTTCCATTTGATACTTATCTTCTACCTTTTCTCCAATAGTGTTCAACCTTGATTTCAAGTTTGCAATTCTTCAAAGGAATTGTTCAATACTTTCACCATCTTGGATCCTTAATGTATAAAGTTGTGATTGTGACTTCATTTTTCCCTTCAAATATGATGTAAAGTCTATCCCATGCATTTTTTGATGTTTTTATCTCAGTAGTATGTGGTTGTGTTTTATCAACCACTCTAAATGTGATGAGCATAAGTGTTTTTGCATCTCTCTCATCATACTTCTACTTATCTTTTATCTCCTTAAGACAAGTTTCATTACGGATAATTATATCCCATGGTTTTTCAACCACTAGTATTGTTCTTGTTTTTGTCTTCCATGGTACAAAGTTTGTACCCTGTAACAGCTAAGATTCTATAAGAATATATTTTTATATATAAATGGTGAAGGTTCCTTATATCTGCCCAAAATTATCCCCTTTTCTATGTACCACTAGTCCTATATACCAATACTTTCGATAAGCATGTCATTACATGGAAGAAGCTAGTCCTCTCGATATATCTGGTTGTATGTGAGAGAGACCTTAAGGTACGTGAAAGAAATTGATATGTGGCATCAAGATAGTGCTAAAAATAATTTGTTCTATCAATGACACCTACTTGAAGAGAAATCCTCATACATGGGCATACATTTTCTATATACCTAAATTTTATCAATTTCAAGATTTACGTCTAATGATAGTAACAAATGGAATAAAAAAAAATATCACCAAAAATGTGTCCATACTTATCCTTAAAGCTTTATAGGGTTGATGCCCAAACATCATTATGGCAACTATATTAGATGTTAGACGTAGTAACTTAACGTGACAACATTATCTATAAATGCAAGTCAGAAGCCTCATTTACATTGAATGCTACAATTGTGCAAAGCACATATTTTTATTTTGTGTACAAAAAAAATATTTTTTATGTAAAAAAATTATTTGAAAAATTAAGACGTCAATGATTGCAAAAAACACACATTTTTACATAACAAAATATTATTCTTCCTGCATAAAATTTTAAACTACTTAAATTTACTATAGGACCCTAATTTAAAAAATAAAAAATAAAAGTCAATCTTATTTCATTATTTATTCCCCCTTTTTTTCTTCTTCTTTTTCAAATGTTAACTTTCTTCTAAAAAATGCATCTACACACCTTTTAAGTCCCTTAATTCACTCTCCCTTTTTTATTTTGAAAGGTTTTCACTATGGTCTAAAAAATCCTTGAAACCTTTATGACCTATAAGAATTTAAAATAACCTTCTATACTATTTGTTTTCAAATTTTGAAAAAAACTTTTAATTTCCTTTCACCTTTTCTAAAGAAAATAGTCTCTATGAGTAAATTTTAAGACCTATAGGAATTCAAAATAATATTCTACGCTAATTGTTTTTAATTTTTGAAATAAACTTTCAACTTCCTTTCACCTTTCCTTAAGAAAAGTCTACCATGAGTATTGAACCCACAACCACTTATTAAAAATTGTAAACTATCGTGGGAATATTAACTATCCAACTATGCACTCTGCAACTTTCAAAACAATAAATTAAAAGATACCTTGCTAGATACAAGGGGATTAGATAAAAATCAGTTCTCTCTTCCACACACAAAGGAAATAATCAACTTTTAATTTTCAATTGTCCTTAATATGGTCGTCACATGTCCATTTTAGCACCAATTATGGGTATTTTCTTTCGTTTACTACATCACAAAGTATTAAAATTTTCTCTCCTTTTGTTCTACTTTAGATATGGAAATTTCTTGGTAGACATTATCAGAGTATTAATATTGTAGTCTCTTCCTAGTTTCACACGGATATGCAACATGGTTTTGTGCAAATTTTCTTCGAAAATGGGCCTTTGAGTTGTCTTCATCAACCAGGACATCGAATATTTTTCGAGTAGGTTGACTTTTGCAATGAAATTTGCCACCTTTATCTGGCTCACAAATTCTTCTCCAACATAGGTTCAAACTTCTAAGAGATGTTTTATATTTCTTGCATTGTTACCTCTAGTACTTCACATTTTATATTTAATACCATAGTTGTTGCATGCAACAAAGGAACATTTTTTTGATAGTCCCACAATACTCAAACCTCCTCATAAAATAATAAATCTAATAGGATTGTCTCATTCTAGACTTTATTTTCAAATGGAGCCTCCTCTTCAATTACGACCTGCATAATATATTATAGAGAAACGCATAGGGCATGTTGTCAGATGGCGATGATTGTCCCTATTTACACAAACTCTCCATATGAAAGAATATGGCTCTAATACTAGATGTCGAAAATGGGAGGAAGACAAACACAATATTTTAGGTAAAATATTTTACAAATTATTCACACAATATTTTCACATTACTTCACCAATTTTTGTGACAATTCGTAGCCAACATATGTAGACATAAACCATATTTATGGTTTATTGTGTCTCTTAATTTCAAGATACCTTCAATTTTTTACCTTCAACTTATCTTTTCATCTCCTTACATTCTCACGAGAGATGTGACTATTCAAAATTCTTATGGGAGAAATAATTATCAATCCTTCAATAATTACAAATATCAAATAATTACATAACTCCAAATAGCCTTTTTACGTGCTTGAGCGAAGTTGCTTCAATTTGGCTCTAATACAATATTGGAATTTATAATATTTTTCATAAAAATCATGAAACATCCATTCACCATAATCATATGCAAAAAAATGAGAGTGTATAGATGAAAAAGAGAGAAAAAGATAAATGACATGATATGAGAGAAGGAATAAAGGGTGGGTGCTTGTGGATACCCCTAAAATATTTTCATATGTCATTGTTAGAATATTATAATGTGCACTATGCCTTCTTTCAGTTTGACACTTGTCATGTTCTCTTGACACTTGTCACGTTCTCATATAGGCCTCCTACCTATATATTGTAACACATTTCTTGTATATTTTATTCCAATCCCAACATTTGGTATCAAAGCGATCCGCCTGTGGAATTGGGAGTATGGAGTTAGGGAGTATGCTCTCCACTTATTGAGTGGATCAGAAACCAGAAACTACATTGTGAGAGAATTTTTTAAGAGAGCTTGCATATTGCTGAAAATTTTAGAATATTGGGAAAATTATTGTGTTCTGGGGCAGGTTGTCTATGTCATGCCAAGTTGACCAAATTTAAAATATTGCAGTGGTGTATGTTGCGAATGTGCATTGCTATGGATACACTCGCAAGCCGTAAGCGATAAATTTACAGTCTCACAGTGCACGTTTTCTACCTAAAATCAGAATTTATAGTGCCATAAACAAATTTTTTTCTCCAACTTTGTGGATTGAGGTGTACACAGTATCGAGCGAGAGACTTGGACAGTTCGTGATGGACTTGTTGCAAATCTGTAAAGCTCACTTTAGAGAAAGAAATTGAGCAGGGGTTTTACTTCCCAACAAGAATTCAGAATCAATCACTAAAAAAATTGTAGCTGTGGAGGAGCTCTAGTCATCAACTGTTATTGTTACATTTCTATGCGGGAGCTGTATGTTGGTGGAGTTTCGATCAGATCTGTAATGGGACTGCACGATCTGCAGTGGGTGAGTTCTGATAGAGGTTTTTCATCGAAATCGATGGATCACCATCAAATGTTGGTATATTCACACCCGAAGCAGCTCTTGATCTGTAACGAAGCGAAATGTCCATTATATTCTATTTGCCACGGTGGATACACTTGATAAGACCAGAAAACTTTTCCAAAACCAAAAAAAAATTCTGCATAGGAGCTGTATGTTGGCGGAGTTTCGATCAGATCTGCAATGGCACTGCATGATCTGTATTGGATGATCTGTAATGAAGTTTCTACTATGATTTGTTCATATTTTTTTGCATGAATTTAGGGCATAATTTTTGGTATTTACCGATGAAGGATTAAGGTATTTATTGATGGACAGATTTTGAACTATTTATTCGAGATAACCGCGTGCACGTTGTAGTCGAGGGAAAATCTAACTTCTTTCTATCGGATGTGAGCCAAGGGTAGATCAGTACTTGTAGTACACCTTCTATGATTTTTTTGGTGGAGAGCGATATTCTACGATAAAGTTCTAGAGAACAATTTGTACCTGATCTAAAATGGCGGATGTACAAATCGAAAATTTGAATGTCTGAAGATGACACGAAAAATTTTGCCCTTCTCTGTACAGAGATGGATGCGTCACTTCGTCCATTATTTTTTTTTTGTTTTCCATATCATGACGATTTTTAGAATGTTTCTATTTGTAGAATGTTGAAAGGATCGTGAAGGCTATTTCGAGGCCAACAATGTCAAAGAGCTCACGGAGCTGCTAAAGTTATTGATAAGGAATGCGACATCGAGGCCAATGGCTCTCGAGAGCTACAAAGTTAATCTGCCACGTATTTTTTAGAATTGGAAATGTAGTCAGAGATGGAGTCTAGATCGACGAAACCTAGAAAATTCAATTTTTTGAAGACATTGCAGCAACTGCGATGAGTGTGTAAGTGAAAGCTAGTTCCAATCAAAAAGGTAGTGCCAATGGGCTGTGATTATGAGCTTCATCTTTGTAGATAATACTGCTGTTAGAATGTGACATAGAATAGTGTGTGGGAAGAGCTGTTCACGCGGTTTGTTAATAGTAAAGACTCCTAAAGCCACCTATTAAAAATCTCTACCACGCTATCCTCCTATTTGCCGTTGAAATTGTGTGTACTTGCAATACATAATAAAATACAACGTTGGAACATAAATAAATGTGTTTTAAATAAATTTGGTCATAGCTTCATGTGAAACGGGTGTTTAGGTTATTGTTTTCTATATAATGAAGGGGGTACAATTCTATTTAAAGGAGTTGTAAGAATTTATTGGTGTCAAATCCCATAAAAAATACAGACTTAAGCAATTTTTGCTGGAGTAAAAATTGGATGGGTGACCATTTGGGAAGTCCCGAAGCTGCACATATTTAGAGGGTCATCGTTTTTTGTCTTTTTGAAGCAAAAATTTGTATCCAACTATAGGTTGATATATAGTCGCTGGAAAGGATTTTTCGAGGGGAATCCATTGGTGCACTTATTTGTCACTTTTGAGGCAATTTGATATGATGAATTATGATAATTCACATTGTAAAACAAAGTGTATTTTCGGTTGCATTCGACACTCTTGAATAGAAAATTTGGTAAACTTGAGAGGGGCTCTTTTATAACTCGTTGGGGGAAATTAGGCCAAGTTATTCATTGAATTTGGCAAGTTTTGGGGTATTATTATCAATGAAGGCATTGATATTGTATCATCTTTTGAGGCACATTTGGGGCTATCTTTTAGCCAAATTTCCTAATAAAATCATCAACTCAAGGGGTGATTTAGGGCCCCTTGTCCCTTGTTGGTGGAGTCATTTTGTGGCATTGTCTTGGCCACATAGTGTTTGGTGTTTGCCTCTTCTCATTTGGGCTTGTACTTCACTTTATGCTTGCTATAACCCTTGCATGTTTTGGGGGTTTATAAAATTGTAATCAAGTGTAGTTCCTTTGTATAACACACTTTAACTATTTGAAAGCAAGCACCCAAATACCTTGTCATCTAAGAACCAAAAACTTTGGCACACTATTGTAACAAATTCTCAAAAGGTAAGCAAGAAAGCATTGTAATAAAGCAATTTCACTTCTTACTCTCTTTGGGTGGAAAAGGGCACTTGTGTTCAAGTTATCCCTCCCACTATTGGAACCACTTGATGATTTAGAGTGGAAAACTAGGCAAACCCTCCTCTGGATTTTAAGTGGTGTACCCTAGATTTTTTAGAGGGCTCTAATTTGGCATTTGTGTTTCTTATTTCATCCTTTTTTGAGCTCCCTCTTCTTTCAATCATTTTCTAAATCATGGCTACTACAAATCTACTAAGTGGACTCACTAAAAAGCTTGAAGGAGCTCACTCTTTTGCAAATTGGAAGTATGAAATGGAATCTATCTTAATGATGAATGGTATGTGGGATTTTGTAAGAGATAGAAAAAATGATGAAGACCCACTCACAACACCTGAAGACCCTATAAAAAAAGCACTATTTGAAAAGAATTCCAATATAGCTTTAAGTCTCATCAAGCTAGCTACAAGAATTCAATGTAGAGAAACTGTAAGGGCTGCAACTACACCTAAAAAAGCTTGGGATGCTCTAATAAGATTGTTTGATAGGCCAATTCAAGATAACATTTTGTATCTAAAACAAAAAATTGCACAATCTATGTATGAAAGGCTCACTTACCGATTACCTTATGGAAGTGAAGTCTATTAGGAATGATTTATTAGCTGTTGGTAAAACTCTTTATGATTTCCTATAATATTGCATGGCCTTCCTTCTAAATTTCACTCCTATGCTACAAGTTATATCTAGGTGGTAAAACAATGAATTCATCACTTAAGGAGTTGAGATTCTACTTAAAAAGCATGAGCAAACCCTAATCAAAGATGAAGATATTGAATCCTCATCAACAACTTTTGCCACCAAGGCATCCTTACAACCTAGACAAAACAAGGGTCCAAATTAGCATAATCAAAATCATAAAGGTAGACAACATCAAAGATACCCACAATAACCACGTCAATAGCAGCATCAGCAGCCACGTCAACAGTACTAGCAACAGCCACGTCAGTAGCACCAGTAGCAACCACGTTGGCAACAACCACAATAGTATAATCAACAACAAAATCAATAGCCAAGATGGCAAACAAGACCTCCTCAAGGGGGTCATCCTAATAGAGGGTCTCAAAATAATAATCAACAAGGGTGTGACTATTATGGCAAATGGAATCATAATGTCACTAATTTTTATCAAAGACAAAGAGATCAAAGGGGTCCACAAGATAATAATCTCAACACATTGTATGCAACAAACCAAGTTAATGTTGAAGATAAAGATTATTGGTATATTGATTTTGGGGTAGCAAAGCACATGACAGGAAGGTAATATTGGTTGATCAAGGTTCAACCTACATCTAATCAATTCATTACTTTTGGTGATGAAAGTACCCTTCCCATTGAAGGTGTTGGGGAGGCACCGCTTGCTTTGCATGATGGGAATAATGTTCCTGCAATAGATGTTTTGTATGTGCCTGGTATTAAAAGGAGCATTCTTTCTATTGGGCAGCTTACATATAAGGGCTATACTATCTACTTTGAAAAATACAAGTACTAAATTCAGGAACCAAATGACACTATCAAAGCCATGGGAGTCAAAAAGGATGGTTTTTACTACCTCCTTACCAAATCTGTAACTCAAACATCTTTGCATACAACTACTACTTTTTCTTTGGAGTACATGTGGCATGAAAGAATGGGGCATTTAAATTTTCATAATCTTCAAATGATGGCAAAGAAAGGTTTGGTAAAAGGACTTCCACATCTTAAGGAGTCAAAATGTTTTTGTGAGCCATGTGTTATAGCCAAACACCATAGGCAACCTTTCGAGTCAGAAAAGGATTGGAGAGCCAATAGATCATTACAATTGGTTCATTCTGATATTTGTGGGCCAATGTCTGTTTAATCTTATATTGGGGCCAGATACTACATAACTTTCATTGATGATTACAATAGAAAGGTATGGATCTATCTAATTCAGTATAAATGGCAAGCCCTTGATAAGTTTAAGGAATTCATGGTACTTGTTGAGAGAGAAAGTGGCTATCAAATATCCACCTTAAGATTTGATAATGATAGAGAATATATCTCCAATGAATTCTTTAATTTTTGTAAGTACAATGGGATAAGGAGGTAATTCACAACTCCTTATATCCCCTAACAAAATGGAGTAGCTGAGAGGATGAATAAAACAATCACAAATAGGGCAAAGTCAATGTTACTTGCTGCTACATTACCTAACTCATTTTGAGGAGAAGTTGTTCTTACTGTTGCATACTTAACTAATAGGTCATACACTAAGGTCTTACATGATAGAACACCTGAAGAAGAATGGAGTGGAAGGACACCCTATGTGGGCCATTTCAAAGTCTTTGGATGTGATGCCTATGCTCACATTCCTCATAATAAAAGGAAGAAGTTTGATGATAAGAGCCAAAAATGCATCTTTGTTGGTGTAGACACCAAAACAGCACCAATCCGATTATGTGACTACAAGCACTGATCGAATTGGCATACATACCCCCTAGGGCAGCCTCCAGAGGTTAAAAAGTGGTCCTAACCACTCCCAAATCAGTTTTGGAAGGTCAGAGGTCAATTTTGCACCTTTTAAGCACTTTGCTCCCTATTCGTCCCACCCCGGGATGATTAGAATCCTATTCGTCCCACCCCGGGACGATTAGCAACAATCGCTCCAGGGTGGGACGATTAGCAGGTTTGATTGGCAAAAAGTCAAACCTTGACAAATGGCAGCCCAGATCCGCCACCTAACTTCACCTTCAAGGCATGCAATTGCGAGGGACGGTTTCAAACCGAGAGAGACTTCAGTCAAGCCTACCTCAATCAAGGAGGCCCTAAACCAGGGAGGAATCTTCTCTCCCCCAAAAAGGCATGATGAGCCAAGTGGCGCCCTCGCATGCGCATTCAAAGGAGACCCTTAGGTCTATAAAAATGTGAGCCTCCTCACCCCAAAAAGGAACAGAGTTGGAGCATTTGGAGCAACGAAGTGTTGCCGAACTATACCCCCATTCCTCTTTGTGCTTCCTACATCCCTAATTTCTCTTTTGGAAGAGAGGTTATCGGGTGAACACTAGGAACGCAATCCAGACCCAAAACCCAAGAAATCGGCCATAATCCCACCCCAAACTCATCGACACAACCCCCTAGGAGGTTTTGGACCCATCCCACTTGGATTGGTGTCAAAACTAGGCCCTAAACGGTGGGCGTCCCACCCCCGGGTGCCCCTCGAACTGTTGTAGTCCTAATCGCCCCACCCCGGAGTGATTAGAAATCTGTGCATGATTTCTTTACTATTATTTTTGCATTATATTTTATCTAATGTACTTATGTTGTTGTCCAAGTTTCATTGCTTTCTGACATGATTTGACCTGGTTTCTGTCATTTTTATGCGTTTACTAACCTGTAGGGAGCGCCTTCGGATACAGGATGACCTGGGAAGAATATGCCAAATATGACCTTTTGGGTCATCTCAAAATGTTTTTTTTAGTCTAACCACAAGTTTGCAGGAGTTTTGGAGGCCTCTGGATGGGACATTTGCAAGGTCACTTTTTGCAAGTTTTGTTGTAGTCCCCAACGTCCCACCCCGGAGTGATTAGAAATTTATGCATGATTTCCTTACTTTTATTTTTGCAATAGGTCCTTGATGATATCCTAATGCCTCTATTAAAGTTTCATTGCATTCTGACATGATTTGACTGTAGTTTTATCATTTTTATGTGTTAACTAGCTCGTAGGGCGCCCCTGTCACATATAGGAAAATATGGGTAGGATAGGTAGATTTTGAGCATCTGGGTAGTCTTAAAATCACATATAATGCCTAACCCATGAGTTTTAGGTGATTTTGATGAGCATAGGTGGGACATTGGAGCGCTCACCTTGGAGAGGCCCCCGACGGGCAAACGCGCATAACGGGGCCGTTCGACGTCGCTTCGATGCAAAATTAGGTGATACCAATTCTAGATGTTGTCCTTTACATTAATATGTCATTATGTAATCGATTTATCAACATTATCACTGATATTCCACAAGCGCCCGCTGGAGGCCTTGGGGATTGCATGTTTTTCTAGATACGCATATGCTATTAACGATTTGTTGTCTTTCTGTGCATAGGATCTCACTACCAGGAATACTAGAGGGGCAGAAAGGAATGATGAACACATGGACACAAGCGATGGAAACCTTTAGCCCGCCCACTTCGAATGTGGGCACGCGAAAGACGCTGGAAGCGTACCGTCCGATCTTGGAAGCACGACTTCATCCATGCATCCATTGATGTAACAAATTGTATCACATGTTTTGAGCCCTAGAGGGGGGACGTATTGTAATCGTATTAAAAGCAATATCAATAAAAGAGGCCTCACTTTGTTTGCTTACATCTTGTTTCTGCGTCATTTCCTTCATGCATTCGTAGGACTTAGCATCTGTATCTACTTTTGTTTGCATCATATCGGTACACTATATTTTTGCATTGCTTTTAGTGGTGATCATGGTGGGACCCTGTCCCCTGCTGTTAGGATCAAGTTTTTGATCCAAATTTTGTGGTTTTTCTTTGCAGGTGTTACTCATTCGGGCACTGGACTGCTACTCGTGCCACCCCGGGACGAATACGTATTCGTCCCACCCTATGACGAATGCAGACCTGCTATTCATCCCACCCCGGGATGATTAGAGCTCTATGCATTTTTTGAGCAGAAACTCAGAGGCATCTGGTTTAGATAGAGAAGAGGTAGGCCTTCTGAACATCCTCTGTGTTTTTCTACTTTCTGTTTCTGCAATTTTCTGTTTTCTTTGCTTTATTTTTAGACACTTGCATAGAAAGGTTAAGTAGTTTGTTTTCCTTTCTTGCAATAAAATAAAATAAAATAATAAAAACATAGAGTAAATTAAATGGAAGGAACTTGATTAGGAATGCATTTTTCTCTGGTTTGCTTGCATGATACTTGCACAAATGGCAAGTCCTCATTATAGGTTTCGATTCTAGTTAGGTTTTGTGATTTCCTTTTTGCTACTAATTGTCTCTGAAAGATAAAACGTACTTTAAAGCATTGCATTAGTGAAAATCATCTTTTGTTGTATGTTTTCTTTCTTTACACAATTAAAAGGAACCACACACACCACCTAATAAAATTAACATCAAGGAGTTGGTCTTAATACCCCAACACTTGATCAAGACCAACGATGGATTTCATCACCACCTTGGCTTGGATTTTGCATACATATACCCTGATCGCGACTGTTGCTAGACATAAATCCTGATGAAATCTGACCAAGTGTAGCGGGGGTGATTCCCCGTGCATGAGGATAAGTCTTCTATGGTAGGTGTCAAAAACAGAGCGATCCCCCTTCCATACCGCCTATGTTCCACTTACTATTCTGCTCTCGCGTACCAATAGTTTCCCTCACGTAAGGGTGGGTATATTGAGAGGTTCGGTATAACGGCTTGGCAATGGTATATTGAAGGGGCGACCATTTTGGAGATACAAGAGCCCTCATTATGCATGTATAACAAAGTTTTCTTTACAAGATTTACATAACAAAAATCAAACACACTGAACCAGATCTAGGACACACATTTAATCTATAAACAAGATAATCATTTCTTTGTTTGTGTGGTCCCCTTTTGTTTGGTATAGCATAAAAATTGTAAAGGAGATAAAAATATACATATCTTTTTAGAAAAACCACCACCATGGTGTATACCCATAGCCAAGCCCAATCATGGGCAGAAGCTACGAAAAGTATACAAGGAGGCACAAGTCACCTCCGTTATAGCCCCAAGGACTTGGTTATACCACCTTGGCAGCCTAACCCACAACATAGTCCACACTATGCCACTACAGAAAAGGACTATAGAGGCACCCCTTTGAGGGGCACTCCCGTTCAACATAGACCCTCTCAGGAGGAGTACACACATGGGAAGGCCCCCTTAGACACTCATTATGAGTGGCCACTATGCGATGAAGTGCTAGAGCAGCATAGGGTTCATAAGGAGGGGCCACATGATTATATCATTCCCCCTCCACCCCTCATTACTGTTAGAACTAATAGGCCAAATCTAGAGCGCAAGGCTCTTCAGATAGGGTGAGCCAACTCTGCCCGTCCCTTTCACATGTACAAAAGGGAGCATGAGGAAAACTAGTATATTCCTCAAGAGCAATACACCGCACGGGAGCAATGCGCCTCCGCACCTGCTAATTATCAAGATCACCTATTGAGGCCAGAGCCTCGGGTGAATGTCGCTAACCTCGACAGAGGAAAGCGACCCATAGAGATCTCGGATCACCACGACCGAGATAGATATGTAGGGGAGGCATCTAGGCCTCCTAGACCTAGGACGATAGAACAAATCGACTTGGCATTTGCCAAACATGCCGCCCGCCAAGCGCAAATCACGTAGCTTAGGCAAGATCAATAGCAGTTAGAACAACTATATCATCTTAACAAAGAGCGCATTCAATGCCAGACAGATGAGTTGCTCCAGAACACTATGCATGAGAGGATTCCAACCCCTCGCATGCATAGGACAAAAATTTATGAGAGGCACAACCCCTTAGTACGAGACAAGTCTCCATGACCTTATCAAGCGTTGCCTCCAAGACCTCCTAGACCTGAGCGGGAGGCCACTCCTAGAACCAATGATGGGTGCCTTCCTCGGGCACCCGTCCATGTTTATAGGTCATGCCCAAAAACTCCTCAAGAGGCCTATGAGGAATTTGAGCGAGAAGAAGAGCGGGCTGAAACGCCCTACCAAGGCAGGGGGCGCTATCCGGCTACCCCTCCATAGGCCTCAAGTTCCTCGCAATTCACAATGGGAACAAACCAAAGAAGAGGAAATAAAATCCTCTGATGCATACAAAGCACTGCTAGAGTGCTTAGAGTCTGTGGAGACTAAGACTTCGGGGCCCCAAAAGCCCACCTTACGCCAACTCCGTAGTCACCCTGTGCATCCTTTAGTTTTGGCACCCCCATACCCCGACCACTTCAAAATGCCTCAATTGGCAATTTTTAGAGGGGATGAGGATGCCCAAGAGCACGTAACAAGGTTCTTGAGTCAATGCTTTGGCATTCAGGACAATGATGCATTGCTTCTGAGAACATTTATAACCACGTTCGTAGGCCCTGCCTCGGATTGGTTTACCCAGTTGTCGAAGCATAGCATCAATAATCTAGACCAGCTAGTGGACGCGTTCCTTGAACATTTTGCCTTCAACACCAAGAAGAAGGCATCCTTAAGTGACCTAGCTAGCCTTAAGCAGTATGATGATGAGACCATGGCCGCTTATGGGAATCGGTGGAGGACATTGCTTTCAAAGCTACCTTACCTCCCTCCCATGGCCGACATGACTCAAATGTTTTCAAAGAGTTGCTTAAGGTCGATCTCCATGCTATTGTAGCTACAACAATATGCCACCCTCGAAGAAGCCTTGGCGCAAGCCAGGATAATTGAGGAGATCAAAATACAAGACGGTGAGATTGCCAAGCCGCGCAAGAAAGAGTGGCCCAAAAATGCTAAAACTGGGCCCATGCAACCGAAACCCATCGCGGTCAATCAGGTTGCCATAACTATACCAAAGCCTGCACAAATGACACAACCCCCAAAGGCTAATTATCAGGCAGTTCCTCTTGATAACTATGAAAAGGAAAATCATAAACAAGAGCAAAATCAACAGCGTCGCCCTAGGCGACAATTCACACAATTCATGGAGTCTAGAGACTCCTTGTTTGACCGCTTGTTCATGGCAAACCTGATAAACTTGTCGAAAAGTCGACCCATAGACCCCAACACGCCAAAACCCAAGGGCTATAGGGAAGACTTATATTGTAGATTTCATCGGTAGAAAGGACACGAAATCTCCACTTGTTGGAAATTCAAAAACTTAGTGCAGGACTTGATAGACAACAAAACGCTCACGGTAGATAATCCCGTAGCGCTGAGCAACCAACAGATGGAGGTCTTCAAAGACCCCCTACTTGCCCATGATGCGCAGGCAAAGACTTTACAAGTGAACGAGGTAACACAAAACTACCCCATGCAAGGATACATAGGGATGATAAGCATCATGACACGGAACAAAAGATACCCAAACACGGCTGCACCCACTGCAGCTACAGGAGATGTTCCATCAACGTCACAACCTCCACAACACCCTACGCAACCTCCCCCGCCTAGACCAGTGGCCATGATTCGGACTAAACTTACTCAAAGTTTAAGGACCACGTCGGCTAGGCTCTCCATTTATGAGCTCATCCAACAATCACCGCCCCATCGGGAGGCTCTGATGGAGATACTCAAAGCCATTGAGCTACAACCCCACGAAGCCAATTCTTTCAACAATTTTGTGGGACATGTGAGACAATGCACAGAACCAGTCATAACCTTCAGGGAAGATGAACTGAAATTGGTGACTGGTGATATGGTGGATCCACCCCGCACGTCATTGCGTGGGTCAACGAGATTCCATTCAAGAGGGTGTTGTTGGACACTGGCTCGTCCAGACAACATAATCACGACAAGTGGCATTAAAACACCTTAAGCTACCAGCATCCCACATTGTGGCATCCACTTACACTCTTCGAGCATTCAACGACGCGTTATGCTCGACGGTTGGCACAATTGTCCTGCCCATCCAAGTAGGACAAAAGACCATTCCTACGTTGTGTCACATCCTTGAGGGTGATATGGCCTACAATATCTTGCTAGGCCGGCCTTGGATCAGGGACATGAAGTGTGTCCCTTCGATAGCCCATCAATGCCTCAAATACACATACGAAGGGCAAGTACATGTAGTCCCAATGGACTTAGAGCCCTTTAAGTTTTGCAATGTGGTGTAGTTGATGCCACAATCGACCCTCCCATCGACACATTTGGACTTTCAATTGAATCCATCCACACAAGGTCCGATTTCGCCTACATCCCCGTTGTTGAGTCCCTCAACTCACCAACCTGGCCCATCTTCGTCGTCTATTCCTTCACCAACGATGCCACCTATGGTGGCCACACCGAAGGACAACGGGAAGAAGCCCCTAGAGGAGGTACCACCATTAGTCTCAACCATCTCTACCGAAGAGGTGCCCAGCCGAATGGAAGTCGAGACACCTGGTTCACCCAACATGGAGTGGACTCGGGGAGAACTCCCATTCCCTCCCCCTCAACCATCGATGATTACCGTTGAGATGGCCAATACGGGCCTGGGGGAGTACCTAGTGTGGAATATTGTGGCAACACCCATGCTCGAATCCATGCAAGACATGGGGAGACCTCGCCTCCCCATCGGTACTATCGTCCCTTTAGGCTACCCACCAAATCAGACCAATTTTGTATATGGGGGCCTCGAGAATGACATTGAACCCTACCTACAAGAGGAAGAGGACGAAGAGCCATTTGCTGAGAATGTTGACTATCTGTCCAACCCAAATTTCACCTTGAAATACCTAGACCAATGTAATTGGCATGGATATGGATTGGGCAGATACGAACAAGGAATGCGCATTCTTTGTCAACCGAGATACCAGATGCCATATGATAAATCAGGAGTAGGGTTCAACCACCCTTTTCCCCTTGACATCTTGGTAGAAACCATGCAAGGCTTAGGTCTAGGCAACAGGGATGGGTTGGCACAAGATCCATATGCCAATCCCAACACTACATACACATTGGGGGATTATCTCCCATTGTTAACAACAAACCTTGTTGACCTCAACAACCCCTCCCCTTTGATCGAGGAAGGGGAAAGTTCAAGAAGTAACCTCCAAAGGGGATATGAACAAGATCAAGGGGGGTCTTCTAAAGATGAGTCAGATTATGAGGTAGCACCTTGGGACCCTTTTGAGTCCGATAGCAATCACTCGCAGGTGACACCCATTGACGACTATCAGGAGAACTTCGTGGCAATGTTCCCCTTTAATGTTCCAATCGGGGCAATTGCTACCTCCAGAGAATCCAGCCCTCCCGTAGAGAGCGAAACAACCCAGAAGGGACCAAATCAACATGCTCGAACAAAACGAGCCTCCCATGCCGGCCATAAGGCCAAGTGATCCACCAGAGGAAGAAGATCCAAATATCTTCTTCAACATCGACTACCTGTGTGCAAGATTTTTGGTTCTCGTAGAGAGTGAGGATAGTGATCAAGAAATGCCTAGTGGGAGGCTATACCAGCCAGAGGGGCACATAGTTGTCGGAGTCAATGAAGGCCTATGGATCTTCGATAGCGACTATGAGGATGAGACCGAGATGGCATATCTCAACCATATGAGGCAACAAGAATACCCCATAGACATCGATGATATGTTTGAACATCTAAATATGGGACCAAGGCATAGGTGGCATTTAAACCAAGTACAGTTAAACCAAGTGCTTCATCCACCACTTCGGGCATACAGGGAGCACCTCCCACCTAGAGACCCTATAGGGCCATCAGTGCCAAGGGCAGACCCTGTCCTTCTATCCACACATAGGGCCGATCCTTTTGTGCCAAGTACCCACAGAGCCAGATCCGGGGTACAAGGATCACCAAGGATGTCCGAATCAACACCCATGCGGCAATGGAGACCAAATTCATTCCATCAACATGATCTCCATTGATTTAACTGCCCCCATCCGCAATCCAGCCGATCCAACATGACCATTGTATCTAGACCTAGATGCCATAGACTGGGATCGCGCTGACTCACCACCATCCCCATCAGAGTACTGGCCTTGCGGTGAGATGTTTCATTTCACCCCAGGATAGACTTAGGATATCTTCCATGCTGAAGAGGAACCCGACGTTCCCAACGTAGATCTAAATTCAGCAAATGATATCCACCTGATCCCAACTCCACACCAGTTGGAGGACGGATCCCACATGTCAGTTGAAGAGACGATTGACGTAGACATCGGTTCTGATCCAATGAATCCACAAATCATCAAGCTAGGGGTAAGTTTATCCCCCGAAGAGCAAGCCGATTACATTGCCCTTCTCAAAGAGAAGAAGGAGGTTTTTGCATGGTCCTACAAAGACATGCCGGGGCTAGACCCGCAGCTAGTCACGCATAATCTAACACTTGATCCGACAGTCAAGCCAATCAAGCAAAAGCTACGTAAGATGCACCCAAAATGGCCTTAATGGTCAAAGATGAGCTACAAAAGCTATTGGATGCACAATTTGTCATCTACGTAGATTACCCACCATGGCTATCCAACATGGTACCCATCAAAAACCTAATGGGAGGATTCACATATGCATCGATTTTTAAGATTTAAACAAAGCAAGTCCCAAGGATGATTTCCCCTTGCCTAGCATCGATGCATTGGTAGACGCTACAATAGGCCATGAAATGCTTTCCCTCATGGATGGTTTCTTGAGATACAACTAGATTCATATCAATCCCGATGATCAACTAAAAATGGTGTTCACAATGCCTTGGGGGACATTTTGTTATAAGGTCATGCCCTTTGGCATTAAAAATGTTGGTGCCACTTACCAACGTGCTATGACATACATCTTCCACAATCACATGCATAAAACTTTGGAATATTATATGGATGATTTATTGGCCAAATATCTTTTGCACCAAAATCATCTCGATGACTTACGCAAGATCCTTGATCACCTCATCAAACACAAGGTTAGGCTAAACCCCAAGAAATGCTATTTGGTATCACATCTGAAAACTCTTGGGTTTCATAGTCTCAAAATGAGGCATCGAGGTAGATCCAAATAAAGTCAAGGCAATCCTTGAAATGCTTCCCCCAACCACCATCAGGCAGCTCAAAAAATATCTCATCAAAAATATCTCCCCTGTGTCATCAGGTCATCACACGTTTATCATAACGACCACAAAGTACTTCACTAAGTGGGTGGAAGCAATTTCACTTACCTCTATGATTGGGCCCGCATTACGAAGTTCATTTTACATAACATCATATGTCATTTTGGTATTCCATCCAAGATCATCTCGGATAATGGGACGTCA
The DNA here is from genome assembly GCA_028583015.1 of Wollemia nobilis. NCBI lineage: Eukaryota > Viridiplantae > Streptophyta > Pinopsida > Araucariales > Araucariaceae > Wollemia > Wollemia nobilis. The sequence goes on from JAQPPZ010000374.1 coordinate 5,769,038, forward strand.
TTTAAGAACAAATATGTGCGTGCTTTGACAACAAAGTACAAAATTTAGCATAGTTTTTCGACACCTTATTATCCATAGGCAAATGGGCAAGCAGAGGCGTCAAACAAAATGCTAGTTGCCATCCTTAAAAATATGGTCACAGATAGTCATAAGGATTGGCACATCCAAATACCACTTGCCCTATGGGCTTATCGCACTAGCATTCAGATGCCCACTAGGGCAACTCCATTTTTGCTAGTGTATGGCTCCGAGGCAGTCATGCCTCTCGAGTTGGAAATACCCTCCCTACGCATATCAATGCAAGAGTTCATCGATGATGACATTGCACGGTAGGCCCGATTAGACCAACTTACGTTACTCGATGAACGATGCATCAATGCTCTCGAGCATTTACGTATCTATCAAGAGCGACTTAAGAAAGCATACAACATGAAAGTTCACCTAAGGGACTTTCAGGTCGATGACCTGGTCTTAAAAGAGAACCAACAAAATTCTAACTTGCCACCCCATTTAAGGGACAAGTTCATGGAAAATTGGTTAGGTCCGTATGTAATCGACAGTAAAATAGGACCTGGAACATACCGACTCGCCTCTCTTGAAGGAATCAAGGAACTAGAACCCTTGAACATCAGTCATTTGAGGCCATTCAACATTTAGAGAGCCATGGCCCCTCCAAAAGCTCCAAGGATTCCCACGTCACCCCCCCTTGAAAAAAACTCCAAGGGTTCCCACCTTGGTCACCCAAACCCCAAAGGTATCCATAATCCCTTTGGTCAAACCAAAAGCTCCAAGGGTTCTGCAACCACTTGGTCACCCAAAACCCCCAAAGGTATCCATAATCCCTTTGGTCAAACCAAAAGCTCCAAGGGTTCCCACAATCGCTTGGTCACCCAAAACACCCCAAAGGTATCCATAATCCCTTTGGTCAAACCAAAAGCTCCAAGGGTTCCCACAATCGCTTGGTCACCCAAAATGCCCCAAAGGTATCCATAATCCCTTTGGTCAAACCAAAAGCTCCAAGGGTTCCCACAATCGCTTGGTCAACCCAAAATACCCCAAAGGTATCTATAATCCCTTTGGTCAAACCAAAAGCTCCAAGGGTTCTCGCAACCGCTTGGTCAACCCAAAATGCCCCAAAGGTATCCATAATCCCTTTGGTCAAACCAAAAGCTCCAAGGGTTCCCACAATCGCTTGGTCAACCAAAAAGGTGTCCCAAAATGCCCCAAAGGTATCCATAATCCCTTTGGTCAAACCAAAAGCTCCAAGGGTTCCCACAATCGCTTGGTCAACCAAAAATGCCCCAAAGGTATCTATAATCCCTTTGGTCAAACCAAAAGCTCCAAGGGTTCCCACAATCGCTTGGTCAACCAAAAAATGCCCCAAAGGTATCTATAATCCCTTTGGTCAAACCAAAAGCTCCAAGGGTTCTCACAACCGCTTGGTCACCCAAAATGCCCCAAAGGTATCTATAATCCCTTTGGTCAAAACCTCCAAGGATCCATAAGAATCACTTGGTCCGCACCCATTCGGGTTAAACCGTCCATAACGAATATTCAAAAACAACAGATAATCAAAAATAACAAAAAAAATTGCATCTCACTTTCATGCATAATCTTAAAAATCAAAACACAAAAAAGAAGTTGCATTAGGCATCGCATACATACATTGCATATTTGTTGGTCATACATGTCAAACGCACCATAGACTGTAATTACTCGGCAATTCCATAATTTTCCACATTCAGTCCATTTTGTAAATGATCCATCAAGAATAACGCCATTCGCATTTTTGCCATATCATAGTCAATTGTCTTCTAATGTCTTTAGGGTTTTCGTCATTCAGATGCCTTTAGATTTCTAGTCAAATGTTGTACAAAGTCAGACCAATTTTTACAAGGTAGAGTTTTACTTGGATCACGCCTTGTTACATAGCATCCCAACACAAGCTTAAAACACATAAAAATTCCCAAGTTGTGTGAACGAAAGATGAAACCTACAAAGTGGTCTAGGGTACCTTAAGCAAAAATTTTATCCTGCTCATCCCCCTATGCGAATGGTTCAAGAATGCTGAGAATTGACAAAAGGACAAGCTCTTCCCCATCCAATTCCCCAAAATAAATAGTGGTTTTCACCACTATCAAAAATCCCAAACACCCTTGATCCCCTAAAGTTGTAAGGATTCGTACTACACGCCCGAGAAGGAGGGTATCATCCCCAAGGCCTAAAGGATCAATACCATTCCAAAGAAAAATCCCAAAAGTTCACCATCAAAATTCCCAAACACCTTTGATCCCCAAAGTCGTAAGGATTCGTACTACACGCCCTGAGAAGGATGGGTAGTCATCCCCAAGGCCTAAAGGATCAATGCCATTCCAAAGCAAAATCCCAAAAGTTCACCATCAAAATTCCCAAACACCTTTGATCCCCAAAGTCGTAAGGATTCGTACTACACGCCCCTGAGAAGGATGGGTAGTCATCCCCAAGGCCTAAAGGATCAATGCCATTCACAAGCCAAAAATCCCACAAGCTCAACTTTGAAATCAAAATTCAAAATCTAAATCCTCAAAAAGCAACAATAAAAATAACAGTGGTTATCACCACTACTCAAACCCCTTGCTCAAAAAAAAAAAAAAAAGAGAAAAAAACAAAATAAATAGTGATTTTCATCACTATATGTGAGAGCAAGTATCCCAACAAATTGAACAACCGAAAGACGTCTGAGCTTGAATCCCTGGAATTCTCAGCATTTGAAAAACCATTTAGGTGATCCTCATTACGGGTTTGGTGGATAGCCTACCTGGCAATGGCGGTATCCTAAATGCATGACGATATGTCTATCACATTAGCTTTGCATGTGTGTAGACCAATGTTTGCATGTGGATGAGCTAGCTTATGGTATCCTAGATTGCGTCGTAGATTAATCCTACTAAATACAACAAAAGGAGTTAGTGGAGCTAATTAGGTGATCCTCAGTACAGGTTTGGTGGACAGCCTACCTGGCACTGGTGGTATCCTTACGAATACCACATAAACGAACTCAATCGCACACATAGGGATGTGAAATAACTTGGTCAAACTCAAGTCTGATTCGTACCTTGTTCGAAAGTCTTGTAAGATAATGTACAGTCTTGACTAGTTAGTTAAAGCATCCGAGTCTCAGAAAAACCTTAACTACATTCTAAAACAATTGTTGTACATTTCATTACTTACATCACCATCAAAAAATACAAAACAAAAATTACAAATGCAAAGTTATTCCATAAAGCAATCACATAGTATAGAAAGCCAGTAAATCCTGTACAGTCTATGGTGCCACCACTTGTATACCAACAAATCATTCCATCCATTCCATATGCATACATCTATATCATATAGTTAAAATCATCCGCAGTCATAATAGCATATGCATACATCAACATAAATAAATGTGCATAAAAGAACAATAAACCATGACAAGTATATAATCAAACCAAAAAGAGTCATGTATATATATCAAGTCAAAATGCCCTCAGGCTACAATAAGCAGGTCCTCTGACCTCACAAAAACCAAAAACTCAAAATCCCCAAAGCCTAGGGAGTCGACCACCATGATCACGCAGGATCGGTGCGACTGGAACTACCCCCAGTAGTATGGGTCCTATGGGACCTCTCAGGGCGGCTATTGCCAGCCCTCGCACCCTGCCCACCAACACTACCCTCACCTAGCCGCCTACGATGAGATGATGCAGATTGCTCAGTCTCACTACCTCTCGTACGATGCGACGAGCCACCTCCATCAAGCACAGGCAACTATCCATCGAGGCGGACAACCTCTATCTCTAACTCTATCCGGTATCGACCCCACTCCATATCTCATTGGTGATACACAGCCAATGCACTATCCCGCTGTGCCAACTGAGTCCGTAGGAGATCCCTCTCCTGCGTTACCTCCACCAAAGCATCTCTATGCTCCTCCTCCCATCTCCGTAGGAGACCCTCCAATCGTGCTATCTCAGCATGAAGCCCAACCTCCACATCCCCTGAGATAGCCTGAGGCATGGGCACCTCCGGGATGGCCTGCTGCTCTGGCACCCACTGCTCTAGGACATCCTGTACATTCGGCTGCTCCGAAACCCCCAAATCATCTCCATCGTCGGTGAAGTCATCGACCTCCACCATGTCAACATCATCAAGCGGAGCCCCCCAACCCTCCACCGGTGCCTCTGCACCCCCACCTCCTGTTGCTACCGTATCCATGCCTCCTAGAGGCCCCTCACCCCGCCATCATCGCATAATCCACCATCGGTCATACTCTGCAGTCACCCCGACATCGTCCACGTTGGGTACATCAATAACTGCATCAGACCCCTCACCCAATGGCTCAATGATAGGCCAGACTAGGGTCCTCTCGTCACCATGATGTCGATAGATCAAGGGATCACCAGGCAATCCCTGGTGCACCCCAAACTGCCGCGTCACCCGGACATATGGGAAGTACTCCTGCTCTATCCCGTGTCGCCCAATCAACCATCTACCCCTGCACACATGTCGAAGCCACTCTCCAGCCTCAGGCTAGGCTGGATAGTCCCGGTACGATCGCTAGAACACCTGCCCTGGCACTAGACGAGAGAAGGCATCAGTATAGTGACCTACGTCACCTGCCCATCGTCGACTCTATCCATGCTCCTCTGACCTCCGCCATAAATTGGCATATCCAATTTCTCGATCCACCATCTCACCTCGGGTGGTCCAAGGCAAACCCTATGACCGCTCCACAACTATGTGCTGCCACCCCCAGCACTGCAAGAGATAGCTGCACCCGATCCCCTTTCGCTTTCGACAGCGGACCTCGTACAGCTCGTCGTACAACTATGCCAATAACGTCTGACCCCATCTCATAATAAGTGGAGCTGATGTAGGACACTCCACCAATGTGAAAACCAACTCAAGCAGGTTCCAAGGGAACCTCACACTTGAGGAGTCGGAAGTAGCATATTGGAGATGAGGGCCATGAGCAAAGCATGCCTCACCCCTAATACGCCCTTCTCCAGCCACCACCGCACTAGAATACCGCCTATCTGGCAGTCAGCCTCTGCCCTCTCCACAACCCTCTCCACCCCCCTCTCCACCGTCGAACCAAAACATCGTGTCAATACCACTGTCCGCTGGTCACGGTGGGTCGTCCGGATAGGCAGTCCATCTATCAAAATCCATAGAATCCGATACACATCCTCCAGAGTAACAGTCATCTCCCCTATTGGGAGATGAAAAGTGTTGGTGCGGGGATCCCACAGATTGATCAGGGCAGTCAAATATGCCCGATCCCCCACCATAGGCTCTAGACGCATCACGTGCTTGAGCCCAAGGGCATCAAGCCACTCCCAATCCACAACTGTCAGGGCATCTCGGGCATCAGAGAAAATAGTCAACTGGCGGTACCGACTCTTCACCACCTGAAACAACAAAATAAAACAAAAAAAAAAGATATTAAGTACATACTTAATATAAACAAAAACATTAAAATAAAACTGTACAAAAAATCATATTAGGGTTTCAACCTTAATGTGAAAACAAAACAAAATAAAAAAAACATATTAGGGTTTCAACCTTAATATGGCAAAACAAAAACAAAATAAATAAAAAATATTAGGGTTTCAACCTTAATATGGCAAAAACAACATAAAACGAAAACGTCTGGGCTTTCAAACCTAAATACAAACACAAACAAAGTACAGATAATAGTTGTGTACTAGGGTTTTGACCTTAATATATGAAAATTAACAAAGAAAATAAAGTTCCTATATTAGGTTTTCAACTTGATATACGAATGAAATCAAACCAACACACACAAAAAAATTAGGTTTTTAAAACCTTAAAAACAAAATAAATTAAACGAACATTTTATATGTGAGTTTTAAATCAAACACGCACGAATAATAGGCAGAGAGAAGGAACATCATACCGGTCTCACCTCGGCTCCTCCACTCGAAGATCCGGTTCTCGCACTCATGATGTCCGCAAAATTTTAGCAGCGCTCCGCTATGCACACTCGCACTCCTCCTCCTCACTGCTCCAAATCGCCAAGAAAAAAATATTGCAAATGAGCCCAAAACCTAGTTTTGGTCCTTATATAGGCTGTTAGGCCTGTAATCGTTCCACCCTGGGATGAGCGCTCTAGTTAGCACTCGTCCCACCCTGGGACGATTACAGAGCAAGAAATAAAGCAACAAAAACTGCATCCAAAAAATGCACCAAAAACAGCAATAAATCTGCCGAACAAAGGTGCCTTTGCACCCGACATTCATGGCATGAAAAACCATCGTCGGGGTCACAAATACTCACTATCCTACTCCCTAAGAAGGCTAGCATAGCCGGACCACTCCACGGGAAGGAGGATTTTTGATAATTTCTACCCCAATAGGCATCAAATAAAAGGGTCAAAACCCACCAAAAACAGGTCCGATGGTTGGAAAACTGCAATAAGCGTTCAACGAAAACAACTGAAGGCACCCTTACAAACGTCATCTTGGGTCAAGCGACTCGTCGCTTTTCTCATTTTTTGGTCATTCCCTCATCGATTCGTCGCTTGAGGGGGTAGTCACACTTAGTCACCAATCAACAAATACACACCCAATCAAGGAAATGGCATGCATTCAAAGAATCATTGACAAAGACAATCACGCTCCTGCTTGGGGCAGAAAACAAGCAATAATCACAAGCTAAACAAACACTTGGTATTCTGGAAGCATGAAGAAAAGGTTCCTCGGACAAAAGGTTGTGCCCTTTGCCTATTCATGTCTGAACAATGTCCAAGATCAAGTACACCTCACTAAAAAAGGTTACACTTGAGTTAAGCTCCTTAGCTCGTCGAAAGCAAGGATTCAAGAATGCGTGCCCTTTCCATACTTGGGGCATCAAAATTTGGTTAGGTTACTAAGAAACCCTAATCATTAAGTGCTTTGGTCATCTATTTTTGCTCAGCACTGTGCCACACACAACGCATCCCAAAAAGGGGCATCTTGTAGACACCAAAACAACACCAATCCGATTATGTGACTACAAGCACTGACTGAATTGGCATGCACACCCCCTAGGGCAACCTCCGGAGGTTAAAAAGTGGTCCTAACCACTCCCAAATCAGTTTTGGAAGGTCAGAGGTCAATTTTGCACCTTTTAAGCACTTTGCTCCCTATTCGTCCCACCCTGGGACGATTAGAATCCTATTCGTCCCACCCCGGGACGATTAGCAACAATCGCTCCAGGGTGGGATGATTAGCAGGTTTGATTGGCAAAAAGTCAAACCTTGACAAATGGCAGCCCAGATCCGCCACCTAACTTCACCTTCAAGGCATGCAATTGCGAGGGACGGTTTCAAATCAGAGAGACTTCAGTCAAGCCTACCTCAATCAAGGAGGCCCTAAATCAGGGAGGAATCTTCTCTCCCCCAAAAAGGCATGATGAGCCAAGTGGCGCCCTCGCATGCGCATTCAAAGGAGACCCTTAGGTCTATAAAAAGGTGAGCCTCCTCACCCCAAAAAAGGAAGAGAGCTGGAGCATTTGGAGCAACGAAGTGCTGCCAAACTATACCCCCATTCCTCTTTGTGCTTCCTACATCCCTAATTTCTCTTTTGGAAGAGAGGTTATCGGGTGAACACTAGGAACGCAATCCAGACCCAAAACCCAAGCAATCGGCCATAATCCCACCCCAAACTCGTCGACACAACCCCCTAGGAGGTTTTGGACCCATCCCACTTGGATTGGTGTCAAAACTAGGCCCTAAACGATGGGCGTCCCACCCCGGTGCCCCCGAACTACTACAGTCCTAATCGCCCCACCCCGGAGTGATTAGAAATCTGTGCATGATTTATTTACTATTATTTTTGCATTCTATTTTATTTAATGTACTTATGTTGTTGTCCAAGTTTCATTGCTTTCTGACATGATTTGACCTGGTTTTTGTCATTTTTATGCGTTTACTAACCTACAGGGAGCGCCTTCGGATATAGGATGACCTGGGCAGAATATGCCAAATCTGACCTTTTGGGTCATCTCAAAATGTTGTTTTTAGTCTAACCACAAGTTTGTAGGAGTTTTGGAGGCCTCTGGATGGGACATTTGCAAGGTCACTTTTTGCAAGTTTTGTTGTAGTCCCCAGCGTCCCACCCCGGAGCGATTAGAAATTTATGCATGATTTCCTTACTATTATTTTTGCAATAGGTCCCTAATGATATCCTAATGCCTCTGTTAAATTTTCATTGCATTCTGACATGATTTGACTGTAGTTTTATCATTTTTATGTGTTAACTAGCTCGCAGGGCGCCCCTGTCACATACAAGAAAATATGGGTAGGATAGGCAGATTTTGAGCATCTGGGTAGTCTTAAAATCACATATAATGCCTAACCCATGAGTTTCAGGTGATTTGGATGAGCATAGGTGGGACATTGGAGTGCTCGCCTTGGAGAGGCCCCCGACGGGCAAACGCGCATAACGGGGCCGTCCGACGCCGCTTCGATGCAAAATTAGGTGATACCAACTCTAGATGTTGTCCTTTACATTCATATGTCATTCTGTAATCGATTTATCAACCTTATCACTGATATTCCACAAGCGCCCGTTGGAGGCCTTGGGGATTGCATGTTTTTCTAGATACGCATATGCTATTAATGATTTGTTGTCTTTATATGTGTAGGATCTCACCACCAGGAATACTAGAGGGGTAGCAAGGAATGACGAACACATGGACACAAGCGGTGGCAACCTTTAGCCCGCCCACTTTGAATGTGGGCACGCGAAAGACACTGGAAGCGTACCGTCCGATCTTGGAAGCATGGCTTCATCCATGCATCCATTGATGTAACAAATTGTATCACATGTTCTGAGCCCTAGAAGGGGGACGTATTGTAATCGGATTAAAATCAATATCAATAAAAGAGGCCCCGCTTTGTTTGCTCACATCTTGTTTCTGTGTCATTTCCTTCATGCATTCGTAGGACTTAGCATCTGTATCTACTTTTGTTTGCATCATATCGGTATACTGTATTTCTGCATTGCTTTCAGTTGGCTATAGTGATAGTGCCAATGCCTATAAGTTGTATGAGTCTGTTTCCAAAAGGATCTTTCTATCTAGGGATGTTACCTTTCATGAGTATCCCCATATAATCCTCCTCCTATGGCCCCCACTTTAGAATTAACTAATGAAACAATTGCTCCCTTGATACATACAATATCATCTAGTCCTTCCTCTTCACTCATAAATCAAGAAATTCCTCCACATGAAGAACTCCCCACAAATGATCCATGTCCTCCATCTCCTCCTAATCCTCCATCTAATGATCAAGCCACATCATCCAATCCTTTACCTAAGTGGGTTCAAGCCACCATAGATGAAGCCCAAAGTCATTTACCCACTTATACAGGTAAAAGGCCTTCAACCCTAATGCACCAGTGAATTATGCCCTCATGGCCAAAGTCCTTAGCCAACCTGAACCTTCTAATGTCAAAGAAGCACTTGGTGATCCTAAATGGGTTCTTGCCATGGATCAAGAATTAGATTCCATTGAAAGGAATCACACTTGGGAGTTAGTTGATTACCCCAAGGTAAAGATACCATTGGCACAAAATGGATGTACAAGGCAAAGTATAAAGCAAATGGTTCACTAGATCGCTACAAGGTTCTCCTAGTAGATCAAGGCTATAAGCAACAAGAAGGAATTGATTATGAGGATACTTTTTCTCTTGTGGCAAATATGACTACAATCAGGACAATTATTGCTTTGGTAGCTCAAAAGCATTGGCCTATATATCATATGGATGTCAAAAGTGCATTTATCAATGGTAACTTGAAGGAGGAAGTGTATGTGAACCAACGACCAGTGTACACAGTTAAAGTCCTCATATTGAAGAAAGCTCTATATAGGTTGAAGCAAGCACCCCGAGCTTGGTATGCAAAGATTGAATCCTATTTCATCAACATTGGTTTCACTAGATTTGCAACATAATCTACTCTCTATGTGAAACATTGGAAGAACCGCATCATTTTGGTTACATTGTATGTAGATGATCTTCTCATTATAGGTGATGACACAGAAGGAATAATATTGCTCAAGGAGGACTTATGTAAAAATTTTGAGATGATAGGCTTAGGCCTCCTCCACTATTGCTTAGGCATAGAGGTATGACAAAAGTATGGTAATATTTTTTTCTCACAGGCTAAATACATTCAATCTATTTTGGAGAGGTTTCACATGGAGTGTAAGCCCTCTCTCACTCCCATGGAAACCAATTTGAAATTGGTTAATAGTGGTGATGAAGAAAGGGTTTATGGCACCCTTTACAGGTAGCTAGTTGGAAGTTTGATCTACTTAACTTCAACTAGACCATATATTTCCTATTTAGTTGGCCTTGTTTCCAGACTCATGCAAGATCCTAAAAAGAGTCATTGGATAGCAGCAAAGAGGATTTTGAGATTTCTCAAGGCCATCCCACATCATGGCCTTATGTACACATCATGTGATGATTTTTCTTTGATTGGGTACACAAATTCAGATTGGGCTAGTTGTCCTAAAACTAGAAGATCCACATTAGGTTATTATTTTTAGTTGGGCCAGGGCTCTATTTCATGGAGCACAAAGAAGCAGAACACAATTTCATTATCTTCAGTAGAGGCTAAATATAGAACAACAATTGAGGCAACTAAGGAGGCAATTTGGTGGCAATTACTTCAGGATATTGGACTATTCATAGATGGTCCAACTTATATATATTGTGATAATCAAAGTACCATCAAGATGACTAAGAATCTGGTTTTTCATGCTAGAACAAAGCATATTGAGATCCATCATCACTTCATTAAAGAAATGGTCCAAGAAGACATTATACACATGGAAGTATGTACCAACTCAATATCAAGTAGCTGACATCTTCACAAAGTCACTTGGGCAAGACAAGTTTTATCAGTTTAGCAAATTGCTCTATGTATGTAATAGAAGTCAACATTAAGGGGGAATGTTATCTAATGTTGACTTATTTTTGCCTTACTTCAGTTATGCCACTTGTCTTGTTTCTAATTTCAGTTCTCCAACTACAGTTATGTGTCTTCTTCATGACACTTGGAGTGGAGATTATGATACTTGTCAAAGATAATTCTTGGTGATCTAGGTTTGTATAAATTGAAGATATGTTGAAGTGTAAATAATTATGTAGTTGTAGTAAATATAATGTGTATTGGCTCCTTCAACCACCCCTCCTGACAGACTTCTCTCAAAGTGGCATTCAGATTGCCATAGTGATTTTGGTGGGAAATGAAATATGACGAAAATGTGATATTGTTTTAATTCATGAATTATTCCCTTGGAAGAAAATTGTGAAAAACATTTGAAGACTATTTTTTTATTCCGCTTGAGAGTGATGCTATGAATCTTTTATTCCTAATGTTTATTTTTTTTCCTAAAAAGACATGTTGTTTTTCTAGCAATTTGAAGATCCCATTTGAACCCAAACATAGGGGTATTTATAGTCGTTGAAAAGGTTTTTTTGAGATGGACACATTGGTGGTGTCCAATTGTAATTTTGAGGCTATTTTATTTATATTTTTTAGCCTCAAATATTATTATCATGGAGTGCACTCTCGGTTGAACCCAACACTCCCAAGGTAAATTGTATGTGATCCTAGTATCTAGTATTCTCCTCTATCATACTTGGCGGATGCAATGACTAGTTACCCATGCATTTCGATAAGATGAGGTGATTACCATAAGGACACCTACTCTAGGGACTACAGACATAGACACCCTAGACTCTATCTAAGGACTTTTTCGGATCAACTTTTGAAGACTACAGATGAAGACACTTTAGAAGATTCTATTCTCTTCTTTCTTCTTCTCCTCCATATTTGGATTCTATGGCTCATTTTATTGTATTTTTTGAGTGCATTTTTGGCAGAGACCAACACTCTTATATGGCTCATTTTTCTTTTGTATTAAGGTGCATTTTTGATAGAGACGACACCTAGATTGTGTTTTACCATGAGGGGGATAATATTCATGGTGAACCCAGTCAGTGACCTATGAGGCAACATACCTAGAGGATGACCTCTAGAGGAAATAGACCTAGAAGTGGCTGACCTTGAGGCACCTAGGATGACCCTGAGGCACTTAGATGACTGACCCAGAGGCAACAAATCCAAGGAAGTGGCTGACCCTAAGGCAACAGATCGAGAAGTATACATTGTTGATCTAGCATTATTCACAGTTGGAGAGCCAAGCGCAAAGAGCACGAGCCTAGACAAAATCATGTAATAAAGGAGGATGTTAGGGTTCTTTTTTAGAAAAGTACACATTAAGGGGGAATGTTAGAGTTAACGGTGGTGTCCAATTATAATTTTGAGGTTTTTTTATTTGTAATTTTTAGCCTCAAATATTGTTATCATGGAGTGCACTCTCGGTGGAACCCAACACTCCCAAGCAAATTGTATGTGATCCTTGTACCTAGTCACCTTCTCTATAGCACCTAGCGGATGCAGCGACTGGTTACCCATGCATTTCAATAGGATGATATGGTCACCATAAGGACACCTACTCTAGGGACTACAAACATAGACACCCTAGACTCTATCTGAGGACTTTTTTGGATCAAATTATGAAGACTACAAACGAAGACACTTTAAAAGATTCTATTCTCTTCTTTCTTATTCTCCTCCACATTTGGATTCTATGGCTCATTTTATTGTATTTTTGAGTGCATTTTTGGTAGAGATCGACACTCTTATATGGCTCGTATTTTATTTTGTATTAAGGTGCATTTTCGATAGAGACCGACACCTTCTAGATTGTGTTTCACCATGAGGGGGGATGATATTCATGGTGAACCTAGTCAGTGACCTACGAGAGGCAACATACCTAGAGGATGACCTGTAGAGGTAATAGACCTAGAAGTGGCTGACCCTGAGGCACCTAGGATGATCCTGAGGCACTTAGACAGTTGACCCTAAGGCAACAGACCTGTGGAAGTGGTTGACCCTATGGCAACAGATCGAGATGTATATATAGTTGATCTAGAATTATTCACAGTTGGAGAGATAAGCACAAAGAGCACGAGCCCAGAGCAAGTAATTTAATAAATGAGGATGTTAGGGTTCTTTTAGATAAGTCAACATTAAGGGGGAATGTTTGAATATTATAATGTGCACTATGCCTTCTTTCAGTTTGACACTTGTCATATTTTCATATAGGCCTCCTGCCTATATATTATAACACATTTCTTGTATAATATATCACATATTATTCCAATCCCAACAGTCACAATGTGTTTTAAATGGTTACTCATTGACAAGTATTTATAGTGATACTAAAATCCCAATGAGAGGTTAACCTTAGACCAACATTAACTTAATATTGAGGTTAAACTTACAATATAATAATAATAAATTACCCTTTAAACAAGGTTAACCGTAAAAGTAAATCAACCAATACCATTAAGGGTGAATATATGAAAAAATGATTACCTGGGTATAGTAATGATTACTCCTTGTAAAAGTTAATATTTTGGGGTAGCTTTAGAAAAATGTTACATACATCCAATTATGACTCTAACAACCTTAGAATAAATGAATTAGTGTGCCACTACATGCCAAGATTTCTACAAGATTTTCCTCAAGAGCCATGCATTTAATCTACCTTTGTGACTATCTAAGAAGTTCACTCTAGCTTTACTCCTATTCAATTCTAGAATTGTAAAAAGAAAATCCCTTTTAACCATATAATAGACTTGACTCATATCAAGTTTTAAGATAATTGCTTTCTCTTTTCTTGAAGTTTTTGAACGTATAACTTCATGAGCTACTATGATCCCATCTAGAATTTGTCTCCCTTTCACAAATTCTCCTTGCTCTTCTGAAATAATTTTGTCTGACAATGGCCTTAATCTATTCGCCATCACTTTAGAGATAATCTTATATGCCATATTACATAGGCTTATGGGTCTAAAAGAATCAAATAATTCAACATCCTTCTTTTTTGGAATTAGGGTAAGATATGTTGCATTTATTTTATAAGGTATGTATTGTTTTACCCTAGATTGTTCCACTGCCACCAATAAAGAATCCTTCACTATATCCCAATTATGTTGGTAAAAAGCTATAGAGAGTTGATCTGGACTTGGGGATTTATCCTTATTAAAAGATAAATGTGCTAAATAGACTTCTTCTAGAGTAATAGGCTCCTTCAATTTCCTATTGTCTTCATTCATTATAATTGAAGGAACATCTTGAAGAAGTTTATCATTAAGAACTTCAGTCTCCTCTCATCCTATAATATTATGATAAAAATACTTTACCTATTTTCTAATTTTAGTCTGATATTCAATCTAAACCCCTTATATTGAATTAATTCTACTAATTCTTGATGTTGATCTTTGTACTATAGCCACTCTATGAAAATTTTTGTATATTATCTCCTTCTTTTAACTAAATTTATCCTGATTTTAATATCCAGAATTTCTCTTCCTTACTCAAAATATTATGATATTCACTAAGCAACTCCATTTACTTTGAGTTTGTATTATTATGATCACTTTTTTGGAGTTTTGAATGTTTATCTTTTAGTTCTTCTTTCTTCTAAAAAATATTTCCAAAAGTGTTCTTGTTCCATTCTTTTAATCTAGATGTCATAGATTTAATTTGATGTGGAAGAGCATACAACCCACCATTACCTGAATCATTCCACATTTGAGATACCATATCAACAAATTGAGGATGGTCTTCCCACATGTACTCATATTTTAAATATGATATTTTTTAATTCACTTACCACCATTTTAACTCTTATTGACCAATGATTTGAACCAATCCTTGTTAAGGTATTCATTTTAGCACAAGTTCCTTAATCTAGCCAATGATATGAGAGAATGTGTCTAATTTTTTTGCTATTAGGTACTAGCTTATCCTATTTTTGGTCCAAGTATAGTTATCTTATTCAAAATCAACCTCCCATAGATTATTATTTTGAATAAAAGCTGAGAAATCTCTCATACTTTGGGTTAATTTCCTAATTCCTCCAAATTTTCATCCAACTTGGTTATGGTATTAAAATTTCTTGTGATCATGAATTTGGTTTCTTGGTATTTACTTCTCATAAAGGCTTAAATCCCACTCCAAAATTCTAATCTAATTGATTTAGTTGTAGGTCCATAGATATTGATAAGAATGAAATGAATATATGCAAAGTAGCAAGTGACTAAGGAGGCTATCCAATGCCTAGTTTTATGAATGGTTACACAAGAGGTTCTATAAGGATTCCAACAAGTTGGAATCCCCCTACTACTCCTTCAGAATCCATAGCCTCATATTCACATCTTGCCCATACTACTTTCATAATTTTTGAAACTTCTTATTTTGTCATTTTAGTTTCTTGGATACAAAGAATATCAGGCTTATTACTTAAACATAGGTCCCTAATACACCTCTATTTTAAGGGGGAATTAGCACCCCTTATATTCCATGAGATGATAATCATGTATCATTAGGGGATTTTATCCCCATCTTCTTATTACCAATATCATTTTGTTGTTTGGTAAAGAGACGTTCAACCAAGAGAAGTTCAACCAACTTAGTGTGTGTTCCTTTCTCTATGTTTGCTCTTGCTTCCCTAGATATTGCTTGATAATTTGAGGATTTTTCTCTTTTTGCATTGCTTATATCAAGAGTATGTATTATTATTATATT
This sequence comes from Wollemia nobilis, assembly GCA_028583015.1. Lineage (NCBI taxonomy): Eukaryota > Viridiplantae > Streptophyta > Pinopsida > Araucariales > Araucariaceae > Wollemia > Wollemia nobilis. The sequence continues at coordinate 5,784,737 of JAQPPZ010000374.1, forward strand.
CCTCAATATTTTTTCATAATTTTTGTTTTCATCATATTTATCCTCTCTTGGCTCTACTATAGAAGTTTTTGACTTTTCTTGCTCATTTTCTTGTATTTTCTTATTAATGGCATAGGTATTAACTTCTAAAACCGCATTTTATTTATCAATTTTTTTCTCCTGAATGGTGCATGGCACTTCAAGAGAGTCTTCAAAATTTGATGAGGCACATTCCTAAGGTTCATCAAGAATATTCTTCCTTAAATCATGATCATAATGAATAGATGGTTCATTGTTAATATGTTGAAATTGTATTATGTCCTCTATGTTTTGATATACTTTTTCTTCATAGGCTAAAGCCTCAAAAGAGTTGGTATTTCTTCCAATATCCTTCCTTACTAGTATAAAATGTTTATTTAGTTTTTAATAAATCTAGATCTATTTTTTGGAAGTTGAAAACCATATTCATCCATAACCATTTGTAAATTTCTCTTGTGGTTTTCTACATAAGATTTTTTTGGGCTCTTCTTAGGAAATGATATCTCAATATGACCCACATCATGACATATTCTACATATAAAATATATGTTTTCATAATCTATGGTTTGTATCCACATCTTATCCCCATACTTAAGAATTATTGATTCTGGTAAAGCTTGACTTATATCAATCATGACCAATATCCGAGCATAAATAGCCAAGAATCCATCTTTCATAGTATTTGAAATCTCAAGAAATTATTCTAGAGTGTTGCCTATTGCCTTTAAGGTATATATTTTCTAAAATTCAATGGCTAAACCAAACATCCTAATTCAGACAAGTACTAGGGATAAATTTACATTTTTAGGTGAAAAGCCTTCATACTAGTGGGTAAGGAAGAGTCTTGCTCTTCCCATAAACCAAGGACCTCCTTTTAGGACTTTTTTCTCTTTCTTCCATAGAAAAAAAAATACCTAGGAAAAAACCTTTGGGAAGAAATGATAGAATCACTCCTAGAGACTTCCAACTCCTATCAATCCATTTTCTCAAGGTTGAAGCCCTTGGCTAGTACCATTAAATTTACCAAAAACTGCCCTATCTTGGAGCAAAGAGGATCTCTATGAGGTGCGATCACTAAACTCTATCACTAGAGATGATTCTAAGGATTTAACTATAAATCGATCCATGGAAAGCAAACTAAAACTCAAAATCTATTGAAATTTATCTTAATGTCCTATAGAAAATTTAATATTTAATAAAAACTTTAAAATAATTTGCTTGCAAAATTTCTACGATAAAGAAGGGAAAAAAACTTAGCTAAAAAATTCTATTTCCAAATAGAATATTTTGCCTCACTGAAGTCCTAGCCCTTCATTGCTCTTCCCATGATCTGGACCCTAGCTAACAAATATTTACAATATTTTTTTTCGTGATTTTAAAAATAGTCACTGCCCTTATTTCGAATGGTTGACTTCACATGATCGTATCTCCCTCAATATTGCTTGGATTCTTTCATATGATCACTTATTTTAAAGCTATTCAAATTTCGTCCAATTTGGTCCCATAATTATTTGAATCAGATAACCCTTCGTGAAGATATGACTCCTAAAAGATGATATGTTTTTAGAAAAAACCCTAATCCTTCATTACATTTCATTAATTTTACGTGTTTTGGGCATGGAATAAAATGACTTAAATCCACTTATATTTCTTGAATTTACATCTTCCTATACCTTGTAGCCATTGCAACCCCAAGGAAGAAGCAAGAGGAGCCATAAATGTGGATAAATAATTACTTAGAGGCAACTAGGATTTTGATAGTCTCTAAGCACTAAGGAAATCCAACTACCATAGGCCTTCACAACAAAATAAATATTGGTTTTTTAAAGAAGCCCCAAGAGAAAAAAATAAGTTATAGAAAGACTAAATCAATAGCTCACACAAGACCTACAATAGCTAACCAACTAAACCCTAAGGGCCTAAAATAGGGGATCTAAATACCTCAGAAGGAAAATTCACATTGAGTTCACCAAAATATTTGTGAAGTATATCTCATACACAGTTGAAATAATACAAGATATATTGACATATTCTGACTAAATTATTAAAGCAATAATAAGATAAGAAAACATGTAATAATTGACTCATTACTATCTTAATAAAATTAAAATACCATGAATTAGAGTAAAAAACATTACTACACTAAGATCATCATCAAAACATGTGCATGTCTAATCCTAATGTAGAAAAGCAAATACTTGATACCCTATGACATCAATGACCAAAATATCAACAATATTGCAATATCAAACATACAAAATACACAATCCTATTTTATATTGCTTATGATATCACCTTAATAATAAGAAAGGACCACAATTGAGATTCACACAAGGAATATTAGTTTCCTTAGAAACTGATCCTTGAGCAACAAATTTAATATTGAACTATGAATAATGATAGAGTATCCTATCCTCCTCTGTGAAAGACAACGAACCAATGATCAATATATTGAGTCATACTTGCAAGAATGAAATATATGAATCAAGCTAAAAGGATTACATGTTGCAACAATAGAAGAATGAAGATAATATTATTGTAGGTAAATAATGTTTTGATAGTTGGATAATTAGTGTATAATATTTTGATGTAGTGGTGTTTAAATGAGTATGAAATAGATATTTAATGAATTAAAAAAGAAATTTTCCCTTTTAAGGCTAAAAATTGGATTATGCTCTTGTTGTAGCTTTAAATTTGCAATCATTGATCAAAACAATGTGTTATCTTCACCCTAAGGGTAAAAACATCTCAATTTTGGGATTGTACATTGAAAACCCTAAAATACAACTAATGACAATGATTGCCACTTAAATTGGTGATTGTAGCATTATTGATCATCAAGATGTGTGCTTTGGGGACATGTAAAAATATCTCTTAGTCACACTTGTATCCTTTTTCAAAATCTTGGGAAAATTAGCAAGCAAAACAATAAGAAAAAAATGGTGGAAATATGACAAACTAGGTGACAAAAGGGAACCAAAACCATTGGCCAACATGGCTTATCTTCATCCTACCTAAGTACTAACAAATTTAGTCTACCCCTATCCCATATCAGGAGGACAAGACTGTCTACTAGCAATAACATAGTTTTTAGTGCTCTTATTTACAAATATACATTGTTTTAGAATGATAACCTATCACCCTCATCAATGTTACCTATAAGATCATCATAAAAGCGCGCTAGTCATTCAATTTAAATATGGTACTCAAAGAGTTACCAATACAATAAATTAGAATTATCAATGGTATATAAATTCTAGATAATATCATGTTAGCTTGGGAGGCTACTCAATAGGCTCAAGTATTTAAAAATATCTTATTCTTGTCAAAATAGATATTGAAAAAACCTATGATAGAATCTTATGGAAATAATTCTTGAAATGTTCAAATGAATAGGGTTAAGGGAAGGGTTCTGTAACCACGTTTTGGTCTGGAAATATGCCTATGGAAAGGGTTGTGCACCCATAGACCTTGATCAATATTGAATGACCTTAGAGTTACGAGGCTTTGAGGTCAATCTCTAGATGATACCGGTTCCTTGGGAGTCCTAGCTAACTGCTAATAAAAATTAATGACGAGTGTAAAGGGTGCTGAAGAAAGAAATGTAGCTAAAGCAATAACTTATAGGGATGCAGATTTAGCCATATCAAAATACATGCATCAATAAGCATAAACCACAAGAAACTAAATAAATCACCTAACAAACTAACAATTTTGTTCTCAATTAGGATTTTTTATCTACTTGAAAGCAAATTCTAGAACCAAAGAATGAAGTGCACAAAATCTAGATTATAGAATTAAAGCTAAGTCATTCAACCAGTTTTATAACAAAAATAAACAAACATTCACACATACATGATACAAAACAAAGGCCAAACAACAATTTACTTGTATTTCCCAAATCGTAAAATGCTTTTACATACAATTTGTAAATACTTAAGAGTCGATCCTTTGAATGCTTTACATCCTACTATATATAGGTTTATACAATGGATTATATTACTAATGATCAAGATGTCTGATCATGAAATGTTGTTATCTCAGGGGAGTGGCCAAGCTGTATGTTTCCTTTTGTTCTTGTGTAATTTATAACCGAACAATCATGTTATGTAGGAGTGGGCTGTGTTGGTTATATTTGGTCCTTTGATTCGTCTAACAATTTTGTTGCTCTATGATGTTTGTCCACATGCGCTTGAAAGTAGTGGTCATTCACTTATGCAACTTGAGTCTTGATATTGATCTCTCTTATGTTACTAAATTTCTATCCATTACCTATTGAATGAATGTCAGGTTCTCTTTGCTGGTTGAATGCTACATTTCTTGACGAAGAACGAAATTTTTTATATCAATAGATTTTTGAGATTCGTCTAGGTTCTATTAGTGACCTAAAGTACCACCAAATGCTTCTCTGCTTTCCTTTGTGGTGGGTTCTTGGGACCCATTCGGAGTCTAACAACAACCCACTTTTCCACCAAGCTTAATACTTAACCAGATTTTGCATATCTCTGTGGCAGGTTTTTAAGACTCGTTTGAAGCATAATAACAACCCATTTTTTTGCCAAGCTCAATACTTAGCCAAATTTTACATATCTCCATGGCAGGTTTTTGGGACCCATCCAAAGCCTGGTAGTAACTCACTTTTTCACCAAGCTCAACACAACCAAATTTTTGTAAATATTTGTGGTGTATTTTTGGGACCCATTTGGAACCTGACAATAACCCACTTTTCACCAAGTTCAACACTTAGCCAAATTTGGTACATCTTTATGGTAGGTATTTGGGACCCATTTGGAGCTTGGAAGCAACCCACTTTTTTTCCAAGCTCAACACTTAGCCAAATTTTTACAAATATCTGTGGCAGGTTTTTAGGACTCGTCCAGGACCCAACAACAACCCATTATTTTGGCCATTCATGGAGTTAGCCAATTCATCTTTTAAGCAGATTCACTTGGCTCAAAATTTTAATTTTTTTATTTTGAGTTAGCCGAGACAAAACATTTGACATCATCTAATTTTGGCCTAATATTATTATTCTTAGTGACAAAAACAAATTACTAGTCATTTCGCATGGGTAGATGCAAAAAATACCTACATTCTTAGTGACTCACAAGGGATTTTCACTCTGTGGAAACAAGGAATCCAACTAGCCGCGTTATGATTTTAGCACTTTCTAACAAAAGGTAAAGGGAAGAAGGGGCTATGAGAAAGACTTGGAGAAATATGACCGGTATTTGTCGTAAGATAAAGGAGGGTGGTGGGTGATGGGATGGAGGGTACACGCGCGAAAAGGTGGTAAGTAATGGTAAAGGTGAGAAAAAAGAAAAAACATGGGGAGGAAAAAAAATTGGAAGAAATAATATTTACATAGAGGAGGAAAAGGAGAAGAGGAGGTAGAAGAAGAAGAAGTAGTAAAATTACCATTAACCAAAGGAGTTTGTGGTAATTTTAATTGGCCAGTACTAGAAGAAATGGAATATTTGAAAAATTTTGAGAAACAAAAAGAAAGGTAGTTCATATCCCACCAAAATGGTAAGAGAAACTACCCGGTCCATGGGACACCCCAAAAAATTGTACTTCCATGAACACACTCTACTACAACTAACAAATGCTTTAGGAACAAACATATTACCATGAGCACTTGTTGTTTTTACACCTTCTTTATATAACATAAATCTGTTCTATTATCCACAATTTGCCATGAGAATCCTAAGTTGTGCTTTTGAACTCATCCTTATATGAACAATACTTCGCTTATGTTGCATATAGAGCTATTTATAGGGTGATTCTGCTAGCTAGTACTAGGATGGGTACCTTTTTCAAAAGATTTCATGAATCATCTACTGATATTCTCTTTATGTGAATATAGATTCTTCCTTTTTGGTATCCTTTATTTAGTTAACATTATGTCCTTATAAGGGATGGCATATTTATTTGCTTACATGAGTCAAGGCAGTTCTGCCTCATGCAACTACATATATTTAGGTGTGTTCTCTACAACTATTATACTATTCTATTCTTATCCATTAGGCTTTAGAGTCAAAGAAATAAAAGTACAAAGAGATGAAATTGAAAAGGGCAGAAAGTGCTTGATGAAGATAATTGATGGTACTCAAAATTTATTCTGCATTCATTTTTCCACACATCTTGATGATTTTTAGTTGTAATTAATTGATTTGCAATTAATCACTATAATGATCCCCCTTTTGATGACTATATTCTATTTGCAATATGATATAACACAATGAGAAGATACGCATTTGTTGCATCTATTTATTTAATTACCGATTGTGTACACAAAACTATAGTGTGCTTGCCACGTCTGGCTTGGGAGATATTCTACAAAATACCTTGTGAATCTGTAATGTCCATCCCATATGGTACCAAACCTAAGTCGCTCTTCATATTCATATTACCATGACTTCTAATCATTGCTTATCTCAATTGGGTTCCATTTTGACCCAGCACTTTACATTAAAAAACTTATTCTAGGCTTGCATGATCAACAAGGAATCACGTACGATTCTAAAGGCTCTGTAGCTAGTCATTAGCTCTCTTGATAGTGTGTATGAATGTCTACAAGCCCAAAATCCCATTTTTTTTTGGTATAAGGTAGAGGTGGTTATAAGGTCCACAAACCTTTTACAAAGTCAAAATGGGCTGGTTCTAGCATCAAGCCCGTATAATCAAAATACAAAATGGATCTTTCTAAGACTCACATTAAGCCATACTTAGAGTCCACAGTCCTATACTTGTCGCTTGACTATTCAGATAAAACAAAAACCAAACAACACCTAGCACTTACTAACACTAGGTTGTCCGTATTGTACACTTGTCACCTCCCGTGCCCCAAGCAAATGGAATGCCTTTTCTCGCCTAATTCCATCTCGTCGGATTACTCATCATCAGCCCCTCCGATCTCCCCGATGCTCTAACAGTTTGATCTTAGCTCTTCTCTAGCAACCCAACACCAATAGTTCTTGAGGGAAGTTATCCTTCCAAATTTGCATCTCCCCAACGTAAACCGCAATATTTGCCATTAGATCCGCCGCCCGGTTCCCTTCTCTCAAGGTGTGTTGGATTCGGGCATTAACCAAATGAGATTTATGAATCTTTGCTTCTAGGATAAGCTCCAATATGGTCCAATTGGGGTCTTTATCCTCCTTAATTGCCTTGATTATATTAAGCGTATCCCCTTCAAAGATAACTTCCTTATAACCCTCAAGTCCGGCAATTCTCATTGCCTCGCATGCGAGCTCGGGCTTCGCAAAATGATTTGTTTGAGTTCCCAAAGGCTCGAGAAAGGCAAGGACCACTTTTCCTTCCTCATTTCTCAAAACTCCTCCTCGCTCCCGCAGCCCCGGATTTCCTTTTAGCCGCCCCGTCAAAATTAAACTTAACCCACTTTTGTGTGGGGGTATCCACTTGACACCATCCCGTGGGTTGGTTGTAATGTCTAGGTCCTGGAAGTTCCTCTCCCCGCTTCGCAAAATCCTCCTTTCCCTTAGAGACATGTTCTCATTTTTGAAGAAGAAAGTTTTCCAGCTTTTCTTTCAAAGCTCGATTATTTTATTACCACATAACCCGGGATCTTTCTTACGTCCTTTAAATACTCTCTTATTTCTCTCATTCCATATCCCCCATAAAAAATGGGGTAAGCCGAGCTTCCGGAGCCAAGTCAAAAGCTTAGCCCGAAGGGGGAAGCCCACCGTATGCGTAAGTCGACATGCTATTTGGACAGACCCAATCTATATGAAATTTGGACAGATCATTTGGAAGACCGTACAAGAAAAATCACAAGTTAGAAATATATGACTTACGTATTCTATTGCTTTCTCACACAAGATACATCGATTGATGAATTGGAAACCTCTCCTTTGCAGATTATCTCGTTGTCGGATCTTATTTTGAACTCGCCAACCAAAAGAAGAAAGCTATTTTTGGGGTTAAATTATTTAACCAAATAACGAAGTCGGAGTCCACCCATTGAATCCCGAGTGGATTAACTTATAGGCGCTTTTACCGAATAGATCCCACTTGTAGTTTTGCCCCAAATCGCCTTGTCTCTTCCTCCCCTGAGAATGATCGGGAACACCCTTAAAGCATCATTGAGTTTGGTTAGGGCCACCTTCTCTTGCTCGATAGATTATGAACTCGTGATTTTCTTCCAAGAAGAAGTTTCCGTGCTACAGAGAATAAAATCCCCTACTTTTCCTCCCATTTCCTTCGAAAGTTTATGTTGGAGGACCCGAAGGTCTAAGTTATCTTTTAGAGGGGCCTCTTCCAACCACGGGTCTTTCCAAAAGTCCACTTGTCTTCCATTACCAATTCTCCATCCGATGCCTTTCCCCGACTACCTCCCGACATTCGAGCAAACAATTCCAAAAATAGGATCCTCTAGGAAGATTATCACTTTCAGAAGTCCCGATTATTTCGATATATTTTGCCTTAAGAAGTTTTACCCATCCCAATTGATCATTATTGATAAATCTCCATACCCGTTTGCCAATCGTAGCTTGATTCATTTCTTTCATTCTCTTTAACCCCGTGCCCCCCGATCCTTGCTTGCACACACCGATTCCATGCTACCAACGAAATTCTCTTTCTCTCCTCCGAACCCGACCACAAGAAGTTGCGTTGAATTAGCTCCAATGTAGCTCGGACCTTTGCAGCATTCTAAATAGAGACATGCAAGAAATTGGAATGCTCAGAAAGTAGTTTGAACTAATAAGGCTTTTCCTCGCGGAGCCGAGAAGGCCGCCCTTCCACCCCGCTAACTTTTTGGAGATCCCGTCAATGACTGAGTTCCACAAAGTAGCCTTCATTCTTCCTTCGAACATAGGCATGCCTAGATAAGTTGCTCGGTAGAAGCTCCTTTCCACAACCGAAGAGGTTAGCTATTCTTTCCTCCCTCCCACCAGGCGTGTTAAAGAAATAGATGCTACTCTTCTTATAGTTTATGTACTCGTCCCGCTTCTGTCTCATACTTGGTTAGAATTCTCTTCAACTTCCTAGCTTGAGGCACCGAGGCTTTGGACACAATGATTGTATCATCCACAAACCGTTGGTGAGACACTAGCTCGCCGCTGAGGCCGGTTTAAAACCTTCCAATTGACCATCTCGCCACCGCCGCTGAAATGTTCCTACCCAATGCTTTCGCTAAAATAATAAACAAGTATGGAGACAAAGGATCTCCTTGTCGCAACCCCCTTTCACTCTTAAAGTAACCTGAGGGTGACCCATTCACCATGACAGAAAATCTTGTAGTAGAGATACAACTAAAAATCAACTTAATCCACTCGGGGACATGAAACCAAACTTACCCAAAATCTTGGTGAGGAACCGCCATGAGACCCTGGCCGTAGGCTTTATTCATATCAAGCTTTAGTAACATACCTCGCTTCCTTACTAGTCACCATTGAATGAATAACCTCATGAATTGTGATGATACCATCCAATATTTGTCGCCCTTTCACAAAGCCACCTTGGTTCATATCAATGATGAAAGGAAGGATAACCTTCACCTATTGGCGATTGTTTTTGTGAGAATCTTCATCGTAGTGTTACATAAACCGATAGGGCGAAACTCGGAAAATTCCATTGCTCCCACTAGTTTAGGGATGAGGACTAAAAAAGTAGCATTAACTCCTTCTCGGGATTTCCATGTCCTTTTGAGCCTCAATTATAGCTTCCACTACATCATTGCCTAGGATATCCCAAAACTTCCGGAAGAAAGTCGCAGGGAAGCCATCCGGTCCCGGGGAGCCGTTACCATCCATGTCAAAAACGACCTTCTTGATTTCCTCCTTTGTGAAAGGACTAAGTAAGAATCCATTAAGATTATCGGCTACTGAGGGGTGGAATGGCCGCCAACAGAGAGTCCTCTTCTTCAATAGTCGGATTTACATCTTCTAGCAACGATTTAAAGTACTCAACCGCTTCCCTCCTTATGTCTTCCATATCTTTGGTGTTAGACCCATCGGCCATCTTGATCTCCTTAATTTTGTTAGTACTCCCGTGGCGAAGAGTAGAGACATGGAAGAACTTTGTATTTCTCGTCACCCTCCTTTAACCAACGCAGCCTGGATTTCTCGCCTCCAAAAGGTTTCTTCAAATCCTAGCATCATGTGGTATTCGGCCAATGCACTCCCTCTCCCGGTTTCTCGGATCCTCTCGTAAGTCGCTCCGACTTCACCTTCTCTTGTAGTTCATTGATCTTGTCTTTTAGTTCTCGCCTTTTTAACAAAAATATTGCCAAAGGAAGTTTTGTTCCACTCTCTAATGTTAGCCTTCACATTCCTTAGTTTACATGCCACTTGGGCCGGTTTCGAACCATTATACTTTTTGTCCCACCATTGGGCAACCGGATCCTTGAGATCCCGATGTTGGAACCACATAAGTTCGAATCGAAAGGGTCCGATGTATCTTTTCTTAGAGTCCTCCCCCTGCTTCCCACTGCACTGGGTTGTGATCGGACCCGATTCTTGGGAGTGCCGTTAATGAAGAGTCCCCAAACCTCTCCAGCAATTCTTGAGAAAGAAGAAACCTATCTAATCTTATCTCGAATTTGGTTTTCCTTCAATCTTTTGTTAGACCATGTATAGGAGAATCTACGCAGTCCACATCCATCACCTCATGTTGCTCAACAAAATCTCTAAACTCGTAGATATCAGCAGCTATTCTTTGAGAGCCCCCCAATTTATCTACAGGATTAAGGTAGCAATTGAAATCCCCCGCCACAATCCAAGGGTAGTTGGGGACCGTCTCCCTCAATTCAGCCTAGCCGACTCCAAAGAACCCTTCTCATCCCTCGTCTAACCGGAGCATATACATTCGTTAAGATCCACTCTTCCCGCGTGGTTTTATCCACACATAAGAGACAAATAAACCAACTAGACATCGGAATCACTCTACTATCAATCACATTTTTGTTCCACATAACCAAGAACCCTCCTGCTGTTCCAATGGCCTCTTGGCCTACTACTTCAGCTTCTCGCCAAGTCCTATTCTTAAAAGGAATAACTCTACTCTCCTCCATTTTAGTTTCTTGCAATAAAATCATATCCGGTTTGTGTTCTTGTCTAAGAGCATACAAAGCTCTTATTTTTGGCAGGATTACTCCCACGAATATTCCATGAAATAATCTTCATTTATGGGCTTTGGATCCTCGAGCCTTCGCCCCAAAGAGCAACACTGCTTGAGTGCCATCAACCACTCCTCGCTCCGCTTCTTTCTGCCTTAAGGCAACATTGCTAGGTTTCCCTCTTCCTACCGAACCATATCCCCATACATCCGCTCTAGGTTGAAGTTCCTTGGGATTCACTTGGCTTCTAGTAACCATCTTGGGTAGGTCGGTCTTGGTCTTTGGGGTAACAATCGGGCTTTCCAGGTTAACTGGTATTTTTGACAGTGGAGATGATTCCGTGCTCTTAGCTTCTTGATTAGTAGATTCTTTTTTCCCTGCTTTGGGGTTACACTGATCTTGGTGGTTCACCTCTTCCTCCCGAGTATCCTTGCCTCGTATTATTAGTTTCCTCGCTTCCTTCCTCCGATTTTTCTCCTCTAAATCCTTCTCTTGAGTCTCCTCTACCTCGAATTCCACTTCTTGGCTGTCCATCCGATCTCCCTTCAAATGATTTAATGCATCAAAACCGTTCTCCACTGGGATGTTGATCTCCTTGGAATTTCTTCCCATAAATTCCTCTGCAAGACATGGGACCACTTCCACCGAGCCTCCATAGGCCTCCCGTATCACCCAATCAAACTTACTTGCCCTGTGGCGTTGATCTATGGGGTTCTTTCCTTTGTGATTTGGCTCGAGGCTTGTCGTATCATCTTAGGAGCAAAGTTGAGCTTGAGGGTTCCCATCAAAGGGACCAGCCTCCCCGAGAGAGGGTTTCGGGGCATAGGAATTTTTGGGAGGAGGGTTAAAACGTTGCCTCTTGCTTACAATAGGGCGAACAGTGTCTCTGATATTCGGATTTCGAGCTCCACGTCCTTGAGGCCCAGTTTGGGTAGGAATGGAGATCTCATGGGGGAGGGATATTATTCTCGGGTTTGAGGATCAGTATTTTGGAGTGGGGGTCGGTTCTTGGAAATGCAAAGTGATACCCCGGTGCCCTACCTTCCCACAAACACTACACTTAAAAGACATATTTTCATATTCAAAGACCTGAGTATGAAGGCCAAACATAGACGACAAAATAATGGATTTAGGGAGCTCTTTACTCGGGTCCGCCAACACACACATGCGAGCAGACAGGAGTCTTGTTTTGCTCAAGGTTGCAGGATCAATAGCTATTAGTTCTCCAATCTCTGTAGCTATCCCAACCAAGATTTGTTCGTTCCAAAAAAGCAGAGGTAATCCTGGCATCTTAACCCAAATAGGAGCCAAATCCAAAGACTCCGAGTCTGGGGGTTGAAATCGGGGGACCAACGCTTCAGATACAAGCCCCTTTTCCCAAAAAACCAAGGACCTCCTTGGAGAGTCCTTTCCATGTCCCGTTCACATTGAAATGTCACCAAAAGAAAACTCTTGGGTAAAGCCTTAATCATCATACCGGCCCTTGGCTGCCATTTTTGGATGGCCCATCTCCTTATGACTTCCATGTCCGGCCTCACCCCCATAAATTTAGCCACCAGAGATGTTCTGCCCTCCATAGCCACATGCCGAGCTAAGGAATCCGGACGTGCAACCTACCATTGACAGATTTTAGATTAAAACAAGAGTCGGATAATTTTTGCTTACCGCGAAGAGCATTAAGATATGAAGGTCTCCAGCTGCTGTGTTTCTCTTTGTCTCCTTCTTGGGTCTTCCTTTGATCCCGACGCATAGAGTCTTGGTCCCCCTCGTAGAAATCTTCAACCGCATCCGCCCAACGCCCTTGGACCGGTTCCAATAGAACTTCCTTGTCCACATCCTCCGCCTCGGGGCCTCGCTATCTCGCCGGAGCCCCCACCCGCCGCATCTCGCCGATCCGCCCTCTCGAAGTCCCACACCTAGGGTTTGATGCCCCTAGACCTCTCGCTCCCCCTCCTTGCTGCTCCATCCGTCACAACTTGTTGCCTCCAAAATCTGCCATTTTTTTTTTTTTTGGGGGCCAAAATTTTTGTGACCGCTACCGTGCACGGACTGCTAAAGTGGCGGCTGCTACAGTATAAGCCCAAAATCCCATTTGGTCTATCAATCCTTTTTCATTTTCTTTTCCTATCAATATATTTTGAGTTGTTGCTGAACAATAATGATAATCATAATATTTTGTACTCCATTGGATCTTAAAACCAATGATGTACTTAATAATCAGGTATTTTATCAGAGGGTAAAGTCTTAAATCCAGATTGAGTTGACCATGCTTTTAATGGACTTGTTGAGCCTATCCTCATATTGCATATAGCTTCCTTTATCAGGTTTATCCTTTGTTCTCTATGACATTCAATGTAGAAAGGATGTAGGCCCTGATTTGGTACTTTAATGCTATTTCAAAAAGATGAGACTAACATGTAATTATGGTTTAGGATTAGGCATCCTTCTATCTATCTTAGGAATTCCTAGGATAAGCATACTCCAAAAAAGAGGGAACACCAACTACCGCTATGTCTTGAGTCACAACCAAATTTGGATGCCCACAAACCATCATTATGATATTGCGCAATGTCCCCACCTTTTCTAATAATACTCCCTTAAAGCTAACCAATTTTGGTTTTTGTGTTTCTGGGCTCAATTACAAACTTTTGCAAACTTCTAATGGCAAGATAAAGGTATGCACCTTTGGCTCCATTACACAATTATGTAGTATATGCTTTTTCAATAAGAGGGATAAATAGAACGAAGAAAAATTGCTTTTTGAAATAATGGAGGAAGAGCTTCCCACAGGCTCATTGTTAATCTCTAAAAATTTTCTAATAAAAATGTCAATCATGTTAACCTTTTCAAATTCCAGCAAATCTACTCTTAATCCTGTCGATATTGGAACAAATTTTTTGAATAGGTTATGAAATTGCTCAACCTGTTCTGCTCTCTACTCAGCATTTATGGTTAAGAAATATAGCTTTTTATAGACTTTGATCCTTTTTTGTTTAGATATTTTGAAGTTGATTACAAACTGCCTATTTAAATCCCTTCGGCTCTACTCTGGTCCATCGAGATTGAGACGTAATTGTTGTTGTATTCCTCAGTATGGAAAGAAGTGACAATATTGGTCTTCATCCAGTGTTTTTTATAGACACATTATTTAATGTCATCACATTCTCCATTAGTGGAAGCCACTAAAAATTGTCATCCTAAAGGTTTGATAGGATATGGACTTCACCAGGAGACAAGAGCCTATTGGAATCCGAAGCGTCCATTATTTTTTTTGGATTTTTGTGCTTTCTGACATCAGTTTATATTTCCCTTGTTTGCATAAGATTCTCTGGCCAATGTGATTGTGTGAAATTTTGAATATCAGGCGCATTTGATCCAGACTATGTAAGTCATTTTTCCATATCTTTGACCGCTTTAGTCATTTTTTGAATCATGACCTTCACTTGTTTTTGGAGTTGTAGTTGATTCCCTTGAGAGGTAAAAGGTTGGTTGTATTTAGAGTTATACAACAAGCATGGTTTAACTAACTGGGAGAGTGATGCAAAACAAGGGCCTATAGATGGAGTTATGGGATGAGCTACATCTCTAGGTGGAATTTTGCCACCCATGATTAGCATGTTTTTAGACTGAATAGCTTCTTGGAAAATATAAGGGAACATTTTTTCTCTAGATTTCTGAATGATAATGCTTAGATTATAATGAAAAGCATATATGTAATAAAGATACACTTGAGTTGGGGATGGCTAGAACTCCTAAGTAATTCTCCTCCATGTTATTTTAAATCAGACATTGAAGGAAAAAATGCTTTCTTGAGGAGCTTGCTTGATGAATGAGAATTGTGTAAGCAATAAGAAGGGATCTCTTGAGTTATTGAATATATCAATAAGAGCTTCTACCAAATCATTCCATGTGTAGATGCTTCTATTTTCCAATGATTTGTACCACAACAATGCTTTTTATTTGAGAGAAAGAACCAATAGCCTTATCATAACATCTTCAGATATATTATTATGAGTCATAGCCATGGAAGTTGTTGAGAAGAAACACACCCCCACTAAAAAAATGAAATTCCATCATTTGAAAATATTTAATTTTCATTTTTTTCGTAGGGACCCTCTTGAGTTTTTCGGGTTTTAATTCCAAATTTTGCTTGCATCCTTTTTCAAATTTCGCCTACATCAAAGTGTCCAAGTAGGCTTGCATATGGCATTGATTTCAATTTAAAATTTCTGAAATTTTGCATGTTAAATGTATTAATTCATATTAATCATTTCAGAAATTTTAATTTTCAATAGTTTCCTAAGGTTTCAAATTCAAATTAATTTTTAGGATTTTAATTAATTTTAATTCGAAATGAGATCTTATTTTTGGTTTTATTTTCTAAATATCCATTCGAGAAATTTGAATGCATATGAAGTTGGAGCAAGGAAGAAAGTAGCTTACATGTCAATAGCATTATTTTTAATTAAGTGTTTCAGGAAATTTGATTTCAATTAGTTTTTCTAAGGTTTAATTATTAAAATCAAATGTTACGGTTATTTAAATAATTTTCTTCTTGCCGACAAACTTACTCCAAACTTGAAATCCTCATAACTTTTGGAAGACAAATCCGTTTAAGGTGATTCAAATTTTGGGTGGAAGATCTTAAACTCATCTTTGTGGCCATGCCAAATTTCTGGACTTTTAGACAAGATTCACTTTCCAGAAATAGTAGTTTCTATTTCTGGCCAACAAACTTCTAAATGCAATATCTCATGATCTAGATCGAATTTTCTGGTTTTCTTTGCAGATTTGGATATCCTTTGGGCTTATTTAGATTCTTGTAAAGTTTCATCAAATTTTGGGCACTTTGAATTTTCATCATTTTTCTACACCATGTGAAGCTGACCATTCTGGAGCAATTTAAAATTCAGTTTTCAAATGTTAAAATCATTTCTGAGTAAAGAAAGATCCTTCACCAATATGTAAAAATGCAAAATACAGATGGACAAAGTCATTGGAGTCAACCTCCAATTTTTGGAGAATTTGCAAAATGGAAGAAAAAAAGGAAGAAAATGTTTCGAAGCGACATGTTCCATTTTTGCGACATGTTTCATTTTCATGAGGGCACAAGCTTGGAAGAAATAAATTGAGGGAAATGTTCCAAAATCGTGACATGTTCCATTTTTGTGACTTGTTTCATTTTCGTGAGGGCACAAGCTTGGAAGAAATAAACTGAGGGAAATGTTCCGAAATCGCGACATGTTCCATTTTCGTGACTTGTTTCATTTTCGTGAGGGCACAAGCTTGGAAGAAATAAATTGAGGAAAATGTCCCGAAATCACGACATGTTCCATTTTCGTGACTTGTTTCATTTTTGTGAGGGCACAAGCTTGGAAGAAATAAATTGAGGGAAATGTCCCGAAATCGTCGCGACATGCTCCATTTTCGTGACTTGTTTAATTTTCACGAGGGCACAAGCTTAGAAGAAATAAATTGAGGGAAATGTCGCGACATGTTCCATTTTCGTGACTTGTTTCATTTTCGTGAGGGCACAAGCAAAGAAAAAGTAGCTTGAGGAAAATGTCCCAAAATCGTGACTTGCTTTAATTTCATGAGAATATGAGCTTGGAAGAAGGAAATCAAACCCTAATGCTCATTACATGTCGATTTTCGCTCAAATTTAATTTTACCCTAAAATATTTTAAAGTCCATTGAAGTTTTGAATTGTTACGAAGGCTAATTGCTTAATATGGCATTTTGGATTTATATTCATTTTTGCAAAATTTGACTATTCTTTAAATTTTTCATCACCCATCCAAAGGAAGTAGAAGCTTTTCAACACAGCCCAAACCCTAGAAATATTTAATAATAAAAAAAAGAAAATGAAAAAATTAATTAATTAAAATGAAAAACATTGAAAAACCTTAGGAAAAATTAATTAATTAAAAATGAAAAACATTGAAAAACCTTAGGAAAAATTAATTAATTAATTAAAAATGAAAAACATTAAAAAAACCTTAGGAAAATTAAAAAAAAATAATTAAATTAATAATATTAAAGTTCTAACCTTTGCTTTTCTTTTGCAGAAAGTGATCCAACAATTGCATAATGGCAAAAGTAAAGGCGAGAAAGATGGACAAACCTAAATTTCGGCACAAATCAAGCAAGGACCATCAGATGGAAATAGGAGATGCCGGGAATTTTTGATCCGTCCAGATTTTGCAAATCTGGTCGCAAATAAAGACTTTAAGGTGAGACCGAGCAAGTGCCTATTTAATGAAATATGTCGGCAATTGGTTGGAAAATGAAAATATCTACATACAATTACAGGTGGATGAAAATAATATCAAATTGTCCCTTCTCCATTTATGGCAAGATACTCAAGTAGATTTGGTAGGTGAGATGAATTTCAACTCAACCATAATGTAAACGCGGATGCGAAAACTTAGAATAAAAGATATTTTAGCAATTTCCTGCAAATTTTTATTTGAATGCTTTGTTCTGTACCTGGGGTTGGTGTGACATCATTTTCAGTGATAGCGTGGCCAGGAGCCTAATCTCTTTCGGATTGCAATAAGTGCATCTTCTTTTATTTTCGTCTCGCTAAGGTCTATTTATTTTAGTTGTAAATCTGTGTTATCAAGATTGAATATGCTACTAGGCTTCATTCCGTTTGTTGTATGCTAGGGAAAATTAAAGATTTAAGGTTCGGGTTTGTTCTAATTGCTCTATCCTCACTGCGCGAGCTAGGTTGCTGGTGAGAGATACCAGTTGACACCGACTTCCCTTCTATTTATGATTTTCTTTTAGATATTTGTCATCTTCGTCTTATGCTCTTAGTAGAAGGTGATCTTAGAAAGCTGGACACCTTCCTCTTTGATTGGTTTTATTGTAAAGCTAAATAGTGTAACTGAAATTGGTAGTTTTGATTTGCAACTAAGTTAGATAAGCTTCTCTTTTCTACCCTACCCTACTCTCTTTGTTCTACCGTCAAATGATCCATTTTTATTTTCTTTCAAATTTGTCTTTTATTTAATCTGCTAAAGCATAAAGAGCTATATCAAAGAACTGATTGTAAATCCGATTGTCAACAAAGATAACCATCGCTAAAAATTATTGAACCAAGGTCAAACCCGTTGTAAGGTAACAGATAGTCTACTTGAAACTATTCCAGAAGTAGAAAAGAATGAATAGCCATTCGACCCAACTCTGTAACTCACACCTTGGATAACCAGTAAGATCCTAAAGTGAGTGGGATTTATCCCGTAAAGTGTTATTGGTATTTTATGTTCATTCTTCATAGGGTGTGTATGAAAGACCAACCAACATTTAAAATTTGCGCTAGAAGGAGGGCCGACCGAACTTCGTTCAGTATTTGTTAAGGATTGTAAGTTGCTTGTGTAAAGCTGTATTCTACCTACAGAGTAACCAGGTCCCACTCCAGAGCTGGAGAGCTCCTTGTGCCTGAGTTAGAAACCCCAAGGAGAAGCAGCCTCGGAAGGGCCAAGTCTTTGTACAACATAGTTTTATCACCACTTGTAGTTCCTCCAACTCCAACTCAAAATATTATCGTTAATCGGGTAGTGATGGCAAACTGGTTGGGTTCCACTACTTTGAATATCCCTGGTGCAACGCATGATTTACCCAAAAATCCTGAGAAGTATCTTCCTACCTACAAGCATGATGGAATCAAAACAATAGAATAACACCTAGTGGCATTTAAAAATGCTCTAAAGTTTTTGAATGTGCAGCATGAAGATGTGGCTTGTAGGTTATTCCCATTCATTCTTCAGGAGGGAGCATACGACTGGTTTTTGAATCTTACTAATGACTCTATTACTAGTTGGAATGACCTGGAGAAAGTTTTTGTATCACAATTTGGTCAAGTAATTGACCCCAGTGTGTTATATCAACAATTTTCTAGCATTAAGAGAGAAATCAATGAGACTCGTCGGATCTTTCAACGTTAGGTTTCAAAAAGCTTATGGTAGATTGATGGGTCATTATGTGCCAACTGCAGATCTAGCATTGGAAATTTTTAGGAATTCCCTAGATCTAGTGACCTCTGTTTTTCTGAAGAGAGATACCAATATTACTAATCTAACAGAGGCTTATAAAGAAGCTTTGGTTCTTAAAAGACAATTGGGACATCAACCTTTGAATGCTCCTTTAATTCCCTTTGTTACACAAAATACTCCTGTTTTGAATCCCATCCCACATCAAATGATGTTGCCAGTATGCCAAACTCCACCGATAGGAAATCCATTGGCTGTAACACATGCTGAACATGTATATAATACAAAGAAAGAATCTAATAAAATAAGAGTTGAGGAAGTCTCAAAGATGGTCCAAAAGTTGGCAAATGACTTTTTGAGTTTCAAAAGGCAAGTGTCCACCGGGGAAAACTCAAATAGATTTTCTTATCAACGGAATAGATTCACTAGACCACCATATGAACCCAACAAGGATTATAAAGGTAAGGGGCATGAAGTGAATATTTGTGACTTGGCTTTGCCCAACTGGAGCAAGATACATGGAACATCTCAAAGACGGGGAATTGGATTGTTTGGAGTTCTGCAATGCCTTTGAAGCTCTATCTAGTGAGTTGGTTTTTCTTGAAAATCAAAGAAATGTTGATGGTCCAAGTTCATCCAAACATAGTGCAGCTATGGTGTTAGATTCATTCATTTTTCCAGATGAGTCAGAGAATGTTGTGGAGATGCCTATGGATGAAGTGCAAGTTTTTCAACAGTATAGAAGGGACAACTACAATCTCAGGAACAAAAATCTGAAGCCTAATACTACGTCTACAACTCCAAACAACTCCCATAATGTTCCTCCAGATCCATCTTCAAATAATAACCCACCTCCACCCAAGGGAGGAGATCCAAGAGTACCATATGGATTTGTTACTCCACTCAATAAGGGATACAATATAGTGGAGGATATGAAGAAGATCAAGGCTAACATCACTCTTCATGAGTTGGCTCAAATTATTGAACAAAGGGATAATTTGATTAAGACATACCCTGAGCCTACTGCCAAACCTCTAGAAAAGGGGAAGAAAATAGCAAATGCAAATATGGCCATGTATAAAGAAAAGACCGAAGTTTCACCTTTCCCGCTAACTATCCGTATATTTGGTAAAAAATTTACACAATTGTCCGGTGGATTCTGGTGCTTCAGCCAATGTCATGCCTCTAGCCATCTATCAACAGTTGGGTTTAACCCCTATGAAGTCTGAGAGAAGAGTCATCCAATTGGATAAAATTGAGGTTAAGGTGGTAAGTGAACTTCAAAGTATACACATCCAGCTAGCATCTGAGCCAAGAGCACAACACAAAATTGACATTTAGGTGGTAGATATTCCTGTGGGATACGGAATGCTTCTGAGCAGAGATTGGTCAAAGTCTTTGAATGGGTACTTGGCGACTGATTTTTCACATATGTGGTTGCCCTGGAAAGGTGTTGCAAATCAGTTAAGAATCGAGAGAGAACCCAGATATAAACATGTGATCATTGAGTATAATGCCAAGAATGAGACTGTTAATCTTGCTGATGTAGATATCGAGGTTTATAATTTGACAACTGCACAAAAGGAGAAACCTATTAAAGCTCATCTTGATTATGATAATGAAGTTTGGATACTTCATGTTGATGGAGATAAGTCTAAGCAAGGTTCTAGTACAGGGGCAGTTCTTAAAGGACCTAAAAATTAGACGTATTTTATGTCTTATCGCTTGCAGTTTCCTTGCACGAATAATTTTGCAGAGTATGAAGCACTAGTGCTAGGATTGAAATTTGCTTTACATAAAGGTGTAAAAAATATCCAGGTTTTTACAGACTCAGAGTTGGTGGCCAATCAGGTTAGGGGTAAATTTCAGTGCAAGGCATCTTACCTGAAAAGATATAAATACCGAGCGTGGGATCTCATGGAGGATTTTGATGCTTTTAATTTGATGCACATTCCTAGAGAAGAGAATTCACTTGTAGATGTTTTAGCTTCATCAGCCACAAATCTTAAGCCATTGGAGGAGTTCAAATAGAATAAATTTCAATCGAATTAATCCCTTGTCCTTTGGTTCCAGATAACATAGACAATTTTCAAGTCTTTTCTTATGACCAGCAAATTATAAACTTTTACAGAATACCAATGCATTTGAAAATACTATAATTGATGATGGTCAAAGGGATACTATGTTGGAAAATTTTGATGATGAAAAGGGGATAATGAGGTTGAAAGATAATAGAATTCCAAAGGGAATGGTAGAACTTGAGCGACTGTTTGATGTTGACCGAATTAAACAAAGAGTGAGTTTTGGAAATTCTATTGGTGTAGCAGGCAGTGAGACTGAGAAACTAAATGTCGGGACTAAAGAGGATCCCAAACACCTTAAGTTAGCTAAAGCTTGTGACCTTGAAATTAAAAAAAATATGATTGAATTCCTTCACAGGTCCAAGGATGTTATGGCCTGGTCTTATAAAGGCCTAAAGGTTTTTGATCCAAAAGTTTACACCCATACAATACCCTTAAAGGAGTTCTGCAAACCCTTTCGATAGAAATAGAGGCATGTCAACGCTTTGTTGGAACCCCTCATCAAGAAGGAGGTGGAGAGATTATTGAGTGTTGCCATTATTTTTCCCATTAGACATTCTACTTGGGTAGCCAATTTAGTGTCGGTTAGAAAGAAGAATGGGGAAATCCGCTTGTGCATGGATTTTAGGAACTTGAACAAAGCTTCTGAAAAGGATAATTATCCTTTGCCTTCCATGGATGATGTGCTACAAATTGTGAATGGTTCATAAATGATGTCTTTCTTAGATGGATTTTTGAGGTACAACTAGATACTAGTTGAAAAGGAAGATAGGATGAAAACTGCCTTCACGACCAAGTGGGGAACCTTCGCCTACAAGAGAATACCGTTTGGATTGATAAATGTCAGAGCTACCTTTCAGCATGCAATGGATCATGCATTCAAAGGTCTCATGGGTAAGTGCATCATTGTCTAAATGGATGACTTGACAGTTTTTTCTAAATCCCGATTTGACCACGTGAAGCACTTGGAATCTGTCTTCGACAAATGCAAAGAATTTGGCATTTCTTTAAACCCAAAGAAGTGTGTTTTTGGTGTAACTGAAGGAAAACTCCTTGGACACTTAATCACCAAATATGGCATTTCCATGGATCCTGAGAGTTGAAGCCATATCGGGGATACCCTTTCCCAACTCTAAGAAAGAATTAAGATCATTTTTTGGGAAAATTAATTTTGTCAGAAAATTCATCTCTGGCTTTGCGAAAATAGTCAAGCCGCTAAATGACATGCTGAAGGAAACTGCTAAGATTACTTGGACAACGAAAGCCAAAGCAGCATTCCAAGAGATCAAATCTACCATCAAACAAGCTCCAATGCTGGTGAGCCCAGATTTCAGTGTATATTTTTACCTGTACTATTTTGCTTCTGAACACGCACTTGTAGCAGTTTTAACCCAATGAAGAGAAACAGGGGAGCACCCGATTGCCTTCAAAAGTACCAACTTAAAGGGTGTTGAGCTAAAATACTCTCGCTTGGATAAGCAAGCCTATGCCTTGGTGAGAGCAGTTAAGCAATTCAGACATTACATATTGAGAAGCAAAGTCCATGCTATAGTTCCTGATCCAACTGTCAAATATTTATTAAGCCAGGATGAATTGGGTGAGCTAAGAGGTAATTGGGCCACGAGACTATAGGAGTACGACTTAGAAATCCGACCTGCAAAATTAATCAGAGGACTTGGTTTGTATTGACATATTGCTGAAATACCTATAAAGGGAGAAATTAATCAGCTGGATTCTAGATTGGATGATTGGTATGGAGATGTCATTCATCTGTTGAGGTTTGGAATTTGTCCACCTCACCTGAATAGAACTTAAAGAAGAGCACTAAAGCTGAAATCTGCATATTTTTTAATCAAAGGAGGCAACTTGTATAGAGAAAACTATGTTGGCATATTCTTAAGATGCATTTCTCAGAATGATGTGAATGAGGTGATGTCTAATTTTCATGAGAAGTTAGGAGCAGGGCATTCCTCAGGTTCTCATCACGCACACAAGATATTGAGAGCAGGATATTACCGGCCTACATTGTTTAAAGATGCACATCAGCATGTGAGAACTTGCCACGAGTGTCAGATTTTGCATCCAAGTAGGCTAATCGAGCTCTACCATTACAACCTATTATAATAGACAAACCTTTTATGTAATGGGGACTTGACTTTGTAGGTGTGATAAACCCGAATTCATCAACAGGGCACAAGTATGTTTTAACAACCACTGATTATTGTACAAGATGGGTTGAAGCAGCAACCACCATGAGGAGTACAACCCATGAGGTGATCAAATTTTTAGAATAAAATATCATAACCAGGTTTGGAGTTCCTTTGAATTTGGTGTGCGACAACG
Organism: Wollemia nobilis; assembly: GCA_028583015.1. Classification (NCBI taxonomy): domain Eukaryota; kingdom Viridiplantae; phylum Streptophyta; class Pinopsida; order Araucariales; family Araucariaceae; genus Wollemia; species Wollemia nobilis. The sequence continues at coordinate 5,808,256 of JAQPPZ010000374.1, forward strand.
GACCAGCCTTTCAGTCATTAGAATTTGCAGAGTGGGCATACCATAAGGGGATAGTCATCAAATTTTCATCCAACTATTATCTCCAAGGTAATGGACTAGCTGAGTCCACAAATAAGAATTTGATAAATGCCATAAAAAATTTTGCTGTAGACAAACCCAGAAAATGGCATACACTATTGAAGTATGCACTTTGCGCTGACAGGATAAGACATAAAGAAGCTCTTAAGACTTCCCCATTTGCTTTGTTGTATGGTACTCAACCCATCGTTCCTATCTCTTTAAAATTGCCCACTTATCAATTTGCTTTAGATTACTTTGATGATCATGCAGATGCGAAAGCTCGTGTGTTGGACTTAATTAATTTGTAGGATGAACGACTTCAAGCCTTGGAGCATTTTAGTCGACACCAAGAGACAGTCAAGCGTTGGTTTGACAAAAGAGCCAGAGTGAAGGTCTTCAGACTTGCAGACTTGGTGCTTCTATGAGACAAAGCCCATGAAAAGAAAGGTAAATACACCAAGTTGCAACCTCTATGGATAGGGCCATACCAGATTGCCAAAATCCTAGGTAATAATGCATTTCGTCTACAGGACCTGAAAGGTAATTTTCTGAACCTTCCTGTCAATGGTCAATATCTGAAGCATTATTTCTCAGCTGTTCCATCCACTACATCATTTGAGTAATCATAAAAACTTTGTGCATATGTATATATTGTAAATAAAAGTTGAAGTAGTGTGTTTTTATTTTGTTTTATTTTTGTTAAGAGATAGTCTGCTAGAACTAAAAAGTGGAACTACTTGTTATTTAGAACAACAGTAGAAAGATAATTGGATTTTGTATCTTGCTCACCACAATTATTTTGATTATAAAGAAACTACTATACTACTTAGCTGAAGAACTCCCAGGGAATCCAAGAAAATTTGGTCATGAGAGGGGATTCTGATTCATAAAATTATTTTAGATGTCCAAGGAGGCTATTGGTACCCAGGTTGAAACGGTTAGTCGATCAATTGCTCGATCAATGAAATACTAGGAAAAAAAAAAAAATCTAGCAAGGCTTTCCAACTATCGGTATCTTTCAAAAAAAAAAAAAAAAAAAGAAAAAAAGAGGGGGGGAAAACAAAAAAAAACCCCCCTTTTCCACAAAAAAAAAAAAGAAGAAGAAAAAGTTATGTGATAGAAAGAGATAGCCAAGGCTCCCGAAGGATACATCTCAAATGTGTTCACCAAGGCTATAGATGCCACCTCATAGTTGTGATCAGGGTCTTGAAAATCTAAAGAGTAACTTTGTCGGGGTTGTAAAAGGCTAAACTAGTAAACAAAGCTCTACTCGGTTTCCCATGCACAATCTAAATAGCTGATCAATCCATAGTAAGCATTCGAAGCCCTGGTCATCCTTGAAAGAAGGTTTATACGCTTATAATCGCACATCAAAATCTTCCTTAAGTGGTTCAACCTAGTATGTCCTTGGGAAACTTTAACAACTAGCAAATAGTAGTTAAATCATTTTAGAAAATATTTGTGGCAAAGCATGGTACATAGTCTAGATTTTTTTAAAACTAGAATTCTGAATTCTAAATAGTGCTAGTATTTTCCCCGCAGATATCGTCATTTGTTGAGAAGCAACACACCCCCACTAAAAAAATGAAATTCCATCCTTTGAAAATATTTAATTTTCATTTTTTTACAGGGACCCTCTTGAGTTTTTCGGGTTTTAATTCCAAATTTTGCTTGCATCCTTTTTCAAATTTCGCCTACATCAAAGTTTCCAAGTAGGCTTGCATATGGCATTGATTTCAATTTAAAATTTCTGAAATTTTGCATGTTAAATGTATTAATTCATATTAATTATTTCAAAAAATTTAATTTTCAATAGTTTCCTAAGGTTTCAAATTCAAATTAATTTTTAGATTTTTATTTATTTTTATTTAAAAAAAGATTTTTTTTTTTGTTTTTTTTTTTAAAAATCCCCAAAAAAAAAAAAAAAAAAAAAAAAAGGGGGGGAAAGAAAAAAAGATAATAAAAATAAAAATTATTTTTTTTAAAAAAATGTTTCAATTTGATTTCAATTAGTTTTTCTAAGGTTTAATTATTAAAATCAAATGTTACGGTTCTTTTAATTATTTTCTTCTTGCCGACAAACTTACTCCAAACTTGAAATCCTCATAACTTTTGGAAGACAAATCCGTTTAAGGTGATTCAAATTTTGGGTGGAAGATCTTAAACTCATCTTTGTGGCCATGCCAAATTTTTGGACTTTTAGATAAGATTCACTTTCCAGAAATAGTAGTTTCTATTTCTGGCCAACAAACTTCTAAATGCAATATCTCATGATCTAGATCGAATTTTATGGTTTTCTTTGCAGATTTGGATATCCTTTGGGCTTATTTAGATTCTTGTAAAGTTTCATCAAATTTTGGGCACTTTGAATTTTCATCATTTTTCTACACCATGTGAAGCCGACCATTCTGGAGCAATTTAAAATTCAGTTTTCAAATGTTAAAATCATTTCTGAGTAAGGAATATCCTTCACCAATATGTAAAAATGCAAAATACAGATGGACAAAGTCATTGGAGTCAACCTACAATTTTTGGAGAATTTGCAAAATGGAAGAAAAAAAGGAAGAAAATGTTTCGAAGCGACATGTTCCATTTTTGCGACATGTTTCATTTTCGTGAGGGCACAAGCTTGGAAGAAATAAATTGAGGGAAATGTTTCGAAATCGCGACATGTTCCATTTTCGTGACTTGTTTCATTTTCGTGAGGGCACAAGCTTGGAAGAAATAAATTGAGGGAAATGTTCCGAAATCGCGACATGTTCCATTTTCGTGACTTGTTTCATTTTCGTGAGGGCACAAGCTTGGAAGAAATAAATTGAGGGAAATGTCCCGAAATCGCGACATGTTCCATTTTCGTGACTTGTTTCATTTTTGTGAGGGCACAAGCTTGGAAGAAATAAATTGAGGGAAATGTCCCGAAATCGTCGCGACATGTTCCATTTTAGTGACTTGTTTCATTTTCGCGAGGGCACAAGCTTGAAAGAAATAAATTGAGGGAAATATCGCGACATGTTCCATTTTCGTGACTTGTTTCATTTTCATGTGGGGACAAGCAAGGAAAAAGCAGCTTGAGAAAAATGTCTCGAAATCGCGACTTGCTTTAATTTCATGAGAATATGAGCTTGGAAGAAGGAAATCAAACCCTAATGCTCATTACATGGATTTTTGCTCAAATTTAATTTTACCCTAAAATATTTGAAAGTCCATTGAAGTTTTGAATTGTTACAAAGGCTAATTGCTTAATATGACATTTTAGATTTATATTCATTTTTGCAAAATTTGGCCATTCTTTAAATTTTTCATCACCCATCCAAAGGAAGTGGAAGCTTTTCAACACAGCCCATAGAAATATTTAATAATAAAAAAAAGAAAATGAAAAAATTAATTAATTAATTAAAATGAAAAACATTGAAAAACCTTAGGAAAAATTAATTAATTAAAAATGAAAAACATTGAAAAACCTTAGGAAAAATTAATTAATTAATTAATTAAAAATGAAAAACATTAAAAAAAACCTTAGGAAAAATTTAAAAAAATAATTAAATTAATAATATTAAAGTTCTAACCTTTGCTTTTCTTTTGCAGAAAGTGATCCAACAATTGCATAATGGCAGAAGTAATGGCGAGAAAGACGAAAAAACCTAAATTTTGGCACAAATCAAGCAAGGACCATCAAATGGAAATAGGAGATGTCGGGAATTTATGATCCGTCTAGATTTTGCAGATCTGGTCGCAAATAAAGACTTTAAGGTGTGACCGAGCAAGTGCCCATTTAATGAAAATATGTCGAAAGCAATGGTGGACGGAAAATGTCAACTAGAACCAAAGCAAAGGCGGATGAAAAATCAAAGGCCCCCATGGGAAACCCGGGGGGGGGAAAAAGTTAAAAAAATTTTTTTTTAAAAACCCACGAGATTTTATGGGGGAAAAAAAAAAAAAAAAACCTGAAAACTTAGAATAAAAGATATTTTAGCAATTTCCTGCAAATCTTGTTTGAATGCTTTGTTCCGTACACGGGGTTGGTGTAACGTCATTTTTCTGTAATAGCGTGGCCAGGAGCCTAATCTCTTTCGAATTGCGATAAGTGCATCTTCTTTTGTTTTCGTCTCGCTAAGGTCTATTTATTTTAGTTGTAAATCGGTGTTATCAAGATTGAATATGCTACTAGGCTTCATTCCGTTTGTTGTATGCTAGGGAAAATTAAAGATTTAAGGTTCGGGTCTGTTCTAATTGCTCTATCCTCACTACACGAGCTAGGATGCTGGTGAGAGATACCAGTTGACACCGACTTCCCTTCTATTTATGATTTTATTTTAGATCTGTGTCATCTCCGTCTTATGCTCTTAGTAGAAGGTGATCTTAGAAAGCTAGACACCTTCCTCTTTGATTGGTTTTATTATGAAGCTAAATAGTGTAACTAAAATTGGTAGTTTTGATTTGCAACTAAGTTAGATAAGCTTCTCTTTTCTGCCCTACCCTACTATCTTTGTTCTACCGTCAAATGATCCATTTTTATTTTCTTTCAAATTTGTCTTTTATTTAATCTGCTAAAGCATAAAGAGCTATATCAAAGAACTGATTGTAAATCCGATTGTCAACAAAGATAACCACCACTAAACATTATTGAACCAAGGTCGAACCCGTTGTAAGCTAACAAATAGTCTACTTGAAACTATTCCAGAAGCGAAAAGAGTGAATAGCCATTCGACCCAACTCTGTAACTCACACCTTGGATAACCAGCAAGATCCTAAAGTGAGTGGGATTTATCCCGTAAAGTGTTATTGGTATTTTATGTTCATTCTTCATAGGGTGTGTATGAAAGACCAACCAACATAATCTATATCTTGACAATGTTCAAATACAATCTTTTATGTGCCATCAAACTTGGGTAAGGTTCTTAGATCCATCTTAGGTATTTCATGCAGAAGTGGAACATTCAACAAACACGTATCATCCCAAAGAGGATAATGTTGCTGGGCCATAGAATCGTGATGTGACATTGATCCTTCAAGGATTCTTAGTTCATTCTTTAGACGGGAGTCACCATATGAGCATAATTTCTCCGCTAATGAGGTCAAGACTACCCATCAAATATTAAATCCTTAGAAAATAAATGTCTAATTAAAATTTCAAAAGCAACTTATCATAGATCTCGATTTTTGTTTACACGGAGTCACCAGGTGATTGAAAAGAATATTTCTTAAAACAAAGTCTCACCAAACTTTGATTTATCCAAATAGTGTTATTGTGTCCCACTAGGCATGCCAAAAACTGTTGGTCTAGAAATCTGCCTATGGAAAGGGTTGTGCACCCAAAACCTTGATCAACATTGAATGACCTTAGAGCCATGAGGCTTTAAGGTGAATCTTTGAATGGGGTTGGTTCCTTGGGAGTCCTAGCTAACTGCTAATAAAATTAATGAAGGGTGCAAAGGGTGTTGAAAAAAATAAATGTAGTTGAAGCTAGAACTTATAGGGGTGTAAATTTAGCCACATCAAAGTACATGCATCATTAAGCATAAGCCACAAGAAACCAAATAAATCACCTAACAGACTAAAAATTTTGTTCTCAATTAGGATTAATTGTATCTACTTGAAAGCAAATTCCAGAACCAGAGAATGAAGTGCATAGAATCTAGATTACATAATTAAAGTTAAGTTGTTCAACTAGTTTCAGAACATAAATAAGCAAACATTCATACATACATGAGACAACATGAAGTTCAAACAACAATCCACTTGTATTTATTGAATAACAAAATGCTTTTACATGTAAGTTGTAAAGACTTAAGAATTGACCCTTTGAATACTTTACATCCTACTATATATAGGTTTATACAATGAATTATGTTACTAATGATCATGATGTCTGATCATGGAATGTTGTTATGTTAGGGGAGTGGCCAGGTTGTATGTTCCCTTCTCTCTTTGTGCATTTTTTAATCGAACAATCATGTTGTGTAGGGGTGGGCTCTGCTGGTTGCATCTGATCCTTTGATTCATCTGAAACATTTGATAATTTTGTTGCTTTGCGATGTCTATCTGCATGCACCTAAAATTAGTGGGTCATTCACTTGTGTAGATTGAATCTTGATGTTGACCTCTCCTAGGTTACTAAATTGCTATCCACTACCTATCAAATGAATGTCGAGCTCTCTTTGTTGGTCGAATGTTGCATTTCTTGATGGAGAATGAAATTTTTCAATATTGACAGATAATTTGGCAGTCATCTGGGGTTCGATAGTGACTTGAAGTCCTGCCAAATGTTTCCCTACTTTCCTCTATGGTGGGTTCTTGGGACCCATTCGGAATCCAACAACAACCCACTTTTTAGCTAAGATCAATACTTAGCCAAATCTTGCATATATTTGTGGTGGATTTTTGGGACTCGTCTGAAGCCTAACAACAACCTATTTTTTTTCTAAGCTCAATACTTAGCCAAATTTTGCATATCTTTATGGCGAGTTTTTGGGACCCATCCCAGGACCGACAACAACCCATTGTTTCGACCATTCATGGAGTTAGCCAATTTGTCTTTTAAGCATATTCACCTAGCTCAAACTTCTAATTTTGTATTTTGAGTTAGCTGAGACAAAACATTTGACATCCTCCGATTTTGGCCCAATATTGCCATTCTTAGTTACAAAAACAAATTACTAGCCATTTCACGTGGGTAGATGCAAAAAATACCCACACCATGTTCCACTCCTCTTTCCCAATGTCTCAACTTGAATGCAAGTGAATGGTATATTATAAAATAATTTCTAGTTGTAAAGATCAATAAGGCAAAGTTATTTCTTAGTCCCCCTTCTATATGTAACCAATGCAAATTCCCATTTAATACCTTCTAAATAGCTTAAAGTTGCCCAATGGAAGATCTATTCTTAATTCCCACTTTGTAGACGATTCTCTATTATTCCTACAAAACATAAAAGAATAAATTTTCACTATTAAGGATATTCTAAAACTTTATTGAGATGTGTTAGGTTTCATAATTAGATAGTTTGAAATAAAAGTTCTATTATGCTCCCTTGTTCCCATGTCAAGTATTGTCCCTATTGCATAGAAAGTGATCCTACATGGGTAAATTGTTTGGTATTTACCTTTTGGAATCAATATCTCTCCCTAGGATATTTGGGAATGGGTCATAGTCAGATTTTAGAAAAAAATGATATAATATCTAATTAAATTTCTTTCTTGTTGGTAAGATTCAAATAGTAATCAAATTTTTGTTGGCATCACATGTTTATTATTTAGCATGAATGGGCTCATGTAGTGCATATTACTAACACACTTAACTCATCCAAAGGTCTTTATGATCCAAGTGGGATGGTTCTAACAACAAGGTTGGATTTCATGGGAGCTTTGCACTATTCATAAATCTAAAGGGGGTTTAGGCATTATGGATCCCTTAACTTAAAGTATACTATTACCAATAATTAGTTGCATGAATTGTACATGGTGGAGATTATTTGAAATATTTATTTAAGCACAAAATCTCTCAAGCCTTTTTTAAAGTTAAATGGCAAAATACCCCATGGGAGGATAAAGTGTTGAATGCAAAATACTTGTAGATCAAGGTATCCTTAGCTCTTATTAGAAATTGGTCTACTTTGCATGAAGTAGCCCATTCCTTATCTTGGATAAGTGCCACTCTAATATGACCTTAGTATTGGAAGGTTAGTAGTTGAGTGGTTATATGCAACAAAATTCCCTTGCATTATAGTCAAAAAAGAGAATAAACATCAAATTTGGTCATAATTTGCTAACTTGTCTATATACAATCACTAACTATATTTATGCCCTAATTCTTGTTAGATTGATCATCAATTTGGATACTTCTAAAACAAACATTTTATGTGATTAGAGATGGCCTAATGGTTCTCGCATTCAATTATACAAATTCAATTTAGGGTGTCCCCAATTCTTGGTTTATTTTCCCTTAGTTGTTAGACTCAATCTAAAATGGTGTATGTATTTTTTTTTAACATGAATGGTCCTTCCTTGTATTTTAGAGCTATAAAGTTAATGTGAAAGTTAAATATTAATTACTTATATGGAGACTACTCCATTTTAAATTGTCAAACTTAACTACACTTGCTCCTTCTATTGGTTGTCCTCCCTTCTATACATTTTTTTAATGTTAGGATACCATCCTACACCTCTTCTACTATTGTCCCTTTTCTTAGTGAGTCTAGTACCTAATAGGCTCTATCTTCTCCACCCTACATGTCTCCTATAAAGTTGTCATCCTTGGTAGGCACAAACCTAACGATATCAGTTTATTATGGTAACCCAATAGACTAGTTGCCATTAAAGTTTCTAGAAGTGGAGGTGCCAATGGGAGTGTACAAGTTCAACCCCTCCTTGGGGGGGTTGATATCAACTTATATGTAGATTTATTTTTGCAAGTTAACAATATTCATTCACATGTTCATAATACATCCAATGTCCTAGTTAAGCTAGTAGAGAAATTAGAATGCCTCCATCACTAGTTCCATCATCATATACATGAGCATAATAGAGCTAATGCATAACTCGTTGAAAAAATATTTGTTCTTTCTTCATCATTCTTACATATCAAGATTATTGTAGACTTTTGATAAGAAGACCTCTTCTATTGTAGCAGCATCCAATGCTAGGAAGAAATAATCTTGACAAATAAAAAATGTTAATATTATTTTGTATATAACTAGGTTTTTGCTATAATTATTGTATTTTGAACACTTGTGCTCAATATTTAGCCAGGGATTATGGGCCCTTTGTCTCATCGACCTCTTTTTATTTTTTTCTAGTTCATGAACAAAGAACTCTAAAATGATATATTTTAGTTTTGTATTTCTTGATTTAAAATATGAGTGTTGGAAGTTTTGCAATATACCACATTAATTTTTTTTGTTAAATTTCATTATTGTAATATCGGCATGTATTAATCCATGATACATTATTTTCGGCCTATATTTACTGCATTTTGAAATTAATGTTCCTTTTTGTTACTTGAAAATAAAGTGTGCTTGAAAAATAAAATGGGAAAACAAATGTAATAGCTCTTTCGCCCAAATGTGGTTCGAAAATGTAGTTGACAAGTGCTTTCACCCAAAGTTTGGGTGAAAAGCTCATTCGCCCTGCTTTCGGGTGAACATAGGCATAGAAGGGTGAAAGGTAAGAAGTGAGTGACTTTTGCCCAAAAAATATTACAAGTTTAAATCGAAATCAAAGTTAAAACGTCAACACTATTAAAGATGTGTTCTCCCCAAGGATGGGGTGAAAGCATCGTTCACCCCACTTTGGGGTGAAAATCTTCAAAATTTAAAAAAGTGCGCTAAATTAAAGCCTTGACTGGTCAAAGGCACTTTCACCCCAATAGAGGGGCGAAAGTCCCCTTCGCCCCTCTTTGGGGTGAAAGCTCACCAAAGGAGGATTCGAGCAAATTTTTGGATGAGAAACTTTGAAAAGTCAAACATGCTTTCATCCCAATGGAGGGGCGAAAGTCCCATTCACCCCTCCTTGGGGTAAACCTACATGAAAATACTTTGCTAACATGCCAAGGTTCATTTCAGGCATCAAGTTCTCAGCAGGTGATGTTGAAAATTCAAAGAGGCATTCGTCCAAAGTAAAAGGCAACGATGTCTTTCACCCTTCTTTGGGTCAAATGTGTGTTTAAAAATAAAAGAAATATCTTGTGAAGCACTTCTACCCTAGGAAGTATGCAAAGGTCTTAATTACCTTTTTGAAAGGTTTAAACAAAGAACAAAAATTCGAAGCATTGAATGTGAAATCAAGAACGAAATTCAAAAGAACCCAAGACAGGAAAATGAAAAACATTAAATGTTTATGGCAAAGAGTAACTCAAGTTGTGGATCTCGAGTGAAGAAAGCAACAATATTAAATACGCCAAGCGATTTTCATGATTTCCAAGCAGAAGTATATTTTTGAGGATGTCGAATGTGCCAAGTCAACGACCAAGCCTTATAGTTTTTTATGCATCGACGCCCAAGAATGCCTATTTCCCAGAAGAATTTCCTTAAAAGCTCGATCACCGCCTCAAAAGAGATATTTTCCATGACTTCAAGGAAACATTATCTCACCAAGGTTCCTGATCTACGATCATTTTGTCTTCATGTGTATTTAATGAAAGACGTGAAATCCTCTATAAACACTACTCAATTTCCATTGTAAATGAGGTTAGACATTCTACAGAAAAACTATCCAAGTTCTCTACATCAATAGAAGATATTTGGCTTCTGAGTTTACAAGTGATATTGTGTGTGATTTCCTTCTATTTTTTATGCATTTCTATTTTATGCTCATATTCATTATCTACTGTTAAGTTTAAATTTTGCATATGATTTTGAACATTGCTGGTAAGGGAGTGAGTTCTAGAATACGATCCTAAAGGTTGTCTCCGTAAGGTTATAAGTAGATTCTATTACCTTCTTTTATTATATGTTGCTTTAATGATTAGGTGGATTTCCTGATGCTAGTTTGTCCTCAGTCCTACACCTTCAACATGTGGCCATATTTCCCATCTATTTTTGTTATTTCCAATTTCTTTCTTATAACTCTAGTCTTAAACCCGTGTAGGATTTAGTAAGGAATCCAGTTCTCTATGGAGATTGGCACATAGGACATTCCTTTCCTCTCACCTTTCAATGTTTTCCATGTCTAGGATGCACAAACGTATTTTTGTATAATTAGGCAGATATTTGACGAACAATTTTTGGCAAGCCCGGTGGGACCCCAAAAGTTCCACTTTTAATAGTATTGAGGTTTGATTTTCACCTTCATGTTGTATATTTAGAACACCTGGTGACTCAAATCTACCTAGAAGCCTCCAAACATGAGGGCAGTGAAATTTGTGCTTCATGATTATAAGATCGAAGGCCAAAAATCCTATTGAGTTCTACGAACTTGATACCCAAATATTAGAAGAGCATCCTCAACTAGTCACTTTACGTCGTACGTCATCATTACCTCAACAATCTCATACATCATCTCCAACATCCTCATGATTAGCTAGTGTGTTTTTTGCTCCTTCAAGTCCAGTTAGTTCTGCTACTAGCATTCCCAAGGCTCAAACACACACCTCAGTCCACATGGATTAGAATCCATTGCCATAGCAGCTATAGTCGCCAAGGCAGTTCCCAACATGGAACAGCTCAGGAGCCTTGAATTTACAAGCATAAAATCCAGTTCCCTAAACATATTTGAAGGATTTTCTTACCTATGATGGTACTGGTAAAATCACTTATGAGCATATTTTAGATATGGCTTCTTTGCCAATTATCCACGGTATTACAGATGAAGACATAATGGTAAGGTTTCTAGTGTTGTCGTTTAGAGGAAAATTATTGTACTGGTACTGGTCCTTGTCACTCGCCACTATCACCACATGGCATTAGTTAGTAGAATTGTTAATTAATAATTTTCATGAGCAAGCTGATCCATTCTCCTTGCTACATCAATTTACAACAATTCAAAGACATCCACAAGAGGAGATAGTTGATTTCAATTTTAGGTTCGCCCGTAGCTTGCAAAGAGTTCCTGATGGTCTTCAGCCCATGCATGAACAAGTTATGTTCTATTATCTCAGAGCATTCAACACAAAAATTGGCATGGCTATTCGATAAACTAATGTGAATACATTCCCAAAACTATACACGCAGGCGTAGAAGGCTGAATCAGATTTAATTGCTATAGGTAAGCTTCCTCTGAAAGTGACCATGCCTATTCTCCCTAACCTTCCACAAAACTTATATTTTGGTGTGTTTTCATAGTATATGCCTTCTATATACCCAGTTCCCTCATGGAGTTCAGGTTCGCCTCAAATCACTCTGATTCCTATCCCATAACTTCTTGTTCCAATATTTTCATATTTATTCGCTCTAATAATGCCACAGTTTCCAGCACCTATTCCTTTCCCAACGTTACCAGCACCACTAGTTCCACTGTTGTTGCATGCCCCATCAGTGTCGTTACCTTTATCGACACCTCCTACGCCTTCGAATTCTGATCCCTACATGAAATTATTACAAGAAGTGAAATCTGCTAATTCATCCATAAGACCAATGTCAAACGAGCTTACAAAAGTAAGGAAGAAGCAATCTGAAGCTAATTTTTGATCAAGGAGATTTCAAAAACCACCTATTACCTGGGAGCAAGCAATCACTAGCAAGGACCTTAAAAGGAACACAACTGTGTTAACAAATGAAGAAACTAGCACGTCGAAGAAAGCATACTGGTGCTCCACCTGTAATGATCCTCATGGAGAAGACACGTGTATGGTGCATTTGAACTATGTACAAACGTTAGTCGAAAGTGTTGTTGGTGGACAATTTAATATGATAATGGAAGTCGATCATAATTTTATGGTACTCTCTTTAGAGCAAGTTTCAGTTCTTACAAGATATGGAAAGAAATCGGTGACTGTAGATCCAGTGGAATTGGAGCCTTTGAAGGTTCCTACAGAACCAAAGGTGCAAAATGAAAAAGTGTAATCATTAGCAAAAATGCCTGGTGCGACAATGAAGTAGCAGGATTCTATCTCATTGAAAGATCTACTGTCTAAGCAATCTCAAGAGAAGTTGCAGACCAAGGCATCATCTTCACAACCTACAACTCCTCAGATGCAAAACGAGGCAAAAGAACAAGCTAAGGAGCACCTTCGCTACCCGTCATTGACTAAGCAACAAAGAGTGGAAGCTACTCAACAATATCGGGACAAGTATGAGCGGGGAATAGAAGAAATGGCTCCTAGGGTATCTGATTATAACATCGTGTAAGAAATGAATAATATTCCAACAAAGATAAGTTTATATGACGCATTGCAATTGCCTGGGCAAGTTGACCTACTGCAAGAGTCTCTCAAGACTATAAAAGAGCAAAAGAAAATTTATTCTTAGACAGTTTTGGCTTAGATGCTGCCTAATTCTACCACTAGAAAGAATAGGCCACCACCATTCTATTTTTCACTTAGAATTGAGGGGTGGATTGTGCATAATTGTATGATCAATTATGGTGTTGCAACTACTGTCATGCCAAAGGTAGTATGCTAAGTAATGGGAATGGAATATACGAGAAGTAGTCCAGGAGTATTCCACTTGGATGGAACTCCAGATAAAATAGTGGGAGTAATCAAGGATATCCCCATTGTTCTATATAACATGTCGTAAATCACTATTATCCAAGAAGTAGTGGTGGTTGACTTGGAACCATACTTCAACATGTGTCTCTCTAGGGAGTTCACAACAAAATTGGGAGGATACCTTTCCTTGGACTATTCACATTTGGAGATTCCATTCAAAGGAAAGAGAATCCGTATTTATAATGAGAATCCATCCACATTTCTATCAATCTAAAAAAGTCCATATTCGCTATTAAGGAAGAGAAATTTGTTAGGCCATGTGATCTCACAAGAAGGATTGGTGATTGATCTTGAGAGGGCCGAGGTGCTCTTGAAACTACCACTGCCAGTAAACAATAAGGACTTGTTGTAATTCTTCGATCAGATAAATTTCATTCAAAAATTTATTGTCAATTTTGCTCACGTAGTGAAACCTATGACCAAGCTCTTGAAAAAGAACATAAATTTCAAATGGACCAAGGTAAGAAGACAAGCTTTTTGTGAGATCAAGGAAATAATCACTCAAGCGCTAGTGTTAATCAACCCAAATTATTTTAAGGACTTCATTCTCTATGCAATGGGTGAGCAAGAGAGCTATGCCACCATTTCGATGCAGAAGCAAGAAGACAAAGATGAAAAGCCAATTGTCTTTCTAAGACAAGTTATTGCAGTGCACCAGAAGTATAATTTCATCGAGAAATAGGTGTATGCAGTGATAAAATACCTAAAGAAATTCTGGCACTTTGTCTCCCAAAGCAAAACAATTGTTTATGTTATACACTCAGATGTCAGAAACTTCATCCTTCAAGGGGAACTAGGTGACAAAAGAGCAGGTTGGGTCTCAAATATTCAAGAGTATGACGTGGAGATCCTATCAACAAAGCTAGTTCGTGGATGAGCTCTTTGCCAAAAATTAGCCAAAAATGCAACATCTAAATCATTGGTAATGGTACAAAAAGAGGAAATCGACGAAAGCATTTGTGCAAAATCGTGTTCTGAGTCATTGTGATTGGACCAAAGATCTTGTCGAATTCTTTACTTCAGGTAGATGTCCATCACACCTTGATGCTTCATAAAATCAAAGGTTTAGACTGCAAGCACTTAAATATGTCTTATTGCCAAGCAAACTATTTCACAAAAATATTGACGGAGTTCTCCTTAGATGCGTGAAGGAATCGAAAAAGGAGAAAATATTGAAAGAATTCCACTTTGGATCATCTAGCAGCCATTATGCATGAAGGCCAATGGCTAAAAAAATCATCCGAGCTAGATATTATTGGCCTACTCTATTCGTCGATGCTCATAAAGTAAGTCAAAAGTGTGACAATTGTCAGCGATACGTTGGCAGCACCAGGCAAGTATCATTGCCCCTACATCTGATTCAAGTAGAAGCGCCATTTCAGCAGTGGGGCCTTGACTTCATTGGAGTCATAGACCCACATTCCTTTGTAGAGCATAAATACATCTTGACAACAATAGATTATTTCACCAGGTGGGCAGAAGCTATCCCTACAAAAAAGTAGATCAAGCTATGGTCATCTCTTTTTTGGAGGGACTCATTACTCACTTCGGTGTCCCGGACGCCATTGTAACAGATAACATAACTCCATTTATTGGGACCAAGATCACCAAATTCACTAGTAAGTATGGGATTTTTCTCAAGACATCATCCAATTATTATCTGTAAGGGAATGGCTTAGCCAAATTCACCAACAAAAACTTGTTGCGAATCTTAAAAAGGACATTGTGAAGCAACAAAAGGAGTTGACACCTATTATTGAATCATGCTTTGTGGGAAAATCATATATCGATGAAGAAGTCTATTAAAACCTCTCCTTATTCTCTCATGTATGGAAAAGAAGCAGTTTTGCCCACTCATATTGAGCTCCCTATCCTCTAGATCTTATAGTTGTTTAAATATGAAGATGAGGATTACGATCCAATGAGTGCAAGGTTGGCTCAATTATTGTAGTTGTAGGAAGAAAGAGAAAATGCATATCAATATTTCACTGAACACACTAAAGCAATGCAGAAGTGGTTTGGAAAAAAGACAACAGAGCGAATATTTTAGGTGGGAGACTTAGTTCTTAAATAGAACAAGAATAAAACCAAACCAAGGAAGCACCACAAGTTTGATGCGATCTAGGAAGGTCCATTTTAGATCTTTACAGTGAATTCAGTAAACGCATACCATCTTCGGGATATGGATGGCTAGCATATTTTGATTCCAGTTAACGACCTTCATCTAAAGGCCTATGTTCAATGATTTGATTAAAAGAGGTACCACTTTGTAAATATGTACATATTTTATTTTTAGTATTTTATTTGCTTTATAAAAATTTATATAAAAAAAAGAACAAGAAGAAAAGAAAAAGAGAAATGTTCATTTTGAAAATCAGTTTCGCCCCAATATTCCCTTCGAAATCTATTTAAAATAATTTGGCTAATTCTAAAGAAGACAGCGTTACGAAACTCCTAGCTAAGAAAGGGTGTTACTTGGAAAAGTGCTTTCATCCAAGGGAAGAGACGAGAACCCCATTCGCCCCCTTTGAGGATGAATGTACAAATAGGAACAATAGCACCAAGTCAACGCGCTATGAAAGCGCTCAAAATAGATTTCACCATAAAGAAGGGGTGAAACATCTGTTTGCCCCTTGTTGGGGTGAATGCATCGATTAAAACATGCTTCACCAATTCAAAAGTAATTAAAAAGGTGATCAAAGGCGCTTGAAAGGCATGCGCACCTTGTTTTTTCATACGGATGCATTAAAGTTTCAAGGCAAGGTGCGAATATATATAAAAAATAAAAAAGAAGAAGAAACACCCTAAAAAGCAATTGTTTTAGAAAACCATGCATTTTCCAAAATTGGGCGAAAAGAAAAGCTAAAGTCATTTTAAAAGATAGATATTCACCATGGAATTGCAATCAAACAAGTAAAGGGTATTTTCGAGGTGAAAGAGAAGGAAAAAAAGTATGTCTTGAAGACGTTTTCGCTCCCATTTTTTTTGTCAAAGCACTTTGATTCTGAAAGTGTAACCAAAATTTTAAAAGCACTTTCTCAAAGTGATTTTGCTCTCGGACACATGGCAAACCTTGAAGAGCGTGCATGTAGGCTAGGCAACATTTATGAAGCATTTGATTTTAAAGTGCACTCATATTTGCATTGAAGGGAGATTTGAGAGTTTTGAGGACCAAGATTTCACACCATCGAAATAATAAGCTTTTATTGGTTCGTAGGTAGCAGGGTTATAATCCCAAGGAATCTTAAATAGCCAGGGCACGTTTTCTAGAAAAACTATGTGGCAAGGGAGGCACACTTTCCAAATATGATCTTGTAGCAAATAATAGCTGATACCGTTAGAGCATCGGGAACAATGTCAGGCAGGAGAAACAAAGCACACATTCTTTCAAAATCTCTCAGGGGAAATTTGGGCATTTACTGCAGTGGTTGGAAGGGCACTCTATAAAAAGGAACAGGTAAAAGCTTTGTAGTTTACTTTTCAAATTTTTACTATTGCTGTGTTTTCGAAAGTTGTTGCAGAAGTTACAGAGAAAATTTAGAGTATTCATCAGAGAGAAATAATGGGAAAGTAAATCAAAGATGCGACAGAGGCTACAGAGCCCAAGAAGTCTAGAAAGAGAGAAGATGGACCGAAATCCAAAAAGACCCGAAGGAACAAAAATGTGGATTTGGACCCGTACGCTGACACAATGATAGAAATTGGAGACTGTGTAATTACTAACAAGGGTGTTGAGAAACTACGGGAGGATGTGCAGTTCATAGTAAATCAAGGGTTAACAGCAGGATGCCCATTGATGGTGCCATATCACTCACAATTATTTTGGTATCTATGTACGCCCGTACACCCATTCTCGAAATTGGTGCAGCTTATCGCTCAATTTTATAATCTGATTACAAGAATGGTGTGAAAGGCAAATAGATAAATACTCTTTACTATCACCCTAAAGTAAGTGTAAGAGGCATTTGCTTATGGTTTGAAGCCTCCATACATGATTACCAAGAAGTTACATACCAATGAGCATGAGGACAAATATGTCTCTACCGTAACAATGCGTCAGTTCATGGAGACGCAGTTGATTAAGGAGCCACAGCTAGGGCAACTTCCAAACCTACCAAATCTGCTCACAATATTTAAGAGCCTAGACATCTATTCAATGTTGGCATGGGTTATCGGTTTGCCAACAAATTTTACCGTTCATAAGTGGCAGGTAGATCTAGCGCAATGCATTTATCAAGTAGAATTTTACTCTTCGTTGGCCATGGGGCAAGGCACCAACCCAATTTTATTTGATTGGGCTAATTTTATTTCTCAAAATTTATATTTTTAGCTGGAGAGATTGCAAACTAGGGCAGAGACGTCATTCAAGCACACTTCTTTTCTGGTATGGTATTTATTCTTTCATCTACATCAATACTTATCATTCATCACTATGAGGCAAATGGATGATAGGTATGAACTTCTTCCAGTTTATATGTGGACTTTCGCTCTATCAAATAGGGAGTTGTTTTACAATTTTAACAGTTTGTTTTTGGGGTCCACAATAGAACTGCTTTGTGGTACATATGAAAGAGTATCCTGAGAGATGAGAGAAGCAGTAGCTACAGCAAAAAAAGGAGACATATTTTTACTTACTCAAGGCATGGTCATAAGAATTTTTGGCTTCACAAGTAAGCGATTCCTATTATCATATTTCACCATTGAACATGTTTTCGCTATGGAGGTGGTGCGCCAATCATACTATGTGAATGATGTATATGGAGTAGGGCACGATAAAAATATGACTTGCAATATGTCTTTCAAGTTTGGTAGTATAGAAGTAAGCTAGGTAGCGCAGAACCGGTTGCTCACAGTAACATTTCAGCACCTGGGGTCGATAGAACTACCACAATGTTGGAGGTATAACCCATTGGGAAAATTCATAGAGATAATAAAGGCCAAAATATTTCACTATTGTCCTCGGCCTGACACTAAGAAAAAGTGAAATAATTTTGATGGACCTGACTTGGAGTGGCACATTGAAGATATGATGTCACTCCCACCTTGGCATGACTGCTACGAATAGGAGGTCGAGTATAATTTGGTGAAGTATAAAAAACATATTCCTCTGCCTGGGTTGTTTAGTCAGGTAAAAGAAAGTCAACCCGTGTGGATTGAGGAGAAAATTACAAACTGGTGGATAATGCGGGTCCACTGAGGCAAGACCACATCTCCTTACGGGTTGAAGATGAATGAGGCATTTTTGGATTGAAGAACACAAGCTTATACTGAGAGGGGGGTGAACAGTATAAGACCACTTTTTACTTTTCTTTCCCAATCAATATTATGCAATGTATCAATAGCAATATCAACAACAGTAATCAAAGCAATGCACAAATCACCACACACAATAGAGACACCAATTTAACGTGGTTCACCCAATGTGGGCTACTCCACGGAGAAAATATTTCACTAATATTTTCTCAATAAATCTCTTGGGAATCCTTTCCCTATTACAATGTTTATGGACCTCTATCCAAAGGAGACACCAATCCCCTAATCAAGTTCGTGGATCTCTATCCACAGGAGAACTCCTTTCTCCTCTGCTTTGGTTGGTGATCTTCTAGAAGAACTGTTGCCTCCACTACACTGGCTAATGGATCTCTATCCACTGAAGACTCATGTCCTCACTCAGAAGACCTATCCTCACTACCCTGGCTAATGGATCTCTATCCACTAGAGACTATCATCCTCTATACTCTATCACCTCCAAAGCTTGCTCTTAGCTCTATCTCAAATCTGCACTAAACACAGTCCTTCGATCTAGCACAAATCTGCTCAATCTCTATCTCTGGTCTGGCACAAACCTATCCTCAAATCTGCACCAAACTCTATCCTCAAATCTGCACTAAACACAGTCCTTCGGTCTAGCACAAATCTATCCTCAATATCTATCCTCAAGCCTTAACACAAAGCTTGAATTAATCACAAATCAACTCTGCTAGATCTACCCCAAACCTTAACTCAAGGTTTGAACAAATCAATCAATCAAATCTGCTCACAAGTCTTCTCAAAGACTTGTCTCAAATATACCTTGTAAGCTTCCACAAAATCTCACACTAATCTATCCACAAGTCCTCTCTAGAACTTGTCCAATCTGCTCAACAATATTCTATCCTCAAATCTATATTGTAAGCTTCCACAAAAGCTCACACCAATCTGTCCACAAGTCTTCTCTAAGACTTACCTCAAATATACTCAACAAGTCCTCACTAGAACTTGTCCAATCTCATAGAAACATATAGAGAATTGTTAGAGACTCAATATGCTTCACATTCACAACAATGCTCAATCACTTTCAATCTCTCTTTTTACCATAGAAACATATAGATAATTGTTAGAGACTCAATATGTTTCACACTCACAAACACTCAACCTCTTTCTCAAATCAATTTAGAATATGGAACAATTTGTTTCACAGAACTTGAACTATCACTTCAACACATCCACTTGACTAGGCTCAACCAACTCCACTCAATCACTCAATGAAATAATCCTTGCTCACAAACCCTAGTCCAAGCATATGAACACTCACTCAATTATTTCCAACAATAACAATCTCACATAACAATGATACTCATGATCTTTCAAACCCTAGTTCAAGATAGTTCACAACTTCACATAACAATGATACTCATGATCTTTCACAAACCCTAGTTCAAGATAGTTCACAACTTCACATAACAATGATACTCATGTTCTTTGCACAAACCCTAGTTCAAGCATATGAAAGCTTTACTCAATATTTCCAACAATGCTTATCAAACAAGGTTTCTATAATCAACTCTCATTCCAGAAAAACTCAAACTCAACAATGCTTATCAAACAACCCTTTTCACTCCAACTTAGCATTCACAACATCCAACAATCACTCACTAGGAAGATGTGCCCATACCTTTTTGTTTGATGAAGAAGTGCCCTCAAAACCTATCTTAAACACAATTTTCTTCTTTGCCAATTTCAATGGTTAGATGATAAAATATCACACTAACACTCTCTCAAAATATTTCTCAATTACAAAAATAATCAAACTCAAATACACCTTATTACTCCTTTGAAATTAGCAATCATCAAATCATACATAAAAATAATTACTCAATTACACCTTATAATCTCCAACAATTAAATTAACATCCTCCAAAAATTAAACTTTCAAAATAATATTGCCTACCCTTTTATCTCCCTCAAATACTCAATATCCAAATTAATTTAGGCAAAAATAAACTTTATAAACCATCAAAAATATTTTATTTTTCCAACCTTAGCAAATCCAAAATAATCAAGCGACCAAGGCAATTAACATCAACGCATACCTTTAACACTAGCCAAAAGGCCTCGATGGGTTTCGAATGTGAGGCTTCCTCCTATCGAGCGCCTTATCGAGGTGCTAGCCCACCACGTGGGCTACAAGCCCCCATGTGAAGGGGAAGGCTCAAGCCTTCCTCTTCTTTCCTTTCGATCGATGCACAAAATAAAATGCCCTTCTTCCTTGCAAAACAAACTAGTGGGTTTCAAACCCTGCTCTCCCAGCCTACCGCAAGCCTTAACACAACCTGTCATCGCCAACTGCTACACAACGCTGTGTGAGGACAAAGGAGCCTTGCTCCTATTTGTCCTATCCTCTACCGAAACCTTTAAACATGAAAAACCCTTACTCTTTTGCGCATAAATCTTGGAGGCATTGATTAATCGAATGCATTGGGGGATTTTGACTTAGGATTTGCCCTCCTTTTATACACGAAGACCTCATGCCATAAAACGTCGATGCTAAATCGAATTTCAAATTCAATTTTAATTTAAACCTTATAACCCACTTTAGGGTTATTTAAATTAATATAAATTAATTTATAATTAAATTAAAATTAAGTTATAATTAACTTAAATAACTTTGGAAGTTAATTAAATTAATTAATAAATTAATTTATAATTAATTTAAATTTCCTTTTTAATATTATAATAAAATATTATAATATTATTTTCTTGGGCCTCTTCTTTGCACTTTGGACCACATCTGACCACCTAGAACCGGATCTGACCATCTAGAAGTGGACTCTCCTTTTGACATTGATTACGGAACTACTTCTTCTTGCACTGCTCACTAAAACTGACTTTTGACATCAATGACCACTCACTCTTGACATCAATGACAACTCATCTACTCAAAATGTCCAACAATCTCCCCCTTTGTCATTGATGGCAACCCAATTATCTTTTCCAATTTCCTTAACCTTTTTTGTTTTGCTCCCCTAGGAAACTGCTCCCCTGACTCAATGCTCTCTCCTTAAATCAAATCTCTCCCCCTTAATCAAATATCTCCCCCTTTGACATCAATGGCAAAGGGTCACCTTTGGGGCTCGAGGCTAAGAATGAGTCTCTTAGCTTAGCCCCTCCCCCACCTCCTCTTGAGGTGGTTAATTCTGGGGTGGGAGTATTTCTACTCCCAACATGCACTGATCTTTACCTTTGTCCACTTTCCTTCTCATCTGATCCTTCTGATTCCTCTGACTATTCATGTTCCTGCTTGTCTCTAGAATTTTTGCTCTACACCACTTTGTTGTATGTCCATCATTATTGCACTTGTAACACTTAATATTGTTATTCCTTGGAGGTGCAAATATCTTGGGATTTCTCTTGGTGAAGCCATATCTATTCCTATCATGAACCCTACAATTCATTGCCTTGTGACCAAACTGATTACATGAGTAGCAATACCCATGAAAAAGCTACCTATTTCTGAAGTTCCCATATTCCTGTCTTTCATGTGTCCTACATTGTGAAGCCTTGTGCCCAAATCTATGACATGAGAAACATCATCCATTGAAATTTCCTTGCCTTGACCTCATTGGTCTCTTAGTCTCTTTTACCCTGTGTTGGTTCCTATTCCATCTGTTCCTCATTTGTGCATTGTTCCTTTCCTTGTTGAAATTTCTATTGTCCAACTCATCCTCAGAAGTCTCACTTTCTCTTACACTATCTTCTTCTGAAGTTTCTTCTTCTTCAGAACTTGAGGTTGAATCCTCTTCTTGTTTCTTTTGTACCTATTCAAAACCAAGACCTATTTTGTTTGTTGACCATCTTTGTACCTTGATCATCTTATCTACGATCTTTGAGATCTTTCCAAACTTGTGTAACTTATCCTTAGACTTTTCTATTTCTTCCCTTAGTAGAGCTACTTCATGTTCTAACCTTTCACATTCTAAGACCTTTGCTTCTAACTTATCCTTGAACTTCTTTGTCTTAGCCATTGACTTATTTAGATCCTCTATAAGCTTTCCTCTCTCTTCATCACATTCTTGAAACTGAAGCTTAAGTTGGGAATTTTGCTTTCTTACCTTATTTAATGTGTCAAGAGCATAAATAAGCTCTCCCTCAAGATCAACTTCTCCTTTCTCTGATTCTTCCTCTATTTGTTTACCTTTGAAAACATCTTCATTCTTTTTTGACTTGTCTTCTATAGGATCACCTCCTTCTTCTTCTAGTGCCATTAGAATATTCTCTTCTGGTCCTTCAAGTGTATCTTCATATTCATCATCACTGAAACTGAAACCACTCTTTGTACAACTATCTTCAAGATGACCAAAGTTACCACATCTAAAACACTTGAGAATTATTGGTGACCTTTTCTTAACTTCTTCTTTTTCTTCTGTCAAAAATAGAACTTCATCTTTATCATTATCTGAGAAACTATTATCACTATCACTTGAGTACTTACTTGCCTTGTCTGCATAGTAACTCCTCTTCTATCTTTGAAAGAACTTCTTTCCTTGTTTGCCTTGTCCATCCTTGCCTTTCTTTTGGTACCTATATTTTTTTGATTCCCTGTTCTTATGATCCTATTTTTCTTCATCATTGCTATTTCTAGCTTCTTGACAATCAGTTGCATAGTGACCATACTTTCCACAATTGAAACATCTAACATATTTTGCATCTTTAAATCTTCTTGGATCCTTATTCCTTCTACCATAATTTGCTTCTTCATCACTGGATGACTCATTGCTTGAATCTGACTTCTTACCCTTTGTCTTCTTAGTAGCTTTGAAGGTTGCTTCCTTTCGGAGATTAGGTTCCTCTTTTGTTCTCATCTCAAAAGTTGTAAGAATACCAAGTAATTCATCTCTTGTCAAAATATCACCATATTTTGATTCCTCTATAGCAGAAATATTTTCACTAAACCTTTTTGGGAGAGATCTTAAGATCTTATCACAAACATCAGATTCTTGAACCTCAAGTCCAAGTCCTTGCATGGCGTTAACAACCTCATCTACATGAAGTAGATAAGCACTAATGTTTTCCTCATCCTTCATTCTTAATTCTTCAAATTGTCCTTTGAGATTTCGTATCTTTACCTTTTTGACACTTTTATCTCCTTCATATATGCTTTGCAACTTATCCCAAATTCCTTTTGTTGATTTGCAATGCATAACCTTTATGAACTCTGTTCTATGCAAACCTTTCAAAATTGCATTCATTGCTTTTGAATTGTAATGATGTAGAAGCTTACCATCTTTATCTGTAGGTGGAGTAGTTGGTGGTGTGTATCCATTTTCAACTGCTTCCCATATTTCATTGCCAAGTGCCATCAGGTGAATCTTCATTCTCATACTCCAAAATATATAATCACTTCCATCAAATACTGGTGTTGAATTATCTGAGGATCCATTCTTAGAATCCATTGTGTTCTTGTAAGATTTTCCTTCAAGTTGTTAAACTCTTTCGAAGGAACCCGCTATGATACCAATTGAAGAACACAAGCTTATACTGAGAGGGGGTGAACAGTATAAGACCACTTTTTACTTTTCTTTCCCAATCAATATTATGCAATGTATCAATAGCAATATCAACAATAGTAATCAAAGCAATGCATAAATCACCACACACAATAGAGACACCAATTTAACGTGGTTCACCCAATGTGGGCTACTCCACGAAGAAAATATTTCACTAATATTTTCTCAATAAATCTCTTGGGAATCCTTTCCCTATTACAATGTTTATGGACCTCTATCCAAAGGAGACACCAATCCCCTAATCAAGTTCATGGATCTCTATCCATAGGAGAACTCCTTTCTCCTCTACTCTAGATGGTGATCTTCTAGAAGAACTACTACCTCCACTACATTGGCTAATGGATCTCTATCCACTAGAGACTATCATCCTCTATACTCTATCACCTCCAAAGCTTACTCTTAGCTCTATCTCAAATCTACACTAAACATAATCCTTCGATCTAGCACAAATCTGCTCAATATCTATCTCTAGTCTAGCACAAACCTATCCTCAAATATACACCAAAATCTATCCTCAAATCTACACTAAACACAGTCCTTCGATCTAGCACAAATATATCCTCAATATCTATCCTCAAGCCTTAACACAAATCTTGACTTAATCACAAATCAACTCTACTAGATCTACCCCAAACCTTAACTCAAGGTTTGAACAAATCAATCAATCAACTCTGCTCACAAGTCTTCTCAAAGACTTATCTCAAATATGCCTTGTAAGCTTCCACAAAATCTCACACTAATATATCCACAAGTCCTCTCTAGAACTTGTCCAATATACTCAACAATATCTCTGTCCTCAAATTTTATTTAAGCTTCCACAAAATCTCACACCAATCTATCCACAAGTCTTCTCTAAGACTTACCTCAAATATGCTCAACAAGTCCTCACTAGAACTTGTTCAATCTCATAGAAACATATAGAGAATTGTTAGAGACTCAATATGCTTCACATTCACAACAATGCTCAATCACTTTCAATCTCTCTTTTTATCATAGAAACATATAGAGAATTGTTAGAGACTCAATATGTTTCACACTCACAAACACTCAACCTCTTTCTCAAATCAATTTAGAATATGGAACAATTTATTTCACAGAACTTGAACTATCACTTCAACACATCCACTTGACTAGGCTCAACCAACTCCACTCAATCACTCAATGAAACAATCCTTGCTCACAAACCCTAGTCCAAGCATATGAACACTCACTCACTTATTTCCAACAATTATTATCAAACAATCTCACATAACAATGATACTCATGATCTTTCACAAACCCTAGTTCAAGATAGTTCACAACTTCACATAACAATGATACTCATTCACTTCACATAACAATGATACTCATGTTCTTTGCACAAACCCTAGTTCAAGCATATGAAAGCTTTACTCAATATTTCCAACAATGCTTATCAAACAAGGTTTCTATAATCAAATTTCATTCCAGAAAAAATAAACTCAACAATGCTTATCAAACAATCCTTTTCACTCCAACTTAGCATTCACAACATCCAACAATCACTCACTAGGAAGATGTGCCCATACCTTTTTGTTTGATGAAGAAATGACCTTAAAACCTGTCTTAAACACAATTTTCTTCTTTGCCAATTTCAATGGTTAGATGATAAAATATCACACTAACACTCTCTCAAAATATTTCTCAATTACAAAAATAATCAAACTCAAATACACCTTATTACTCCTTTGAAATTAGCAATCATCAAATCATACATAAAAATAATTACTCAATTACACCTTATAATCTCCAACAATTAAATTAACATCCTCCAAAAATTAAACTTTCAAAATAATATTGCCTACCCTTTTATCTCCCTCAAATACTCAATATCCAAATTAATTTAGGCAAAAATAAACTTTATAAACCATCAAAAATATTTTATTTTTCCAACCTTAGCAAATCCAAAATAATCAAGCGACCAAGGCAATTAACATCAATGCATACCTTTAACACTAGCCAAAAGGCCTCGATGGGTTTCGAACGTGAGGCTTCCTCCTATCGAGCGCCTTATCGAGGTGCTAGCCCACCACGTGGGCTACAAGCCTCCATGCGAAGGGGAAGGCTCAAGCCTTCCTCTTCTTTCCTTCCGATCGGTGCATGTAAAAATGAAAATGCCCTTCTTCCTTGCAAAATGAACACGATGGGTTTCAAACCTTGCTCTCCCAGCCTACCACAAGCCTTAACACAACCTGTCATCGCCAACTATGCTACACAGCGTTGTGTGAGGACAAAGGAGCCCCGCTCCTATTTGTCCTATCCTCTATCGTCGAAAACCTTTAAAACATGAAAACCTTACACTTCCTTGCGCACGAATTTTGGAGCCTTGATTAATTGAATGCATTGGGGATTTTTGACTTAGGATTTGCCCTCCTTTTATACACGAAGGCCTCATGCCATAAAACATCGGTGCTAAATCAAATTTCGAATTCGATTTTAATTTAAACCTTATAACCCACTTTAGGGTTATTTAAATTAATATAAATTAATTTATAATTAAATTAAAATTAAGTTATAATTAACTTAAATAACTTTGGAAGTTAATTAAATTAATTAATAAATTAATTTATAATAAAATTATATTAATTAATTTATAATTAATTTAAATTTCCCTTTTTAATATTATAATAAAATATTATAATATTATTTTCTTGGGCCTCTTCTTTGCACTTTGGACCACATCTGACCACCTGGAACCGGATCTGACCATCTGGAAGTGGACTCTCCTTTTTGCACTGATTGTGGAACTGCTTCTTCTTGCACTGCTCACTGAAACTGACTTTTGACATCAATGACCACTCACTCTTGACATCAATGACAACTCATCTACTCAAAATGTCCAACACGAACACCTACGATGAGTTTTTTAATGCCTATCAACCCATTGCTTTCACCAAGATCTTGCCTCAAAGTTTTCAACATTTTGACAGCGACGAAAGCGGGGCAAAGGGAGAGTTTCTGACAGTTGAAGAAGAGATTCTGGAGGAGGAAGAACAACAATATGTGTTTAAATGAAGATCTTAGCGAACGAAGCATAAAGTTGAGGAGGCACCTTTGTCGAAAAAGTAGACTGTTTGAGACGTGCCCCCATTTTCCAAAGCTACAAAAAATCAAGGACCAATGCCATTTCCTCCTCTACTGCTAAAGTTTTTATAGCTATAGTTCCAATAGTTCTAGTTGTTTTGATGACTGTTATTTCCTCTTCGTCGATGATAGATGCTCTGATGATGGTTGTGCAAATATTTTCGATGATTCGTGAATATGAGGAAGACCAGTAGTCGAAGAGTCCTCAAGTGGAGGTCGTGAACGTCGATGAGGACATGAACGTTGAGGAGGAAGCGGAGAAGCAACAGGAAGAGATTATTTCGTAACCACTTCCATCATAAGAGCATTCGATGCCCGTGCCTGAAGGTAAATTCTCTGTTCCCTCTTCTTCTTCTTCGGAGCATGTAGTGGTTGTTAGCCTATTTTCCTAATTTTCTACATCTATCTCTCAACTTTTTGGTATGCCTTCTGTGTCTATTTTTCTTCTCTCTTCTTCCCTCCCTGAAGTCACTATTGCTCCTTCTCTTCCTCTTTCTCTAGCCTCCCTTTCTTTTAGTTTGTATGCATCAAGACCAAACCCATTTTCACGTTCTTCTCCTTCCATTACCGCCACCACTTTCACTAAGGTTGTAAGTACGCTGGCTCCCCCTAGAGTGAGTGTAACTACAACTAAACTTGGTTTCTCCACCCACTTTTTTAAACTTGGTTTCTCCACCCACTTTTTTGTTTTGGTCCCTCCTCTTCTTGTCATATCATCCGCTTCTTTTGAGCCTGATCGCTCACAATTTTTGATACCCTTCACACCATTTTTGGAGTTGCAAGCACTGCCCGAAGTTTAAGTGGCACCAAAGCAACCCAATGTGGAGAAAATCAATTGAGCGCACCTGAGTTTGTCAGAGTGGTTGAAAATAAAAAGGTAGAAAGAAGCTCTAGCTTCAGCTCGACCTCTCAAAAAGATTGCTTTCGATCTTGTTGCCATGGAAGATCACATGACTAAAATCACTCTCATAGTTCAAAAGCCACAAAGAGAAATGATGTCGAGTGATTATGTTTGTGAGACCATAATAGAGTACCTGACCAAGATTGATCCTATGAAGAAAATGGGCAACATACAGGTTGATATGAGTTCGGTATACTTGCATGGCGAGTATTATAAGCAAAAATATTTTGATCATGAGAATAAAATTATTGAACTCGAAAATGCCTTGGCTAAAAGTAGAGCGTAAGAGGAGAAGACAACCATGAAAAATGAACACTTGCATCGACAAGTAGGAGTGCACTTGAAATAATGAGATGCAGCAAGAATAGATATGCAAGCACTGTGAACACATCTAGAGGCCATAGAGAATCAACTGGCGAAGAAGGCCGCACAAGCTGCAGGTTTTTCTCCAAAAAGCATCAAGGAGGTGCACCTTCGCTCAACCCAAAACTGTGAAAATTTGGTTGTACAAGGAGTTCAAGTATTGCATTACCTCTAGATAGCCCAGACATAGATTCAAATAGAGCAACAGCTAATTTAAAACACAGAAGAGATGTTGGAACCATACATGGAGATGGCAGTAAAAATTCAGGCCCTAGCACATTCCAACATACATATTCGCCCCTTGAGTGAAATGGATCATGCTTGGTTTGCTGCAAAAGTCATGCTACATAGCTACTTTCAAAGGATGGACCTAGTGAGGGAAGGCCAAAAAATTCTTAATGCCATCGAGCGAGAGCATACTGTTTCCATGACTCATTTTGACGCTCTTGTCGATATGGGATTTTTGAATTTTATAGATGAGTGGGGCGAACCTCTACCGAAAGAACAATTGGAAGCGGCCTAGAAGAAGTTTGTGGGGGACACCTCAAAAATCGATGCATGGGAGGAGCCCATCACAAAAGTGCAAGTGTTGTCACTTATGCAAAAATTCACTCGCATGGAGTTGGCATTGTTTGAGTTAGGCCAATGAGCGAAATACCTTAGTCTGGAAGACATACAAAATCTACACTTTGTTTATGAGTCACTGAGTGTTCCCTGTTTTTTCACCACTCATGCTTGGGAGGAGGTAGTCACAGTCTATGAGGTAACCTCCAAAAACCTCAAAGAATAGGAAGAGTGAGCTGCAGCAAAGAGGTCCACGACAGAAAAGGCAGTAGAAGAAGCAGAGCGGGCCGACGTACTCCGAGTAGCAGTAGAAGTTGAATCTATTAAGGAGGAAGAAAAATAGGTGCAAGCCAAAGCGTCTTTATCAAAAGCACCAGCCAAAGCGCTGGCAAGAAGACTCAGTAGAAGCCTAATGGATCAAGGCTTGGGATCGCTTGTATCCATGCGAGCTAGATACCCCGTGAGTTGCCATAAATATTGGCAGTTTTGCAATATGCCACATAAAAGTTTTTTGTTAAATTTCATTGATGTAAGATCAACATGTATTAATCCATGATACATTATTTTTTACCTATATTTACTGCATTTTGAAATTAATGTTCCTTTTTATTACTTAAAAATAAAGTGTGCTTGAAAAAAAAAATGGGAAAACAAATGTAATAGCTCTTTCGCCCAAATGTGGTTCGAAAATGTAGTTGATAAGTGCATTCGCCCGAATTTTGGGGTGAAAGGCCCATTCGCCCTGCTTTGGGGTGAACATAGGCGTAGAAGGGTGAACGGTATGAAGTGAGCGATTTTCATCCGAAACATATTGCAAGTTCTAAACGGAATCGAAGTTGAAACGTCAGCGCTGTTAAATATGCGTTCGCCCTAAGGATGGGGCGAAAGCATCGTTCAACCCAAGGATGGGGCGAACGTCTTCAAAATTTAAAAAAGTGTGTTCAATTAAAGCCTTGACTGGTCAAAGACGCTTTCACCCAATAAAGGGGCAAAAGTCCCCTTCGCCCGTCTTTGGGGTGAAAGCTCACCAAAGGAGGATTCGAGCAGATTTTTGGGTAAGTGAGCAACTTTGAAAAGTTAAACATGTTTTCACCCCAATGGAGGGGTGAAAGTACCATTCGCCCCTCCTTGGGGAAAACCTACATAAAAATGCTTCTCTAATGTGCCAAGGTTTATTTTAGGCATCAGGTTCTCAGTAGGCGATGTTGAAAGGTCAAAGAGGCGTTCATCCAAAGTAAAGGACGACGATGCCTTTCGCCCTTCTTTGGGGTAAATGTGTGTTTCAAAATAAAAGAAATATCTTGTGAAGCACTTCTACCCTGGGAAATATGCAAAGGTCTTAATTACCTTTTTGAAAGGTTTAAACAAAGAGCAAAAATTCGAAGCATTGAATGTGAAATCAAGAACGAATTTCAAAAGCACCCAAGACAAGCGAATGAAAAATATTAAATGTTTGTGGCAAAGAGTAACTCAGGTTGTGGATCTTGAGTGAAGAAAGCAACAATATTAAATGCGCTAGGCGATTTTCATGATTTCCAAGCAGAAGCATATTTTTGAGGATGTCGAATGTGCCAAGTCAACAACCAAGCCTTGCAGTTTTTCGTGCATCGATGCCCAGGCATACCTATTTTCCATAAGAAGTTCCTTAAAAGCTAGATCACCACCTCAAAAGAGAGATTTTCCATGACTTCAAGGAGAAATTATCTCACCAAGGTTCTTGATCTGCGATCATTTTGTCTTCATGTGTATTTAATGAAAGAGGTAAAATCCTCTATAAATACTACTCAATTTCCATTGTAAAGGAGGTTAGACATTCTGTAGAAAAACTATCCAAGTTCTCTGCATCAATAGAAGATATTTGGCTTCTGAGTTTGCAAGTGATCTTGTGTGTGATTTCCTTCTATTTTTTATGCATTTTTATTTTATGCTCATATTTATTGTCTGTTGTTAAGTTTAAATTTTACATCTGAGTTTGAACATTGTTGGTAAGGGAGTGATTTCTGGAATGTGATCCTAGAGGTTATCTCTGCAAGGTTATAATTAGATTCTATTGCCTTCTTTTATTATATGTTGCTTTAATCCTTGGGTGGATTTCCTGCTGCTAGTCTGTCTCCAATACTACACCTTCGACCTGTGGCCATATTTCCCATATCTTGTTGTTATTTCCAATTTTTTTCCCACAACTCTAGTATTAAACCCATGTAGGATTTAGTAAGGGAGTCAACCCTCTCTGGACATTGGTATGGAGGACATTCCTTTCCTCCAGCCTTTCAATGTTGGTCATGTCTAGGGTGCACAAATGTATGTTTGTATAATTAGGCAGATATTTGACCAACAATAAGTTATTAACGATTATATATATACTTTTTCAAAAAATAAAAAATAAGTATTGACACTTTTGATATCACTAAAATAATAATAATAACTTTACATATTTATCAAAGTTTTCTTCTTTTTTTGGTTGGAGAATAAGGGGTTATAGTCAGGTCTCCCACCGTCTTCTTTAGAGCATATGAGGGTTTACAAACATATTCAATTCTCATCTCAATTGAGTTTCTATAACTGGAAACCTATATCATTTTACATAAAATATGCGAATTCTTGATTTTCATTGTTTTGAAACTTTTTCAATCTTTACAAACAAATTCAATTTTCATCTGAATTGAGTTGCTATGGCTAAAACCTATAATGCAAGTGGGGATTGAACCCGAGTCACATCATCGATAATGCAAGTGGTGTCCTTATCGATAGACCAAAACACACAGATTTGTAGAACTTTTTTAATTTTATGTGAATACAAAAGTTAAGTTTACATGGTTTTTTACGAGGGGTCTCGGTCCCCTCATATCAGGGTTTGAACTTGTTAGGTCTCCTAGATGAAAATCCAAGGACTTGCCAATACGATACTTCGTACCTGGGTTTGAACTTAGGTATTCTAGATAAAAACCCAAGGACTTACCACTTTGATATCCCTCACAGGTCTTTATCATTTTTTTCTTGTTAACCTAACAATAACCTTATGTTTTAGAATTATTATACTTATGTAAATTTTATAAATGAATAATGGATTATTGTTCTATGATAAAATGTTAAATAATTTTATTAAATAATTAATTTAAAACTATTTTGAACGTGTTATTAGAGTTTTAAATTCTTTATTGTTTTTCTAAATTTAGCAAAAAATCCCTTACATGGTTGCTTTGGTCTGAGAAACCATGATCAAGGGGTTCTACACCGTCAAAATCACCCAAGAGTCAAGCCCGACCTTGATCGCACCAACGTTGTCAATTGGATTTTGGACACTCGTTGTGCGTATGGTAGGGTGGATATTCGAACCAAGGACCTCGCTTGGAGGATTTCCCAACCCTCTCCAACTCACCTACAACACGTGGGTTAAGGTTTTTTTTTTTATTTAACGAAAAACCCCTTGCAGGACTTCCTTGGTCTGAGAAACCATGACCAAGGGATTCTACATAGTCAAAATCACCAGGAGAATTCGCACTAGCGCTATCAATTGGATTTTAGGTACCCGTTGTGTGTATGGTAGGGTGGAGATTTGAACCAGGGACCTCCCTTGGAGGATTTCCCTACCCTCTCCAACTCGCCTACAACTCGTGGGTATAACAAAGATAATTTAATTTAATAAAAGGGTTTATGGTAAACCAGTGTGATTTGAACCGACAACACGTGGGTATAACAAAGATAAATTAATTTAATAAAAAGGTTTATAGTAAACTAGTGTGATTTGAACTGGAGTTGCATGAATCACACCGTATGAATCATGTTCCATGTTCCTCAACTGTCCACCTCACACCAACTCTGCTATGCACTCACCCTTGTAAAAAAAAAATAATTATAAGTAACAATGTATTTACAACGGGTTTTTTTTGAAGGATCCCAAAACCTTAGTTACATAGGTAGCCGTGGCTGAATTTGTGATTAAAAATCGGGGCTGCGCCCATGGGCAACAAACCGGGGCCCAAGGCCCTGGTGCCTACAAAAAGACAGACCAACTATGAAACCAACAAAACAAAATTTGGCCTGAGGCCACCAAAACATGAAAAAACCGCAAAACAACAAAGCCAATAACACAAAAAACTGCTCGCCGCCGCTCTAGGTAGCCCTGCAGCCGGGCCTAGCCTGGACGGGGCCCGACCTGACAGATCAGCTCCTCTCCCTGTCAGGGCCATCGCCCAACCTACGACGGAGTTCGACCAGGGCATTGGCCGTTGAGGAAGCCGCTTTGGTAGAAGCGGTCAGGGAGCCAATCGTAATGTCAAGGAGGGCTCGGTCGCCAAGTTCTGCATCTTGCTGTCGAAGTCAGAGCTGACTTCGGTGGCCTCTGGGGCCTCCACCTTGGCCTTCTTGGAGCTGCCATCGCCCTCGTCTGCCGCTCGGGTCGGGCCTTTGCGGATTGAGCTTGCGCCAGGAGTCGGGGCCCCGCCTGGGCCCTGAGTCGGGGTTCTGCACTTTCGGGTGGGTCTGCGTCATTTTGGGGAAGGGGAGGCTTCGAGGGAGGGGGTCTCCTTGGATTTGGATGCTGCAGGGGAAGCACCGGGGGAGCCAACCGCTTCAGGGGGGAACAGAGGACAGGGGAGGTATGCAGTGAAGCTACGGTTGGTTAGCTAGGGCGTGCCTATACAGGACAACCATGAGCCCTTGGTGGGAGGGCCGAGAATGGTTCCTGCGAGCCCGATCGATGGTGAGGCTCAGGGAGTAAAGGAGAAACCGGGGGGTGCTTACCAGCGTGGCTCCACGAAGGTGGTTGTAGAAGCTGAGGTGGAAGCTGTAAAGCCGCTGGTCCGGGTCATCGTAGGTGATGTATTGCATCACAGGGACGATGGCCTCATCGAAGGGGGGTGGGAGGTCAGCACGAAAGAGGTTGGCCTTGTCCCACTACTGCTCCGAGAACCGGGATAGCTCCTCCTCCCAATTGTGCTTGTCCCATCGGACGAATCTGCCTTTCTCCTCATGATGTAGACCTGTCACCTCCGTCAAAAACTCTTTGGTCACTTTGAAGTGAAGCCCCTTCACTTTGACCTCTCCATCATTCCAGGTGTCCAAAAATCCTTGAGTAATATCTTCGTCGGCCCCTACGAATTTGTTGAAGAAAGGGGTGTATTTCTTGGCATTGGAAAATAGCCTGGCAGACTCGCTCAGATCAAGAGTGGAGGGCTCGAGGAAGAAGGCCTTGGCAGCCATGGGCAACGAACTGGCAGTCCAGGGGCAGGGAAACCAGGGGCGGCCTGACCAGAGACGCGGGGACAGGGGGAGGGGGAAGCAGACAAGAATGCGAGAGAGCTCTGCGCGTGATAGGTTTAAAAACTTGTAGGGGGGCGCAGAGGAGGGGAAGGGCCATCGACGTCGGGAAGGAGCGCTTGGGGTGGGGGGCAACACGAGCCGGGAGGAGCTGAGGGGGCATGGCTGGCGGTTGCCATGTGGGGCAGGTAGGGGGGCCAATGCCTGCGCTCCAGATGGCACAATCTGAGTGAGGGAGCAGCTTGGGGAGACCTCATGGGATAGAGCCATGAGCGAGCTGACTCGACATGGGAATCCGATGGTGCGACGTCCAAGGTAGGAAGGTCAGAGTGGGAAGCCATGCGCTCTGACTTGGACTTGCCAAGATTGCCAACGGGGCTACGTTTATCCAGAACGGGATGATCCGATAGTCTGACGAGGCCGCTGACACTTGGCACCACATGGGAGAGCTTGGTCGGATTGCCCAACTCTCGAGCGAGAGGGGCGTAGGGGCCAATCATCATGACGGAGCAGGGGGGAGAGTCCCCTGACCACTAGGGGGCGCGACAGCGCATCTTCGGGGCCCCGACTCGGGGCGGGCTAAGCGCCTGGGCCCTCATCGATGCTAGAATTGTCTTGAGATACTATTTGGACCAGAGCTTCAGGGAAGTTCGTGGTCCAGGTAGTGAAATCTTCTGCTGTGGTGGCTTGGTTGGCCATGAAATCGGCTGCCCTGTTGCCTTCTCTATACACATGCCGAAAGGCGTGGTAAGGGAGTCCTTGGAGGATGGTGAGAACTTCCCGAATGGAGTTGTGAATGCGCCAAGAGCTATTTCCTAGGCTGCGGGCGGCTTTGATTATGACTTGGGAATCACCCTCGATGATGACTTTTGAGGATGACTCCTTGAGGGCGGTCAGCCCGCTGAGGAGAGTTGCTGCTTCGACGAAGTTGTTGGTCTGAATGCCAAGCGGAGCGGCGTACGCCAGGATCAGGGCCCCGTGACTGTCATGGATGACCCCGCCCGCTCCAGAGGGCCCGAGATTTCCTTTAGAAGCTCCATCGAAGTTAAGTTTGACCCATCCGGGAGGGGGGCAGTCCACCTTATCGTAGAACGATGGGAGGGGGCAAGGGGGGACCGAGGGGGAAGCTGGACTCCAAGGGAGGATAGGAGGGTGGACTCGCCCAGCCGTCGGGGTGCCTCGATCAAAGGGATGGAGCGGGAGTTCTCAAGGGCGAAGGTAACCGCCTTGGTCGCTACCCACTAGGGGGAGCGGGCCGGGGAGGAGAAGGCTCTGCTGTTGCGCTCAAGCCAGAGTTGCCAAAGCAAGTGAGGAAGGTAGGAGCCCCAGAGGAAGCGGATGAAGGGGTGGGCGAAGGGGTTGGGCCACTGAGACAGGAGGTCAAAGATGGAATTGGGGGCCACCCACTGAATAGAAAATTGGGAAAGGATGAGGCCCAGGACTTCAGAAGAGAAGGGGCATCCCGAGAAAGAGGTGATTAGTGGACTCCCAGGCAGCACAACAAAGGAAGCATCTGTTCGAGATCTGGAAGCCCCTCCTGATCAGGTTCTCGATGGTCAGGATCTTGTTTTGGATGGCCGCCTAGACGAAGTGGCTGATTTTGGGGATCAACTTCTTGGCCCACACCTGATGGGCTGGGAATGGGGCCTCGTCAGGGACTCTTTGGAGGTTGTAGGCAGATTTAACAGAAAAGACGCCACTGGGAGTGCCGTGCCAAACACATCTGTCGTTCCCTCCGGAAGACGGGATAACTGTCACCTTAAGGAGGCGCTGGAGCCTGGAAGCTTGGATCGGGTGCCTGGGATTCAGGATGGGTTTCCAAGTTACCCGTCCCTGGTTCTGGGAGAGATAGGCCGACACTTTGGGCCCTCTGTCCACCAGGCCCGATTTGAGGATGAGGAGATCGCTGTCAGCAGTCAGGGCCTCATCTTGGATCCACCTGTCTTCCCAGAAGTCGATCTTGGTTCCATCCCCGAGGATCCATCTGGTCCCTTTTCGAATGATGTCTTTGGTGGAAATCAAGGATTTCCAGAAGGCTGATCCATCTCTGGGCTGGGACTCACTGAGGAAGGGGTGGAGGTGGTAGTATTTCCTATGCATGATACTGACCCACTCGTCAGGGGCATTGGTGAACACCTTCCAGGCGTGCTTGGACAAGAGGGCCTTGTTCATGAGGGTCACCCGCCTGAGCCCGATCCCTCCCTCACCTTTGGGGCGGCAGACCAGGGGCCAGGAAACCAGGGGAATCCTCTTCTTATCTTCGCTGCCCGACCATAGAAAGCGTTTCTAGATTTGTTCGATGTGAGCTGCAATGGAGGCCGAGATTCTGAAGACCGACATGAAATATACCGAAATGCTTTGAAGGACCGCCGATAGGAGGGTGGCTCTGCCAGCCTGAGAGAGGAGGTGGCCTTTCTAGGGGGCCAGCTTCCTCTGGATCCGATCCATCATCCCGCTCCATAGGGCCTTGGAGGATGCACCTATAAACAGGGGAAGCCCGAGGTAAGAGGAGGGAAGGGAATCAGGGGTACAACCCAGAATCTGCCCAATTCTGATTTGCCTAGCCAGGGGGTGTGGATGAAGAAGATTTTGCTTTTTTGGAGGTTAATTTTTTGCCCGATCGCCTCCTCGTACAGGGTCAAGATGTGCTTGAGGGCCTTGGCTTGAGGGATCGAAGCTGAAGTGGCGAGGATGGTATCATCCATGAACTACTGATGGGACACAGGGGGTAGGCCCGACGTAGGCCTGATGCCCAAAATGAGTCCACGAGAAACAACACTCGAGATGGTTCATCCCAGGGCCTCGACCAGGATGATGAAGAGGATCGGGGATAGGGGGTCACCTTGGCGAAGGCCTCTAGAACTGGGGAAGAACCCGATGG
The DNA here is from genome assembly GCA_028583015.1 of Wollemia nobilis. Lineage (NCBI taxonomy): Eukaryota > Viridiplantae > Streptophyta > Pinopsida > Araucariales > Araucariaceae > Wollemia > Wollemia nobilis. The sequence continues at coordinate 5,845,356 of JAQPPZ010000374.1, forward strand.
GGGATCCGTTGATGAGGATAGAGAACCAAGGGGAGGACACACAGTTGCTGATGAGCCTGACCCAGGAGGGGTGGAACCCGAACTTGAGAAGGACCTTGGAAAGGAACTCCCAGTCAACTCTGTCGAAGGCCTTGTTCATGTCCAGCTTGAGCAGAAAGGAGGCCTTTTTGGAAAGGAAGGCCGAGTGAATGGCCTCATGCATGATGATAACTCCGTCTGTGATCAATCTGCCTTTGACCGAGCTCCCCTGGTAGGGGGCAATGATCAGGGGAAGGATATCCTTGAGGCGGGAGGCCATGGATTTGGTCAGGATTTTGTATAAGACATTGCACAGGCTGATGGGGCAAAAATTAGAGAGGGATCTGGCTGCCTGAGACTTAGGGATCAGGGCAATGAAGGTGGAGTTTATACCTCTGGGGATGGAGCTGGCAGTCTGGAGGTCCCGGATGGCTGCGCACACTTCTTGACCAATGATGTCCCAAAAGGATTGGAAGAAATGGGGGGGAAACCCATCCGGGCCCGGGGCCGCCTCGACCTTCATGGAAAACATGGCAGCATGGATTTCAGAGTCAGACAGGGGCTGCAGGAGCATCTCGTTTGCCATGGCCAAAACTGAAGTTGGAATATGTTCCAGCAGGGAGTCTACCGCTTCTGGGGACATGGGAGGACTGTCGCCAAGGAGCTCCTGGAAGAAGTTGGTGGCTTCATTCCGAATGTCCTCTTCGTCCTTGATAATTCTGCCGTCACTGCTCACCAACTCGACAATTCTGTTAGAGCCCCTATTTCTAAGAGTCGACGTGTGGAAGAACTTAGTATTAGCATCGCCATCTTGGAGCCATAGGGCTCTCGACTTCTGTCTCCAAAATGTTTCTTCCCTGGCCAGGATGTTATGGTACTCGCCGAGGGCTAAGCGTTCCTCTTCCCTGATCCCCGGGTCTTGGGAGCCCGCCTGGAACCTGAGCTCAAGGTCTTCGAGTTTTTTCTTAATTGCTGCTTTATTTTCGAAGATGTCACCAAACACCTCTCTGTTCCATACCTTGAGTTGCTCTTTGAGGCATCTCAGTTTGTGGTAGACTTGCTCAGCGGGGCGCCTAGGGACTGGGGGAGCCCACCAGTAGCCAACCTGGGCCCTGAAATTGGGATGATGCAGCCACATGGACTCGAACCGAAAGGGTCGCTTGAGGGAGGAGCGATGGTCGGTTTCGAGGAGGAGGGGGCTGTGGTCAGACCCAATTTTAGGGAGGGCCAACAAGGTTGCATCAACAAACAGGGGAATGGCTTCCTTAGATAGGAACACTCTGTCCAACCTGACCTGGATATGGCTTGCTCCCGCTCTTCTGTTTGACCAGGTGAACCTGGCTCCTTTCAGGCTGACGTCCATGAGCTCGTTGAGGTCGATGAAGGCTCCAAAGTCCTCCATGCTTTTTCCCGGAGCCGCTGAGCCCCCACTTTTGTCAGAAAGGAAAAGGGGACTGTTGAAGTCCCCTGCCAGGATCCAGGGAAGGGGGGCAAAGGCTTCTCTCATCGAGCTGATTTCCTTCCATAAGGCAGCTTTCTCAACCGGGCTGTTAGGAGCGTAGACGTTAGACAGATCCACGAACGCCTTGACTTCACACAATGGACCAGAATGTTGATTATTCTGGGAGAAGATGATATGAGCCTCCCCTCGTAAGACCGGGGATCCCACATGCACAACAGGCCCCCGACTGTGCCAGCCACAGGGGTAGACAGGGACTCGCAGTTGCGCCAAGTAGCTTGGGCGACCCTCTGGGCAGCTGCTTCATCTATTTTGGTCTCCTGGAGGAGGAGGAAGGACGGGCGGTGATCCTTGCAGAGTTGGTTGAGGATCCTTTTCTTGGGGGCACCATTGAGCCCCCTAACATTCCAGGTGATGAGCTTCATTTGACACCCTTGTGGGGTCGCTTGCCCCCCTTCCCGAGCTGAGCAGGGGGTTTGGGTCGAAGGGCATCTATTTTGGAGAGGCTCACGGCAACGTCAGAGAGGGTTGCCTAGGAGCCATTGGCTATGTCATCTTCAGTGATCCTCGCTCGCTGGTCGCCCAGGGTGGGCCGACCTCTCTTGAGTTTGCTACCAAAGTCTATGGTGAAAGTCCTACTTCGGGTCATCTTGGGGCTGATTTCATCGGGTCCAGATGGAGAACTGCCCTCAACCTCTTCGTCAGACCTCTCGGAGCTGCATTCTGATGGGGGGAGGCCAGTAGGGACCACCGAGAGGGGCGAGAGGGGGTCGAGGGGGGGATAGCGGGGGTGGGGGGGAGGAGGAAACCCCGATAGAGGAAGACGGGAAGGTGGGAGCCGACGGGGAAGAGAGCCCGGGCGGCTCACAGGGCTGGGAGGGGGCACAAACAAGGGCCTGCAGGGAGGGATTCGCATCGGGCGAGGGGGGAAAACCTGGGATCGGGGCCCCGAAAGAAGACCCAGGGAAGGGTGCAGGGGAAGGGGAAACCTGGGAAAGACCATCCTTCGGGCCAAGGCCCGCTTGGGATTCCTTTGGGATAGAAGGGGGAGCCTCCTTGGTGGTCCAAGCCTGGGATCTATGGCCATCACGAGGGGGCCCTCGGGAGGGAGCCCGATCTGGTCGGGAAGGGAGTTTGGGGAGAGGGCCATCAACCTTCTTGGATACAGGGCATTGATGGGGGAGGTGTCCCTGAGTGCAACAGAGAGGGCAAAAGGTAGGTTTGTTTTCGTAGATCAGAGTTTGGCGCCAAAAGAAGGACCCAGAGGAGATGGTCACAGAAGAGGGGAGTTCGGATTCTAGATTTGCATTGACGCAAAATCTGGCATGGACCATTCGGGAGCCTGCCTTGGTAGCGGGGTCGAAGGCCACCAGCTCCCCGATCGACTGGGCAATAAGCCTTAGGACATCTTCGTGCCACAAGTGGAAGGGAAGCTCAGGGAGCCAAACCCAGACCGGGGTAAAGTTGATACTTTGGGTGCTAGGGTGGAAGTCAGCTCCATATCGCCTGAGGAAGAGGCTTTTGCGTCCCAGAAACCAGGGCCCGCCCGACAAGATCTTTTCAGCGTCATCGTTGTTATTTAATTTGATGATGAAGAATCCCTTGGTAAGGGCCACCAACTGAATATGTCCAAAAACTTTCCATTTGGAAGCCGCCCATCTACGGACGGTCTCCATGTCCGGTCGCCCTCCCAGGAACTTCCCAACCAGGGAGGCAGAGGATCCAACGACAAAGGAGGAGTAGACCTCCTCTTGAATAGAAATGTGGGTGCCCTCGAGGGAAAGCCCTAAACCCAGGGCCCGAGGTTGGGCCCTGGTACCAGCCAGGATCTGTTGATAGGAGGGTTTGGGCCCGCCCGGGCAGAACCCTACCCAGGATCTGGAGGCTTTTTCCCTAGGCCTGCGCTTGCATCGAGGCAGGGAAGAGGTCCTGGGCCCAAGATGTCGTCCCCACCCTGGCCACCATTCTGCTCAGCCTCTGAGCCCTCCTCTGGGCCCGCCGAGGGCCTTGTGGGCCCGGGTCCAGGCCCCGACGTGCCCGACCCCGATCCCGATCCAGCGCCCACCCTGGAACTTGCGTCAGCAGCTGAACCTGTTCTCAGTCCCGCTCTCGCTCCTGCTCCCGTTCCTGCTCTAGCTCCCGCCATCCTCAACATTATCAAAAATAAATGTATTTGAGTTAGCCACCCTTGTAAAATCTTCATTGTTAAAACAACTTAGATTATTTAAAATAATATTTCCAAGTTGTGAAAGTTAATTTTTTTTTTAAATATTAGAGCAAGATCCGAACTTTAGAACTATGTTACAGATTCAAATGTCTTCACCATTAAACCCACTTAAATTATTTAAAAAAATATTGTTGACGTCATCCTTTTTCTACATTTGTCGAACTAGTGGAGCATTATCTTGTAGTTAGATGAAAACTCTCTAAATTTAAAATTAAAATAAATATGGCTTGAGTCAATTTTGCATGTATAATATCAGATAGTATTAATTCAATCAATTAAATTTTTCCACTTAATTTAAAAAAATCACTTAAAAATAATAATTTTTTTCACTAAGCTGACTTACAGATACACACCACTTTAGTTTAAACTTAAATCCTCCAAACGAAAAATAAACCTATACCTAACCGATATTGCTATATAAACTTCACATAATTTTATTTTATTTTGTCCACATTTTAATAACTGATAAGCACAAAATTCAAGTTCAAACCACAAAGGCTGCAACCTATTCCACCTAGTTATTGTTGACCTGATATAAAGAAACATTCCAATCACTAAAATTTGTAACATCATTTTTACACTCTAAAGATTTAACATAATATTAATAAGGCTCTTTTCAATCCTATTACTTAAGGTGTTTGAAAGGAGCACTATGTTGACCTAAGGAATGCGTCATTGTATCCATTTCTTTTTCTTTGAAAATGTTTTTTTTTTCTTCTATATGTCATCATGACATAAAAGCGACCCTTTGTTTATGCATTTTGTTTGATATATTTAGACCGTGTCCTTAGAGAAGATATGGTTATAGCCACCAAAAATGAAAAGCAAGACTGAGACAAAGTTCAACTTTCTCAAAGAGTATTCGTGCCAAGATATGAGTACGAGTCAAAATAAAAAACCAACTCCATGCCCTAAAGAGGGAAGAACATATACCTAAAAATTATTTGATATCTATTTTTAAATCATTAAAGTTAGAAGGGATCAAAAGAGTCCGGAAAATGGAAATCTCTTAACAAGAGTAGCTACCGAACAGTGTCTTGACGCAGGCATAAAGTTGTTAGAGTACATTATAATATCATATATTCATAAAAGAAAACAGTACACATGTTTTTTTAAATAGTTTTTAAATGCTGTTTTCTTTTCAACAAATTTGAATAGGTGTAGTGATAATGATGACTGTTCGAATGTTTGAAAGAGGCAGTTTTAATTTAAAGGATTAAGAGGGTATATGCATTTTAATAAACAATATAATATGATCGACTTTTCTTATATATAAATAAAAATATCAAGTGATATTAGTTTAATTGGTTAGAGTGGTAAGTTTTTTAAACATTTCAAGGAGGAGACTTAGGTTTGAATCTTGTCAAACGATACACAATACTATCCAAACTTGATTGTAATACTATTATGTAGTGATGATGTAATACTAGTGAAACCCGTTTCAATCCTAACCCATATATATATATATATATATAAGTGGTTTAGTTCATAGACTTTATAATACTTTTAAAGTCTATACCTCTTGTAAGGTCAAGAGTCAAAATTATCAATAGAGGATTAACACACAACTACACACATGCAACGGTTTAAACCTTGGACCTCTTGAAGAAGAGCCAAACCTTGAACCTTTGTGTTGTCCCCTGGACATGGATAAAATTATATATAACTATTAACAAGATTTTAATGTAGATTTGGGTCACTCTCAACCTCAACTAGGATTGAGTGGATAATGTTATATAAACATATTCACAAGATTTTAATATATATTTTTTGTATTGTACGTACATGTGTTGAACCATTTGGTCTATTATAGGGTGTTTGTTTGGGCCACTCTCAATCCCAACCAGGGTTGAGTAGGATATTGTATTATATTTTATATTGTGAACAAGTGCAAGTTAAGAGTCAGTCTTATATTTTCTTGTCAAAGCAATCGAGTGTAGCGAGTGCAAGTAAGAAGCGAGTGTGAACAAGAAGCAATTTTAAACTTTTCTTTTCCCATATAGTTATGAAAAATAAAAAAATAAAGGATTTTTATAAGGAAAAGCTAGGTAGCATGGTATAAAAGTCAATTTTGAAAGTCCTAACTAGAAGTAAAGATGCCCTATTTGGAGATAAGAGAAAGGTTTAATCTATGATAAAAACTATTTAGGTAACAGATGTTATACTAGAAGTGATAATCAAGAATGAGATGATCAAACATGATAGAATGATTCTTAAAAGTAGAGGGTTAGTATGCAAGTTCCATAAATACTAGTCAATTTTTTTAAAGATTCAAAATTGGATCAAATTGAAGTAAGGGTTGAATTCAAATTACTCTATGTCTTTTCTTTTAAAAGGATTTTTCTTTGTCATCTTCTCTAGTTCAAAAATAAAGGATAAATTAACGGATGGTAGCCCATGGATTAGAGACCATGGTTGAGAATTTGTTTTGCGGAGATAAGGATTTTTGGACTTTCATATTAGCTTATCAATAAGGAAGTTTTAAGAATATTGGCAATACTCTAGGCATTTCATCTAAGAGGGACCATCTACTAAAGAGCGAATGCATGTTGTATATACTCGAATATATATTGTCATGAACATTTCAAAACCTTTGCCACGTTCCATTAAGGTTAAGTTTGAATTAGGAGAATGAGATCAATAAGTGGATTATGAAAACATTACATTCTAATATATATTATGAAATTGAACACATGGCAAGAGATTGTAAAGTAAAAATGATATAGAAAGAGACAAAAAATGGAGCATGAGACATAATTGAATATTAATCAAGGAGATCATGCCATAGTAGAAACCAAATTAGATTAAAAAAAAAAAAAATAACTCTCAAGAAAGTGGTAAAGAAATTCCCTCCCAAAGTGGTAAAGAAAGCCCTCCCACATAATCACTGAAGGTCATTATAATTTACTCAAATCAATCACTAGAAGAAACAAATGACACAAATGATGAAAAAGTACAATGTGTAAGTTCAAACTTAGAAAGAATTAAAAGTGCAAAGGAAGATGGGGAGGTAAATTTTAAAGCAAAATAGATGAAAAATATCAATATCAATCTTGGTAAATCATCTTAATTTTTCAAGTAGTATTAAATCCTCTACTTGTAATAAAAATGAATTTAGTATAGAGCATATTCCTTGCACTTTATGGTGTCAACAACAACATGATAAATAAAAGAGCATGGAGAATATCCATGGAAACTTAGGGATTCTAAGATAGCATAAGAAAGTAATTACTATGGAGGATCATCCATGCACTTTAGGGTTTCTAAGGCAATATTTAAGGATCTCAAACTAGAACAAGAAAGTAATTACTATGAAGGATCATCCTTGCATTTTAGGGTTTATAAGGCAACATAAAGAAGGAAATATTAGTGAGGTTATTCCTCCCACTTCATATTCTCTAGGGAAACATAAACCTTTAGAAGATAAGTCTTATTATAAATAATATGAAAAAATGAAATAGATTAATGAAGTTGAAAATGTTTGTGGCAATGGAAAAAGGAGAGGAAGACCCCAAAGTAAGAACAAGGAGAAAATATGCCCAAGTTTGAAACTATATTAGTGCCTCTCTTGCATAATGTCTACAAATATGGTGTTCATCATGGGAAGTCTCAACTGTAGAAAAAGAGGTGATAATATATTAGCTATAGGACTTGAGCATGCATGGAAGAGTCATCCGTGACAATGGAATTAAAACAAAGGATCTACTTTGATCTATGGTAAAATAGAAATGTCCAAAAATTGGATTTATCAAAATTAATTTTGATGGTGCTTCTAAAGGAAATCCAAGAAAAAGCTGGTGGAGGTGGTGTTTTTAGAAATAGTGAAGGCAAAATTCTCCTCACTTATTCATAATCATATGGAGCTTCAACTAACAACTATGCAGAGGCCTGGGGCACTTCTGACAAAGATTAAAATTATAGCAGAAAAAAGGATGGAAATATATTTTAATTGAGTGGGACTCACAAATTATCATCAATGCTATTAACAAAAATTTAATTTAGAGGCTGGATAAAAAATAATATTATTGTTGATGTTCATCATCTATTAGTAGAGGCAATCTCCTGGCATAATGAGCATATTTATAAAGAAGGAAATCGAGTAGCAGATAAATTAGCGAATTATGGTGTTGATCTTCATCCCGGTGAAATTCAAATATTAGAAGGCAATTGGTCATTAACAAAAATGGATGTGGAGACTGGATACAAAATACTATTATTGTTGATGTTCATCATCTATTAGTAGAGGCAATCTCCTAGCATAATGAGCATATTTATAAAGAATGAAATCGAGTAGTAGATAAATTAGTGAATTATGGTGTTGATCTTCATCCCAGTGAAATTCAAATATTATAAGGCAATTGGTCAGTGAGATTTTATGTCTTAATCAAAATTATGTCAAGGAGCTGATTGTGAAAACATAGCACTGTGAGGAAGCTGAATATATTTAACAAAAAAAAAAATGAAAATTTTGTGATAAAAATGTATGTTGCAACAAATGTAATATTTTGGTATTTTGATGGGAGTGGTCCCCAATAGAATCCACATATAACTTATTAAAAATAATAATAATAATAAAAGAACAAGGAGAAAAGAAAATTCATAAGGATATAAATTTGGGAAACCAAAAATAAATATCATAGATGATGGGTCTAAAGCCACAAATAAAAATAAAAATCGATGACATTCTACGATGATGTGAAGTGAATACAGAGAGAAGCTAGGTTTTTTTTTTGTATAAATAGGGCTCTCCGAGGGATGCAACATGGAGATTGATGTGAACAACATCTCTCCAAGATCTTTGTCAAATTATGGAAATTCATCGTTGGGTGTTGCAAGTGACCATTTACCTAGGACAGAGACTACAACATTGTCATTTCATGCCAAAGAGACTGAGACAGTAGTTGAATCAGGGTTATTTTCTTCAAAAGGTGCATCACATGCCAGTTATAGTGGGATTCACACAGTTTCATTCAACAAAAAATAAAATGAGCTCGGGCCACCGATTTTTAGTTCTATCTCATCCCCATAGAAAGGGTAAGTCATAGGATGAGGAGCTCTTCATTTCACCTTTCAGCAACATGCTAGCAGACCCGACCCCCTATTTAATTTCAAGAAGAAATCAACCTAGCAACTAGAATGGGAGGATGATCATTTGGGGCCCAAGGGAGTCTCTAGACCTACTCATGGATTTTCTTCCAGATTTGAGCCATATCGCTACCATGACATGCAAAACAATGTAACTTTAGGAGAGGAACACGATAGAAGTGAGATTTCCAAAGGCAGTAACCCATGCTCCCGTTCAAGCTCCCCCACTAGATTGGATGCCAAGTTACAGGGGGATCCAATGCTAGCTCCCCTTACGCCCATGTGTTGCTCAATAACCTTTCAATAGTAGCAATTTTCAAGCATCCCCAATAGCTCAAATGGAGGACCTTCATTCCAAAATAAGACAAAATAATGTTGGCCTCGTATCCTCAGCCCATGGACCTAGAGGATCCGAACAAGGAGGTGGTGAACAACATGTACCAAAAGAGGGAACCCTAGAAGCTGGACATGTAGCTAGAAATCAAAGCTCTAAAAAAGCAAATCAGTAAGCAAAATATTCGGGTACCTTTGAGTGAATTGCAAGATGATTTTACTAAAGAAATAAAAGAAATAGAAGAGTGAACTATTGTTCTATTTTTTCTAGAAGAATCCCCCTAATGAAGAGCTCAATCGATGGTTTATCAAAGTCTAGGAATCCAAGGGTTGGATGATTGCCTCTCGTCGTTGCCTTGGTCAATCCTTTGTTTCTATCACTTTCACCTCCAAAGACTCTTGCTTAAAAGCCCTAAGACTCAATACCTAGATGATTTTTGGTCAACTGGTCTTTCTTCAACATTGGGCATTCCAATTTGACCCTGAGAATGTGTCAAACATGAAATACCCCTTTGGATTGAACTCACTTTCTTAAACCTTACATGCACAAAGTACTTACCTCAGATAGCTTCTAGGTTTGGAAGGCCATTATTTCTTCCATCTAAACCATCATACTTCATGCGCTCCACCCATGCATCTTGGTTGAGACTGATGTCTCCAAGGACCTCTTAAGTGAGATCTTATTTAGAGCCCCTGGTATCCAATTTGAACAACAAATTAATTATCTCAACTTGCAAAACTCATGTTTCTACTATAGATAGCAAGGCCATACGATTAAAAATTATTTGGTGAGATCTCCCAAACAACAACACCAGCCTACTAGTACTCGTACTACCACTACTCAACATGCAAGTAAAACAATACCTCATGTTCAACCTTTACAACCTTCTAGTTCTCATGATGTGACCTCTTTCCCTACTCATTTAGTGCCCCAAGCTTCTAACTTGGCAGTTACCCACATCTCCCTTCAACCCCCTCCATATTTTGAGGCTCCTATGGAGAAAACTCCTCATGAAACAATCGAGGAGGGTTGGGTAACCCAACATAACAAGAAACACAAGCGTAGCTCATCACGGGATGCCTCCCCCCTCCTTCCAAAGGTGTCCCAAAAGACCAACATCTAGGAGGTAAAGAATGGAGCCATAAACCCACCAACTCTCACTCCAATAATACTTCCTTAGCCACATGTCAGTCTAAGGGAAGAGGTACTCTACATGATTATATGTAATCTATACCCACCCGGAATACCTATGATGCTTTATCTAACAATATGTTAGATTGATGTCTGCAAGAATCATGTCTTGGAATGTGCATGACATCATGCTACGAGAGTGGTATTTTACTATTTGAACAATCATCAAGAGAGTTTACCCATAGATTTTACTGTTGCAAGAAGTCAAAATTTTAGGTTTCAGACTCAAAAATATCCTTAAGACCCTATGGGGCGTTGGGGGGCCCTTGTGTACGAATGATGAAGGGAGACGAGGGCATATCCTATGCCTCTCTCAAGAGCTATGGGATTCTATTTTATTATTAGGAGAGGAACCAATGCATAGAGTAGTCTGGTGTACAATAATATTTGGTGGTAGACAATTAGGTATTGTAGTTGTTTATGCATCCAATGATGCAGTTGGAAGGGCAGCCCTTTGGGATTGGATGTGCTTCAGTTTGCCTGAAGCAAATTGGATAATAGGAGGGGACTTCAATATGGTAGAGTGAGAGGGAGACAACTTGGGGGATGGCACTCCACTCAAACAGCCAAAAGAGGCTAGATCATGGTATAGGTTTAGAAGGGCTTGGAATCTTTATGATCCCAATTGGAATAAGAGTGCTGAAAATCATAGGGCTTGATTTACTTGGAGTAATGCACAATGTGGGGATGCTCTCAGAATAGTAATATTGGATTGCTTCTATGCAGCAAACAATATTTATATCCTCCAAAATTATTTGTCTCATCCAATCTATTTAGTGGTAACTTTCGATCATCTTCCCATTACCTTTAGTATTGGATGTGCCCTAGTAAGGAAACCCAAAAATAGGTTGCCTTTCAAGTTAAACACTTCCCTGCTCAAGCACAAAGATTATGTTAATGGAATCAATAAAGTGTATAATCTCATGCCAAGGCCCTTGGGAGGGAGAGAGTGGATTATGTGGTGGGAGGAAGCCATCAAAAGAACAATGGATTACCTTCGAGGTTTTGGAAAAATTCTAACCTCTCTTCACAGAAAAAAAGAGAATTGGAGCAGGAAGTTGACCAAATCAGCCACCACCTCAGCCAAAATATAAGTAGCATCCCTTCTCAAAATTAGTTGGATGAAAAACAGACAGATTTAAGGCAACTCCAAGCTTATAAAGCTCATGGGGCACAAACCAGGGTACATCTTCAGTGGATTCGTGAGGGTGATAAAAATTCTAAATTTTTATTTAATGCCATTAAGAAGAAGAATAGATCATAGAGGATAGAGGTTATTAAAAATCCTATATATGGTCTACAAATTCTGATGGAGTACCTCCCATCCTTCATCCAAGAGCATTTTGCAGCCCTTTTCAAAAGTGAAGGGCCCAACACAAAAGTTGAGTTTTTTAGAGAATGTTGCAAACAATGCATATCTCCTAAAGTATCATAAGAAGATAGAGCATTGTTTGACTAACCTCTTTCGCAAGATTTACTTCATTCTTCCCTCCTCTCTTAAGCGAATGAAAAAGCCCTAAGAATTGATGGGCTTCCGAGTTATGTTTTTAAGACCATGTGGGAGACTATAGGAGCTATTTTTCTGTAGATATGTGAGGAGGTTATTATTTTTGGAGGCCTTGGGGAGACCACTAATCAAGGATTTATCAGACTCATTCCCAAAAGACATAAGTCAGATCTGCTTGTTGATTGGTGTCCCATTACTTTACTCAATTTTTCATATAAATTTTTGGCCAAGGCTCTAGCTAGAAGACTCCTCCCAGTGGCTACAAAATTTGTTCGTCCAGAGCAAACAAGATTCCAGAAAGGTTGCTACATTTTGGATAATCTCCTTACAACTTGGAAAGGTATGGAATGGGCTTAAGCACAGGGGCTCAAGGATCTTTACCATAAGCTTGATTTTGATAAAGCTTATGATCAATTAGAGTGGCACTTCATCTTGAGCATGCTCCATTGGCTTAGTTTTGACAATAGATTCATCGATATGGTAGCTTTCCTCTTTCCAAATGCTTCTACAAGAGTGGCTATTAATATAATTTTATCTAACAATATTCATATGGAAAGATTAGTTAGGCAAGGTTGCCCATTGTCCCCCTATCCATTTGTAATTATAGTTGATGTCCTTGGTTATCTATTGGAATATGCAATTATTGAGGGGAGGATAAGAGGTATCCCCCTTTACAATGGCTCCCAACTTATCAACTCTCACTTTGCAAATGATTCTATGTTTTTTCCTTCGGTAGATCATAAAAATCTTGCGAACATCCTTGAGATAGTTCACACCTTCTGTAGGGCCTCTGGTGAAAGAATCCAAGTAGATAAGAACTTTGTTATTCCCTTTGGATTTGATGATAATCCAGATTGGATACCCACAAAATGGAAGTGGGTGCAAAGAGGAGAAACCACTAAGTATTTGGGCTTTCCTTTTGGTATTGAATCCCTATCAAGTTAGTCTCCTATGAATAGTTATAATCCCAAACAATATTTCCAATGCAAAGAGCTCAAAAAATTATGAACAATATTGCCAATGCAAAGAGCTCAAAAAATATGTGATTTTTAAAAAAAGCTCAAAACACTTCTATATGTAAAATTTATGGACCTTAAAATTTTGGACCAAAAATCATACACGTCCACAAAAAAATTTAAAAAAAATATATATTTGATTATACCTACAACAAATAAGATCCCAGTCACATGTCGAAAGGGGAAAATATCTATATTACCAACTATGCAGGAGCTTGGCAAACTAGACATTGCCAAGGGTCATTGGTCAACGATCAAATATGCTATTAAATCCATGTTTATTGTTGAGTAGTTGAAGGAAATTATAAATTAGGTTATGAGATGTAATCAAATTATTGATTATTATCACTTTTATAGGTAAATTTTGGGTCTATGCATCATACCTTCATTTTCACATTAACTGACCATGTCATATCAAACATAAACCACCAAAGCAAGGGCATATCCATCCAAAAAAACATGTAAGGGATTCAATCCTAAGAACTCTATTGCACCAAGTGTTAGCACACTCTTCACTATCCACCAAGCCATCAAGTTGCTTAAGTATAGAAACACTCAACTTGAATAAGAGGAGGTCATCCAAACAAGTCCTCCCTAAGCAAAACTTATGTATAGAAGTATTTAACTTGAAGAGGATAAGGTCATCCAAACAAGTCCTCCCTAAGAAAAATTTCTCTATGCCTTCTTCCAAGAACCATGGGCACTCAACTCACAAAAATGTTGGGGATGGAATTCAAACCTAGGCAAAACTTATATTTGATAGAAATGAAAATGAAGAACATCTTTGATAAAAAGACAACTTGGATATAATTTAATTAACATGACATCAATATAAATAGAGTAAAGTAAAGTTTTATTATTTTTATGGGAGTGGCCCCAATAGAAGCCAATAGAACCCTAGAAACAAGCATAACTTCATCAGTAGCGACTTCACAAACAGTTTATAGGTTCCTATAAAAAGTATAAAGGATGGACAATTTCAAGGAGAGAGATGTTAAATTTTTGAAGACTTTAAGCTTTCTATGGATAAGTATATTTTGCTTGTTAATTTCATGACATTGAGATGATGAGGTGAATATTGTTCTTGGATATCCTTGGTTGGAATATTTGGGTATTGTTAACATTAATGTACAAACAAAATTTATGAAGTTATGGTACAAAAAAAGAAGATAACACTACAAGATGTTTCTCAACTTAAGGAGCAAGGATCAAGGGATGACTAGGAAGCAATTGCATGAAATAAACTGAAGAAGTAAAAGAACATGAAATAGAGTCTAAGGAGGATGCAATAGCAAATATCAAGGAAGATGCAAAACTAAAATCCAAGGATGAACCAAAAAATGGGAGCATGATGAAAGAGCACAAAATAGAGTAATAATATGTTGAGGAGTCAAAAAAATTAGAACATTGGGTTAATATTGGATCCTATCGCCATCCACACCACCCTAAAGGACAAAAATCATGGATACATGGCTTAAAGCAACAAAAGATCTATGAAGGACATACATGGAACCAAAGAAGCCAAAACTTTGGATATGTTATTAATCTCAAATGTAAGCAAGTATTGATGATGAATAGTGAAATTTATGACTAACAAAAAGCTACTTCTCACACATGGAACCAAAGAAGTAATTTTGGATGCTCAAATCACAAAATGACATATTAACATCAACGAAGGCCACTACCAATAAAAGTTTCATTGGGATGGATGGATGATCAAGATCGATACCAATTCTTATCATGTCTCAGAAGGTCATACTATTTAGTTTCTTCTTCTGTTTAGAGGAGGAAACATTTATAAGGGGGGTGGAATGTTAGGTACCAAATATAGGTACTAAATATTATGATATTGTATTGCATTATTTGTAGGAGCCATAAATAAATTATTGGCTAATGCGGGCCTACTATAATGTAAATGTTACTTATTGTATGAAGTTAATAAAGATGTAAATGTATCTTCATATAGAGTTACTAGCTTGATCCCCCCACTTGCATGTGGACTAACCCTTGAGCATTAGGGTTAGGGTAGATGAAGAGCCTATATAAAGGCAGGGGGAATTATAATTGACGTTGAGTATTCTTTGTAAATAGTTTAGCTCATGGAGTAGAGATCTTGTGGAGTGATTCGTTTCATAAGGAATAATATTTTTTTATTGGATAAAAGAAGTGGTTTTGAAATATGCCCCAAACCTTTTACAAGGAGAACAAAAAAGAAACAGAACCTAAGAAGAGACTTAAACTGAACAAGACCATATCACCAAGGTCCAACCAAGGGGCTAACATAACCAACCAACTATAGAAAAAAACTTAAGTGATATGTAAACCAACAAGGTCAATAAAACCAAACAGAAAGGTAACTAGTCTTGGGAATTATCCTTGGAGAGATCTTATTCCCAATTCAAGAGAATTTGGGTCCTTATTGTACTTTAATCTCCAAGAGATTCCATTCACATAAAAAGTAGACATCTTAACTTATCTCTTGAGAGATTCACCAAGTCTTTAATAGAGTTAGAGGTCTTGCTCGAGGTGCCTTTAGTCTCCACCTGGAAATTACGATTCACCAACGACGTTCCAAAAATCTTCAAACTCTTATTTGAAATTAGATCCAAAATCAAATCCTCTAAATCTTGAATAACATGAAATGTCTTACTTCTTCTTCAACTTGGTTTTTAAATGATTCGACCTCCTAGCCTCTTTCATATCCATCTTTGGAGTATTCAAAGTCTCCACTTTTTTCTTTGAATTTAGAATTGGTTTTTCTTCCTCTGAAGAAGAGGAATCTTCAATTTTTGTAGACCCAACAGGAATAGGAGGGGGAGTTTTGATATCTTTACCCTAAAAAATCAGAGGGGCCTCACCATATTTCACATCACCTCCACTCTTCAAAACCATTATCTTATTATCTTCAACATTCACAATAACTTTGTCCAAATAATTCTTGACAATCTCAGACTCCAAAAGAATCTTCGGTGCACCATCCACATTAGCTTTCTCAAGACAACATTTATCTAGCCCATCCCCAATAAATTTTTTTTTGGAATACCCTTTGCAATCTCAACACTAGGATAGGAGGCTTCCAAAGCTAGACTAGAACCCACTCCACTTTTCCCTAAAGCAATCGTTCTTTTCTTCAAAGCAACATAATTAAAAAACCTTAAATAAGCCTTAATGGTTAGTGAAAGATTAATTACCTTCCTGAACATTTAAAGTCAATCTTTCTAGATATTTATAGAGGAAAGCTGGAATATTCATGATTTTTTTCCCCTTAGGTGAAGCTCCTTACGACTTCTCGATTGCACTCTAGAGTAAAGTAGTCCATGATAGCTAAAATTATCCTATCCCATGGGGCTTTGAAAGACTTCCTTTGGTAACCATTGTGAAATTTAATAGGATGACCACCTTTACGTTTGAAAAGTTCTAACTCCTCAGCTAGGGAATGCTTTTCCCTGTTAACACAATCTCCATCGACAAGGGTGCCAGTGATCTTAGAAAGAAGCAAAATTGTAATAGCAAACTCCATACCTCCAACCGAAACAATCCCATTTTCCATGAGAATATCATCTTCTTAGCAAGCTCAAGATCATGACCATTAAATTATTTCAAAAACCTCAAAATATCACCATATAAATAATTTGCATCACATCCCTATCAAGCACAATAAATGAAGGCTCAACTCCTTTAAAATCCTCCTCCATAATGACCTTTCTTCTATAGCCTTCAAAATTCTAGTAGCACCCAGTGCTCAATCTATACAAAAGCAAAACAAAATAGGCACTCACCAAGAGCAAAAAGATATTTATAATCAGAGCATAATTACCTTTTGGAATAGGTAAAATTTTATTAATTAATAAAACCTTAATCATGCTTCTATTAATACCATATTTCCACATTCTAGCACCATCTAAAGTCTAGTCTCGGTACTGGAGAAAACCAACACAAAATCTATGTTTATGATGCAATGAAGGAGAAAATATTCCAAACAATAGTTGATGACAATGGGAGGCCTTGAAATAACTGACAAGGGGCATGTAACAAGGATGAAAATATGGGGAGATACAAAACATCATGGCATCAACCTATAGACTAGATATAGCACATGTACATGAAACATGAGTGAGTCTTTCAATCTACTAGATCAGAGCATCTTCTATCTTCAAAATAAAGCAAAACGAGGCAAACAACCAAAACATAATCATCACCCTAAATGGGAAAATACAAAATGAATAAGGGTCCATAACTCTAGTTATCTAAATCCATGAGGTCCTAGACTAAAGTCACATGACAAAGGCTAATACGAACAGGAAGTGACACGTTGCAAAGGCCTCAAGTCCAAATCAAAGAAAAATACCTCCTAAGCAAGAGATTGACCAATGAAGCAAAGCCACCCGATACAAATCATATAATCAAAGAGGACATAACTATTCAAGAACCAACTAGAAACAAGCCACCAAACTTGGAAAGATAAGAAAAACATAAACGACCTCCGTAGCCAATTAGCAAAAAGCACCCAAATCCAAACAAACCAAAAACCATCACTCAGGAAAGTGCTTCTCAAAATTTTCTTGCCTATAGAATTTGAATTTGAAAAAAGAGTATTCTTGTACCCAAAATAAGAAGGTTTTGCTATAACTATTATAGAAGCCAAGAAGAAAGAGGTTCTCAAGATTTAGATGAATCTTATGATATCTGATAAGTATCCAACAAGAGTCCATTGCATCAAGAGTTTTACAACACCTAACCCGCTTGGAAATAAAGAGAGGGATGTTCATTTTTGACTTGTGGGTCTTCATCCTGAATGATTTGCGATAGGTCCTGAGGAAAATTGTTTCTCCAAATGGTTAATCTACTTTTTTGAATTCCTATGTTGGCTAAAGTGTCTGCCACCCTATTTCCTTCTCTAAAACTATGCATACAATGGAAACAATCCAAATCTTTCATACTTCTATCTGTTTCAATCACCATATTTTTTATATTCCAACAAGCAAATTGATGACCCAAGAGGGTATTGACTATATTCAACGAATCACCCTAAAAAATGATCTTTCCTTGAATAGTGCTAAGAAGAGTATATCCTTGATAAACTGCTCTTACCTCCATATAATGGCGTGTCTAAATTTCTATATTTTCTACAAAAGCCAAAATGATCTCACCTCTATCATTTCTCACCACACCACCTACCCCTGTTGGCCCCAAAATTCTTTAGAAGCCCCATAAAAGTTTAATTTTAACCATCCAGTCTTGGAAGGGATCCATTTAGTTTATTGCCTACTCAACCGAATTTCAAAAATAACTTTCTCATAACCACAAGGAATACCCAAAAGATTAACAAGTCTGGCCTCCTCCGAGTTTTCCTTCTCTTTTTCCTTTTCTCTAGCAAAGGATATATATGAAACATTTTATGTTTGAGCTATGATAATTTGGGTAACAACTATAACAAGATCATTGGCATAATCCTTGAAAGTTTGGCTATTCCTTTATTTCCATACTCGCCATAAGATGTGGGGTAAACTCAAGGTCCAAAAACTTCAACATCTTTTGCTTGAGAATGGAGAAGTCCATTACTCAAAGAGCTCTAAAATACCCCCAAATTATCTCAACATAACCTAAAAAACTTCACAAGAAAAAACACATTCTACAAAGTGTTGAGTATTTTCCTTGTTTTTACCACATAAATAATATCTATTTGTGAGAATTAAACCCCTTTTTTTAATATTCTCAATGGTTAACATTTTATTTTGGAGAGCCAACCACAAGAAAATATGATTTTAGGAGTCAAAGATTTAATCCAAACTTGCTTATTTAGAGTCCAAAAAACACCATTTATAGTCTCCAGCAGATAAGCAAATTTAATGGAGAAATATCTATTATTTTATTCATCCCATATCAACAAGTCTTTGCAATCTGAGTTTCTAATAACTTGCAATCTCAGTTTATTATTCAGATTTTTGGAGTGCTTCCTTTTCTTCTCTACATAATCCTAGAATTGAAAGAGTTCTCCACGTTTTCCTGTTCTCCACTACTTCTAGGAAGTCAACAACTTTAGACCCCAGAAGGGGATCCAAAACTAATTTTAAAATAGCAAAACTGGGATAATTTATAAGAGGTATTTCCACAAGCCAAGTTTCCTTCCAAAAATAAAATTTTTGACCATTACCAAGATTTCACCTAGATTCTTTTAGGATAATATCTGTTTTTTTAACAATGCTATCCCAAAAAGTTGAACCTAAAGGGAAGATCTAAACATCAAAGAAATAATTCTCTGTTTAAGTATTTAGCCTAAATAATTTGAGTCCACCCTACCTCCTTTTATTTAATAAGCCTCCAAAAATGTTTATCCAAAAGGGTATTATTCATAGGACTCGACTTCCTGAGCCCAAAACCACCATTTTTCTTGCTAGCACAAACATGGTCCCAAGAGATCAAGTGAAACCTCCTCTTATTCTTTGATCGAGACCACCATTTTTTTATGGGATATGTTCAATATTTTGAGCTATTTTTGGAGGGAGTTTGAACAGAGACATGAAATAAATTGAAAGGCATTAAAGAGTAGCCATCACTAATTGTGCCTTACCAGCTTGGCGTAATAGGGCTCCTTTCCATTCAGTGAGTTTTCTTTGGAGTTTGTCTAGAACTGGAATCAAAAGCTCATTTTTGATACTCCTCTTAAATAATGACATACCTAAGTAAGAGGAAGAGAGCACAACATAAGTGCAACCAATAATATGTACAATTACTCTTTGCGTTCTCAGAGGTGTGTTGAGGAAAAATATCTTCCTTTTTTTTAAATTGATCTTCTGACTAGCAACCACCTCATATAAAACTAAAATTTTCTAAATTTCTATTGCTTGAGGAATAAAAGAAGCCATAATTAGGAGAGTATCATCAATAAATTACTGGTGAGAAATGGGGTCTAAGGAAGAAGTAAGCTTGATACCTTCCACTAGATTCACCTCTGAAGCAGATTTGAGGGTTCTTCCAAGCACTTCTACGAGAATAATAAAGAAATACAGAGAGATGGGATCCCATTGCCTCAACCCTTTTGAACTCCTAAAGTATCTTGTAGCCTAACCATTCACAATAATCAATAACATAGGGGTAGAGAAGCATTCTTTTAGAAGATTGACCCAACTTTGATGGAATCCCAATTTAATCAGTAGTTTTTCCAAAAATTCCCAAGAAACACTATCATAGGCTTTATTCATATCCAGCTCAATAAACATGTTTGCTCGATTAGTTCATGAACATATATGATTTTATCTAAGATTTACCTACTAGGGACAAATCCACCTTGGTTGGGTCCAATAGTGCAAGGAAGGACTCTTTTGATTCTATTTACCTGAATTTTAGAAAAGATCTTGTAAATGGTATTACAAAGGGTTATAGGTCCAAATTCCTTAAGATCATTAGCTCCCATCACTTTAGGAATGAGGAATATGAAAGTGGAGTTCACATATTTAGAAATGTGGCAATTCTTCTGGATCTTGCACATAACTTCCTCCACCTCTTTTAAAACAATGTGCAAATTTTTTTGAAAAACATTGCTAGGAATTTGTCCGAACTAGGGGCCTTTTCTCCTACCGTTGAGAAGACTACATATTTTATTTCTCCTTATTCAAAAGGGAAAACAAGAGATGTTTTTTTTTTGAAAAAAATTGAAAAGCTTGTATTAAAACAAGGGGCAAATACAACAGGGAGATAACTCATCCCAAAAAAACAGCAGAGAACTGAACAACAAGCAAGGAGCACAAAGGAAACTCCCACAAAGCAAAGAAGGCAGCAAGGAGCGAAACCGCGACATGTCGCGAAATCGCGACATGTCGCGGAATCGCGGGCAACAACCCAGTCGCGGCCGCAGCAGCGCCCTCAGCCGCGATAGCGCGACATGTCGCGATATCGCGACAAACCAAGGCCTCCACGCCCGGTCGGCAAGAAAGTCGCGAAATCGCGACCAAAACTCCAAGAAGCATCAAGTCTTCGAAAAGGTCGCGACATCGCGACGAGATTCCTCCAAAGCTCCCAACCTGCTAAAATGTCACGAAATCGCGACCAGTTTCGAGTGAGGGCAGCAGCAGCAAAACCGGTCGCGATATCGCGACAGTTCTCAACCTCGACTCCCTGCGCCAAAAGCGTCGCGATTTCGCGACATGTCGCGAAATCGCGGCACGTCGAGAAATCGCGATGAAATTCCTCCGAAGCTCCCAGCCAGCAAAAGTGTCGCGATATCGCGACCATTTCCAAGTGAAGGCAACGACAGCAAAACAGGTCGCGATATCGCGACAATTTTCAACCTTGACTCCCCTGCGCCAAAAACGTCGCGAAATCGCGACGACTTCCATCCCCAGACCGCGAAAGCTCAGCAGGTCGCGAAATCGCGACAATTTCTCAAAGAAGACCTCATCAGCCAAAAAGGTAGCGAAATCGCTACAACTTTGCATCAAAGACAACGACAGCGCGCCAGGTCGCGATATCGCGACATGTCGCGATTTCGCGACCTATTTTCTGCGGAGGCTGGGAAGGCAAAACCTGTCGCGATATCGCGACAACTTCCCGCCAGAGGCCACGGCGTCGTTACAAGTCGTGAAATCGCTACGAAAACCATCCTTAGCAGAAAAATCTTTACACATGATCATAAATGGCATTCAAGGCCTTGTCTAATCACAACGTCCTCGACAGGCATATCACTATGCATCTGCACTCCAACTTCCTTCTCGGCACCCAGCTTAGCAAGAAAATCAGCCGCCTTGTTGAAGTCTCTACGCACATAGATGGGAACCACATCATCCAATTCTTTCCAGAGATCCTTTATTTGGGAGACAAGGGACCGCAGCCTCCAGGCCTGCAAATTGAAGTTCCTCATGCTATCAAGAGCACCCACCAGAATTTGAGAGTCGGACTCAAGAATTATCTTTCTATGGCCCTGCTTTACAGCCCAGATAGAGGCAAATTTAACGGCCAAGGCCTCCGCTTCATTGTTTGTGGCATGACCCAGACCTTGCAGCTCCCAATAGAGCACAGACCCAAGATGATCGCGACAAACAACACCAGTTCCCGCACTACCCGGGTTTCCCTTAGCAGCACCATCAGTGTTAATTTTGATCCAGCCTGTAGGGGGAGGGTGCCATCTATCAAAAGCCTGTCTTTCAAGATCAACAGCTCCCTCAGCCGATGGCGCAGAGACAAACTGTTTTTCCTCCTCCACGTAGATAGCAACCGTTTCCGCTACTTTGCTCCAGATGACCTGCCAGATTCCTTCAAGAGAAGAAAAAGTTTCACGGAAGATGCGGGAATTTCTCTCCAACCACACCTGCCACCAAATAAAAAGAAAGCCGAGCTCCCAGCCAATGCAAAGAGCCTTGGATTTAAATCTGCCTCTCTTCCATCTCTGTTCCAAATATTGGTCCGAGTCACATCACTGTTGGCTTGGATTTTAAAGGTGGAGAACCAGACGCATCCAAATCTGCCGAGTGAAAGTGCATTCAAACAGCAAATGATCAGCAGTTTCCTCTTGCTTGCGACATAACACACACTGAGAAGGACCGATGATACCTCTATGTCTGAGATTGTCAAAGGTGAGGATTCCATTATGCATAAATTGCCATGCAAAGAAGTTCACCTTTGGCCAGCCTTTGGGGTGCCAAATCTTCTTCCAGACATGGACCGAAAAAGAGTGAGGTGGAGGCTCTGGAAGAATCTGATTGAATCCCGCTTTCACAATATAAACCCCAAGGTTCCCAAAGCCCCAGGCAAGTTCATCCTCCTCATCTCGTCCAGTAAGAAACCTAGCTGTCAAAATTTTTTCCAAGATGGGTGCCAGCTCTGGGGGAATTGGAATTGGCCATTCTTCCAGCCTCTTGAACTTTTTGAACTTGTATTCCCCAATTTGACTGGTATTGAAATAACTCTCAATAAGAATCCAGCCCTTGTCTTCTATGGCTGATTTAATGGGTTGCGTTCAGGAAACACAACAATAATAGGAGGGTGCTGATCCCAGGAATCGACCCGTAAGCGGGCCTTCTCCCCTCTCCCCACTTTCCAAAACAATTGATCTTTGATGACTTGAGCTCCAAGCTTGAGAGTCTGCCACACTAAGGATCCGTTACCTTCCAAAGGGAAACGTCCCAAATCATTGGGGTGAGCATGGTCCAGGTATTTACTAGATAGAATTCTGCTAAAAAGGGAAGTTGGCTATGAAATCCACCTCCAGTATAATTTTCCAGCCAAAGCTTGATTATTAAGCTTGGAGCTTCTCAGTCCCAGCCCGCCTTTATCCTTGGGTCGGGTGACCTTATCCCAACCGACCAAGGCCCATTTCTTCTTCCCTTTAGCACCCTCCCATAAGAAGCTTCGGGCCATTTTGTCAAGCTCTTTCCAGATAGAATGTGGGGCAGCCAGGATGGAGAATTTATAAATTGGCAAAGCCTGAATAACAGATTGTAAGAACGTTAATCGGCCTCCATAGCTTAACCATTTAAGAGCCCAATGATTCACTTTCTCTTTGATGCCATCCAAAAGATCCTTCCAAAAATTAATTTTTAGTTTTTTGAAGTGCAGAGGAACCCCTAGGTAAGTAACAGGTAGAGAGGTCCTAGTAAATCCCGTAACCTCAGTGATTCTGTCCTGTAACCTTCGATCGAGGTTGAAGAAGACCACCTTGGAATTTTTATCATTAATGACTTGATTTGATGCCCGAAGGTAGATGTTAAGAGTATCTCTGATTCCTCTGGCTTCCCTGAAGCTGGCCACTCCCACCAATCCTGTGTCATCCACAAACTGTAAGTGGGTCAAGACTTCTGTCCCCACTTTGATACCTGTTATCAAACCGAGATGACGTCTTCTCAAGAAGAGTCTGCCTAATCCTTCAGCTAAAATGAGGAAGAGGTAAGGGGAGCAAGGGTCTCCTTGACGAAGACCCCGAGAGGCGCCAAAAGGAGTCGAGGGGAGCCCTTTGATTAGAACAGAGAAAGAGGGAGTGGAGATGCAACTCAAGACCCAGTCAATCCAATCCTGAGAAAAGCCAAAGGCAGCCAACATCTTAGCCAGGAAGCCCCACTCCACCCGGTCATAAGCCTTAGACATATCCAACTTTATAAAAATTCCTTTGTTACCTGAAGTTTGCATTGTGTGGATTGCCTCCTGAGCAAGGACCACTTCATCCAGGATCTGTCGACCTTCCACAAAACCCCCTTGCTCCGAGGAAATTATTTTTTGTAAAAGAGGTTTTAGCCGCTCAGCCATAATCTTCGTGATTATTTTATAAATAACATTACATAAGGCAATCGGTCTGAAATCAAAGATATGAACCCCCCCTCCCCTTTAGGAATTAAAGTGATGAAGGTATGGTTGAGAGCTTTAAGCATTCTTTTGTTAGTTCTGGACTCCTCAGCAATAGCCAAAACATCCTTCTCCAGAGTATCCCAGAAGGCCTAGAAAAATTCAATAGGAAAGCCATCTGGACCTGGCGATTTTCCAGTGCTCATCCCAAATACCACTTTCTTTAGTTCATCACTGTCAATGGGTCTAAGGAGGATCCGATTCTCTTCTTGAGAGATGAGAGAAGGGATGACATTGATAACTGCATTCTGAGCAACCACATCTTGGTCCATACTATTCTTAAAAAGGTTTGAGAAATAATCCATTGAGTGGGAATGCATTCCAGGGAGAGTATCAAAAGAGTGGCCATTCTCATCTTGAAGGACTTCCATGTTATGCATTTGTCTCCTAGCACAAGCTGAGCGGTGGAAAAATTTTGTATTTCTATCACCTTCTAATAACCAGGAGGTTCTAGCTCTCTGTTTCCAATAAATTTCCTCTTGGTTATCAATGTCTTCAACCGCTTTGCGTAGAGCATCATCCTCCGCCTTAAGGTGCTCGTAAATGGAGCCATCCCCTGAAGTGTTTTTGCACCTCCTCCCATCTTGCCATCAGGGGAGCCCTCTGGAGCTGGAAGTCCGACTTATTGGTTTGTCTCCACTGTTTCAGTTTACACTTGACGAAATGAAGTTGTTTATGGAATTTGAACATAGCTGTCCCATAGGGTAGGCGGCCTTCCTCCCACCACTGGGGGATTTTCCTACGGAGATCCTCCTTTTGCAACCAGAAGTTTTCAAATTTAAATGGCTTGTGGTGTTGACCTATCATCATCCCTCCTTCAAGCAAAATGGGAAAGTGATCTGAGACAGGGCCTTCCAAAATCTGGAGCTTCAGATTCCATTTAATAAATGCCTCTTCAGAGACCAAAAACCGGTCTAATTTTACCTTCCGACTGTGTGGCTCGCTCCTCTTATTTGTCCAAGTAAAGTAGGTTCCAGGGCCTTTGATATCAACCAGGTTAAGGGTCTGGATTTGGGCAATCAAGAACCGGTCCCCTGGATCCAAAACTGGGGCCCCACCTTCCTGATCCCGAATAGACAATTTGGCATTAAAATCCCCAGCTAAGATCCAGTCAAACACTTCCCGGGAGGATCTCATATTGTGTACAACATTCCATTGGAGCCGCTGGCCATCAAAGCATTGAGCCCCATAGAAGTTTGTAATGAGAACATGATCAGCTGTGACATTATTTCTAAACAGAGAAGTTAGAACACCCCTCCAAGCTATGTGTTCTAAAGCTGTCCAAACCTGAGAGTTCCAGAAAGTGACAATCCCCCCCGAGGCACCCTGAGCAGCCACATCCATATAACCAGCACCCCGCCATATTCTGTTGGCAGTCTTGCACATAAGATCTACTGACATTTTGGTCTCCTAGAGGAGCAAAAAGTCTGTTTTACATTTTCCTAAAAGTCTTTGAACAACAGATTGATGGGTTCTACTGTTTAAACCCCTAACATTCCAGGATTGAATAATCATTGAGAACCTTGAGAGCAGTAGGACTCAATGGACCTCACCAATCCTCCATTGATCAGCTTATCTCCTTGCACTGCCAGTAGATCCTTATTGGATTTTCTGCCTGCTCCTTGGGAAGTACTATTTTTAGACCTCTTCTCCACCTGGGTAATCCCAAGAACCGGCCTTTCCCTGTTCTTTTCAGAGCTTCCCATAGTAACATCCTTGATAACCGGCTGTGCTAGGGAGTGGATGACCAGTGCCCCTGAATTCTCTGGAAACAAAGTCCCAGGGGATTCCATTACCTGTTCTAAGACAGGGGTAAATGATGGAGAAGCCGGGGAGTGAATGTTAGTATCCTCAACATTCCCATCCACTCCCTCCATAACTTGGTCCTCTTGATCCACTAGGGATTTAAAGATTTCATACCGATTGGTTGACTTAAGTTGTGCATGCTCCTTAGAATTTTTCTTCTTATTTTTCCTTCGCTTCGGAAGTTCAAAACCATCTTTCTGGAGACCAGAATCCTGAGGAATACTAGATGGTTCTTGGACAGGGGTAAACTTACCCACTCTGGAGCGGTTTGGATTTCCAAGCGGAGCCTCCACTTTTGTGTTCAGGGTATTTGGACAGAACCTCGCCAGATGGCCGTGCTGATGGCAGGCTCTGCATCTAAAAGGAAGGGCCTCATAATCTAACTATTGTATCCAGGTAAGCCCTGTCAACTCGAGTTCCACCTCGACTGGTAAAGGCTGGCTAATATCCATTTCAACACAGATCCTAGCGAAGACAGCTGTGTTTCCCTCTATAGTATCTCTGGAGACTCCTATAAACCTGCCTAATGAATTACCAATCATTTCTAGAACCTGTTCCCCCCATAACTCCATAGGAAGAGCATACAACCGGATCCAGACCGGGACTGCCGTAGGTTCAATACGAGGGTCAAAACCCACTCTCCAAGGTTGGACAAATAACCCAGCTGGGCCATGGTTCCTTTTCTCAGATTCAAAAGCTCTGTTTCTATCTGCTAAAGAAGAGAAACTAATAATGAAATATCCATTACTAATAGGCCATAAGGAGTACTCACCTAGTGGCTCCCAATTTTGTCTAACCCTGGTGTGCAGAAAGTTCAGAGTGGGACGGATACCCATGAATTTGCAAATCAGGTCGTGATGAGCACGATAGGAGATTGTGTCTTCGACTAGTTTTGGTTCTATAATAATCTTTGGTCTGGAAGTTGATTGCGGAAGGCAACCGTTAACTCGGTGTGTGGAAGCACCCTTGCCAGCGTTCTTGAGTAACGTCTGAAAAGCAGTCCTCTGCGCTTCACCAGTGGAGGGCGAGGGGTTTTCTTTCAGCATCTCAGCGTATGAACTCTTTTTTCCAGCAGAAGAGACTGGAGGAGACCCCATCGGGCCCTCCCGAAACAGCTTACAAGTCTTCAGAGTAGTGCAAAAACAATCAAACAAAGGCTCTGGGAAGATCTGTCGGGCCAGAGGCCCTCGAGCAGCGCCCGACGCCGGTTCAGAAGTTTTCCCGCCAAATCGCCAGAGCTCGAAAACTCTTCGCTTCTTTTCCTGGAAAACAAGAGATGTTAGGGTAGATATTCTATTCCCTTATTTGTTGTTACGCTAAAAATATCTTTATTGTTAGTCTACATATTAGTTTGGTTAATCTATTAGGGGGATATTTAGAGAAGTTGTTATTGGGATAATTATAGCCTTGAGCAATGTATATATATTTTGATTATTTTGAATGGAAAGGTTAATCTTGGTCCTACATTGGTATTAGAGCAGGCTAAGGTGCAGGCATATCTAGTGATCAAGGTGACTTTATTTTCATTTTGCTACATGCTTCTCGAGGCATCTCTCATGGCTAGATTGGACTTCCTCGACATGATTTCTGAGGCAGACAAACGGATCTAATAGAATGATGCTGACGAACTAGATCGGACAACAACCTGACTGACGGACTGGACCCTCTAGATCAGACACCAACCTGTTTGACAGACTGGACCCTCTGGATCGGATAACAACCTACAGACTAACATCGAATTTGGCAACCCTTACGGACCGAGAGACCTATCGATACAGATCCTAAGGATCTGATATGGCATGGGTGGACACGGACCTCGAGGCATTGATATGGTGACCCCAAGAAGATACATGGTGAGTACAACATGTTGCTTATCTGGTGTGGGTACAACTCCCTAGGTGACATCGAAGCACTGCTAATGTGGCACTTCAAGCTAACATGGCAAACAATTGGTTGCTAATGTGGTACTTTATACATCAAGGTTGACATGGTCATAGCTTAGCTAACATGGTGCAATCAAAACTTGGTTACACATTTCAAGGTAGACATCTAGAGGACACGTGACACACGTGTAGAGCTTTCACGGGTTCATAGTCTACCTGAAGGTAGACATTTCAATATAGTATCGTTGTTCTTTTTAAACGCCTAAACGATTTCTAGCATGATGCATGTGGGATAATAAATCCCAATTTTTTTTATCGCTAATATTCGTAGCCGACTTCAAAGACAAGGTGCTTCTCCTTTCATCCCGTCGACGGTGGTAGCCAAGCTAATTGCTCGGATCGGCATTTAGACTCTACAAAGGAGGTCGGGGGTTCAAACCCCGTGCAAGCCGCAAACACTTTTTTGAAAGAAGGTACATATTTTTTGTTTTTTTTTGCACTTCTTTTTTTTCATTTTTTTTATAATTTTATATTTTTTAATCAATTGTTTATTTTAATAATTGATTTTTTAAATATTTAATTATTAATTTAGAATTAATTTGATTAAATTCTTTGATTTGCAATAAAAAAAAAAGGAGGCACTCAACCAAGACAAGACAATTTTTTTGCAAAATCTAAAATTGCATTGTGCATTTTTTGAAACAAGGAGGAACTCAAAACATTGCACATTTTTTTTGCAAACTCAAAAAGGGGGATCTCATCAAATTGAAGACAAACACTTTGCTATCAAAAACTTGTTTATTTTGCAAACACAAGGGGGACAAAATTGTATTCTTTTTTGTAAAATTTCAACACAAGGGCAAAGTAGTGAATATCAATTTTGTAAATTTCAAAATTTCTTGCAAAATTGTTGTAATAGGTGCATTTTCGATGGAATTCGACACCTAATTGGCTTTGTATAAAAGGTGCATTTTTGGTGGAATCCGACACCTTCAAAAACATAAATTTGTGGGCAAACATTGATGTATGATGCATTTAATTTCCTATTTTTTGCATTAACACAATTGTTTTGTTACAACAAATAAGACCCCAAATTTATACCCATTTTTGTGCAATTTATTGCACACACAGCATTTGATATTTACGGTACCTCTATCCCACACTTACAGGTAATGTTGTCGTGCTTTGGGCTATTGTATCTAACACCTAATATAGCTGCAACAACGACGTCTAAGCTATTGTTCTCTATAAATCATCGAGGAGAAATAAGGAAGCCAAATTATTGTTTTGATATTCACTCCATCACATACCCTATTTACTCCTATTGCTTGGCTTAAACTCCTCAAACTGATCATCCTTTTTTGGAAGGGTTTTTAGGTAGGTGCCAACAATTTGAGTGAATCCCTTTTAGTATTACTTCATTTGTGGTATATCGAAAGGGGGACCATTTTGGTGATATAAGGAACCTTCACAATGGCCACTATAAACAAATATCTTTCAGATACTCAGTTGCTTAAAGGTTCCAATTATGCTCCATGGAAAACCAAAATGAGAGTCATTCTATAGGTTGAATATTTGTGGGATATTGTGACTGGCACTTCTAAACGTCCCACTACAGCAGGTACCACACAATATGAGTATGACAAAAAGGATATGAGGGCCCTCATGCTCATCTTACTTGCTACTACTGATGAAGTACAACCTCACATTTGTGACAAGAAACATGGTAAAGATGCTTGGGACGCATTAACTACAATCTATGAAGGGAAGAATCAATCCACAATTCTTAACCTTCAATCATAACTTCACAATCTCAGCATGAAGCATGGTGAAACCATAGAATTGTTCCTTTGTAGAGTGGCAGAATTGAAGTCCAAATTGAATGCCTTGGGAGAAAAAGTTGAGGATAAGCTCTTGACATCAATCATTTTGAGAGCTTTACCAGATTCCTACAGAATGCTTATCACTTCCCTTCAAGTGTCAAACCGACAAGTTACTTTTGAAGAGTTGGTAAATTTGCTCCAAACAGAGGAGGCAAATCAACTTCAAAGAGATGAAGTGTCAAACAGTGCACTTTACTCTAACAAACAGGGATCAAAGAAACAAGGTAATTTTCAGAAGGGGGGATCTTCTTCCAAAGGTTCCAATCAGAAGCAACCTCAACAAGGGCAAAAGAGGTATTGCAAAATATGTGATATGGACAATCATGACACCAACAGGTGTTGGTTTAAGAATAAACAACCACAAGACAAGGGTCATAAGAAGGGCAAGAACAAACCACAAAAGAAGAATAAGCAACCAAAGGGACATGTTGCTATTGAGGAATCAGACTCAGATTCTGAGAGAGCACACAAGGTGCTCATGACTCATACAGATTCTAAGCAAAAGGATCTTGTGTGGTATATTGATTTCGAGGCCAGTAAACACATGACTGGTGATAAACAGTGGTTTGAGATATTTGAGGCTAAAGAAGGCAAACCAGTTACCATAGTTGATGATAAGACCTACAAAGTCTAGGGTGAAGGAAATGTTTTAGTCACTCTTCCTGATGGAAAATGTCACATTGAGAAAGTCCTTTATGTTCCAGGATTGGCTAATAACTTGTTTTCAGTGCCTCAAATCTTGGATAAGAACATGGTGGTTGATTTCAGAGTTGAGAATGGAAAGAAGCGTTGCTTCATCACAAAGAAGGGTAAACATGTAGCAATTGCTTCCTACAAGCATGGCTTGTTTGATTTAGATGCCCTTTCTACCCCTCATGTTGCCATGGTGGTAAACACAAAAGAGACCACTTCTCTTTGGCACAAAAGATATGGCCATCTAAGTTCAGGATATTTACTTGAGTTGAGTAAATATGAAATGGTGAAAGGTCTTCCCAACCTTTCATCCACTTTGCTAGTTTGCTCGGATTGCTTAGCAAGGAAGCAACATCGAGTACCATTTGAGTTGAGCTCTTCATGAGCCAACAGACCATTGGAGTTGGTACACACCGATCTGTGTGGTCCTATGCCTAACAGTTATGGGGGAAAGAGGTATTTTTAGTTGTTTGTTGATGACTACTCATGGAAGATGTGGGTTTTCTTTCTACAACTAAAGTCAGAGGCTTTTTTGTTTTTTTAGCAGTTCAAGAAAAGTGTTGAGAAGGCATCAGGATGTTCCATTAAGACCCTCCGCTCAGATCGAGGGGGGAATATACCTCCAATGAATTTTCCACATTTCTTACTACACATGGGATCAAGAGGCAACTTACTACAACCTATACTCCACAACAAAATGGAGTTGTTAAGAGGAGGAATCATTCCATCATGGAAATGGTTCGTTGTATGCTCACAGGGGCACATCTTGAGCAATAGTATTGGGCAGAAGCTATCACTACAGTAGTGTATCTCCTGAATAGAGCACCCACAAAAGCTCTTAAAGGAATGACCCCACAAGAAGCTTGGAGTGGTAGAAAACCCTCCATTTCTCATCTCAGGATATTTGGATGTAAGGCATTCATGCACATTCCAAAAGCAAAGAGAAATAAGTTAGATGAGAAATCCCTATAGTGTATTTTTCTTGGTTATGATGACAACTCCAAGGGATATCATTTGATAGATCCTAAAACCAAGAAAATTCACATAAGTCGAGATGTGGTATTTGATGAAGCTTCCACATTGAATAAACCAGATGACACATCTCCTGCTATATACCTAGATTTTGAGGAGCCTAAGAAAGAGTCTCCTCCACCTCAGAAGAAAATTCCAAAATGGTATACTAGCACAATGAGAGACTCAAAGTTGATTGCACCTCCAGATCTTACTTCAGATAGGCCCCGTACTCACAGTATGACTCATCAAGAGAGAACAAAAGCTGAAGTTGCACAAATTGTAGAACATTTAGAATCAAGATGGGGATGAAGAAGAAGATAGGGGTTTCATGACTTCAGTGGTGGAGCATGAACCTACTTTAGTGCAAGATGCACTTAGTGTGCCTCAGTGGAAGGCAGCTATGGATGTAGAACATTTATCTCTTCTCAAAAAAAACACTTGGAAGCTAGTTGATCTGCCTCCTGGAAAGAAGCCCATTGGCTACAAATGGGTATACAAAGTGAAGTATAAGGCAGATGGAACTATAGACAAGCATAAGGTCCGCCTTGTTGCAAAGGGCTATGCACAAAAAGAAGGCATAGACTATGAAGAGACATTTGCACCCACTTCTAGAATGACTACCATTCGTGTACTTTGTGCTATGGTAGCCCAGTTCGGATGGAAGCTACATCAGATGGATGTGAAAAGTGCCTTCTTGAATGGTGATTTAAAGGAAGAAGTGTATATGACTCAGCCAGAAGGATTTGTGGTTGAAGGCCAAGAGCAAAAGGTTTACAAATTGGTTAAATCCTTGTATGGGTTAAAATAAGCTCCACGAGCTTGGTACATAAAAATTGACAATCACCTATTGTAGCATGGTTTCAAGAGAAGTCCTTTGGATGCCAATCTCTATTTCAAGAAAATTGGTTCTAAAATAGTGATTCTAGTGCTCTATGTTGATGATCTGATCATCACTGGCAGTTCAGAGAAATTGATAGAAGCAGTGAAGGGTGACTTGAAAAAGTCATTTGAGATGATAGATCTAGGACTTCTTCATTATTGTCTTGGCTTAGAAGTAGAACAAAAGAAGAATCACATCAGAGTGACTCAGATGAAATATGCCAAGACTTTGATTGAAAAATATCGCATGACTGATTGTAAGCCAAAATCAACTCCTATGGAAACAGGGCTACAATTGTCGTGATATGATAATTCTCCTTAGGTAGATGGAACTCTCTATCGCCAATTGATTGGGAGTCTCATATATCTGACAAATACTAGGCTAGATATCAGTTTTACTATGAATTATCTTTCGAGGTTCATGCAGGAACCTAAGGTTAGTCATTGGAAAGCAGTGAAACGAGTTCTTCACTATGTTCGTGGTACTACAAAATATGGCCTGGAATATAGGAAGAATGATAAGTTCTTGCAAGGATACACGGACTCCGATTATGCTGGATCTATTGATGATAGAAAATCAACTTTAGGGTACATTTTTCATCTTGGATCCGGTCCTATCTCTTGGCACAGCAAGAAGCAATAGGTTGTTGCACTATCATCTACAAAGGTAGAATATCATGCAACACGTGGAGCAGTCTGTGAGGCGATATGGTTACATCACATTCTTTCAAGTATGGGTCTTCCAAAGAAACTACCAATCCACTTGAATTGCAATAACCAAGGTGTTTTGAAACTTGTCAAGAATCTAGTGTTCCATGAACGCACCAAGCATATTGACACTCAATGTCACTTTATTCGATATGAAGTTCCAAAGCACAAGATTCAACTCTAGTACATTCCCACCGATGAACAAGTTGTAGATATTTTCACTAAGGCACTTGCACGTGTCAAATTTGAGTTGTTTCGCAATTCTCTTTGTACATCAAATAATATAATAAGGGGGATGTTAGGGTAGATATTTTATTCCCTTATTTTTTGTTACGCTAACAATATCTTTATTGTTAGCCTACGTATTAGTTTGGTTAAACTATTAGGGGGATATTTAGAGAAGTTGTTATTGGGATAATTATAGCCTTGAGCAATGTATATATATTTTGATTATTTTGAATGGAAAGATTAATGTTTGTCCTAAAATAGAATCATTAATTTCTTACGAAATTAAGGAGGGGATGTTACTCATAAGCTTTATTTTCATTGCCTCATCTCCCCAATGCCTAGCACCTAGAAGTTACTCAAAGAACTGGACAGTTTCAATCTGAATATCCATAGGGTCCATAGTTTTAAATCTATCTTTCCTTATTAGTTTTTTTAAACTTATTATTTCATCTATGCCTCAACACAATCACATGAAACAAATTAGTATTTGTCACCTTCTTTAAACCACAAAGCTCTAGATATTTATCTCCAAAAGATCTCTTCTTTAGCTAGAATATTATGGTAGTTAGCCAAAAGAACCTTTTCCTTATCTCTTAAATCCACAAACTGAGATCCTAATTCTAGAGTTGATTCTATCTCTTTCAACTGAATTTGAAGAACTTTTTCTGATAAAAATATCCCCAAACACTTCTTTATTCCAAAATTTTAGATTAATATTTAGGTATCTAATATTTTTAGCTATTTGAAATATGAGAGATCCTAGAAACTTTTGAATCCACCAATCTGTTGTTTTAGCCTCAAGTTATGGATGATTAAGCCACATGGATTCAAATCTGAAAGGTTTTTTGATATTTTTAGCCAAAGGAAGAATTTCAAGAAGCAACGAATTATGGTTCGATCCAATCTTAGGGAGATAACTTAAAGAGGAGTTGCCTAAGACATCCATTCCTTTCTTAGAAATAAAATTTTTATCCAACCTAATTTTAATCAACTAATCCTCCACTCTTATGTTACTCCAAGTGAACTTGCTACCTTTTAAGTCTAGATCCCATAATTCATTACTATTGATAAAATTTGCAAAGTCTTCCACTCCTTTGGACAACAAATTGTTGCCACCCTTTTTATTAGAATGGTAGAGAGGAGAATTGAAGTCTCTTACCAAAGCCTAATATTCATATTTAAAAAAATTTCTCATTTGGCTCAACACCTTCCATAAACATTCTTGCTTAGTAATTGAATTTGGAGCAAATATATTAGATAATGCCCATCTACAACTTGAAACTTTATAATGAAAAAGGATGTTAATTATTCTATCTGAAGAAGAGATCAAGGATCCTTCTAGCCTATCAGAATACAAAAAATAGAGAAGTCCACCAGAGGACCCAATAGCATGACTTGCTGCAAACTCAACTTCTTTACAAATATGATTTTTTATTTTTAGGCAATTAGAAAAACCAACTTTGGTTTCTCTAAGTAAAAGGATATGAGGGGATAGATATTTTCTCAAGGAGGCAAGAATTATTTGTTTGGCATGGATATTTAGACCTTTAACATTCCAAGATAATAATTTCATTTAGAAGATTCAAAAGCAAAGGCTAAACAATCATATACCATCCCCAAAAGAAGGGATCCATAGATTATAAAGCTTAATGAGAAGTACACAACCTTATCTCCTTTGAAATTTAGAGTAGCCTACAACCCATTAGCAATATCTGATTTTTTTCCATGATTCCTTAACACTCTCTTACAAGATCGTTCAAATTTCCTCTCCAATCCCATATCCACTCCACCTTTTTTTGGGTCCTAGACCTAGGGCCTAGATTATATCCCTTTCCAATCTTGGAGTCTCTAAAGTTGAGAATATCGACCTTTGTTTCGGTTTCAATAGATCTATCGACCTCTTCTAAAAGCCTTAAGTTCTAATCCTTTGGAGGTAATTTTTTTTAAAATATTTATACTCTTGACTATCCCAATTAGATCTGCCTCAGAAGCTAAGCATTCAAATTTATTAATTTGAAGGGGAAAACTAGAAACAAGGTCAACCAAGCATACCTGAGTTGTTGGCTCCAACGGACAAGAACCAACAATATTCAAATATTTACATGAAAACTTTCCTTAATTAGGAGAGGTATTAGTCATTGCCAAAACTTCTTTAGATGAATCAATAAAGCCCAAATCTAAAATCTTACTCTTAGAAACTCTAGGTGACATATTTTCAAATTCATTGAGTTGTTTTTAGATACCCAAATCTAATATTAGGTCAATGGAGTTAGGGAAATCCATGTTTAGTTTTACATTCACACACATCCTTGTAGTTATAAGTCTAAATTTTGCACAAGTAGGAGCATCTTTCATAATCAGTTCACCAAACATTTTATCGATACCTCTCAAGATATCATTGTGCCAAAAATTAAAGGGTAGATCAAGGAGTTTCACCCAAAATATTGAGAAATGTAGCTCGGATAGGAACTTCTTGCACAGGCTTCAATATGAACGTGCTAGAAGTGGTTTGAGACATTTCAAATATTATTTTAAAATTCACTTAAGTGATTTTCCATTTTTGAGTTCACTTAGTAATTACTTAAGTGATTCTTTTTTGAAATTCACTTGAGTGATTTTATATTTTTAAGTTCACTTAAGTGATTTTCTATTTTTAACCATACATATTAAGATGAGATGAGATCTAATATTAGGGTTAGAGAGATTGGGGTTACCTTTTTCAAGGATAAAAGGAGAAGGTAAAGAGTGTTTTTTATACAAGAAGGAGGAAAAGGAGAACAAATTGCTAAAGGAAAACTACAAGCTTTGGAGGAGAAGAACAATGAATTTGATAGCCAAAAGGCAGTTTGAGAGAAGGGTGTCCAACTGTAGTTGTAGCCTCCTTTATTTGTAATATTTTAGGTTCATAAATATATTTGATTTTTGTTGTTCAAGTTGTTTATTTTTTCAGCCATATGTGTGATTGTTGCATGTTTAAATAAATTCTTTTCAGATTTGATTTATTCTAAAATAACATAGGACAACAAATATCTAGGATCGAGAAAATTTACACAAACTAGCATAGAGTTGATCCTTTGAGATTTCAGGTTAAAATCTACTCCCCACCTACGGAGGAACAAACTCCTACCAAAAAACCAAGGACTACCCCTAAGGATACTTATCATATCCTCTTCATCTGTCAATGAGGATACCATTTCAAGAAAGCCCTGGGCAGAAACCCATTAACTTGCTAATAATATTACAATGCCCTTCTTCCATGATTAAGTTCAGAAGGTTTGAGGGGATAGACAACGATCTTTGCTCAAATTGAAGATCAAAAGAAAGATTCAAATATGGTTTGCTTGAGGATGAAGCAACCACTTGTGCAAATAAAAACGCACTAGAATAAAAAGAGACGTGAAGCCCCTGAAGACCCAGAGGAGGATCCTTACCTCCAAGAGAAAGGGGAGAAACTCTTACTTCCAACAGACTCCCCTTCCTACCAACTTCATAGACCACCCCCTTCTTACATGTACACCATGCCTACTCAACTTTTCCACTCCATATTTTTGAGTTAACCCTAACTTGTCTCTCTTTATGCCTCTATAAGGAATAATATTGGTGTTACGATACCATAAGGGTATTTTCTTATATTATCTTGTATGGATTGATGACTAAAAATAACTTATTTAATATTTTTGCGTATTGGTAAGTAATTTTTTTTAATGAGAAGTAGAGGTTCATAACAATATCACTTTCGAAAAAATATTAAAAAACCATATCTACAACATCAATTGACAAAGGGCATAGTTTCAAATGGATCAATTGTTAAAAGAAACAAAGAAGGATACAAAGTATGAGGAAGTACAATGTGAAAATTTAAATTGAGAAGAAATTAAAAGGGTTAAGAAAAATGTGGAGGAAATTTTTAAAATAAAGGAGGTGGAAGAGGTCAAGTTCTAGATAAATTCCTTAATTTTCCTTGAGTAGTATAAATTCCTCTCCTTGCAATAAAAATGAAAGTAGTGTAGAGGTTATCCCTTGCACTTTAGGGTTTCAAGAGAAACATAATAAAGAAATGAGAATGAAGGATATCCATAGTAATTTAGGGGTTTTTTTTTTTATTTTATTTTATTTATTTTTTATTTGTAATAGGTTATATGTGGCTTCTGTTAGGGGTCACTTCCATCAAAATACCAAAATATTACATTTGCTGCAACATACCTTTTATCACATAGTAATTTAGGGTTTTTAGGGTAGCGTAAAGAGGTAATTAATATGAAGGAACACCCTTGCACTTTAGGTTTTATAAGGAAACATAAAGAAGAAAGTGCTTTTGAGGTTATTTATTGCCCTTTAGATCCTTTAGAGCAAGACAAACTTATAGATGATAAGTCTCACTATGAACAATATGAAAAAATTGAAGAGATTGTTGAAGATGAAAGTATTTGGAAGGATGAAAATGTGAGGAAGATTCAAGAAACAAAAACAAAGAGAAAAACACTCATAATAATATTTATATGGGAAAATATAAGCAAATATTGTAAGTGTTAACAAGAAGTGAGGCTACGCCTACAAATAAAAACAAAATATGATGATGAAAATGATATATTGGATTATTAGGGGGGATGTATAAGAACCCTAAAAAATGTATTAAAATTTTGATAGACTCTTATAGTCAATATATTTATAAAAAATAAAACTAAGGAGATATTTTAG
Source organism: Wollemia nobilis (assembly GCA_028583015.1). Classification (NCBI taxonomy): domain Eukaryota; kingdom Viridiplantae; phylum Streptophyta; class Pinopsida; order Araucariales; family Araucariaceae; genus Wollemia; species Wollemia nobilis. Next base: position 5,883,316 of record JAQPPZ010000374.1, read on the forward strand.
TCATTTAGAGTGTTAATCTTCATCTTGGCAAAATTTAATGGCAATGGTTGGGTAAGATTGTATCTCTTAATGTAAACTATATAAAGGGGTTGACTGGAAAAAGCTTAATAGTTTGAGGAAGATGAAGAGTATTTTTTATAGAAAGGAAAATGAATAATATCTTTAATAAAAAGGTAAGTTTGATATGGTTTAATTAATTTAACATTAATATAAGTATGCCTTTGTAGCGCAAGTGGAGAAGGTAAGCCTGGCCTCGTTGAACAAGAAGTCCACGGTTCGAACCTCTGCGATGCAAAGGGGACACAAAAAAATCTATTGTGGCTTCCCTCTAGATAGTGGTATACCCAAATGGGACAACATTGTGAGCCACCTAAGAGCGGCTCTTGATGTTTCTTTCTAACCTAAAAATTTTTGTTTGCCTTTGGTAACGCAAGTGGATAAGGTGAGCCTAGCCCCATTGAACGAGAGGTCCACAGTTAGAACCTCTGTGATACAAAGGGGGAAAAAAAAATCTCATGTGGCTTCCCTCTAGATAGTGGTATACCTGGATGGGACGATAGTACTGATCACCTAAGAGAGTCTCTCAAGGTTTTCTCTCCACCCTAAGAGTTTTTTGGGGTATGCATGTTTGTAAAGGTGGTAGTCTACTTCGAATCTTCTGAGTGCACGCCAGATTGACAAGGATGATATGAATCTCGAGCGATTGATGGTCCTCATCATGCTGGATAATAAAATAATGAGGTGGTATAGGCTCGTTGGGAGCAAGCCCTATGGTTTGAACCCTACTATGGGCAATTACCAAAAATAGTGTGGACTTAACCAACTCCCCTATGAATCAAAAAACAATTTAACATCAATATAATGAGACTAATGTAATATTTTATTATTATTATTTTGGATACATAGGGGAGTTGGTTGCATCCACAATATTTTTAGTAACTACTAAGTGTAGGGTTCAAATCATAGGGGCTACTCTCAAAAAGCCTATACCACCTCGTTGTTGATGACCTAGCATGAGGGGGACCACGGGTTTCTCAAAATTTGTACTATTATCATTGATCTAGTGCACACTCATAGAATTTAGATCAAGCTGCTACCTTTGCAACAGGTATATCCCTAAGGTTTCAACCTAGGTCTCTTCTTGGTAAGTGTCTGGCCAGACAAACAATTACCAATCCACCTAGCCCTTTGGGGCTATAATATTTTATTATTTTAATGAGAGTGGCCCCAATAAAAGCCACACATAGCTTACTTCTCAAATAAATCAATCTATAACCTAATAGATGAACTAATAATAATAATAATAATAATAATAATAAAAGTCTCAGGGTACAATACAATGGTTCGAGCTTTGGCTCTTGTTTGGGAGGTCCAAGGTTCAAACTACTACGTGGGTGAGTGTGTGAAGGGATGTATGTGTGTATGGTTGTGTTTGGTTCTTATTAATAAGCTCAACCCTCTACCCTTATCAGAGGTCATGGTTGGGATGGGGATGCCAACCCTGAGCATCGGTTGTAGGGGTTTCTCACACTAATCTTAATAAAAAAGTTGATTTTAACATTAATTGTTCTTTTTTATACATAGGAAAATTGGTTACATCCATAATCCTTTTCTACTACGAAGCAGGAATTAAATCTTGGAGCTACCCCCAATAACCCCTATTCCACCTCGTTTTTGTTGACCCGACATGAAGGGGACCACCTGTTGCTCAGGATTGGTATTGTTGTTGTCGAGCTGACGCGCACTCAACATAGTTAGGTCAAACTACTATCTTTGCAAACAAACATGCCCCTAGGGTTTGAACCTAGGTCTTTTCTTGGTAAGCACCATAACTTACTAATCCACCTAGCCCATAGGGACAATTTTTATATTAAATATTATCATTATATTATATATATTTTTAATTGTTTATATGGGATTGAATAATGCCCCATTAATATTTTTTCAATGAGTTTACACAATTTTTTATGAGGGGTCATGATCCCCTCATACTGAGTGGGGTTTGAACCTTGGACCTCTCAAAGAGAGGCCAAAGCCCTAAATAATATCCCATTAATATTACATCATAATCATATAATTCTCTTACAACAACTTAACAATTATGCATGTATTTTTCAACAAGTTTTAAACCTTGATCTCTTTCTTGAAAGTCAACAAATTTAATTGATTAAACTAATAAATATTTAATAAATATAATATGCCAAGAGAACCATGATTCAATGGTTGATACATATTGGTAATGTAGCTCACACCAACATTCAAAACCCAATGGCACCAAATAGGTTATAGCTTCTTGTGACTAAACTAATGTAAACGGGAAAGGGAAACCCTTTGATAGCCCTTACTCTTTTAAATAACAATAAATATAATATTTTTTTCTTAATTTTTTTTTTGGTTTGATTAGTTTGAGAAACCCTACAACCAACGTAGAGGGCTGAGGAGTCTCTCATAACCATGACCCCTGTAAAGTTGAGAGCTATGTTTATCAATAGGAAATTTTAAATTTTAAAATTATTTTTTAAAATTTAAGAGTAAAATTAATTTTTATATCATCTAAAAATAATTAATAACATCAAAATCCTTTTAGTTTATGGGAACTTTAGGTTGACCATACAATTTTATTTTGGCAAACAAGAGGTAAAATCTATTATGTTGTGAATGTTTTTTTTTTATTTGGTTAGTGTGAGAAATCCCTATGACCAACGCACAGGGTTGTGTAGTCTCCTCCCAACCATGAACTCTCATAAAGCCGAGAGATATACTTATCAATAGGGAACTTAACACACAACCACCACACACAACCACCACACACACCCCCCACACTCACCCATGTCGCGGTTTGAACTTTGGACCTCTCGAAGAAGAGCCAAAGCACAAACTATTGCATTGCCCCCCTGGGACATTATGTTGTGAATGTTGCCGAATCAAGTCTATAAGATTTTAGAAAAAAATGAATATATTAATTAACATCACATTCTTAGGAAGCAAACCATCCAAAAAATAAAAATATCAATGAAGGCTTTCTTTTGCATCCTTCTTCAACTTGCATAAAAAAGTTTAAAACTAGGAATTCTGAGAACTTAAAATATGATCACACAGAATAAGCATATTAGCTTTGTTTGTTTTGTAGGTTGCTACGGACCAAGGACTACTTTGTTTAGGTTCTTTTGGCTTTTTTAGGGAAGAAATTAATTTTTTTATCATCATTCTTGCTCATGTGGAATTCCAACTCTTCCTACATGCATCTTTGATTTTTCTACTTTATTTAGGTTCTTTTGGCTTTGTTACGGAAGAAATTATATTTTTTATCCTCATTCTTGCTCATGGAATTCCAACTCTTACTACATGCATCTTTGATTTTTCCTATGACACTTGTAACACCTAACCAACTTGTTATATTAAATAACATAAACCTTTTTCTTAAAAAAATAACAAATAACATCATCCAAATTAATATAAATGTTTGATATTAATTTTTTTTGTTTATGGAAAACACCTCAAATGGGATGCCACTTTTGGGTAAGTCCCAAGGAGGCAGAGGTATCTATTCTAGCAAAAATGCCTAGGGCTTGCACCTGCCCTACCCCCTTCAACACACTCAACGAGAATGCCTAAAACAACAAAAACAATAACAAACAAACACAAAAAACCGCGGTGTGGGTGAGTGTGTGAGGGGGTGGATGTGTGGTGGCTTTGTGTTAAATTCCCTATTGATAAGTATAGCTCTCAACTTTAGGAGGGGTCATGGTTGGGAGGAGACTGCTCAACCCTATATGTCGATCATAAGGGTTTCTCACAATAACCAAATCCAAAAAAACAACCAAACAAACACAAAAAACATAACAACATCAAAAAATAAAAACAAACAAAAAAATAAAAATAAAAATCGTAAAACAAACAAAATCAACGTAAAAGCATAAATACAACAAAAAAGCTCAAAAAAAACAAACAAATAAATAAATAAGTAAAAAATAAAAATAAAGTATAAAATAACAACAAAACACATAAGGATATTTTCCATTGATGGACGCTCTCGAAGGATTGGGCGGGAAAAACCTCTGAGCTGGTGTCGGGCGTTTCTCTAGGGTTTCTGGTGTGGAAGCTCTACCAGGGACTGTGGTGGGTTGACAGGGTGCTTGGCTGAAGGTTCTTCCGCTGCCCTGGGAGGGCCCAATGGGGTCTCCTCCAGCTCCTCCTGCTGGGAGAAAGAATTCGTATGCTGAGATGTTAAAGGAAAACCCTTCGTCCTCCTCTGATGAAGCTCAACGAAGGGCTTTTCAAACGTTACTCAAGAATGTTAGCAAGGGTGCATCTGCACACCGAGTTAATGGCTGCCTCCCGCAATCCGCTACCAGACCAAAGATTGTTATAGAACCGAAGCTGGTTGAAGACACAATTTCCTACCGTGCTCACCATGACCTGATTTGCAAATTCATGGGTATTCGTCCCACTCTGAACTTTATGCACACCTGGGTTAGACAGAACTGGGAGCCACTAGGTGAGTACTCCTTATGGCCTATCAGTAATGGTTATTTCATTATTAGTTTCTCTTCTTTAGCAGATAGAAACAGAGCATTTGAATCAGAGAAGAGGAACCATGGCCCGACTGGGTTATTTGTTCAACCTTGGAGAGTGGGTTTTGACCCTCGTATCGAACCCACGGCAGTCCCGGTCTGGATCCGACTGTATGCTCTCCCGATGGAGTTTTGGGGTGAGCAGGTTTTAGAAATGATTGGTAATTCATTAGGCAGATTTATAGGAGTCTCCAGAGACACTATAGAGGGAAACACAGCTGTCTTTGCTAGGATCCGTGTTGAAATGGACATTAGCCGACCTCTACCGGCCGAGGTGGAACTTGAGTTGACGGGGCTCTCCTGGATACAACGAGTTAGATTATGAGGCACTACCTTTTAGATGCGAGTCCGCCATAAGCACGGCCATCTGGCGAGGTTCTGCCCAAATATTCTGAGCACAAAAGTGGAGGCGCCGCTTGGAAATCCAAATCGCCCCAGAGAGGGCAAGTTTACCCCTGTCCAAGATCCATCTAGTATTCCTCAGGATTCTGATCTCCAGAAAGATGGTTTTGAACAACCGAAGCGAAGGAGAAATAAAAAGAAAAATTCCAAGGAGCAGGCACAACTTAAACCAACCAATCGGTATGAAATCTTTAAATCCCTAGTAGATCAAGAGGACCAAGTTATGGAAGGAGTGGATGGGAATGTTGAGGATATTAACATTCACTCTCAGGCTTCCCCTTCTTCTACTCCGGTCTTAGAACAGGTAATGGAACCCTCTGGGACAAGGCAACCAGAGAACTCAGGGACACTCGGTAATCCACTCCCAGACACAGACCGGTTATTAAGGACGTCAATATGGGAAGCTATGAAAAGAACAGGGAAAGGCCGGTTCTAGGGATTACCCAGGTGGAGAAGAGGTCTAAAAACAGTAATTCCCAAGGAGCAGGCAGAAAATCCAATAAGGATCTACTAGCAGTACAAGGAGACAAGCTGATCAATGGAGGATCGGTGAGGCCAATTGAGTCTTATTGCTCACAAGGTCCTCAATGATTATTCAATCCTGGAATGTTAGGGGTTTAAACAATGGAACCCATCAATCTGTTGTTCAAGGACTTTTAGGAAAATGTAAAACAGGACTTTTTGCTCATCCAGGAGACAAAAATGTCTGTAGATCTTATGTGCAAGACTGCTAACAGAATATGGCGGGGTGCTGATTATATGGATGTGGCTGCTCAGGGTGCCTCGGGGGGGATTGTTACTCTCTGGAACCCTCAAGTATGGACAACTTTAGAACACATAGCTTGGAGGGGTGTTCTCACTTCTCTGTTTAGAAACAATGCCACAGCTGAACATGTTCTTATTACAAACTTCTATGGGGCTCAATGCTTTGATGGCCAGCGGCTCCAATGGCAAGCTGTACACAACATGAGGTCATCCCGGGAAGTTTTTGACTGGATCATAGCTGGGGATTTTAATGCCAAATTGTCTGTTAGGGATCAGGAAGGTGGTGCCCCAGTTTTGGATCCTGGGGACCGGTTCTTGATTGCCCAAATCCAGGCCTTTAATCTGGTTGATATCAAAGGCCCTGGAACCTACTTTACTTGGACAAACAAGAGGAGAGAGCCACACAGGAGGAAGGTTAAGTTAGACCGGTTTTTGGTTTACGAAGAGGCATTTATTAAATGGAATCTTAAGTTCCAGATTTTGGAAGGTCCGAGTCTCGGACCACTATCCCCTTTTGTTGGAGGGAGGGCCGATGACAGGTCAACACCATAAGCCATTCAAATTTGAAAATTTTTGGTTGCAAAAGGAGGATCTCCGAAGGAAAATTCCACAGTGGTGGGAAGAAGGCCGCCTACCCTTGGGGACTGCAATGTTCAAATTCCATAAACAGCTCCATTTTGTCAAGTGTAAATTGAAACAGTGGAGACAAAACAATAAGTCGGACTTCCAGCTCCAAAGGGCCCCCTTGATGGCTAGATGGGAGGAGGTGCAAAAACACTTCGGGGAAGGTACCATTCCTGAGCACCTTAAAGGCGAGGATGATGCTCTGCGCAAAGCGGTTGAGGACATTGATAATCAAGAGGAAATTTATTGGAAACGAGAGAGCAAGAATCACTTGGTTACTAGAAGGTGATAGAAATACAAAATTTTTCCACCGCTCAGCCTGTGCAAGGAGACAAATGCATAACATGGAAGTCCTTCACGATGAGAATGGACACTCCTTTGATACTCTCCCTGGAATGCATTTCCACTCAATGGATTATTTCTCAAACCTTTTTAAGGAAAGTAGGGAACAAGATGTGGAAGCCCAAAATGAAGTTATTAATGTCATACCTTCTATTATCTCTCACGAAGAGAATCAGACTCTCCTTAGACCCATTGACAGTGATGAACTAAAGAAAGTGGTCTTTGGGATGAGCACGGGAAAATCGCCAGGTCCAGATGGCTTTCCTATAGAATTCTTTCAGGCCTTATGGGATACTGCGGAGAAAGATGTTTTGGTTGTCGCAGAGGAGTCCAGAACTAATAAAAGAATGCTTAAGGCTCTCAATCACACCTTCATCACTTTAATTCCAAAAGGGGAGGGGGGGTTCATCTCTATGATTTCAGACCGATTGCCTTATGTAATGTTATTTATAAAATAGTCACGAAGATTATGGCTGAACGGCTAAAACCTTTTCTCCATAAAATAATTTCCTCCGAGCAAGGGGGTTTTGTTGAAGGAAGACAGATCTTGGATGAAGTGGTCCTTGCTCAGGAGGCAATCCATACAATGCAAACTTCAGGCAACAAAGGAATGTTCATAAAGTTGGATATGTCTAAGGCTTATGACCGGGTGGAGTGGGGCTTCCTGGCAAAGATGATGGCAGCCTTTGGCTTCTCTCAGGACTGGATTGAGTGGGTCATGAGCTGTATCTCCACACCTTCTTTCTCTGTTCTAATCAATGGGCTCCCCTCGACTCCTTTTGGAGCCTCTCGGGGTCTTCGTCAAGGGGACCCTTGCTCTCCTTACCTCTTCCTCATCTTAGCAGAAGGATTAGGCAGACTCTTCTTGAGAAGACGACAGCTAGGTGTGATAACAGGTATTAAAGTGGGGACAGAAGTTTTGACCCACTTACAGTTTGTGGATGACACGGGATTGGTTGGAGTGGCCAGCCTCAGGGAAGCAAGAGGAATTAGAGATACTTTAAACATCTACCTTCGGGCCTCAAATCAAGTCATTAATGATAAAAAATCCAAAGTGGTCTTCTTCAATCTTGACCGAAGGTTATAGGAAAGAGTTACTGAGATCCTGGGATTTACTAGGACTTCTCTACCTGTTGTTTACTTGGGGGTTCCACTTGCACTTCAAAAAACTAAAAATTGATATATGGAAGGATCTTTTGGATGGCATCAAAGAGAAAATGAATCATTGGTCTCATAAATGGTTAAGCTATGGAGGTCAACTAACTTACTTACAATCGGTTATTCGAGGCAATGCCAATATATAAATTCTCCATCCTGGCTGCCCCACATTCTATATGGAAAGAGCTTGACAAAATGGCCAGAAGCTTTTTATGGGAGGGTGCAAAAGGGAAGAAGAAATGGGCCTTGGTTGGATGGGATAAGGTCACCCGACCCAAGGATAAAGGAGGGCTGGGACTGAGAAGCTCCAAGCTTAATAATCAAGCTTTGGATGGTAAATTGTACTGGAGGTGGATTTCCCAGCCAACATCCCTCTTTAGCAGAATTCTTTCTAGCAAATACCTAGGCCATGCTCACCCCAATGATCTGGGACGTTTCCCTTTGGAGGGTAATGGATCCTTAGTATGGCGAGACTCTCAAGCTGGGAGCTCAAGTTATCAAAGATCAATTGTTTTGGAAAGTGGGGAGAGGGGAGAAGGCCCGTTTACGGGTCGACTCCTGGGATCGGCACCCTCCCATCATTCCTTGTGTTTCCAGATTGCAACCCATTAAATCAGCCATAGAAGACAAGGGCTGGATTCATATTGAGAGTTATTTCAATACCAGCCACATTGGGGAGTACAAGTTCAAAAAGTTCAAGAGGTTGGAAGAGTGGCCAATTCCAATCCCACCGGAGCTGGCACCAATCTTAGAAAAAATTTTGAAAGCTAGGTTTCTTACTGGGCGGGATGAAGAGGATGAACTTGCCTGGGGCTTTGGGAACCTTGGGGTTTACACTGTGAAGGCGGGATTTAACCAGATTCTTCCAGAGCCCCTCCCACACTCTTTCCCGGTCCATGTTTGGAAGAAGATATGGCACCCCAAGGGTTGGCCGAAGGTGAATTTTTTTGCCTGGCAACTTATGCACAATGGAATTCTCACCTTTGACAATCTTAGACACAGAGGCATCATCGGTCCTTCTCAGTGTGTTTTATGCCGCAAGCATGAGGAAACTGCTGATCATTTGATGTTTGAATGCCCCTTCACACGGCAGATTTGGATGCTGCTGGTTTTCCCACTTCAAAATTCAAGCCAACAGTGAGGTGACTCGGACCAATATTTGGAACCGATGGAAGAGAGGCAGATTTAAATCCAAAGCTCTCCGAATTGGCTGGGAGCTGGGCTTTCTTTTTATTTGGTGGCAGGTGTGGTTGGAGAGAAATGCCCGCATTTTTCGTGAAACATTCTCTTCACTTGATGGAATATGGCAGGTTATATGGAGCAAAGTGGTGGAAACAGTTGCCATCTACGTTGAGGAGGAACATCAGTCTGTTTTTGTGCCACTGGTTGATGGAGTTGTTGCTCTTGAAAGACAGGCTCATGATAGATGGCACCCTCCCCCAGCAGGCTGGATCAAAATCAATACTGATGGAGCTGCAAAAGGAAATCCGGGTAGTGCTTGGTATTGGAGTTGTGTGCCGTGATCATGGTGGGTCCGTGCTTTACTGGGAACTGCACGGTCTGGGTCATGCCACAAACAATGAAGCGGAGGCCTTGGCTGTTAAATTTGCTTCTATCTGGGCTGTCAAGCAGGGCCATAGAAAGATAATTCTTGAGTCCGACTCCCAAATTCTGGTGGGCGCTCTCGATTGCATGAGGAACTTTGATTTGCAAGCCTGGAGGTTGCGGAGTCTTGTCTCTCAGATAAAGGATCTCTGGAAAGAATTAGATGATGTGGTTCCCATCTATGTGAGTAGGGATTTCAACAAGGCGGCCGATTTCCTTGCTAAGATAGGTGCTGAGAAGGAAGTTGGAGTGCAGATGCATAGTGATATGCCTGTGGAGGATCTTGTGATTCGGCAAGGCCTTGAATGCTACCTATGATAATGTGCAAAGTTTTTTCTGCTAAGGAAGGTTTTTGTCGCGATTTCGTGACATGTAGCGGCGTCGTGGCCTCTTGTTGGAAGTTGTCGCGATATCGCGACAGGTTTTGCCTTCTCAGCCTTAGAAAGGAACATGTCGCGAAATCGCGACATGTCGCGAAATCGTGACGTTTTTGGCGCAGGGATGATAAGGAGGATTATCGTCGCGATATCGCGACATTTTTGGTAAACTTGAGCAAAGGGCACATTTCGTCGCGATATCGCGACATTTTTGTCGATCGGAAGCTGCATGGTAAAACTGTCGCGATATCGCGACAGTTGGGGCACACTGGCGTCATCTGGATTTCTTGTCGCGATATCGCGACAATTTTGAAGACTGGCTGCAATGAGGATTATCATCGCGATATCGCGACTTTTTTGGTGAACTTGAGCAAAGGGCACATTTCGTCGCGATTTCGCGACATTTCTGTCGATCGGAAGCTGCATGGTAAAATCGTCGCGATATCGCGACAGTTGGGGCACACTGGCGTCATCTGGATTAATTGTCGCGATATCGCGACAATTTTGAAGACAAGTTGCAATGAGGATAACTTGTCGCGATATCGCGACGTTTTGAAGATTGGGAACTGAAAGGAAAATTCGTCGCGATTTCGCGACACTTTTGGCACATTCATGGCTTTGGTAAAAATTGTCGCGATATCGCGACACTTTTGCGGATTGGGAGTCAAGATGAGAATATGTCGCGATATCGCGACACTTTTCTTGCTGGGCGCTTCGGAGAAATTTCGTCGCGATTTCGTGACCCTTTTGGAGATTTGATGCTTCCTGGAGTTCTTGTCGCGATTTCGCGACGCCTGTGATGATAGACCGTCGGAGGGAGTTGCTGTCGCGATTTCGTGACTTTTTTGGCGATCGGACGCGGAGGGCTTTGTCTGTCGCGATATCGCGACATGTCGCGTTTTCGTGACTGATGGCGCTGCTGCGGCCGCGACGGGGTTGATTGCCGCGATTTCGCGACATGTCGCGTTTTCGCGCCTTGTTGTCTTCTGTGCTCTGTGGGGGTTAGCGTTGCCTTTGTGCTCTCCGCTTGTTGTCTAGTTCTCTGCTGTTGGTTGGGATGAGTTTTCTCCCTTGTGTAATTGCCTTTTGTATTAATACAAGTTTTTCAATTTTTTTCAAAAAAAAACAACAAAACACATAAGAAAACCATAAAAACAACAAAACAACACAAACGCTTAAAAAAACAAAAACACAAAACACGAAAAATAAAAACATGAAAAAACATAAAAACATAAAAAACAATAAAAACAACAAAAACAAAACAATACAAAAAAACACACCCCTCAAAAAACTAAAAAAAAAGAAAACAAAAAATAACAACACACAACTACGACCTTTTTAGGCCAAAAGACTTTTAAGGCAAGATTCAACAAAGGAAACACAAGAAAGATATGTCTAAGCCAAGGAATTAAAAACCCGGACTAAACCAAAGAGAAGCAAAAACAAAGCAAAAAGAAACTAGGTACCTCTAGTATTGGAGCCATCCAAAAAAAGTATAAAAAACAAAGGTTCCCTTATTTGTGAAACCCACCATCTGGGAGGGTGGTCGTAGCAAGTAAGATCACCTTTGTCCAATGCACAATTAGCTAAAGCATCAACACTCTTGTTTTGTTCTCTAAACACATGATTGTAATCCACTTTCAAAAAGCCCATTTGGATTAATTGAATCTTCTCAACAATTCTTTTTATTCTTCAATCAACCTTATGATTTTTAGGAGTCTTCAAAATATTAATCATGAGTTGGGAGTTAGATTCAACCAACACCTTTTCCCATCCAACCTTAGCAGCCTCTTGAAGGCCTCTGAGGATACCATACCCCTCAGCAAGATTATTGAAAAGGATACCCAAGTTGTCAGCAAAAGTGAAAACCAGGGAGCCATATGAAAGTCTACCAATTCCTCCTACACTAGCTTTTCCAAGGTTCCCCCTAGAGGCTCCATCGGTATTGAATTTTCCATAATCCTTAGGAGGAGGCTGCCAATTCCTTGTTCTTTCCATCATGCAATTACTCACATTCCCTTTAAGTCGGTTTCCCTTAGAAAATATAATATTCAATCTTTGAATCACTTGATCCCATATTTGATGGGAGTTTTGGGGGTGATTAAGGAGTTGTTGAACTGATTCAACTAAGTTGACAATGGTCTTTTGCCATATATAGTGAATATCCTTTCTTTCTTGATTGAAAATTCGATTGTTCCTTTCATTCAAGATATTCCAAGGTAGAATGGTAGAACCCATCCAAACTAATTGCCTAATGAAATGATCAACACCCTCCTGTTTAGGCCAATCCCTCCAAAGTTGTTCAAAAGTAGAAAAATTGGACCACTGTAAGCCAAGTAATATGGCCATTCTCCTCCATAGCTTAGAGGCTAAGGTACACTCAATAAAAATATGGCTAAAAGTTTCCACATTCTCTCCACACATTTCACATCTAAAAGGGCCATGAAAACCATGTTTCATAAGTTGCTTACCAGTTAGCACCCTACGATGCAATAAAAGCCAAGTAAAGAACCTCACCTTAGGCCAGAGCTTTTGAGCCCACAACTGAGAAAAAAATGTCATAAGATTGGTTGGGATTATTATGGCACAAGGCCAAATAACCTTGAGCAACTGAATACTCACCCTTAGCAGTGTTGTTCCATCCAAAACAATCTTTATCATGGTACCAAGAGAGAGATCTCATATGCATGATGCATTGGATGTCTTGTCTTTGAATTTATGGAATTTGAATAGGTCAGTCCTCAATAGGGATACAATATCTACCAACCTCTGAATTACCAGTATGGTATTGACAGTAATTAGCCACCTTTATCGAATTAGCTCGGTGAAGCTCCTCCATCCAAGGCCTCCAATCGGAAACTGAGTTATCAAAGGTTGGTGACCATCCCAAGAATCTATCCAAAAATTTGCTTGTTGACCATTATGAATGATCCAAAATAACTTTTTCTTAATCAAACCCTCACCAGTCTTAAGAATCGCTAAAATGGGAGAAATTTTGGTAGGCAATTGATAGCGAACAAGGTCTTCAGGAATTTTGTTCTCAACATATTTAGCACAAAGATTATTGGTCCAAAGGGCATTGGGGTTATGTAAAATCCTCCAATACAATTTAGCAGCTAAAGCTTTGTTGTTATTAATAACAGACTAGAATTCTAACCCCCTTCATTCTTAGGAAGACATAAATTGTTCCATTTCACCAAGGCCCATTTTCTTTTCTTCTTGGTACCACTCTAGAGGAACCGATGATTAATTTGATCTAATTCTCTAAGAACAACCTTTGGGATATTCAACAAAGTAGAAACATAAATAGGTATAGCTTGAAGGACAAATTTTACCAAGGTAATTTTGCCCCCAAAAGAAAGCCACTTATTGGTCCACTTTCCAATTTTCTTCTTAACTTTGTCCAACAACCAATTCCAGTCTTCTTATATCTTAATTTATCCAGGACCATGGATTCCTTTCTGGTAGAGCAGTGAAAGAAAATGACTTTAGAATTGTCTTCATTGATAAATTGTCTGGTAGTCTTAGAAAAATAGCTAAAGCTTCCTTAATTGTAGTTATACCTAACAAAGTAGATTCATCAACAAATTGAAGATGAGAGATAGGCCTAGCTCCACAAGCAATGGTAACTCCCTCAAGGGTTTTCTTGTCTCTATTTTTGGTTGTAGTCCTACCTAAGCATTCAACACTAATGATGAATAAATAAGAGGATAGAGGGTCACCTTGCCTAATACCTTTAGAAGTTGGGAATATTTGTGAAGGTCTGCCATTGATAAGAACTGAGTAGGATACTGAAGAGATACAACCCATAATCCAGTCCATCCAATCTTGAGAGAAACCAAATTGCCTCAAAACTTTGATAAGGAAGTTCCAATCCACTCAGTCATAAGCTTTGGATAAGTTTAAACGAATGAACATAGGATATTTTTGCATTTCCATGGGATGGATGGCTTCCTGAGCAAGAACTATCTCATCCACTATTTGACACCCTTCCACATAACCTCCTTATTCAGTGGAAATAATCTTATGCAAAAGAGGCTTCAACCTTTCTACCATGATCTTAGTAATGATTTTGATAAGAACATTACATAAAGCAACAGGTCTAAAAGTTGAGATATGATAAGTCTTTTGAGATTTTGGGACAAGAGGGATATAAGTTTTATTGATAACCTTCAAAATTTCTTTGGCTTTCCTGGCTTCTTCCACCACCTCTAATAAATCAACATGAAGGATATCCCATAACTCTTGGTAGAACTCAATGGGAAAACCATTAGGACTTGGGGTTTTATCTTTTTGCATTTTAAAAAACACTTGTTGAAGCTCATTAATAGAAACATGAGCAGTCAAAATAGAGTTCTCCTCATAAGTGATAAGAGAAGGGATTGCTTGAAGAACATTTTGTTGAGAAGCCGAGTCAAGAGAGTAGCAGTAAAAAGATTGGAAAAGTAGTTCACAACAATAGAGTTCATGTCATCCCAAGTGTAGACAACATCTCCATAATTTGAATTTAGGGATGAAATAAAGTTGTGAGATCTTCGAGCTAGAATAGAATTGTGGAAGAAAATTGTGTTTCGATCACCTTCTTCGAGCCATTGAATTCTAGATTTTTGCTTCCATAAGAGTTCTCTTTTTTCCCATTCCTCTAACTGAGTTGTGAGTCTAATTTCATTTGTACTTCTACTCTCTGTGAGGCCATCTAAATGGATTTTCTTATTCAAATTTTCAAGTTGAGTAATAACTTCATATTTTTTGTTGAACATCCCCAAACTCCTTCTAGTTCCAAGTCTTGATTTTGGATTTAATATATTGCAACCTTTTGAAAAAACATAACATCTTAGTCCCATACCTTAGTTTACCTTCCTTTCACCATTGTTGCACTTGAGGTCTGAAGGAATTGTCTCTAAGCCACATTAACTGAAATCGAAAAGGAGAGAAACTCACATTGGTTTTCCAAATTTTCACCATGACTGGCCAATGATCTGAACCAACATTGTTAAGAGTCTTCACTTTAGGAATGTGACCATGGATTAAGAAATGGTCAGAGAGTAGGAATCTATCCAATCTCTCCATGATACAAGCTAAGCCTTGGCTTCTGTTAGACCAAGTCATAAGGCCATTATATGGATGGATGTCCATAAGATGAAGGTTTACAATATATTTACTCATGAGGTTAGTGCTCCTGTCCAAATTTTTATTTCCCTCCATTTTCTCATTTAGAGAGAGGATGGTGTTGAAATATCCTCCTATCAAGATCCAAGCTTCAAGAAAATGAGAGATTATATAAGTTATATCCTTCCACTGTTTTCTCTTTCTCTCCAAAGAAGTCAGAGCATAAACAGTTATGCAAAGCATAATTTGGTTGGAATGTCTACTTTGAATAGCTATAGCTAAAAGACCCCAACTGCCAACCATATGGTGAATAACAACCTCTTTTGGATCCCAAATGTAATCAATGCCACCAGAAGTCCCCTGGGAACTGAGGGAAACAACTTTTCCAGCTGGCCAAATTTTACTAGCAATTGAATCCATTTCCTCTATTGACATATTTGTTTCTTGAAGGAAAACAAGATGAGGATGGTTTATCTGAATCATTCTTCTAATTTCATTTTGTTTTGAAAGACTCCCTTTGAGTCCTCTAATATTCCAATTGATGATCTTCATTAATACTAGGGCTAAAATAGTTGGTAAGGGAATTAATCTTACCTTCCTCTACAAGATTTTCACCTTCTTTTACCATATATTGTTGATTGGTCTTGCGACCTACCTTTTGATTAGAATCCATCTTTAGTTTTTTTCCCTGTTTCTTAGCTTATTCCAATTGAATCCGAGATGTATTCTAACCTTGAAGAATGCGTGTACAAAGTCAAAGTGTTGTTGGAAGGTTCAACAAAGACTATCTTGGGACCTGTATTATTTGAAGTCTCAACATTTAAAATATTGTTTTTCTTGTGTATATTTTTTTCCCTTTTTTTTGTTGAAAACTTTTAATTTGTTGGTTTGTCTTTGAGTTATTTCTTTCATATCTAAATTATGTTTCTAAGATTTTTGTTTCCATTGTTTCCTCTTCCTCATCTAGGGCATCATTTGTGGAAAGAATTTCAAACATTAGTTGATAATTTTGATTTATCCTTCATAACTCGTTTTTTTTTAGTGTTCTTATTCTTAGGCATTTGGAAACCTATTGAGTTTGTATATTCTTTCTTTTGATATTGAGTTTTATTTGGGCAAACACTAGCCAAATGACCATATTCATGGTAAATTCTACAATGAAAAGGAATGTTCTCATAGTCCACTACTTGCTCCCAAGTGTCCTCCCCAAATTGTAATATGATATTTTTAGGTAGGGGTTTGTCAAAATCCATTAAAACACAAATCCAAGAATAAATAATATGTTTAAATTTTTGAGTACAATCAACAGTCATCATAAAAGGCCCCAAAGAGTTTCCAATTGAAGAAAAACAACCAAATTCCAAAATTCATTTGGGAGGCCAAGGAGTCTAACCCACACAGGACTTGTAGAAGGCATCTCTTCTTCGACTTTAAAATTAACATGTCAGGGCTTCATAAAAAGCCCTGCCCTTCCAAAGAACCAGGGACCCCCTTGAAATGTTTTCTCTTTGTATTCATTATTAGCAAATAAAACAAGAAAATTACCATTTGGATACATAGAGATTTGTAACTCACATTTAGTTTTCCAGCTTTTTGCAACCCATACTTTAAAAGTAGATAGGCTCGGACGAAAACCCAAGAAACGGTAAATTAGTCCTCTTTTTTCCAGATATTCAATGCTAGTCTGAATGTCGCCCATATCAAGCTTAAAAATAGGAGTTCCATCATCTGCTCTAAGACATCCTGACTTAATTTTCCTCGGATCAATCTTAGGTATTCTTAGAGGTTTACGGGAAGCCCTAAGATTAATGTTAGCATTAGGCTGAGGCTGTCCACCACATAGGACATCCCTAAAATTCATTTTTGGGGCTAAGTCTTGGAAATCCTTGCCCTTGAAAGGGGTTTCCATTGTGGATTTATTTTGGGGGTGCACCTTAGCACCAGATTCGCTTGAGATAAGAACTTTTTTTTTATCAGTTGTTTGAAACTTGTTTTGTGATCTCTTTAATCCATGCCCTAGATGCTGAGGAAAGGTATGCTTCTCACTTTTATTTTGTGCAACAAATTGGAAGCCATTATCAATCAAGTTCACCGCATGATCTGTTGAAATACAAATTTCTAACCCATCTTGGGTCCTCTGCAACATATCCTGCTAAAATCTTGAGCAAAAACCATAAAAATTTTGGCCACTAAGACTCGAAGGCCCCAAAAAACAACCTTTGGAGCTGCTTGCACTCAACTCAGATGAAACCCTCGCACAGTTGCTTGCCAAAAATCTCGTTCAACATAAGGATACACTAGGATCTATGTTGCTCCAAATGATCTCTTGATATTAATTATTGAAAATTTGAAGACTCAAATTAATTAATCAATCTACCACTCATTCATATTATTATTATTATTTTTGGATACATAGGGGAGTTAGTTACATCTAAACTATTTTTAGTAACTGTCAAGTACGAGGTTCAAACCATAGGGGCTCCTTCCAACAAGCCTATACCACCTCGTTGTTGATGACCTGATGTGAGGGGGATCACCGGTCGCTTGAGATTCGTACTACCGTTGTCGGTTTGGCATGCACTTAAAAGAGGAATTAAAGTGGAATGAAAATCCAACATAGGATTCAGATCAGACTACTACCTTTGCAACAGGCATGCTCCCAAGATTTGAACCTTGGTCTCTTTTTGGTAAGTGCATAGCCAAACAAACAATTGCCAATCCACCTAGCCCTTGGGGGTAATTTTTTAGGTTAAAAAGAAACCTCGAGAGCTACTCTTAGGTGGTCGATAATACTGTCCCATTCGGGTATACCACTATCTAGAGGGAAGCCACAAGAGATTTTTTTTGTCCTCCTTTGCATGTAGAGGTTTGAACCGTGGACCTCCTGTTCAACGGGACTAGGATTGCCTTTTCCACTTGCGCTACAAAGGTGAACAAAACTTATAAGTTAGAAGTAAATCTCTAAAGCTGCTTTTAGGTGGTCAAGAATACCATCCCATTCGGGTATACCACTATTTAGAAGAAAATCATAAGAGATTTTTTTATATCCCTATTTGCATCGTAGACGTTTGAACTCTAGATCTTTTGAACCTCCGTACAATGGGGCCAAGCTCACCTTCTCCACTTATACTATAAAAATACTTATGATAACAAGTATAATTTAAACTAAAGTAAAATAAACCTACAATTATCACAAACCTCAACTGACCACCTCACGTTAGCTCGACTCCATCTCTCATATTATTATTACAAATACTGCGGGCACCATTCCAACTACATCTAACAAAACTTTTGCATGTTGATGTCTCCCTTTTACATTAACCGAGTTAGTGGCGCATTATCTTGTAGTTACTTTCAAACGGAAACTTCCCTGATTAAAAAAGGACTCGAGTGATTTCTCCATGTGCATATGTACACAACGACTTTAAATTTTAATATTAGAACATCAGTCATATCACATCACATCCTAAATGCCTGTGATTTTTTTCCTTGTTGTCTTGTGTGGTAGACTGCCTACCTTATTTAATGCCATTTGTCTAAATTTATTTAGAAAACAAGACTGGAAAGATTATAATCTTTAAAGTTGGAAAAAGAAAGTGCTCCAAGAGGGGACCCGAACCCCTCCTTTCTAATTCTTATGATTTTTTTATAGTCAAACAATGTCCTCCTAGCATGAACTATAGTGTGAAACCAAAAGATTCCTAGCATATTTGAACAAGATTTGTCACCATCATTGAAAATGAAAAGCAACACTGGTAGAAAGTTCAACTTTCCCTAAGAATTTTGATGCCAAAGATATGCGATGGAATTCAAAGAAAAGATGCCAACAACTTCCTGTCTCACGAGGGAAAGCACTATGGAACATAGACCTAAGAAATACTTAGGTGTGGGTTTTCTATTCGACTTTTTATTGACTGTTACACTTAGTATTTATCTAAAAAATTAAAATATATAAAAAAATTATACGTGGTAATTTTTTTGGGTGTGGGCACTTGGGGGTGAAGGGCAAGGGTTTGGGCTTTGACTCTTCTTCGGGAGGTCTAAGGTTCAAACCTTGGCGTGGGTGAGTGTGTGAGGGGGTGGGTGTCTCCCCTTTTTAGGTGTGGTGGTTTTGTGTTAAATTTTTTATTGATAAGTATAGCTCTCGGTTTTACGAGGGGTCATGGTTGGGAGGAGATTGCTCAACCTTATGTATCGGTCATAGAGGTTTCTCACAAAAACCAAAAAAAAAAAAAAAAAAAAAAAAAAAAAAATAAATAAATAAATATATATATATATATATATATATATATATATATATATATATATATATATAAAAGTCCGCGAGGGTTAGGTGGATTGGTAAGACGTTGGGCACTTACCAAGAAGAGACCTAGGTTCAAACCTCGCGGGCATGCCCACTCTAGGGCAAAGGTAGTAGTCTGATTAGAATCCACTGAATGTGCACTAGCTTGATAACGACGATATCAACCTTGAGCCACCGGGGTCTCCCTCACTTCGAGCCGTGTTTATCGAGGTAAGGTAGGGGTTATAGTGGTAGTTCCATGATTTGACGCTACGACCGGAGGCAATGTGATTTGATCCTGTGACCAGTTGTT
This sequence comes from Wollemia nobilis, assembly GCA_028583015.1. Classification (NCBI taxonomy): domain Eukaryota; kingdom Viridiplantae; phylum Streptophyta; class Pinopsida; order Araucariales; family Araucariaceae; genus Wollemia; species Wollemia nobilis. The sequence goes on from JAQPPZ010000374.1 coordinate 5,902,870, forward strand.
CAAAAAGGAAATGCAATTGCCAATTCCCTTATAATTAAAAAAAAAATATATATATATATATGTATATATAATTTTTTTTTTTTTTTATACAATTAAAAATAATAACTAACATAAATGATATTATTAAAAAGATCCTACAAATAAATGCCTAAAGTTAAAAGGAAACAAAAAAACAAAACGTCCTACAAATCATTCAAAGGTTTTGTTGAAAAATTAATTAATTTGTTTAATTTTTAGGGAGGAAATTTAAGTTTTGGACACGTTAGTGGAAGGTTGTTAAATTGTTATTCAGGTTATATTTCAAAAATGTGGCAGTCAATTATATTACTCTTATATTTGGCCTTACTTCAACCAAAAAGAATTTAAGGTTAAAATTTTAATATATTTTGTTATATGTTCAACTAGTCCTAGCTTTTGTATATGGTTGCATTAATATCTTGCATGAAAATAATAATAACAATGACTATACCAATGCCTAGTGAAAAAATTATTTATGATGTTAAAATATTTAATATCTTTTGTTATATCTTCAATTAGCCCTAGTTTTTGAATATGCTGCATTAATGTTGACCCACAACTCTACAACTTTACAAGTCTCCAAATCATCAATAGTCTCTTTTACATTAGGTCAACAATAATTAAGCCAAATAAGTTTGGTAAAAACAATCCCTATGATTTAAAAAGTAATTCTTATCAATAACTAAAAATAATATAATTGTGAACAACTTTATTTACCTTCTCATGTAACTTAAAAACAATGACAATGATTAGGGAGCATAGAATTGTGGCAAATAAGTGTGATGCTTGTCCACCTTGGTACTTGTTAAGTACATCTTTTCAATTTGAATGGAACTTTCTCTATGTAGGCTTGCTAGATTACAATGACAACCAGCTTATTACCTAGGTTAAGGCTACAAGCTTCATGCTTTTAAGTTATTCGAAGGGACGAGTCTTTTCATGGATATCCCAGCCAAAGAGACAAGACACATTCATGCCACCAAACTTTAAGGATATACCATTAAAAAGTCAACCAACTACACCATCTCAACAATACAACAAACTATTTGATTTCAGCCTCAAATGCTCCTAAAATATCCAAAGTCCAGGCCAAGAAGAACCTCAGCAAAGATATAAAGATATTAACCAATGTTATAAAGCAGGTTATTGCTTATATAACCTGGTAAGTTTTTAGGTTTTTTTATAAGAGATTGGAATAAATGTTCTTAAAATATCTGAAGTCTACGTGGAGAAGAATCTCAGAAAAGATATAAATATATTAATTAATGTTATAATGCAGATCACATAATAGTAAGTTTTTAGGTTGTTTTATAAAGGGTTCAAATTTAAATATTAGTACAAACCAATTAGGATTTCTAGTAAAAATTTATATTTTTAATTTAATATTTTTAAAGCTCAAAAAAGGATAAGTTAGTTAGTAGTAGTTAAATGCTTGCTCATAGGTTGCTCAGATTTTTTGAAGGGTCGAGATCTCATTGACTTCCTCTTTACCGATGGTACTAGGATGCATTAGTAGGATGTGTCAACACGGTTCCATTAAATTCCTCCTTACCATGTGGGCTAGAGTTTACATAGGTTCTCTACGCAACCAAAAAAAACAAAAATTAATTGATGTGATCTATTGTACTGAAGGAAAAAAACAACACTTTTACAACCTTATCTTTTAAAAATTTAATTATTATACATGTGTAATTTAATAAAATCAAAACCTCACTTTTTAAAATTTTATTAAACAAACAACCTTAGATAAAAGAACCAAGGTTCAAAGTGTGGTGTGGGTCAGTTTGTGAGGGGGAGGGGTGGGTGTGGGGTGGCTTTGTATTAAATTCCCCATGATAAGTATAACTCTCAACTTTAGGAGGGGTCATGGTTGGAAGGAGATTGCGAGATTGCTTAACCCTGTATCGGTCATGGTTGGGAGGAAAACCTTGTTGGTTATAGGAGTTTCTCACAATAACCAAATTAAAGAAAACATTAGTGAAACCTTACGTTTAATTTTTTTATAAAACAAATAACATTGGACAAGAGAATAATTACGAGGCGTTCCTACAATGGCAGGAGATGAGAGGCAAATAGGTCATACATGTCACGCCGCAAAAAAAATTTTTTTTTATTAAAAAAAATCGAGATTAACAAAAACATTTAAAATATTTAAACTAAAATAATCGACTAACCAACCGTTGCAAACATTTAAAATATTTAAACTAAAATAATCGACTAGCCAACTGTTGCAAACATTTAAAATATTTAAACTAAAATAACCGACTAACCAACCGTTGCAAACATTTAAAATATTTAAAACCGTTGCAATTGTTAAATAGACTAGCTTAGATATAAAGGATATATATCTAAAAACGCCGAGAGTTATCAATCTCAAGGCGCTAAAAATGCCAAGAGTTATCAATCTCGAAGATAGGCGCCTTGAGATTGATACGGCGTTTTTAGATATATATCCTTTATATCTAAGCTAGTAATATTTTTGACTAATAATCGAAAACCCTTAACCAAATAAAAATAAAAGCCGACAAGCAGTTGCCTTAGTGACTAAAATGGTGGTTGTTTCTTAAGTGATCTTGTGTTCAAAATCCCTTTAGAGTGGTTGTTGATGTAATTTATAGCCGTTCTCCTTAAAAAAAATAAATAAAACAAAATAAATATTTCTGACTAGTAAATTTAAAAAAGAAGAAAAGAAGCGGCTAGCTTGTTATGTAAAATCAGAGGATAAGTTTTTGCTTTGGCTTTCACCACCGCCAAACGTCTCCCACGTGAAGGGTGGAAATCCGCTATCAAGCCTTGGCAATCGAACAACATTTGAAAAACGATTCGGCAAAGACGTGCTAATATCAAAATATTTTCCGCCTAGAAGTCATACACAAACCTATTCCCACGGCGTCATGCGCCCACGCGTTATGATTGGCAGAGGATTGTCCAACGAAATTATTTCATTAAAGAATATTCGCATCGCTCGTGTAAAACCCGGGCCAATCTGGGCCGTCGGATCGACCTCGAGAAAACGTCAACAACGAAAGGTTTGCTCGCCGTCCATCGGGTAACGGACGGCCGAGATCGGCCCCGGCGCCCGCCAGCCTCGTATAAAATACATCCCAGGGAAACCTTTCTCTCGCCAAGCACAAGCCAAAGATCGTCCACCAGATTTCGATTCTGCGCAAGGTAGGCAAAAGGAGGGTGTTTTTTCGACTCATTTTGGTTTGGTGTTGGGAAATCGGCGGTACCCAGAGGGTGTTTTTTCGACTCATTTTGGTTTGGTGTTGGGAAATCGGCGGTACCCATTGAGTTGTTTTAGATTTGTGTTAAATGGGTGTTGGGGTTTATGAGATTTTAATGATCTCAGCGCGGCATTCTGAGCTTTATTTGCATGGTTTCTGTTCTATTTGCAGGAAAAACAAAGCCAGAAATCATGGTGAAGGCATACCCACAAGTGAGCGAGGAGTACAAGAAGGCCATTGACAAATGCAAGAGGAAGCTGAGCGGTCTCATTGCCGAGAAGAACTGCGCACCCATTATGGTTCGCATCGCGTAAGTGTTGTTTTTTTTAGGTTTTCTGTTTTGGGGGTTATTAGCTGGTGGTCATATGGATGGGATCTCCTGGTTGAGCCGTCGCGTCTTTGATTTGTTTGTGCAGATGGCACTCTGCCGGAACTTATGATGTGAAGACAGGGACCGGAGGGCCCTTTGGGACTATGAGGTATGCGGCTGAGCAGGCACATGGTGCTAACAATGGGCTCGATATTGCTGTGAGGCTCCTTGAGCCCATCAAGCAGCAGTTCCCCATTATCTCCTATGCCGATCTCTATCAGTTGGCTGGAGTTGTCGCTGTTGAGGTCACCGGCGGACCCGATATTCCTTTCCACCCTGGCAGAGAAGTAAGTATTTGCTGTTCCTTACACTTTGAATAAAATGGATTTTGCTTTTTTGATCCGTGAAATGTAACGAGGTTTGCTCTTCTTCTTGCTTTGTTTTTTTCATCTGTGAGATATTTAATGGGTATTACTCTATTCCTTTCATCTGTGAGATGTAATGGGTATTGCTTTTTAACTGTGAAATGTAATGGGTTTTGCTACAGTATTCTGAGATATGACTAGTTTTACTTGAATGCAAATGGGTTTTGCTTAGAAATCTTATGAGAATTGTGCTTTGTTTAAATGCAAATGGGTTTTGTTCGGAATGCCGATATGAAATGGGGTTTGCTTGGAACACTGAAGTAAATGGGTTTTGCTATTTTTTGCTCCTTTTATCCATGAGATGTAATGGGTATTGCTCTTTTTAATTCATGAGATATGAGGGGTTAATGGGACTTGCTCATTTCATCTGTGAGATGAAATGACTTTGTTACTCTACTGGGTTATGATGATGAGTTTTGCTTGGAACGCCTATATGAAATGGGTTTTGCTTAGAAGCCTGATATGTGAAATGGGGTTTGTTTAGAACGCAGATATGAAATGGGATTTCCTCGGCTTCAAAAGGGTTAACTTCTTGATAATGAATGTTTTTTATTTTTGTTTTTGTTAGTTGTTCTCTTAGGAATATATTGGGTTTGTTTTAGATGAAGTGATGGTAAGAAGGGAGGGGGGTTTCTAGTAAATGGTTTGGGTGCTATATATTGTAACAAGATTTATGGTTTTTCCTTTGAATCTGTCCTTTTGGTTTTGAAATAATGATTACTAGGGTTTAAGGTTTTAAACATGATGGAACCTGGAACTGGGTCTCTTGTACTGCATCATGGAATGTGTAATTGTCTTTGATACGAGGTTGCATCATGGAATGCGTAATTGTCTTTTGATATGAGTTTGCATCATGGTATTAGTTTTTTAACATGATGATGGTGATGTTTGCTTGCAAGTCCATTATAGCTCTGTACAAACATTATCTTTGGTAATTTTTCTTTTGCTATGAGTCGTTTTTAATGATTATCAAACCTCTTTGCAGGACAAACCTGAGCCACCAGTTGAGGGCCGATTGCCTGATGCCACCCTAGGTAAAAAATACATTTGTATAAGAAGATATATTCATTGTCTCGATCCACGTGTTTAATGTAGAATACATGTTTCAACTACAGTTTTCCTGTTCGTGTATTGTTTTGCATGGCAAGATCCGTTTTCGTCTTGGTTTACATATGAACGTATTATGTTATGGATGAATCAGAGTAGAGAGGTTTCCGTGGGTTTAAACACTTTAGATGCATTAATAATAAATATCAAGCTTTATCTATTGCAGGTTCAGACCATTTGAGACAGGTCTTTATTAGTCAGATGGGATTGTCTGACAAGGAGATTGTGGCTCTGTCGGGAGCCCACACCTTGGTAAGTCTATTTGGTGTATCCTTTGAATTATCTTGTTATTTGTTATGCATGGTGGTATTCTATGTTAATATTCCCGTAACAACATTGTATTATGTATTTATACCAGGGGAGATGCCACAAGGAGAGATCTGGGTTTGAGGGCCCATGGACTTTTAACCCGCTCATCTTTGACAACTCATACTTCACGTGAGTTATCTCTATTACTAATGCTTTGCAACTTCCTCATGCTGCATTTTTTGAACTATCCTATACAGTAATAACATTAGGGGGTTAGGTTCTTAGCCTAATTGATTAATTTAACTGAAGGTCTGAGTCAATTGGGCACAACTTGTTGCCACTTTGAGATATGGCTTTTGGATGGATGATTTATTTATTTATGTTTTTTGTCTTTTGCATTGTCTGGGTAATTTTAATTTCTGAAAGTCATCTCAACAGATCCCGCCTTCTAATTTCAAGTTTAGACTGGTATGATTCAGATTTGTGAAGTTTGGAATTTTTCTTTTTCAAGTTTTTTTTTAGTGTGAGGGCCCTTTGGAGTACAAGGGACACAACATTCGATAGTGCTATGTTGGACCGGGTTGCTGTAAGTTCTTTTAAATTAAAAGCTTTAAAGTCGCTGGGGGGATGTGTTACCTGGTCAGCTAGGTACATTTTCTGTTAATGCCATCCATAGTTAACTACCCAAGTTCTTCTAAATTAAAAGCTTCAGAGTCACTGGAGGGATATGTTACCTGGTTAGCTATATTCATTTTCTGTTAATGCCATTCATAGTTAACTATCCAAGTTTCCACAAACCAATTACTATTGGTATCTATAGGGAATCATGTATAAAAATAACAGTCATTTGAATATTTTGGAGGGTAATCGGTTATATATTTAACTGTGTTGTTGTAAATTCTAAATTAAAAGCTTCAGAGTCCACTGGAGGGATATCTTACATGGTCAGCTTCAGATATTCTGTTAATGCCACCCATAGTTACCTATCTAAGTTTACACAAAGCAATCATTATTGATATTTACAGCGAATCATTTTTAAAAGTACCGATTAGTTGAATATTCTGGAGGCCTATGCTTGCCATTGCAATACAATCTTGCACAGTTTCCTAAGAAGCTCAGATCTTGAGTACTCTAGAGCTGATTATTCTCAAATTGATTAAATGTTCACAGTTTTCTGGAGGCCTATGCTTGCCATTGCAATACAATCCTGCACGGTTTCCTACGAAGCTCAGATCTTGAGTACTCTTGCTGATTATTCTCAAATTGATTAAATGTTCACAGTTTTGTAATAAGTTCAAATATTTTGGTCGGAGTGAAGTTTGAAGAGAGAAAATTTATGTTACCATAACCAAATATCCTTTTCCCTCCCAAAAGAAATTTAATATCAAGAAATGTCTCAAAGGACACCCCTATAAGTCTTAATAGCACGTCCCAGCATGAACAGTAAACAATAGGATAGCAGTAATTGTATCATTTTTTTGAATCAATCAGTGTTTTTCCATTTTTTAATGAGTGAAGTTTGAAGAGAGAAAATTTAAGTCACGTCATCATAACCATATATCCTCCTTCCTCCCAAAAAGAAATTTAATATTAAGAATTGTCTCAAGGACCCCTACAGGTCTTAGTGGCACTTGGGTCCTAGCATGAACAGTAAACAATAGGATAGTGGTGTTTGTATCATTTTTTTGAATCAATCAAATTTTTTTGGCTACTGCATATTCTAAAATGCTTTGCAAAATTTCCTGAAATGATAAAAAATGGGTACATCAAGCTTTTAGTCATTTTCTCATGGTTGTTGATTATTTATTGCTCTATATTTTACTAAATGTTACCATCGTTTAGACACCAGAGTGGAATGTGAATGAGTTTTCTGTTTCCACCGTATAATGTCTTTAAGTATTGCAAACTACTCTTGTATTATGATTTTGTGAATATTTGATGGTACAAGTGATGGTATATAATAATCTAACCTTATTTTTCCAGGGAACTTGTGACTGGAGAGAAGGAAGGATTGCTTCAGCTACCTTCTGACAAGGCCTTGCTGGCTGATCCTAAGTTTGCAGAGTATGTCCACAAGTATGCACAGGTGTGAATAAGTCATCCTGCCTGGGTTTTGTTCTTATCTATGACTGCAGAATTCATGCTTTTAGGTATCTCAGAATCAGAAATCTCATTTAGTTCTTTCTGGTGGGTGATCAGGATGAAGATGCTTTTTTTGCTGACTATGCTGAGGCCCATCTGAAGCTTTCTGAACTTGGGTAATTCTATGTACATTTTGATTTGTTTTCTGTGTCTATAAATGTAATTCCAATATTAATTCTTATTATCTATCTGATTCCTGTTACAGGTTTGCCGAAGCATAGGTGCATTATTAGGGATACATGCTGTTGCTGTCCAATAGTTCATGAATTATCTGTCAATGGGCAGAAATGGGTCAATCTGTTTTTTGCTTTGACATAAAACATGTAAATTTTGGGAGTCATTTTATCCATGTGGCCATCGGATACCTAGATCTTTATGCTTTGAATAAAATGAGCACAGTTTATATGAATTGGTTTGGAAGCTATGATTTTATATTGCATCTTTTTTCAAAATGAATGATCACAACTTATTTCAGAAGGTAAAGCTGAACCATTGCTTTTATTGCGTTAAAATGTTTGTGGTTAAAAACTGTGTCATTTCATTCCAATGTTAATTGGAGAACTGAGATGATTTTATAATCTTCTATTTGAGTGTATGATTGTGCATTTAATAGCATGAAAGGCAAGTTCAATATTATATTTGTAAAGATATTGCTCTTTATAATCCAAGAATGGCATTTGGGTCTATGGAGCAATAAGATTATAGTATACAATTTATATTTTGAATTTACTGAAGCTCTTTTTCCACCTCTTTTTTGAGGTAGATTTCTGCAAGGTGTATGACAATTGACTATGGGTCCCTTAACCAGGAATCTTAATGTACTGAAGCTCTTTTTCCACTTTTTTTTTTTGAGGTAGATTTCTGCAAGGTGAATGACAGTTGACTATGGGTCCCTTAACCAGGAATCTTAATGTACTGAAGCTCTTTCTGCAAGGTGAATGACAATTGACTATGGGTCCCTTAACCAGGAATCTTAATGTACAGGTGAATGACAATTGACTACGGGTCCCTTACTCAGGAATCTTAAATATCAAAGACTAGACAAATTACCCCCTTTCAAATTTCAGAGTGGTGAGGGTTTAGTATCAGAGATGCCTAAAGATTAACTGCAATTATTGACAAATCATTAATGGCTTTGAGATTGAAGAGGGCTTAAACGATAAATTACTCTTGAATCATGATTTTGCGATTGAGTGTCTATTGTCTTTAGCTCTAGTCAAGGAAAAGAGATTCGGAGAATCAATCATCATTAGTGATTTTTTATCAAGGATCCTCAATTTTGGGAAACACATTTTGATTAAGACTTTGAATTCCACCTGAGGTGATTTTAATCACCGGTGTCCGTCTTCGAAAGCAAGATATTTTTTTAGTAGATTATGAGCGGGTCTCACCTGTATTACAACAGTTTGGCATGGCATGGCAAGATTTGAATCTGCATCTCCTCCTTGAATGTTGGGGATTGAGCTTATGTCATATTATCGTAGATAGCAATATCATATTTATGCTTCCAAATCTATTTCTTACAAGTCAAATTATTGTTTAGCACAGCGGCTGTTTCACACCAGCATCTGGTTCTGCTGTCAAAAGCTTTGTGCACAGTGACTGGTCTCATTATAAGCAAAATACCCCATCCTGTGCCAGAGTGCTTGATTGGGATGAATCTTTAAGGTAACACAGATTGAGTGTGGTAACCTATTCTATGCATGGCCTTCAGTCACAGCCACAACTACAACATGTTTTGTTCTCATGTTACATGTCAGCCAGAGGAGTCTCAACTACGTGATCTGATCACTCGACATTATGATCTGATCACACTACATTAATAATTATGATGGATCCTTCAATTTTGTTAGAAAGTTTCCAACAACAGTATCTGGTTACAATCTACATTAATAAATCTCATGGATCCTTCAATTTTGTTAGAAAGTTTCCAACAACTGTATCTGGTTACAATCTACATTAATAAATCTGATGGATCCCACTCTGTTGTCATTAAGCTACCTCCTTGGCAGACATTGAATACCAAAACAATCCTGTGATATATCGTGGGGAATCTATGGCATAGGGAGCATTGAGATGCATCTAACTAGTCTTTCTCACTTTTGAGGGTACTTGTAGTACACTATTGATCTGAACCATACGTCAGGTCTGAAAAACACCCAACCATCAGGAGCTCCAAAATTGTCCTACAGCTAGCTGTATCTATGCCAGGTACCAGCATCTGACCAAATAGTCAGTGAATCTATAGTTCACAAGTCTTATATATTCTATTCACCGGCTAGAGAGCTAAGTACAAAGACCCCAGGCAAGTCTTGTGACCAAATAGTCAGTGAATCTATAAAGAGCATGAATCTATAGGTAACAAGTCTTATATATTATATTCACCGGCTAAAGAGAGCATGAATCTATAGGTAACAAGTCCTATATATTCTATTCACCGGCTAGAGAGCCAAGTACAAAGACCCCAGGCATGTCTTTTGATATCATATTCCTTCATTCTGATTTGTGAATTCTGATTTGTGAGCTGCGCCACCTTCCTATATCACTATCACAGTTGATCTCTTGGGCGCTCACCTTCCTCCCCTTTCTAATTGTGAGAGGAGAAAATGTATTTGAAATTTATTATTTTAAATTTTGAGATCTGAAATTTATTTTTTTAATCTGTTAGTATGGAAGCTCACCTCCTTCCTCCTTTATAAAAATCAATTTGAAATTTATTAATTTAGAGGGGTTTGAACACAAAACCACTTAAGAAACAACCATCATCTTAGCCTTTGAAATTTATTAATTTAGATTTTTTTAGGAGAACTTTTACAAATTGCATCAACAACCATCTTGAGAGAGGTTTGAACACAAAACCACTTAAGAAACAACCATCATCTTAGCCTTTGAAATTTATTAATTTAGATTTTTTTAGGAGAACTTTTACAAATTACATCAACAACCATCTTGAGAGGGGTTTGAACACAAAACCACTTAAGAAACAAAAATCATCTTAGCCACTAAGACAACTGCCTGTAGACATAATATTAATCTAGATTTTGAGATCTGTTTTTTTTTTAATCTTTTAATATGGAAATGAATCGTGCTATTCATTTCATATTTTATATTAAGTCAATATCCATGATGGTATTAAGCCTAACAATATTATTAGATAAGTTTGGTAATTATAATACATATATTATTTTTCCTTATAAAATTTGAAAGTTAAAATTAAATTAATATTATTAAATAACAATTTAAAATTTATTTATTTATATTACAAATTTAAATATTGAAAAATTAACTAATTAAAAAGCTTGCCTCTCAAATTGTTCTTAAGTATCATCCATTTTAAAATCTACGAGAACAATAGGGTAGGGTGAGTTTTCTTCATTTTGTCTCTTTCTAGATGGGTTTATGCTTTGGCTGGAGGTCTTCATGCTAGCCCATGTTTAAGGATACAATGTCTCGATAACATTTGTGATTTGATATTAAGAAATTTGTGGAGGATGTGACCTACACATCTGCAGTTCAGCACGACGATAGGGAGAAACAGTTATCGGTTGTATTAAATGCTTCATTGTCTACTCTCTAAACATCGAATTTCGTTCCACTTTAATACCCCTACTAAAACATGCACATCTTTCTTTTCGTATCGTCGGTAATATACAAGTGACTCCATTTACGATTAAATACGAAGACAATGTTTGACTTTCTTATCTACTATTTGTTGCTATCGTCCCTAGAGACGTATTACTCTTTAAACATGCTCGTTTTCAAAATGTTTAATTGCACAATATTAGCTTAGACTTTCTCCATGTGGTTTTATTGGATTATTTTTATAAAAAACAACAAAACATTACTTTACTTATATTGACAGGTAAATATGTTTAATTTGTATTTATTTATTTATTTCTATCACATCAATCAAATTACATTTATCATTTATTTTTAGGTAGGTCAATTAAACCTATTTAAAAGTATTTTTATCGAGAATATTTTTAATTTATCTTTATATTAATGATATTGTTCTAATTTAAATTATAAGTTATTTTCCAGTCAACCAATTTGTCTTTTTGTTTTGCAAACCTGAAATCAATGTCTAAGATTTGAATTTCACCAACATTAAGATCAGCCAATTTTGCCAACATCAACAGTTTTGCCATGTCAATTTTGCTAGCAGGGGCTGCTCCCAATATGAAGATCAATATTATGTGTCATCAAGAAGATCAATGGGTTTGTTGGCTTTTAAGATTTGATTTTTTTTTTGGGTTATATAGTATTTTTTAGTAACTGGCAAGCGTAGGGTCCAAACCATAAGGACTGCTCCCAACAACTATTCGTCTCGTTGTTGTTGACGATAACCATAGGGACTGCTCCCAACAACTATTCGTCTCGTTGTTGTTGACGATAACCATAGGGACTGCTCCCAACAGCCTATTTGTCTCGTTGTTGTTGACCCGACGTGAGACTATTCGTCTCGTTGTTGTTGACGATAACCATAGGGACTGCTCCCAACAACCTATTTGTCTCGTTGTTGTTGACCCGACGTGAGATGGAGACCATTGACCACTCGGGGTCCAAACCTGAAATCAATGTCTAAGATTTGAATTTCACCAACATTAAGATCAGCCAATTTTGCCAACATCAACAGTTTTGCCATGTCAATTTTGCTAGCATTAACAATTTTGTCAATATGAAGATCAATATTATGTGTCATCAGGAAGATCAATGGGTTTGTTGGCTTTTAAGATTTGATTTATTTTTTGGGTTATATAGTATTTTTTAGTAACTGGCAAGCGTAGGGTCCAAACCATAAGGACTGCTCCCAACAACTATTCGTCTCGTTGTTGTTGATGATCGTCTCGTTGTTGTTGATGATAACCATAGGGACTGCTCCCAACAGCCTATTTGTCTCGTTGTTGTTGACCCGACGTGAGATGGAGACCATCGGCCACTCGGGGTTCATATTGTCGTCGTCGGTTTTGATGCACACTCAAAGGATTCAGCACGGACTACTACCTTTGCTAAAGCTGGCAGCGTGCCCCCAAGGTTTGAACCTAGGTCTCTTCTTGACAAGTACTTGGCTAGTCAAGCTTTTGCCAATCCACCTAGCCCTTGGGGACCAAACACAAAAATCAACACATCCCATGTCAACATTAAAATCAATCAGCTAGTTGGCTTGTAAGACTTCAATTTCATTTTCACCAAGTCAAAAATACACTTTGGGCTAACACACATTAACAATAGTTAATGAATATTAGAAATAATGTTATTTTTTATTCAATCCCATTATTTTTCAATGACAATTTTGATCCTATTAAGAAGTGTCCTAGCCTTTGCATAATTGTAGGCTCAATTTCCATATGATTTTGATTGAGGAGACTTTTGCCTTCTTTATTTTGAAAAACACCACTACTTGTTTTCATTTTATCATAGGACACAAACCCTTTTGCTTAATCTAGGTATATTCAAATCTTATAACTATACGAGGCTAATACCTCTTTTTCCACAAACTTCCTATAATGGTATCTCTTTTTCCACAAACTTCCTATAATGGTATCTCTTTTTCCGAGAATTTCTATTAGTCTCTCTTTTTCCACAAAATTTACATGATGATCATTGTGCTTGTAAATATTTTTTAAGAGTCACAATAATAAGATTCTAAACTTGGACAATGATTATTAGATTTATTTAAAAAAATCTATTATGCTTTTAAAGTTATAAATTTTAACAAATGATGTGAGACCAATCTTACATATTTTATAATGCTTTAATTTTAAAACAATAAATTCAACATTTCAATTCTTTCAATGTTAATGAGCCACCCTACACATTCTCTTTAAGGAAAGGGATAATTGAGGAGTAAATGATTTAATATTTCTATTTTTTTTTTTTTTTTTTTAACATAGGACACACTTTAACTAAAACAATTAACTCAACATTTCAACTCTTTCAATGTTAATGGAGCCACCCCACACATTCTCTTTAAAGAAATGGATAATTAAGGAGTAAGTGATTTAATATTTCTAAGTTTTTTTTACATAAGACACCCTTAGAAGATCCATAATGGAGCCACCCTACACATTCTCTTTAAAAAAAAGGGATAATTAAGGAGTAAAAGATTTAATATTTCTATATTTTTTTTTTACATAGGACACACTTAAACTAAAAAAATTAATTCAACATTTCAACTCTTTCAATGTAAATGGAGCCACCCTACACATTCTCTTTAAATAAAGGGATAATTAAAAAGTAAATGATTTAAAATTTCTACTTTTTTACATAAGACACATTTAAAAGGTTCATGATATTCTTTATATATATATATATATATATATATATATATATATATATATATATTAATTGCAATTCTATTGTTAACTTCCTAGATAAAATTTGTTTTCCAATAATTTTACTATATCAAATAAACCTATATATTTGTTAAAAGATGTATAGTTAAACCGTTAAATATTTATTAAAAAATAATAGTTAAACTATTAAATTCGAATCACAACAAAGAAAACTATTGTATTCTTAAAAAATATAACCTAAATATCTACTCCTACTTTTCTTTTTTTTTGGTAATTATTATAGTAGATTAAAAAAGGGTTTTTATAGAGGATCCCAAAACCTTATGTACAAAATCAGCCTTGCATCATGCCTCCTGGCTTTATGTATAAGCCTATTACAGAAATCATAACCCCTAAAAAAACCTAATTACATAAGCAATGGGCCTAGGGCATCAATCCCTTGAAACTGAAAACCAAAACAGAAATCCCGCCCAGCGGTAACAGTAAGCATGAAACAATCCCTCTCAGCGGGAAACAAACAAATAAGAAATAAAGTAGTTTTGGAGATCCCGCCCAGCAGGGAGTAGCCAAAAACCACCATCAAGAAGATCCCGCCCAGCAAGAAGCAAAGAAAAACCGTTACAATAAAATCCCGCCTCGCGGGAAGCAGTCAAAACCACCACAAACAGTCCCGCCTAGCGGGAAGCAACAGGGAAATCCCGCCATCCGGGAAACTAGCAGAAAAGAAAAGATCCCGCCTCGTGGGAAAAGCGGCGGATTTGGCGGATCCCGCCCTATGGAGAAACCATCCCCGCCCATCGGGAAAACATTCCGTTCAGCGAGAGCCATCCTCGCAGAAGTCGAAAGCCAGCACAGAGAGGATCCAGCCCATCAGGAAGTGACCAGAGAGTTGCACCACAAGGAACCCGCCCCAAGAAAATAGAAGAGGATCCCAAAGAACAGAGACCAAGAATCCCGTCCAAGCACAGAGCCCGCCGAGGATTCACAAGAAAAAGGGGGAAGCTGTCCAAACCCTAAACCGTAACCTCCATCGCACCGAGAAACGCAGAGGACCAGATCCACGCGAATAACCTGCAAAAAACCCCAGGGGGAATCCTGAGGGAAAAAGGGAAGGGATCCCCAACCAAACAGGGATCCCTGGGAAGCACCAATCCGAAAAAACAACCAAGGAAACCCTAGCCGATCGGGAGGGACACAGATAGTGGAGAAGGATCTCCCCCCAGGAGATCATCTGCAAACAACCACTCCCCGGGAGGGATGACCTGGGTTGAGCCAGGGACTGAGCAGGAACCAGGAGCCATGGGAGGGGGAGCAGGGGAGGGACCAGAGCCCTCCCCTCTCTACTTTCTTCCCTCACCCCCATTAAAAAAAAAACCAGACTCCTACTTTTCTTTACTTTTAAGTATTATTATTATTATTTTTTTTTTGGTAAGTAGTGTTTGTATTTACAACGGGTTTTAACAAGGATCCCAAAACCTGATTACATAAGCAATGGGCCTAGGGCATCAATCCCTTGAAACTGAACACCAAAACAGAAATCCCGCCACGGTAACGATAAGCATGAAACAATCCCTCTCAGCGGGAAACAAACAAATAAGAAAGAAAGTAGTTTTGGAGATCCCGCCCGACGGGGAGTAGCCAAAAACCACCATCGAGAAGATCTCGCCCAACAAGAAGCAAAGAAAAACCGTTACAATAAAATCCCGCCTCGCGGAAGCGATCAAAACCACCACAAACAGTCCCGCCTAGCGGGAAGCAACAAGGAAATCCCGCCATCCGGGAAACCAGCAGAAAAGAAAGGATCCCGCCTCGCGGGAAAATCGACGGATTTGGCGGATCCCGCCTTGTGGAGAAACCAGCCGCCCACCAGGAAAACATTCCGTTCAGCGAGAGCCATCCTGTAGGAAGCCGACAGCCAGCACAGAGAGGATCCAGCCCATCAGGAAGTGACCAAAGAGTTGTACCACAAGGAACCCGCCCCGGGAAAACAGAAGAGGATCCCAGCAGCAAGGACCAAGAATCCCGTCCAAGCACAGAGCCCGTCGAGGATTCACAAGAAAAAGGGGGAAGCTGTCCAAACCCTAAACCGTCACCTCCATCGCACCGAGAAACGCAGGGGACCAGATCCACGCGAATAACCTGCAAAAAACCCCAAGGGGAAGCCTGAGGGAAAAAGGGAAGGGATCCCCAACCAAACAGGGATCCCTGGGAAGCACCAATCCGAAAAAACAACCAAAGAAACCCTAGCCGGCCGGGAGGGGCGCAGATAGTGGAGAAGGATCTCCCCCCAAGAGATCATCTGCAAACAACCACTCCCCGGGAGGGATGACCTGGGTTGAACCAGGGACTGGGCAGAAACCAGGAGCTATGGGAGGGGGAGCAGGGGACGGACCAGAGCCCTCCCCTCTCTACTTTCTTCCCTCTTCCATCGTGATCTTTATTATTATTATTATTTTAAATATGACTCTAACATTGGAATAGATAAGAAAGTGATTGAAAAGCAATGGAGTGGATGCTCTTAGTGTCATATTTAATCTATTTTCTAAACATGCTCCTCTTCTAGTGTCTTTTAATTGTCGATCATCAACCACAACATTGAATATTAAGGTTCACATTTATTATTCTTTTCGTTCCCTTCATTTGTCTTTTTAACTATTATATAG
Source organism: Wollemia nobilis (assembly GCA_028583015.1). Classification (NCBI taxonomy): domain Eukaryota; kingdom Viridiplantae; phylum Streptophyta; class Pinopsida; order Araucariales; family Araucariaceae; genus Wollemia; species Wollemia nobilis. The sequence goes on from JAQPPZ010000374.1 coordinate 5,919,307, forward strand.
CATTAGGTTCTTATTTCTCTGTATTCGTGCAGGCAAACACTTAAATGGGTTTCTTGCTTTTTAATGTACTTTATATTTATTTATTATTTAATAATACCTCGTATTCAGTTTATGACATTTATTTTATTTTATTTTCAAATGCTTCAAACTTTGTTTGATTACAACCATGTGAATGCTAAAAACTATTTAGTTATGAAGATAGTCATTCCTAGTAATGAGAATATACGTATAGTTACGGAGATAGGAATTCTTCGTAATGATAATATAATTATAATGCATTTGTCTCAGGTTTGATCACCCTAATATTTATTTTATAAAATAAAATACTTAATAAAAGTATTATATGAATAAGAGATTTTGCTTTTAAGTGGATTTACGGATGAAGGTTTAGATATTCTAGATATAAGGTTTAATGTTTAAATTAAAAAAAGTTGATACACTAAGTTTATTTATATAGATATATAATTGAGGTTATTTCAACATTATATGATTTCAAAGTTTTTTCTCATTAGGGTTGGATAAGTGATGGAAAGTGTTTTTTTTAAAACATAAGCTTAGGTTCTAATTCTATGGGTTAAAATTTAACTTTTAGAGTTTCAATTTCATGGATGAACCTTAACATTTAAAGAATCACATGGGTGAAACTTACATTTTAAACATTCTAGATACAATGGGTTTGGAGCATAGAATTTTTCAATATAAGTTAATGTATTGATGCCATGGGTGAACCTTATCATTTTAGTTCAATGGGTTTGACAAAATTGGTTGGGAGCGATAAATATAATTATGTAAGCCAAACTTCTAATCTATTGGGTGAACTTTTGCATTCTAGCTCCTATAGCCAATGGGGTTGAAGTCCACTATGGTTCAATTGTTGTGCTAGTATGATTTATTATAATACTATTATATAGTTTGTTAAAATATCATATATATTTTTTATTTTTCAAATGTTCATATAGGCCTTTAAACCAAACTATTATATATGCACAAGCTTCCTATTTAGCATGCCGACAACCACAAAGGAGCCATGAATTCATAATGCAATAAATATGAGATGCATTATAATCTCAAATATGGAGGAAGAACCTCTTCCTATACTCTCAATTAGGAGAGACAATGTTTTTTGATATTTAAAAATTAGAGATGAGCACAAGAGGGGAAAACCCTTTACTTGTAACAAGAGTTTCTTATTTTTTAAGTTACTATAAGTTTAAGTACATTGAAACTAACCACTTATTTCTTAAGCTATCAAACCATGTTTAGATACATTGAATCTAACCATTTATAAAGACTAAGAATAGGTACTATATATATAACATTCTCCTCATTAAAGAGCTTTGCGTTTGATGCATATAGAGAATTATTTGTTATGACCTTCAAAGAAGTAATGTGCAACATCAAGATCAATTCATTTGAGTGATATATTTTTTTTAAAAAGAGTTGTATTAATAAGCATGAAAAACAGAAACAAAGTCTCCTAGTAGGCAAGGAAGCCAAAGCTAGAGTTGAGTACAGAACGAATACATCAACAGACAAGGATACCTAACAAGAATCATAACAAAATGACTATGTAACATACTAAGATCAACAACACAAAGCATCAAAAGCAAACAAAAATAGGAAGAAGACAAAGCAAACCGAGCGTGCATAGGAGCATTACACATTAGAGCAATTCTTTGCTCCATGATAGATAACTCTCATTTTTTTATCTTTATGACTCTACACTGGAGATGAGTGGTGTTAATTGCCTCATTAGCCAAGGCATATACATCCCTGTTAAATTATTGCTTGATGTGGGAATTTTTGATGCTAGTCATATTTTTTCCAATGCCTGATCCTATCTTGGACAATCCTCAATTGTAAAGATTGAAGATCTTTGTTTTTGGAGAGTGTTGTCATGACTAGTTTTAAATCTCCATACACCGACAAGTGTCTAATTTCCTTTGTTACATCAAGTCTCATCCCCATCTCACATCCAAGGATTTTGGCCACGTTGTTGGATGTGATTCCCAAATTAATTTTGAATTTAAGTAGCACCTTTCTTGGACTTGCAAGAATTAGTTCTACTGTCACTTGTCCCAAATTGGACTTTGATGCTCCATCAAATAATAGTGCAGGGTAGTGGATGACAAGAGCTTCCAAGTCAACATGGTGACACCTCATTGCCAAGAATGCATGGAGATCATGACTTCTAATTATATGACACTCTTTTGGAGTCAAGTCTTCTTGATTTTTTTTGAGTAAAATTTGCTTTGACATTGGCTGTGATATCCCAAATGATTCTCCATATGGTTGCACCCATTTTGTTTCCTTTCACTTCAAAGATCCATTGGTTTTCGTCCAATTAGATGTGCCAAATTATAGTGTGTGGGGTTGATTCCCATATAAATTTCAATAAGGGATTTCTGTTGAAGCCTTTTCTAAACTTTTCACTCCAATGGTTTAAACAACTTTCAACGTTTAATCTCCTTGAAAAGACCAAACCAAATTTGTTAGTAATTTCCAACCAAATAGCTATAAATTTTGGGCATTAAAATAGGAGGTGCTTAATGGTATCACTCTCCCTTAAACACCTTGGGTAAACATGAGGCCCGACTATGTTCCTCTTTTGCAAGTTTTCTCCTATTAATATTTTGTTCTGCTACACCAACCAAGTGAAGACTTGCAACTTAGGTGAAATCCTCTTTTTCCAAATTGAGGATAATTTTTGTTGATTGTTTTGACTAGTTGGGAGTGAACTCCAAGTTTGACTATATACTCTCCTATATTTCTTATGTTACCCCACATAAGTTGATCTTACAGATGCCTCTTTATGGGTTTGATACTAGTAATATGCCTCTTGAAACAATCCCATTCATCTTGGAGACGCATAGGGAGAGGAGGATATTTCTAGGTAGGTTCCTATTCTAACCATTCTATAAGGTCACTAAGCTTCTCAATTCTTAAACTTTATTTGGTTTTGGAGATCATGATTGCATATTTCTTGTAAGAAAGGATTTCCAAGGATCAAATATTTCTACAAATTGATCTTGCTGCCATCTCCAAGGATCCAAGAGATTGTTTTTGTAATTATTGCCTTGGCCTCAACTATATGCTTCCATATTAATGATGCACCTAGTTGATTTTCTATATTTATTAATAGTTGCATGTTTGTAGAGTTATTTGTGTATTTGTTGTTTAATATTTTCTTCCAGAGAGCTTAAAGTGGCTTTAGCATGTTCCACAAGAGCTTGGCACCTAGGGCGTTGCTTACATTTTCCATTTTTTTGATTTCCAAGCCACCATGCTCTTCAACTTTGGTGATCACGTCCAAATTTACTAAATGGAATTTCTTCCTTTCTTTTTACCTTCCTCCCTATCATAGGAAGTTTCTGATTATGCAACCATCAATCATATGAAGAACAATTTTGGAAGCATGATAAACAAGAAGTTGATATATTAGGAGAGTGGAGAGAACGAATTTCATTAAAACTCTTTTGCTCGCCAGACTCAACCAACCATTCTTGTAGTTTCAAATTCTCTTAATTAGCTTTTCCAACATTGGACTCCAAGATACCTAAATTGTTGTTCTTTTCTTTGTTTGAATCCAAGGATTAAACTAACTATTTTAAGCTTTTGAGGTATTTTGGGTGAAAAATGAATTTTTGTGTGTTAATTAATGCTCCGATGACTTGTGTGAACCAATCTAAGCATTTTTTGACCAGCCTCACATTTTGCCTTAATGCTTCTCCTATAAGAATAACGTCATCAATAAACTAGACATGAGTAACTTATTTGTATCTCGTCGCTACCTTAATACCTATGATCTTATGGTCCCTTCTTAGCTTGTTGAGAGATCTCCCTAGAGTCTCTGCTAGTAGGATGTAAAGATATGGGGATAAAGAGTAGTCATATTTGATGCCCTTTGAATCCTTGAAAAAGGCTAAATGTTTCCCATTGATCAGAGGGGAGATCCAAGGGGAAGTGACGAATGCTCCAATCCATCTCATAAACTGAAGGGAAAATCTAAACTTAACTAACACCTGTTCAAGAAATTAAATATCCACCCTTTCAAAGGTATTAGCCATATCAATCTTAATGGCTATATGATTTCTTTTGGATTTCCTACTAGCGTGGAGAGCTTCATGCACCATTATAATGTTATCATATATTTATTTCTTGGGGATGAGTCCTCTTTGCTCTTCAACAATTATTTTGTCAATTTTCATTTTTATCTGATTGACTATGATTTTGGAGATAATGTTATAAGAAGAATTGCACGAGATTGGTCTAAATCTAGAAAGCATCACACCATTTTTTTCTCTACGGATTAAGGTCAAAAAAGTGGAGTTGATAGCATCCTAAGATCTTATCATTTAGTCTAACATCTTCAATCATCTTAAACAAATATTCGTGAATAAGATGAAAAAATTGCTAGTAGAAATTATTGGTGAACCTATTGGGACTTGAAGCTTTATCCTTGGGAAGAGAGTTGACAACTTCTTCTAACTCATCCATTGTGAGTAGTTTGCTCATTTCTTGTTTGTAATCCTCTTTGAGAATTTCTAGAATATTTTGTAGAAGCAACTCTTGAGCTTGAAGATTCTCATGTTCTTACCCAGGTGTTGTAGGTGAGTTGGAGAGGAGAGGGCAATCCTCCAAGGGAGGTCCCAGGTTCAAATATCCACCATTGGGTATCTAAAATCCAATTGATAATGTTGGTGCGGGCAGGGTCGGATGCGACCCTCGGGTGACTTTAACGGTGTAGAACCCCCTGTTCGTGGTCTCTCAGACCAAGCGGCTTCGCAAGGGGTTTTTCGCTTTAAAAAAAAAAGAAAAATATTCTCATGTTCTTTGGTTAGCAAGTTAGAAAAATTCTTGCTTGCCAACTCTTTGATTTACTCTTTCCTTGTATATTTCATCTCTTCATGCTTAATTTCTCTGATTGAGTTCCTTTGATAGTTTTGCATTGTCTTGAGATGGAAATAATTGGTGTTCTTATCACTTTTTTTCAGCCAAGTCATTCTTGAGTAGAGCTTCCATTGTGCTTCTTCTTCTTATTGCAATTCTCTTCTTTCATCCTCTTGGTGTGGTAGAGGAGAGTCCAATTTTTTCTTCTAGTTGTTCATCTAGTTGAAGTAGTATGGATTTTTTTATTTTGAATTTGGTTTTATTTGATAGCCAATTCTGTATAACTATTTTGAGATCATGAATTTTCCTTTTTCATATCTCTTGGGGATTGGTTGTCAAGACTTGTTGCTGCCAAGTATTTTCAACCAAAGTGATGAATTCTTCGTGAGTCATCCAATCTAGATTATATTTGAAGGGGATTCTCGTTGGTTCTAAAAGGTTCTATCCACTATCCAATATGATGGGTTTATTATTTGATATAGAAATTTGGACTATGTGGCTTGAGAGGAGTGGAACATGAACCAATAGATCTTATTTCACTAGGAACCTATCAAGCCTTTCAACTATGATATGTGTTCCATATCTCTTATTGATCCAAGTGTATTTTCCTTTTTTTGGGATAACATCTTAAAGATATTTATCAACAATAATTCTTTCTACTAATTCCTTATTCAGGTCTTTTGATCTAGCTCCTCTAGAATTTTCCCAATGTTTAAGTGTCATATTCAAGTCTTTGCCAATAATTAAATTTTCAGGCTTTTCAATGGTCAACCATTGAGAAAGATGTTGTCATGTATCTTTCTTCTATTCTGGATGGTTTGGCCCACAAAAGTTGACAATTGTTATTGGGTATCCATCAGTCATTTCAAATTTAGGTGCTATCCAATTGTTGTGTTTGTGCCTATTGATGCAAGTTAAGTCTTTGGGGTCCCATGCTAGAATCAAACCCTTTGAAGTTCCTCCTGCATCTACTGTAATTATTTCTAACTGCTGTCAGATTTTATTCCATTATTTTACAACTATTTTTTATATCATTTTTGTTTCTTGAATACAAATTGCATGTGGATGATGCTTCTGAATTAGTGACTGTTGGTCACCAAATCCGCACAGGAAAGGACTTTCGGTGGGTTTGCGCGCCCTGGACCTGCGACCAACATTGAAAGGCCGAGGGGAAGAGATGCCCCTCGTGCCAATCTCCGGAGAAAGGCCGGCTCCTATACTAATCTACTTTTGGGGTTTGAGACAAGAGTGCAGGAAAGAAATAAAAAGAGTAAGGGTTAGAGATGATGATTTAAGGTGGGAGAGAACAGGAAGCACGATCACTCGCTAATAACTCGAATAGCAGCAAAGAACACCAAGAATAGACGAAAGAAACGTGATACTCGCTTTCCTATGTATCCTCTGGATGAGTTCACGGGGTTCTCCTTTCTCTCTCGCTGGAATTCGGGGTTCGGAGTAACAACGATTAAGACAAGGGAATAACAGAAACCACGACCCACCAAGGAAGCATAAAAGAAAGCTTATAAGACGTTTTTCCTCTCCTATGTATCCTTCAGGGCGAATTTTAGGGTATAGTCCCCAATCGCACACCGGATTCAGGATTCAGAGTCTCAGTATACGAGTGCAGACAGACAAAAGAATTAAGCACAGAAGGCAGCATAAAAGAGAGAAATGGAGTACAAAAATCTTTAGTATTAGACGTAGGACATCAAGTTACAGCAGCTTTCTAGCAGAAAGTTCCCCCCTTTTTACATTGCAAAGCCTGGGTTTTTATAGAGGACCCGACCCTCTGAATCATTATTACAAAAATGGCGGAGTACACCCTCGAGCCCTGAGAAATCGGCTCCTCGTTGCTGCTGCGGATGATCTCTCAAATCGGCTACCAAAATTGGTAATGGTGACCGAGTCAACCGGAGAAAGTCACATTAAATGAGCCACTTGGGTGTCCTTGGATTGTAGGTGCGGTGCTCGAGTGGCGGCCATGCTTGTCGGGTTCTTCTTCATGGACTGATACTTCGCATCCAATTGCCAAAAATGAGCAACAGGCTTACTAGGCAAGAAAATATGCATTTATGAGGCTCTCTGATCGCCTCGAGAAAATGCCCAACTTGGGAAGCATTCCTGGGAAGCGCCTCGCTGATTTTTGCTTCGCAAAACTACTTCGAGGGCGTGGAGTGCCGAAGCCGATCTTCCTTTATCCTTCGCTGCTTCGTTGGCAAAATCGCTTCGCTAATGGGTCGGGAAAACGCTTCGGGCCGATCTTCTTTTGAAACGGTGGTTCGGGGGAGTTTTGGCCGAAGCACTTTCTCGACCTCTATCGCTTCGGGTGAAAACTGGCCGAAGTGGATTTTAGAAATACTTCGGGCCCGAAGTAATTTCTTTGCCTTAGCTGATTCGGGCTATCTTTTCTTCTTCGGAGAAGTTGCTTGGATGCCGCTTCGCAAAACTCTTCACCCGAAGCAGTCATCGGGAATGCTTCGGGTGCGAAGCGTTTCCTTCGTTCTTTTTCGACAAAGTTCTCACCCGAAGTGATGATTTGAAGCGCTTCGGGCCCGAAGCTCTTTTCTTTTTCATTTTGTCCACCAGGGGGCGATAGGGAAAACCAAAATTGCTATAACTTATAAACAAAAGAAAACTTTCAACAAAACAAATATTATACAAAGTTTCAATTTTTCTGCCCCTTGGTGGAATGTGACAATATTGTCAACATTCTTGGTGGCTCGCGGGGCAACGAGCTCGTCTCGGTGGTAGAACCCTCAGCTTTTATCCATTGGGCCACAGAGTCCTCCAGACCCTTCTCCTTGTTCCTTTTCTGGGGGCGCTTCCACAGCTTGTCCTTCCTCTTCCTCTTCTCTCTCCTCTTCTTCCGCTACTTCTTCTTCTCCTATCGCCATTGCTTCTGCTACGTCTTCAACCGTTGGCAGTGGGGCCAGGCGGACGCGGATATCTCTTAAGGTTCGACGAACCTGAGACCAGACGCTTTTCGTGAACAGCTCCTGATCCTCTAAGGATTTGACCAAAGCGCGGAACCTATCGATCTGCCCGATTTTTGCATGTTGGGACCTGGTATGCAGATCATTTAGGGAAGCGGAGATTCTACAGTATTTCAATATGTAATCAGCAACCTGCTTCTCTGTTATTGGTTCGGCCCACTCGTCTATCTCTGAAACGTTGCCTTCAAACTGCTGCCACTTCGGCATGATTTCTTCCTTGGCTAATGGCTTCCCATCATTATCCATGAAACTCGAGAAGCCTAAGGAGAAGAGGTCCTCGAAGTAGCCCATTGACGCGTGCCTCTCGCTTTCGAATGCGTCCAGTAGGATTTTTGCCTTTTGAGCTTTCTTGGCTATGGAGAAAAAGGCACGAACTGTGGCCTGGGCCGTTGACCAATCCCTTGTTGTCCGACTCATCGCTGCGAGCTTCAAATCTTGATACCTTGCACCTTGGACCTTGAGGGCCAGCTTGAGTCGGGCTCTGACATTCTGAATGACCTCTTCGATGATTGGTCCTCCTTCAGCGATGGCAACCTGGGCTTCTATGGTGTAAACTAAAACTGAAAGGGCACTGACAGCCCGAGACCTAAAATTCTTGAGCAGATGTGAGCGAATCTCCTTGATTTTGCTCCTGTCAAGTAGCCCTAGGCCTTCCTTCTCGTGCAGCTGGATCTGAGCTTGCAAGATCCTACTTTCAAGCTCCTTGGCCCTCAAATCATTTTTGGCCTACCTTTGTGCTTGATTCTCAGCTGTGCACTCCAGTTGTGCTATCTACAGCTTTAGGGCGTGTGCTTCTTTCTGCATCAGCTTGCACTGCTCCTCGGCCTCTACCAATTTGGAGTGAGCCCTTGCTAGCTCCTCCTCCAGCTTGATGTTAGCGCTCTCGGCTTCGAACCTGCGCTTGTTGGCGATGTTGGCATGCGCCTTGAAGGTCTCGATTCCAATGTGCATAGAGGCGGACTCCTTGTCCACGTTCAGATGTTCCAAGTCCTTTTCTTTATCCTGATATTCATAGTCCGCTGGAGTCATTTCATCCAGGGGCTTCTGGACTTTGGGTATCTTCTTTACTTTATGCAACTTTCTCGCCTCGAAATCGAAGACGGTGCATCTCTCAACTTGAGCGAGCGAGCGCCCTCTCTTCTTTCTTGCCTCTTTCAACATTCTCTTTGTGTTCTGTCGGGCTTGGAGGAGTTTTTTGGCCAAGGGGGATTCCCATATTGAGGACAGCTCGGAGTCAAATGCGGCTGGATCTACAGCCGAGGGATTGAATAAATATAAAGAGTTGAAGGGGATAGCCTCACCCGAAGGTTCGGCAATAGGGGTGACGGGGGCTTCGGTGAGTGGGAGCACGTTGTGTACAATGGAGGAATGAGCCTCGGGGTTCGGCATTGGACTATTAGCTTCACCCTGGTTGATGACTGAAGGATTGGCGGTGTGGCTGGGTGAAGTAACTTCGACAGGTTTGTCCTGGCCGGAAGACTCGAGGGGAGTAGTTAGGGACACGACGTAAGGAGGTGACTGACCTTGTGGAGGCAGGGTGGATAGGTGAGAGCTTTCGGCCAGGGTCGGGGTAGACTTACGAGCAACCAGAGCATAAGGTGAAGAAAACGTACCTGCGTGCCCTCCTGGCAGAGCGGCCATGGTGATCTCCTGGGTGATTGGCCCTTGTTCCTCCTGGGCCTCGGTACTCTTGGCTTCAATGACTTCCACGAGTTCCTCCATGTTAATGACATCTACGTTTGGGATCGTTTCGACACTTGGTGGAGTTTCTCCGTCATTTGCTTCGACCGAGCCCGATACTGATCTTTCGATAGGGGCGCTCGGAGTGCCTGTACGCGGTCGCTTTGGGAAGTTCGGGGGTGCCTGTGTAGGTTCCCGCTCCTTTCTTTTCTTCCTCTTGAGGGGTTGCTCTGATTCCTCTATTGTTGTCTCGAGATCTTCGGATGGACTCTGTAGTAAAGCTTTTGGTGTGGCCCTGGCTGCTTTTTCCTTGGGGACATTATCAGTCCTCCCGAGGCCTTCGTCTGAACTTGGGGTGGCCGATGGAACGAAATCGGTGAAGGACAAGGGTTTCCAAGACCCAATATTGGTCTGATACACAATTGCGAATTCCCTGTCCATTGTTAGAAGCCCGTAAGAATTCATCTTTCGGTGATGGACTCTCATAATCCACCATTCTCTTAACTGCTCCTCGTCCTAGTCTTTCAACTCCTCTTTTAAATCGTCCCTTGCTTTTCTCTAGAAAGTGGAGTCGGGAGTTGGGAATGGGTACTGGTCTGGGTCGAATTCGACCTCCATAGGATAGAAGTCATGCCAAGGAGGCAACGTCCTCATCTCCTCTAAGTGCCACTCCAGGTCCATACCATTGGGGTTATTCCTCTGCTCCAAAATTTTGGGGCGAGGACAGACATGGAAGTTTTTGCTTTTCAAATGATCTCTCATCACCCCCAACGGGTCGTAGAGCCACCTCTGTGGTATTTGAAGCAAACCAAAATCGGTGAGCTTCTCCTCCAGGTATATGTTCTGCTTCAGGGCAAAGACTTCGATCACTCCCATCTTGAAGGGGAAGTCGCAGGTGTGTGCCCACTTTCGTCCGTGGCCGTAGGTTTCGTCGGTCGCGTCACTTTGTCGAGCAACTTCCAGGGCAAATTGGTACTCCGAAGGGAAAAAGGGCAGCAAGAAGGGCTTCCCTGTGAAGCCAAAAAGGTGGATCACAAGCCCTTGTGTCAATTGAAACACATCCCCTCTTCTCTCCAATACCACTTTATCTCTAAGGCAGAGAGGCACCCGGGGGCTAGACTTTGTCAGAATGTGCATCGCAAGTCCCAAAAACTGCTGATTGAAAGGGTAATAGGACTCCGACCTCAGCAAGAGACGGGTCCACTGATATACGAGGCAAAGGGATCCCATCCTCGTCGACTGGTGAAACATCACAATGGTGAAGGGCTTTATGTACATGAAAGAAGAAGAGCCAAACCAAGAAGGAACAAGGCTGGAAGTGCGGCTCCTTGCTAGCATCCTTCATGGATGTCAACCGCGTGTGCAGATTTCAGGCCACCCATTCTGCCCAATCGAAGAAAACTGGGTTGGTGTTCGGCCGCGAAGCGTCGGGGGCGTAGAACTCTCCTCTGGAAATGCATTCGGCTAGCGACACCTGCCATGGGTATACCAAAGTATCGCTTGACAAGCCTCCCACCCATGCAATGATAGAGAATATATCTGTGTTCTTGAAGGCCTCCAAGGGCAGGGGCATCTGGGGTCGCTTGCCGGAAGAAAGTCCGCTTTTGAGGTTTTCACGCAAAAAGCTCAGGATGAAGGGATTAGAAGTGAACTTATCCGTTTGTTCGCTCAGGCTGACATTGCGAATGGTATAGCCTTTTGGTGGCCTTTGCTGTGGTGCGAACGCTGCCTGCACATCCTCCTTCAGAATGGAAAACAATTTTTTACCCGAGGCGTCCAACACCTGCCTGGTTTGCGGTTGATAGTTTTGAGCAATGGCGTATATGAGCTCGGGGCAGTGATGTGTAGGAGGGACTAAATACCAGTATATGTGGGAATAATACGCCGCGGCCCTCTTGTTCTCCATTGAGAGCCTGCTTTTCATGAAGTCGATGGTATATCGAAGCTCGGCCACGGTTCTTGAGAGCTCTGGGTCTCTGATTTTTGCCCACTTATCGACAGGTGGTTCTATGCTGGGCTCGTCATCGGACTCTTCCCTTCCTTCCATCACTTGTTTTCCTGGGCGTGGGGGAGGATTGACCCTCCTAGGTCTCTGTTTCTTTTCTTCCGTGGCTCTCGCCTTCTCTGGAACCGTCGTCTCTGGCTCTTTTCCTTTCTGAGTGGGGTTCTTCTTTCCCATTGTGAACGATCGTAGCAGGATAACTTGTGATGTAGAAGAGTTCAGCACCTCAAAACAAGGGACGGGATAATCACGACGAACAACGAAACCTTTGATGCAGAAGCTCTCCGAAGAGACAGAACGCGAACTCGACTCTCACACTTGCAAATGGTTTGTTTTTAACGGGCATCTGCATTTTATAGCTTCGGAGGGCAACTTTCGGCATTTATGGCAACCACCGTAATTACTTCGCGGGCCTGGCCCGAAAGTATCGCTGTGGCATCTGATTGGCCATATGGCGGCGTCGTACGCGGGGCCATGCAATTCGGCGATTGGATTTTGTATCGAGAACGCGAATCGCTGCCACCTGGTACCCTTGCACGGCTTTTCGGTTAACGAACTGCCTTGGGATGAGTGTCGTTTCTTTCGTATTGAGTTCATCTGCTTCGGCCTCCTTTTGAGGCTGTTGTCGGCATGCTCCCCGAGGCACATCTTAAATGTGTCCGCCTCGTATGCGAGGTTCGGCGATATGGAGTTGGCGAAGAAAATACTTCGTCGCGAAGTTCTTCTTCGGGCTGATTTTCTTCATTTCGGGTCCGAAGTTCCCCTTTGCTACGTTGTTGCTTCGGTTCACGAATACCGTCGACCGAAACCCGTTTCATCGAGGAGGGCCTCGCCAAGAATTACTTCGGACAACGCCCTCGGCACCTTTCTTTAGCGAAGCATTTTCCACGTCCTTGATCTGCATGTGGTTTGGTTCTACAAGGATGAACTGCTTCGCGGCGAACTTCCCTTCGTTGGCTACTTTGGACCGAAACCCCCCGAAGGCGATTTCGATCGTGCTTTGTGAAGCCGAAGCCAGGAATCTAGCTTTTGTGGTTGAAGTGGCGCTTGCTCTCCGTGATATTTTGAACAGAGTATAGACAAAGCACTGAAATCCTATATACAAAAATATGTGCAAGATTTTTTTTTTTATTAAGTACACATACCTCAGCGATTGAAGGTCTTCAGGTGGAGACCATTGACGGAGATTGGTAAAACTTGGCCATTCGCATCTTTGAGGATGAAGGAATTAGCCGAATTCACTTTTACTATTTCAAACGGTCCGTCCCAGAACGCATCCATTTTGTCATGATTCCCAGGCTTGGCCTTCCATGAATCCCACCTCCATACCAGGTCTCCTGCTTTGAATGTGCGATCGGATGATTTCCTTTTGAACCATTCTCGGGTGACCTCAGCATGCCGTGCGAAGTTTTGGTAGGCCTTTTCACGTTCCTCTTCTAGTTGTAGTAGCTGGACCAGGCGTTCCTCCATCGGGTTAGCTTCGTCTGCTTCCAGCAACTGTAATGCGGGGATCTCGATGTGAGTGGGCAGGATGGCCTCCTTGCCGTATACCAGAGCATAAGGCGAAGTCTTGATCGACCTTTTGACAGAAACCCGATCGGCCCACAAGGCCCGATCCAAAAGGAGGTGCCAAGTTCTTTTGTTTTGATCGATCAACTTTCTCAGTATCCTCAACAGGGTTTTGTTGGTGGATTCTGCCAATCCATTGCCCTGGGGGTAATAGTTGGAAGACACCTTGTGATATATCCCATACTTGTATAGGAACTCGTTGATCTTTGCGCCTGTGAAACCAGGACCGTTATCTGTAATAATTGCTTCGGGGATACCGAAGCGGGTAATCAATCCTTCCAGGAAGGTGACGACGGTATCTTGATCGACATGTTTTGTGGGGACTGCCTCGGCCCACCTGGTGAAGTAATCAGTCGCAGTCAGAATGAATTTGTGTCCAGCGGAGGAGTTTGGCGATATGGCCCCTACGAAATCCAGTCCCCATTGCTGAAAGGGTGTTTCCACCTGTATCGATCGGAGGGGCATCGAAGCATTTCTGCTTCGATCGACGAATTTTTGGCATTGCTCGCATCTGCGACAAATGGAGAAGGCATCGGCAAAGAGTGTGGGCCAATAGTAACCCGCCTTGATTATCTTTAGCGCTGTCGCTCTTCCAGCAAAGTGTCCTCCAGATAGTCCTGAATGAAATTCGCCCAGGATTCTCCTCTTATCATCATCTTTTATGCATCTGAGGAGGACGTCGTCGATGTTCTTGAAAAATAGGCCTTTTGGGCGCATAGTGTATCGGGCGGACCGCATCCTGAAATGTCTTCGCTGTGAAGCATTCAGATGCGAGGGGCATCTGTCGGTGTTGAAATATTCCACTATTTCATCGACCCAATCTTTCTCGGCCTCTTCCTGATTAGCGAGGCATTCTCCTGTTGGCAAGTCATCCGACTGACAGTCTGTTATTTCGGCCGTTGCGCTCTTCGCCAGCTCTTGACATAATGCGCGACCGCGAACTAGTTTGGTAGGTTTGATCTCAATATCGAACTCTTGGATTTTGCTTACCCAACCAGCTCTCTTGCTTCCCAGTTCCCCCTGAATAATGAAACTACGCACATCGGGGTGAATGACGAAGACTGTGGTTCGACTCTGAGAAATGAACTGTTTGAATTTCTTGAGAGACTTCATTACTGCATGCACTTGACGCTCGATGAAATTGTACTTTTCCTCATGGGGATTGATTATCTGGCTGAGGAACGCAATGGGACGTTCCTCTCCATCTTCCCCCTTTTGCGTCAAGACCGCGGCGTAGCTTTCAGGTTCTCCTATTGCATACAGGATAAAATCTCGACCGTAGTCGGGGTTGATCAAGACCGGTGCCTGAACAATTCGGGCCTTGATTTCTTTGAATGCTTTTCTCCTCTCTTCTGTCCAGACGAATTTTGCGCCCTTTTTTAAAAGCTCGGACATCGGCTTAACAACCTGGGCGAAGTCTGGGACAAACTTCCTTACGAAGTTAATCTTTTCGAAGAAATATTGAAGGCCCTTTTTATCCGCTGGTATTGGGAGCTTCATCAGAGCTTCGGCTCTGTCGGGATCCACGGCGAGACCCTTTTCCGAAATTGCGTGTCCCAGCAGCTTTCCTTCGTTGACTGCGAAGATAGACTTTTTTGGATTGATTGAAATGCCAAATTCTCGGCATTTTTCGAAAATTTGTTGAAGATGTTCTGGGTGGTTCTCTCTCCTTCGGGAGAAGACGGTCATGTCATCCAAATAGATAACAATAACCTTGTTCAGAAGCTCGCCAAAAGCTAGGTCCATCGCTCTCTGGAAAGTAGCTCCCGCGTTCGAGAGGCCAAAAGGCATTCGCTGGTAGGCGAATGTGCCCCACTTGGTTGTGAACGCGGTCTTATGTTGGTCTTCGTCCCTAACCCAGATTTGATTATATCCAGAAAAACCATCGAGCAGGGAGAATCGTTGAGCTCCAACCACCGAATGCAAGATATGATCGATCTACGGGAGAGGATAGTGGTCCTTGAGGGAAGCATGATTCAAGGTTGCGGAAGTCCACGCATAACCGGATGTCTCCATTCTTTTTCTCGATAGGGACCAAGTTCGCTACCCGGGAAGAATGCTTGATGGGATAAATGATCTTTGCTTCGAGCATTTTTAGCATTTCGGCCTTCATCAGGACCTCGATCTTTGGATTAACCGGCCTTTGCTTATGTCGAAAAGGTTTGGCCCCTTCTTGTAATTCGATTGTATGTTGGATCAGCTGTCGATCATATCCCTTGAGGTCGTGATAAGACCAAGCCACGATATCTGGGTACCTCTTACACAAACATCGGATTCGCTCTATTTCTTCTGAAGTACAATCGGTCCCGACCTTTATTACTTTCCCAGGTTCCAGTTCTAAATCTTGATATTGCTGCATGCTGATCTGGATCCTGTGGGAGAGCGATCGATCATTTTGATCGAAAAGGCTCTCAAGCATGATCAATCCCTTGGGAACGTGGTTGTTCTTCAACTGGACCAATCCTTCATATTCCTCCTCATCAGGGCTTCGGTCTTCGACCGTAGCGGCTTCTTGGATCATGAAATTGACAATCTGCTCATCGTTGTCAAAAACTTGCCAGTGTAAATCTCTGTCCGGGACAGAGGGTCTATAGATCATCCTTACAACCTTCGGCTTATGCACCATATCATCCACTGGAGAATATCGGGCTGCGATGGATGCTAAGACATCTGCATGTCGATTCTTTTCTCGTGGAATAGACTGTAGATTGAGGGATTCAAACTGGTCGAACAGGTCCCATACCCTATTGCGGTATGATTTAAGATAGTGCTTCTTTGAAGAGCATCTGTTGGTGACCTGGTTGCAAACTAGTTCGGAATCTCCGAAGATTTGAAGATGCCTTATGCCTAACTTGTCAGCTTTCTTGAGTCCCAAGCACAAGGCTTCATACTCTGTTGCATTGTTGGTGCAGCTCCATGTCAATCGGTAGCAATACTCCTTTTGCTCACCGGACGGCGAAATCAGAAGGATTCCTGCCCTGACGCCGTTTTTGCATCGGGCACCATCGAAGAACAATTTCCATAGTCCTTCTTGAGCAGAAACCTTTCCCTCCATTTTGGTTGGTTTCTCGGACTTGGCGATGGTGTAGCACCCCACCTCAGTCTCTATCATGGCATTGAAATCTGCCAATGAAAATTCATCTTCACAACATAACTGTGCGAGGGATTCCTGGACTAGATCCACTTGCTCTAGCTCCTCCGCGATCGTATGCACAGGGCCACTGCTCTCTTCCTCGGACATCTTCGAACCGAGGAACGTAGAAGGCTTTTCATTATAGATTTTCACCTTCTTCCCTTTGAAGGGGATCTCCAGATGAGTGTAGTCCATGGACAGATATCCGCCCAACTTTGCCGTGAATTCCCTCGACAGGCACATGCTGAAGTAGGGCTCAAGGTCCACGACTACCACCTCTTGTATGACTATGATTTGAGGTGTCTTATGTAGCCGAATAGGAATGTCTTTGATGACACCTACAGTCTTCACTGGGGTACCGTCCAACTGGAGGACTCCGTGACTGCTTCGTGTGTACTCCATGCCTATTTCCTCGCATACTGCCTTCGGCATTACTGTCGTCGCAGCTCCAGAATCTATCATACAGTTATGCACGATATACCCTTCCATTTGTAAGGATAAGTAGAATGGTGGTGGTCTATTTTTTCCCGTGATGGACGCGGACAGGGTCTGCACCAGAGCGAGCGGCTCTACCTTCTTTGTATTGATCCTCTTCAATGATTCTTGCAGTAGGTCCACTTGTCCAGGAAGTTGCAGAGCATCATACAAACTGATTTTGGCTGGAATTCTCTTCAATTCTTCTACAATGTTGTAGGCTGGGGAGCTATGCACCTCAGGTTCCTTTCTCGGTTCGTACTTGGTGCGATATTGCTCTGTCGCTTTGACCCTTTGTCGCTTGGTGAGCGAGGGAAATTTGAGCTTCTCCTTAGCCTGTTCTTTGGTCTCCACCTGAGGTGGTTCGACAGTGGCCTTTTGGGCCTTTTCTTTGATTGGAGCTGGCGGAGGAGCTTCGCTCGGGGCCGAAGAGGATGGTTGTCCCTTCTCAAAATGAGCGTGTACCTTCAAAGGAGCCATCTGAGTAGCATCTACCTCTATCGACCTTTTACCTCCCCTGGTAAGGACCGTGACTGGCTCTTCCTCGTCGATGGACAAGTTCTGATCCAATTGTCTGATGACGTTGACTTGGCCGCCTTGACTGCTGCTTGTTAGTGTCTGCACGTAGTGTTGATGCAACATGCATGTATTTTCCTCGTGAGGATCATTACATGTAGAGCACCAATATACATGATCGGAAGTGCTTGGGACTTCATCTATCGCAACATTTCTTGTCGAAGCTTTTCCTTGATGGACCGCTTGATCTTTGGTAAGTGCAGGCGTGGGATAAGACCTTCTTGGTAGAAACTCTTGTTGCGCTTGCTTCTTCTTGACAATGGTCATGTCGTTGGACAAGGTCTGCACTGTGGCATTTAACGATTGCATTTCTTGCAGTATCTTGGCTTGCATATCATCGACCTTGGGAACTGATGGTAAAGAAGCCATAGTCGATATCGGAGGTAGGGCAGGATGTTGGAGGGGTGCTGGCAACATTGGAAATGTTGGAGTGATAGTGGGCGGCGTAGTTGAAAGTGTGGGGAAATGTATCTGTGGAGCGGTGATCTGCGACACAACGGGATTCGGGTTCCAGGATGAGATCGGATATGCAGGGATTGCAAAAATCTGTGGAGCTACTGCGCTCGCGTACTGGGCTTGAAGGAACTCGGGGAGTATGGGCATTGGCATTCTTTGAGGGAGTTTACCCATGGCTATGAGGTCCATTTCTGCTTTCTTGGCTAACCCATACAACTCTGGAAAAGTATTGACATTTGAGTACCTTATCATAAGACCGATATCAGGGTTGAATGCCCGAAGGAAGTAGTATGCCACGGCTTCGTCAGTTGGGCGAAGTCCAACTGGGACTCTTTGCCAGGTTCGAGCGAACCTAACATTGAAGTCTGCAATCTCTTCTTGTGGATGTCTTTGGATTGAAGTGAATTGCTGCAGGAGAGAAGTTGGATCGACGGACTCGTTGAAGCCTTGCATCAACTGCCCGGCTAACTGGTCCCATCCCGTAATAGTGCCGGATGGCAGAGATCTGTACCAATAGAGGAGTTTTCCTCTAAGGGAGAGAACCAGGAGCTTCACCATCACTCGCTCTTCTATGATATCATGGATCGTCGCCAGGGAAATGATGTCCTGGATATGCTCTAGAGCAGTCTTTTCGGTTTCGTCGAACGTCGGGAGCTTTTTGATTGCAACAGGTGGAACTTGCCCTTGGCCCGCGAGATTCAACGGTGACGAAGAATTCCATGCTGGAAATAATCTGGGCGACGGTTGCTTGTTGTTGTTGTTGTTGTTGCTATTGCTGGGCCATATTTGTGCCTGGGTTCTATGGAACAGAAGTCCCCGAAGTCCTTCTTGGGTTGCTCGTCGGAAGGCCAATGGGAACGGAGGCACTAGGATGCTTCGGTGAGTTGGGAGGATTCAGAGGAAAACTAGTTGTTGTGCTATCGAAAGTTATGCCTTGCTCGTCAATAGCAGCCTCTTGCGAGGATGTCCCGCGTAAGAGATATTCGGGGGTAACTAACCTAGATCGTTCCCCAAAGGCGTCAATATCAAGCTCAAAGAACTCGGTTTCCTCTCCTCTATTCCTAACTCTCCATCTTGTTTGCATGAAGGCACGGGCTTTAGTACTGGTCTTTACGACTTGAAGATTCTCGGGTAAAACAGAGTCGCCAGATGCTAAGAGTCTCTTAGTAACGAGAGCATCGATTCTCACTACTACTCGGGGGATGAGACTGACCGGATCTCACCGGGAACTTGTTAGAACTACTGGCTCCGGTGAAGACGGGCTAGAAATTTTCTCAAATATGGGACCTTGTGTCCCATCGGGCGTGCCAAAAACTGTTGGTCATCAAATCCGCATAGGAAAGGACTTTCGGTGGGTTTGCGCGCCCTGGACCTGCGACCAACATTGAAAGGCCGAGGGGAAGAGATGCCCCTCGTGCCAATCTCCGGAGAAAGGCCGGCTCCTATACTAATCTACTTTTGGGGTTTGAGACAAGAGTGCAGGAAAAAAAAAAAAAGGGTTAGGGTTAAAAAAAAAAAAAAAAAGAGAAAGAAATAAAAAGAGTAAGGGTTAGAAGATGATGATTTAAGGTGGGAGAGAACAGGAAGCACGATCACTCACTAATAACTCGAATAGCAACAAAGAACACCAAGAATAGACGAAAGAAACATGATACTCGCTTTCCTATGTATCCTCTAGACGAGTTCACAGGGTTCTCCTTTCTCTCTCACTGGAATTCAAGGTTCAGAGTAACAACGATTAAGACAAGGGAATAACAGAAACCACGACCCACCAAGCAGCATAAAAGAAAGCTTATACGACGTTTTTCCTCTCCTATGTATCCTTCAGGGCGAATTTTAGGGTACGAGTCCCCAATCGCACACCGGATTCAGGATTTAGAGTCTCAGTATACGAGTGCAAACAGACAAAAGAATTAAGCACAGAAGGCAGCATAAAAGAGAGAAATGGAGTACAAAAATCTTTAGTATTAGACGCAGGACATCAAGTTACAGCAGACTTTCTAGCAGAAAGTTCCCCCCCTTTTTACATTGCAAAGCCTGGGTTTTTATAGAGGACCCGGCCCTCTGAATCATTATTACAAAAATGGCGGAGTACACCCTCGAGCCCTGAGAAATCGGCTCCTCGCTGCTGCTGCGGATGATCTCTCAAATCGGCTACCAAAACTGGTAATGGTGACCGAGTCAGCCGGAGAAAGTCGCATTAAATGAGCCACTTGGGTGTCCTTGGATTGTAGGTGCGGTGCTCGAGTGGCGGCCATGCTTGTCGGGTTCTTCTTCACGGACTGATACTTCGCATCCAATTGCCAAAAATGAGCAGCGGGCTTACCGGGCAAGAAAATATGCATTTATGAGGCTCTCTGATCGCCTCGGGAAAATGCCCAACTTGGGAAGCGTTCCTGGGAAGCGCCTCGCTGATTTCCGCTTCGCAAAACTACTTCGGGGGCGTGGAGTGCCGAAGCCGATCTTCCTTTATCCTTCGCTGCTTCGCTGGCAAAACTGCTTCGCTAATGGGTCGGGAAAAATGCTTCGGGCCGATCTTCTTTTGAAACGGTGGTTTGGGGGAGTTTTGGCCGAAGCACTTTCTCGACCTCTACTGCTTCGGGTGAAAAGCGGCCGAAGTGGATTTTAGAAATACTTCGGGCCCGAAGTAATTTCTTTGCCTTAGCTGATTCGGGCTATCTTTTCTTCTTCGAAGAAGTTGCTTGGATGCCGCTTCGCAAAACTCTTCACCCGAAGCAGTCGTCGGGAATGCTTCGGGTGCGAAGCGTTTCCTTCGTTCTTTTTCGGCAAAGTTCTCGCCCGAAGTGATGATTTGAAGCGCTTCGGGCCCGAAGCTCTTTTCTTTTTCATTTTGTCCACCAGGGGGCGATAGGGAAAACCAAAATTGCTATAACTTATAAACAAAAGAAAACTTTCAACAAAACAAATATTATACAAAGTTTCAATTTTTCTGCCCCTTGGTGGAATGTGACAATATTGTCAACAAGTGACTTTAAGTATTTTTGTTTTCAAGGGACTGCCTAATCCCTTCCCATTCTATAAGAGTAACTTCATTTTATAGACTGCTTCTTGTTCTTGGAGAAGCTTTCTAATATGTTGGATTATGTTTTAGCCTATATTTCATTTGGGTCTATTTATTTCTTAATTGTTGATTTGTTTTTTTCTCCTTGACAACAAATTGTGTTGCTAAGGTTCCTCCTGGAATGACTACTTCAATTTGTGTTTCTTCAACCTCCTCTTATGTTTCTTCTTCTATAGGATCTTTATATTTTGTTTGAGTTTCTCCTAGGATATCCTCTAAGTTATCTTTTATTGGAGTATGTGGAGTGTCTTTCCCTTTATCTTGGGAAGATGTGCCTTGATCTAGTTTTGATGTTGTAGTTCAATTCTCATCTTCTTCTGAACTGAGAACAAATAACTTGTTTGTGTTCTTATGAGTAGGTTTTTGATGTGATTGCATTTTTTTGCTCCTTTATATTCTTGATTTCCTTTTGATTTCTTGGAAGACTTGTGTCTCATCATTTTTCTCTTGTGCCACTCTAGTTGGATACTTCCTAGAGAAATGACCATGCTTATGACAGATACTACATTTGAATGAGATGTGTTCATAATCAAGGGGTTGATTATGTACCTAGTCTAACATCTTGATTCCAATGTACTATGGTAATCCATTTTTTAGGTTAATCTACATACATATTTGTGCATAGATGGCATTGTTGGTTTGGGGGGGGGGAATTTATGAAGGATCCAATGGTATTTCCTATGATCTCCATTGTAGGTTTATTCCATAGGTGAAGGGGCAAGAAAGTCAATCTTACCCATAATGATATTTCTTCGGGTTCTTCCTCCTATGGGTCAAATGCTATGGTCCAAGAAGTCATATATAATGGGCTAGAACCAAGAAACCATGGCCCTCAATAAAATATGATGTTTTTGTCTTCTACGAAGGCAAAGGTTACTACAAAGTAACCTCTTATTGCCATCATAAATTTGTAAGAAGAGACTTTGACTCCCTAGTTTGTGTTGACTCCCTCGTTTTTGTTACTTTAAATAAATTGAGGCCTTCTTCATAATGTACATATTGATAGGTTTCACCTTTGGATGGTCTTCATCCTACTTGTACTTTATCTACCTTAATGCCATTTTTTGCAATTGGTTTTGTTTAGACTCTAATTGATATTTTTTGAAGTTGATGATAATCTTATGTGTGTACCTCTTTTGTTTCAAAAATAATTTGTTCAATTTTTTTTTTCACTGGATTTGACTTCATGTAATTATAATACTTGACTATGATCCAAATTTTTTGAATTTTATCATTATTTTCCTTTATCATTTCCTTTAGTTATTTTAGCTCCCACCTTAAAAATTTAATTTTCCCCTTTTTTTCACCAACCAAGAATTTTTTTTCTAATTTTCTTAGATCTTATCTTTCTAAGGTTGTTCCACCATTCCTCTACTTCACTCTCAAGGGAAAATCTTATCTTAAAGTTCTAAACATTTGAATTACAAAATATTTTCCTAACTTTAAGCAGCGATTTTATCACATTTTTATTTGTTAAGAATCTTTTTATATTTTTTGGTGATCCTCATATTTTTTTCAATTGGTTATATGGTATTGAAATGAGACCCACTTGTATTACATCCTCACCATATAGTGGTAATACAATAGTTCGGATATTATCAATGTATCACTTGGCAAGATTTGAACGCAGGTCACTTCCATGAATTCGAGGAATCTAACTGGTTGAGCTAATGCCCTTTGATTTAAAAATTTAGGGTAAAGCACAAGTTTTTGAAAGGGGTCCTTGTCCCCTTGTATTGGGGCTTGAATTTTGGTCTCCTGGATGAATATCCAAAGATATACCACTATGATATCCCTCACAGGACATTCATTGATCCCTTTTGATTATCCATCAATGCTAAGTTTTTCTACCTAAGCTTGATAATAACTACAATTGTGAACCAATATTTTAAATTAACACTTCATAATTTTTCTCATATATAGCTCATATGAGATCTTTTAAAATCTACTTCTCAACCAAAATCATTATGTTAAAATCTAGTATCCAAGTTGGAAGATTCAATTCACGGTATTGGCATGGATTTTGTTTTTAAATTAATCATGAGCAACTGAATTGGAGCAAAATTATCTTCCTCTATAGATTTGTAAAATTGATAAAATCTTATTTTTTTTTTGGAAGTGATTCAAAGTCAACTTTGCAAAGAGAAGTTTCATTTCAATTTGATGTTTCAACATGAAGTTATGCGTTTTGCACTACCTTACCTTATTCTTGCCTTGAAGACCTAAAACTTAGTTGTTGCCCTCTTTTTGCCTTGAAGTCTTGAATATCTAAAACTCAAATATCATATTCATTATAACATGCCCAACAATAGAGGAAGACACAATTGTATGATGCAATAAGTATGGAATTTATTACAATCCCAAAATATGGATGACAAACCTTTTCTTGTACTCTCCATAGGGAGAGAATCATTTTTGATATATGCAGTAATTAAAGATAAGTGCAAGAAGAGATGAAACCCTTTATTTATAGTCAAAATTTATTGATTTGTAAGATACCATAGGTCTCAACACATAGAATGTAACCACCTACTTCTTAAGATATACAAACATATCTTAAACACATTGAATCAAACTACTCATGAAAACCATGGAACTGTACATAAACTAGAAGATCATAAATTTTAAAATGCTACATTCTGGTATGCAATATCCTATAGCTTTCACTATTGAATATGTACTTCTTCAACCTTTATATGAACTTACAAAGATTAGCATTGCCATTTGACTCTTTTTTTCTATTTTAATGTGTTTCTTTTTTGGTTTTACAAATATACTGATATATTTACACAATTTTTGGCAAATTTTATTTATTTATTTTTAAAATTTTGCTTATTATAGTGACATGTTGAATAACATATGCAAAACCATGCTTACCTTTCATAATTACACATTATTGCTTGAAGGTGAATCATTATTCATATTGTATTAGAAGCAATATGTTTTGTATTAATTATTGGGCATTTATAAAAAAAAAAAAAAAAAAAAAAATATATATATATATATATATATATATATATATATATATATATTGGTAATATTAAGATATGGGGGTTTTGACCAGGAATCCCCCAACCTGTTACAACAACTCCACCAGGGAGACACACCCACCCCCTCACACACTCACCCACGCCACGGTTTGAACCTTGGACCTCCCGAAGAAGAGCCAAAGCCCAAACCGTTGCGCTGCACCCGAGGTGCATTTATAAAAATATTGTTGATACATGCAATAAAAAGCTAAAAACACATTATATCACCAAACAAAAAAATAGATCCCATAATGATAATAATGATAATGTAAAATGACTTATATTACATTTTATGTTTGTGGTTTGGATATACATAATTTTAATATATGTTTGTGGTTTGGATATACATACTTTTAATATTTCTTATTAGATGATTAAATGAGATAGATTTTTTTTATGGGTTATATAAGATTGAAACGAGCCTTGACATTATAACAATTTGGCAATTATGCATGTATGGCTTGCTAAGATTTAAACCTTGATTTCTTCCTCCAAAATCAAGGAGTCTTGCCAGTTAAGTTAATGCCATTTGATGTATCAAATAGAAAATTGATACCTATGTTATACTAACTAAAATTATTATTCTTCAAAAAAATAATTGGTAGTTACTAACTCGTAGTTCAATTTGGTTGTCTAAAGTACTTATTTTCATTTTCTAACGCATTGCCTTGATTTTATTAGTAATAAATAATTTAAAGGTTTAAATTTTTTAAAAGATATTTTCCTTTTATCATATAAACAAACTTTGTTAAACATTTTTACCTCTTAGATTTTCTTATTAATTTTTTTTTTAAGTAATACTTTTTATATACATCCCCGTGAGGATTGAACCCGGATCAGATCAATGATAATGCAAATGACGTCCATTGTTAATGCTATACTGTATAACCAAAAAAATAAAATTACAAAAATATAATAATTAATTGCATGTATCACATTACAAGTACTAATTAGTTATGCGTTCAAGTATAAATAACACATGAATGCAAAGGCTAAAGGGAGTTCGTTATAAGGGTTTCTTGGTTCCTCACATATAAGCTTCTACTTCTAATTTCTAATGATAGTAAAAATTTATAACAAAGAGCTTTATTAAGATGGCATGGGCTTTATTTTGCATTGTGACAATGCTTTATACTAAAAACACTAGAAGAACTTCTTAAGATATAAGCCATCCAAGAGGGCATAAGAAAGTAAAAAAAAAAAGAGAATAAAAAACATATAAAAAAAATGCAAGTTACATTATAAATATTGGAAACGGCACGTGAATTTCTTTAACTTGTGTAATTTCAAAGACATCATGATCATCTTATTCTTTCACAAAAAGTCTTGTTGAGTATTCAACTTTATAAATTACCTTTGTATACTCTTGTTCTACGAAAATAAGTACTCCAAATAACTTAGGAATTTTTAAACATTGTGTTAATTTTAGTCTAAATTAAAAAAATCTTTACAATTTTCAATTCGATTGTCTCGGTATATTGCATAAGAAAGTTAAAATAAAGAGAACACTGAACATGAAAAATATGCATTTCACATCATAAAAATGAAAAAGACATACATTTTTTAATGTACGATGCTAAAGTAGTTGTCATTATCATCATATTCTTTAATGCTTGAATTTTTCAATTATGAGTGCCCAACTTTATAAATTACCTTGCATCTTCTTTTTCCGTAAAAGTAAGTTGTCCATAAATTATCATAAATAAATATTTAGGGATTTGTTTAAACCTTATGTTAAATTTAGTTTATATTAATTTTTTTTACATATTTTTAAATTGGACTGTTTATTTATATTTATAGTATTTTGTTCATTTAGTTATAAGCTTATTAAATTGTTGTATTAACCTTTTGAAATAAAATTGAAGGATTTTTTACAGAATAAATGTATTTGTTTGATTGGGGGTTTTACTCTCTCTTAATTTTTTTTTTTTTTGCATTTGATATTTTAATACATGACTAAGACAATGTTCAAAAGGATTTTATATCATTTTAGAGGAGCAACATGTTTGTATTAATTATAGAAGACTTAGAAAAAAAATTGTACATATAATAATAATAATAAAATTGTCTAGAAGATTGTTTTAATGGATTTTAGGGTTTGATTCGTGGAATCTAACTTAGTCTTTCTTGATGTTTTATTGCTGGATCTAAGGTTTGGGGATGCCTTTCAAAACCCTACTTGTAATAGGTTCGGGGACCCTTTAAAACCCCTTCTATCAATAAAAAAAACATTATATCACCAAATTAACTAGCCACCCTAGCGTCTTGTGGGCCAAAAATATGAGAGCCAAATATGCAGAAAACAAAGACCTCTCAAATATAATTCAACACCAACTGTCTTCTATAGGGTACCCAATTTTAAAGGTCCTAAGAAGTGGAGAAGAGTTGATAAAGAATAAGCTTTTGTGGATAGTACAAAATGGTCAAAAGGTACATTTTTGGACAAAATCTTGGGATGGGCACCTTTTTCTATCAATTCAACATCCAGAATTGAGGCCTATAATGGAGAAAAAATGCATAGGATGAATTGGATAAAAATTACCAAATACTATAAAAGTCAAACAAGAAATGTAGAGGTGGGAAGATGTTGGATCCTGGTGGAAGACTGGCCAATCCAACTCACTGAAGCTCAAAAAAGGATATACACAGACTCCTCCAAATGCGATCACCTTCATGGTCACAATATGAAGACTGTATTGGTTGGAATAGCTTAGGGCATGGTGTGTACACTGTAGCTCAAGGTTATTTAGCCTTAAGCCATATTAATCCCCATCCAGATTAGGATATGTTCAAACATTTATGGGCTCAAAAGTTATGGTCGAAAGTCAGGTTTTTCATCTGATTGCTTCTTCATAAAAGGGCACTCACTGAGGATCGACTTATGAAGAAAGGATTTAATGGACCCTTTCAATGTGTAATATGTTGGGATAATACTGAAACATTAAACCATTTATTCATAGAATACCCCATAGCCTCTAAATTGTGGAAGATGTTGGCTTCCCTTCTTAATTTAAGATGGTCCAATGAACAATCCATAGAACAAAAATGGAGATACTGGAGCAATCAAGAAGGAAAAGACCGGTATGTGAACCAAGTAGTCTGGATAGGAATGACTATTCTTCCTTGGAACATTTGGAAGGAGTGAAAGAATGGAATCTTTCAACAAGAGAGTAGGGACATCTACTATGTCTCGCCCAAGACCATAGAAAATCTGATAGAGATTGGTCAACATTTATTAAATCATCCACAAAATTCAAATAAACTATGAGAACAAATGATGACCCGATTAAAGATCAACCCTGGATTAGCATAACACAAAAGGAAGAAAGTGACCACTTAGATGATGGATAAAACAAAGCAATGGAAACCTCCCCCAAAGAATATTTGAAAAATAAGTACATATGGAGCATCCAAAGGAAATCCTGGTAGAGCTAGTATAGGAGGGATAGGTAGGTTGGAGGATGGTACTCCAATTTTTACTTTTGTCAAAAATTTAGGAATTTTATCCAATAACTTGGCAGAAGGACAAGGTATTTTGAGAGGTTTGCAGGAGGTACTAAAGGCAGAATGGAGAAAGGTGATAGAAGAGTCAGACTCTCAAATTATGATCAATTACCTAAATTCAACTTCAAGGTCTAAGAAGGTAGACTGGTGAATTCAAAGGATCATAGATAAGATTAAATCAATAGCTTCTAGTTTTTAAGATGTTTTCAATCATGTGTCCAGAGAACATAATAGAGTGACAAATGCTATGACAAATTGGGATCTTGACAAAGGAGATATTAGGTGCTATGGTTTCCCTCCTAGGTGGTGGCTAGACCAAACTAGGACCGATCTTCTCCTTGTCCAGTCTCTTGATTGTAATGTTGGAAGCTATGGTTAACTTGTTAAGAAATTTATTGGGCATTTCTTTAGGTAGTTTTTGTGTAGTTCTTTATGATATTCTTGTATAGTTCTTTCAACAATTTATGTGCAGTTTTTTAGTTCTTATGCAGTTCTCTAGGCAGTTGTTGTACAATTATTTAGGTAGTACTTGTGCAGTTCTTCAAGCAATTCTTGTGCAGTTCTCTAGGTAGTTCTTGTACAGTTCTTTAGGTAGTGCTTGTGCAGTTCTTTAGGCAGTTCTTGTGCAAGCCTTAAAGCAGTTCTTGTGCAATTCTTAGTGTAGTTTGTTCTTATTATGTAGTTCCTCAATTATAGCCATTATAGAGGATGTTAGAGGGTCTTTGTTCCAATAGTTATAAGATCCAATGGTAGGATAGTTGGTTTGCTGGGTAGGCAGATTAGTTTGAATTTGTAGTTTTATTTGAACTGCTACTTGGCTAATAGCCAAAAGGTTATATTATTTGAGTTTTGTATTGTACTCTTGAGTTTCTCTTAATATATTTTAAAAAAATATATCACCCAACCAAAAAAATCTAGTAATGATAATAAAAAGGTGAATTGTATTATCTTTCATATTTTGGATTGGATATACCTAATTTTAATATTTCTTAATGGATTAAATAATTTTTTAATAGGTTATATAAGATTGAAATGGGCCCAACTATTATTATTGCAACAACTTCGTAACATGTATTGCTTGCAATATTCAAATCTTAAACCTCCTCGATCCCCTCATTAAAAGCCAAGAATTTTAATTGGTTTAGTTAATACTATTTGATATATAAAATGGAAAAATTACCAACTATGCTATGCTAATTAAAATTATTATTCTTAAAAAAAATTATTGGTAGTTAATAACTTGTGTTTCACTTTGATTGTTTAAAACACTTATTTTTATTTTCTAAAACACTGCATTGATTTTATTAGCTAGTATTAAATGATTTCAAGGTTGATTTTTTTTTAGATATTCTTCATTTTATAAAGATCTTTTCTTTTTACTATGCAGAAAAATTTTGTTGAATTTTTTTTGAATCATGGGGTTTCATTTCAATTTTATGATATAACCATTAGAGTAAAATTCTTAATTGAGGATCATCCAAATTAAGTTCCAAAGCTATAAGTTGAGTAAATAGATATGAAGGAGTATCCAAAACAATCGGACAAATTTTTTTCAAGAAATCCAAAAAACTTGCATGTAGATTTTACAAAAACGAGGGTCACAAAGTTATTTATCATCTTCGTATGAAGAAACTTGCCAAGGCAACCAAGAAATGTGGAGATGATGCTTCTATTTTATTTGCATAGGATAATTATTGTTAGGAACCTTCTAATTAAAATAAGCACATCCATATAACTATTGCAATAAAAGCAGTAGTTCATGAAAAAACAAAATATTGTAATACGAAATGTAAATACAAAAATATATATTAATCTCACAAATCACAATACAAAATTGCATGTCTCTTCAAGGGGGCAACCTCCTTCAATACTTTGATTCAATATGCAAAAATATACATTTGTTTACATCCTCTTTTAAAGATACATATTATGCAACTCTAACCTAACACTCAAGAGTTGGCTTACATGCAAAGTGCAACTACAACTAGAATCTTCTACCAACAAATAATTATATTCTTTATAATGACTACATGAAATGATCCCACTTGTCTAGGCGTCTCAAGTGCTACATACCATTACAAAATATTACAAAATATCATTATAATAGGGTCTCTGCATTGGAAAGGGGGTCATTACATAATAATATTAGAATTACATAATAATGTTAGGATGGGGTCCTAACATGCCCTTCCCCTTAAAAAATTTTTGTTCTCAAAGTTGGATATGAGTAAATTGTTGTTGTAGCTCTTGAGAGACTCCTATGTGACATCTTCTAGTTTTAGTCCATGCCATTGAATAAGAACTTTAGTGATGATATAATTGCAAAGGGTGTGTGATCTCTGGTCTAAAATTTGTTCAGGGTTGAGCATGATGGAATCTTCTTCATCTAGATATAGTAAAGTGGATGGAATTTTTAAATTGTTGCCAACAACCTTCTCGAGAGAAGAAATATGAAAGACTAGATGAATCTTGGATGTAGCCGAAAGGGCTAATTTGTAGGCTGTTGAACTAATTTGTTTTACTACCTGGTAGGATCCATAATATTTGGTAGCTAGTTTTTGACATTTATGAAGCTAGAGTGATGACTATTTGTAGGGTTGTAGGCAAAGAAAATCCATATTCCCCACTTCAAAGCTATGCTCAAAATAATGTCGATCAACTTGTTGACACATATAGTTTTGGGCCAATTCAAGATCCATCTTATATTGTTGGAGGATAATGACATGCTAGCTGAGTGGTGTCTACAATATGAACCTTAGAGCTTCCTAGAATGTAGGAGGGTGTTGATGGAGGATAACTGTATACTACTTCAAAAGGTATAACCTTGGTTGCGATGAGATATGAAGTATTATACCACCATTTAGCCAAAGGAAGCCACTTTGCACACTATGTAGGATGTTTAGATTCAAAGCAACGAAGGTAGGTTTATAGGTATTTGTTAACAATTTTTTTTTGGACATTAGTCTAAGGATGATAGGCCAAACTCATTTTATGCTGAGTTCCTTGCAACTTAAACAATTCTTGCCAAAGATGACTAGTAAAGGTAGGGTCTCATTTTGACACAATAGATGTGGAAATTCCATGAAGGCAAAAGATAGAGTTTAAAAATATTTGGCGATTATGGAGGCTGTGTAGAGATGGGATAGGAACAAAAATGAGTACACTTTGTGAGATGATCTACTACCACCATATAAACTAAATTTCCTCCTAACTTAGGTAACCTTTCAATAAAATCCATAGAAATATTTTCCCATGTGTTCTAGAATTGGTAAGGGTTGAAGGGTTCCAAGGGAACACATAGTTTATCCTTTCATTCTTTGGTAGGTGTCACATTCAATCATAAAATTTTGAATATCTTTCTTCAGTCCCTTCCAAAAGAAAGTATGCTTGGTCCTTTCATAAGTTTTTAGAAACCTAAAATATCCTGTTGTTGGTGAGGCATGTATTTCCTTCAAGATGAATTCCTATATTTTTGAGGTTTGGGGAATAACAAGTTGGTCATGATATCTCAAATCTTATCCATTTCAAATGTATCCAAGGCATGAGGTAGGATTTGTTTGAAGTTTGGTGATCAAAGTTTACAAACCTGAATCCTGGGTTGTTTCTTCTCTAAGATAATTAATCCATTGAGGGATTGGTCAAGAAATAACATTTAACATACTCTGATATTCAAATTATCGAGATAGTACATCAACCAAAATATTCTCATTTTCTTTTTTATATGTGATTTCATAATCATAGCCCATTAATTTAGAAACCCACTTTTATTGTTCAGGGGTGTCTACCTATTGTTCCAAGAAGTATTTGAGACTTTGGTGGTCAGTTTTGATTGAAAAATGATGCCCAATGAGGTATGACCTCCAATGATTAACTTGTAAAAAGGCTAGCATCTCCTTTGCATTAGTATATTTGCCCAAGTTTTGGCGTAAAAGTGATTTAATGGTAGAGGCCAATGGTCTTCCTTCTTGCATCAACACGACCTCGATTCCATTTTTGAAGCATCAATTTCAATTACAAAAGGTATAAAATTTTTCGTATTGCTAACATTAGAGTGGTTGCCATGGCCTGCTTTAATTCATTGAAAGCATTTTCTGCTAGTTTTGACCAAGTAAAAGAATTTTTCTTTTCAACATGGCTATAGAAGGAGTTGGTATCTTCTCATACTTTTGTACAAATTTACAGTTTTACCTCACGAGTCCCAAAAATCCCCAAAGTTCCTTGAGGGTGTGAGGCTTTGGCCAATCTTGAAAAACTTGATTTTTTTTAGGATCAACTTTAACTCCATCTTTGGTGACAATGTGATCCAAATCCTCCACTTCTTTCAACCTAAAAGAACATTTAGACCTCTTGGCATAAAGTTTATTCTTAGATAAAAGTTGTAGAGTCTGATCCAAATGTATAAGGTGCTCCTACCAAAACTGACTATAAATCAAAATATCATCAAAGAAAACTAGAATAAAT
This sequence comes from Wollemia nobilis, assembly GCA_028583015.1. NCBI lineage: Eukaryota > Viridiplantae > Streptophyta > Pinopsida > Araucariales > Araucariaceae > Wollemia > Wollemia nobilis. The sequence goes on from JAQPPZ010000374.1 coordinate 5,951,156, forward strand.
TTACGAAGAAATGAGTAGAAGAAATTATTTATGAGGCTCTAAAATATTGATGGTGCATTAGTCAGGCCAAATGGAATGACCAAAAAATTATAATGGCCCTCATGAGTTCAAAATGTTGTTTTGGGGATATCTTCCTCCTTGAGCCTTATCTGATGATAAGCTGAGCGAAGATCCAATTTGGAGAAAAACATTGTGCCATGTAGCTCATCTAATAATTCATAGACCACTAGGGTAGAAAATTTATCCTTAATGGTGAGCTTATTGAGCTCATAAAATTCTATAAACAACTACTATAACCCATATTTCTTTCTAATCAACAACAATGGAGAAGAATAATGACTGTTACTAGGTCGAATTACCCCTGATTTTAGCACTTCTTGTACCGACTTCTCAATTTCAAACTTAAATACATAGGGGTACTAACAAGGTCTGATGTTAGGTGGAAAGCTACTTGGTATTGATGGTATTACATGATCATGGGAACGATGTGGAGGTAATTCTATCAGTTCTACAAAATTATATTATGCTTAGTCAAAATGATTTAGAAATTATCTTGGGGTTTGTCTCCTTTTGAAGTTTGTGGTTGAATTGCAAATAATTGAGCTACTACCCCATGTGAGGATTTTTTTAACTTCTCCATATGCTTGAACTAATAATTTATAGATATCCTTCTAGTGAACCATGGAGAGTGTAGGACTTCCCATTCTGTGATAACTACATCCATAATTTAACAAAGTTCCAAGCTATTGTTCCCAAGGTACCTTACCACTATTACAAGATAATATTCCTCCATTTCCCACCATAATTTCAAAGGATTTGCAAGCATGTATGTAACAATTTGCTTGCTTGGCTACTCGAGAATCAATAAAATTATGTGTATTACCTAAATCAATGAGAATTGTAATACATTACCCTTTGAAGAATTGTAAAACCTTTCATCGTTTGAGGGTTGAGATTCCTATAAGTACATGGAAGAATATCTTTGGATGTGGTTCTTCTTGTGCTTCCTCCTCATCCTAAGACTGTTACTCTTGCAATTCTACACACCCAACAAATATAACCTCTTTTGGATGCATTTATGCCCAGATGAATACTTCTCATCACAATTATAACATAAACCTTGTGCTTGATAAACATCCATTTCCTTCGTAGTCAATCGCTTGATTAGGGAAGATTTATTGCTAGTATTCAATGTGAAATTGGAGGGAAATATGGGTTTGGCTTGTGGAAATTTGGATGATCTCATTTCGACCATTTTTTCTTTCACTAATCTCGCCAATCCTATGTCTTGCATTATAGACTATGGTTTGAATATTTTTACCTTGGCATTGATATCATGTTTCAATCCACTAATAAAAAAACTCTAAAACATCCTTCATTCAACCCCTTTGTCTTATGAGCCATTTTTTCAATTTGAGTATGATATTATTAGACAATAGAAGTCTGTTTTAATTTGGTCAAGGCTCTTGTAAAGTCCTCATACTCACTAGGGCCAAAATGAGTGAGTAATTGGGACTCAAAGTCTTCCCAAGAAGGATAAGGAGTTGTGTTCTATAACTATTGATACCATTATAGGGCCTCATATTCAAAGTTACAAGATGCCATGGTGACCAAAAAATATTGGGGTACATTATGAAGTTTAAAGAACTGACCTGCTCGACACAACCAACCATTAGTATCCTTTCCATTAAACTTAGAAAAGTCTAATTTAGGCATCTTAAACGGGGTATCTATGTTAAAAAGAGAATGATGAATTTTTTATCTCTTTATTGCCTAAATTGCCACCTGATCCTTCAATGTTTAGATGCTCGAACACCTTTGGAGATTCCCTTAATTGCTTTTCAACCTCTAGGAATTTTTCTTCAATTTCATATTTGTATTTAATTTGGTTAGTTTTGATAACCTGCATGTGATATTTTATCTTTAAAACTTCTTGTCCAACGTGGGATATTTGACTTTGTAGGGTATTGAGTGGTTTATTTGCTCCTTCATTGATCCTCTAGTCCCTCCAATCATATATGTATGATTTGGATCACTCCCACTGAATTACTAAAAATAAGTGTTGTTCTAGGAGTTACTATTTCTAAGAATGAGCCAAAAAAGTATTTGGATGCTATATATCAAAATGACCAGCTAAAGAAGACAAATGTAATGCGATAGGTCTCACAATGAAATTTTTGATACCCTAGAAAAAGTGCATGGAGGCTATATACCAAAATGACCAACTCGATGAGACAATCAAAATGTATATCCCACAACAATATTTTTTGGCATCCCATTTTATTTTAAATTTAGGGAGTTGTTCTCTTCAAGTATCACCTATATTTCTCCTGGAGTCTTTGTTCACTAAAAAAATTGACTTTTATCTGACAATTCCTTAATATGATCTGTAATGGATGTTACTAAAAATTGTTCTATCCGACTTTATAACTTATTGTTTCTGACAACTATCTTGACAAAATCTATTTCTACCAAATACCCTAACTATTATGAGTTGCAACTATAATTATTAACTGTACGGTTAGACTCTATCTTAACTATTATTGAACTATGTAACTGATAGCTGCAGGAATAAACTTTATATTGATTGTAATTGATTATGGTCTTGACTGAAATGATAACTAACTGTTATTGGCAGACCTTGTCTTGACTGTTAATTTCACCACCAACTCTTTGTTTGTTTTTTGTTCAGTCAATTTTATGATAATATAGTCTCTTCAATATGTTCACTTTCTATGGTAAGGTTTTTGGCATGTTGGAAAAATATTTACAAAAACAGGGTACTCTAGGCCAAGGAGTATGTACTATCCATAGCCCTCTATTATCTCATAATTATGAACAATAGTGCTCGGACTAATATTTTAGGCTATTACTCAAGGAGGATTCCACACACCCCCTTGAGCACACTACTTGCCTCTCTAACAATACGAGAGGGTGATATTCCATAATTTTGTATTTTGTGCACTATGGAAAATACACGATTGAAAATATTCCTAGGGCTAAAGGTTTCTCATAATCTTTGGGGGTCTCCTGATATACCCGAAGATACGTGGGAGCTCACTTATGTATATGGGTGTTGTCTGAGGCCTGGGTATTGGAGCCTAATTTCCCCTTACTTCACTAGACACTTTATGAGCAATCTATCTTAGTCAATAATGACAAATCCTCCATGATATTTTAAAACCCTCGACATAGGATTTCTAACCTAGTAAACTAAAACAAAAAAAAGGTTGGATTTTTTTATTAGGATAATAACAAAAAAAATAAAAACATAAAAAAATTATACCTAATAGTCAAAATGGTAGGGTAAGACCTATTTCAATCATAGCAGAACACAATCTTAGAAAGTGCTATGATACCACTTGTTAGAAAACTCACAATTAAAATAAGCACATCCATGTGAATATTGTAATAAAATCAATAATTCATGAAAGAATAGAATATTGCAATACAAAATATAAATGTCGAAATATCTATTAATCTCACAAAACACAATACATAATTGTGGGCCTCTTCGAGGGGGTAACCTTCTTCAATACTGTGATTCAATATGAAAAAGATACATTTGTTTATGTCCCCTTGTATTTTAAAGATACATTTCATGCAACCCTAACCTAATACTCAAGAGTTGGATTACATGCAAAGTGCCACCCGAGTTAGAATATTCTACCAACAAATAGTTACCTTTTTTATAACAGTTACATGAAATGACCCCACTTTTCTAGGTGCCTCAAGTACCACATGCTATTACAAAATATTACAAGATATCATTATAATAGGGTCTCTGCATTGGAAAGGGGGTCATTATTTAATAATGTTAGAATTACATAATAATGTTAGGATGGGTTTCTAACAATGATATGCACGAGGGTACAACCACATATTCATAAGCAAGAGTTTATTCATACTATTAGAGCTCCACATATTCAAAGTGATACAATCTCAATGAGAGGGTCTAACGAAATATGACCTATTCTAGCAACCCAATATTTCATAACAAATTCACACAACTAGAAAATGAACAAAAAATTATAAAACTCAATATTTCATTAAATTGCTTATTTTGTTTGCTTCACTAGAAATGCAAAAATATATCTAATTTATGCTTTTCCAATAATCAGAATGAATGTGCCATATGCAAGGCTAAACATCATTCCTCTTCCTCTACTCTTAGTAGCTGAAAAAAATATTTATTTATTTATTTTTATTCAGATGCTCTTGCATCATACTCGTTGGTAAGAGAAATGCTTCATGAGCTCTAGCTCATGAACATGAATTGCTCTTCAAAGTTATTGCCATTTTATCCTTGCTCTCTTCACAATGCCACATTTTATGTCTTATCCTTGCTTTCTTTTGAGAACAAAACCTTCTCTTGTAGAATCCACTCAACATTTCTTTCACTTTGTCCCATTCCATCACATCTATCCAACCACAATCAACATGTATTTTGTTGGCTATTTTATCTTTGTGCCAACAATATTTCTTAGGGTGATTATTTCCACCATAAATCTCACATGGATGCAAATCCCAACACTTAGTTGTCACATGTCTTGATCATCCATAATGACCGCAACAAAATATTTCATCCTTTGCATAGGCTTCTCCTTTCACAAACTTGGTGTCGCCACTTTTTGTTTGACCAACATAACCAAGGCCTTCATTCTTTGGCCTTACATTTGGCTTTATGGGATTTATTATGCCTTGCCCATTCCTTCCCAATCCTTTGCCATTATATCCCATTCTTTTTATTAACTTAGAGCCAATACCTTTGGTGTGCTTTTCAAAGCACCCAATATCTTCATCACCACTATGTTCTTCAACATGGTATTTGTCATAGACATCACAATAATCAATGACATCATGATGCTGATATTCATGTATACTTGATGGCATTATAATCATCCTCCTTCACACATTTTGCTTGTTTCTTTCAGGCTCTTATTCTCCTATATTTTATCCTTCTTATTCTCTCTTTATTTGAAATGACATTCGAAGATGATTTCAAAATGAAAGTAGGAATTATTGCACTATCATCTTCATCATCATTATTGTTGGTGACCTAGGCCAACTTCCTCTTTGTCATTCTTATTATCTTACTTGTTTATACCTCTTTCTCTAATTGTTTTATAACTTCTATCAACACTACCATCGCTTCCTTCAAATTTAAATCATAATACTTCAATCTTATCTTATAATTTTGGAACTCTTTTTCTTTCTTCAAAAGGGCACCATTTTTTCTCTTAAGTTCTTAATTTCTTTAACCAAAACCTGGGTGAGCTTTTACAAATTGGTTATATTATCCTCATTGCCAATATTATCACTGTTTATGGCTTCTTCATTTAGCTATACCCCCAATTCCCCCTTTTCATCACTCAAGCATTCCTCCCATATCCCAATAGGAAATCTTGGTTTGTTGAAGGCTTCTACATATTTGTCTGTCAGTATTTAATTTTTTTTTTTCTCTTTTTTATTGCTTCCTTCTCCTTTATTATTATTATTTTAGCTACTTTTGTGGTAACTTTAATTTCATATTGTCCCTTTTCCTCCAATCACATTTGGTTAAGATTAAAAAATATTATTAAATATTGAAAAGAAAGAATATCACATATTGGAAAGACAATTGTTATTACCCCACTATCCCTTGCTCTAATGGATATCTTGATTTTTGTGGATGCATGTCGATGGAGGTAACAATTATTACTCCTTGCATCATATATATTATCTTGGTATTAGGAAACATAACCACCATGTGTACAATATTTAAGATGTTCATGCTTGTAGTTGACTAGCTTCTCGAGTATCATGAGTCACCTTTAAGTTTTTGTTAAAATCCTGCAACTACTACTAATGGAAACGACTAATTTTATCTTTGTGTTGCATTCTTCAATTTTTTTGTCCTTTGAGTATCACTATCCTACAAGTATTTTCTTTGTTGGAATGGTCCCTATCGTCCTCTCTGATTGTCTTGATCATTGGATAGACTAGACTAGATGGTCAGGACTATCATACCTTGTGTGGAGCAACACAATAAGGCTAATTATTAGAGCATGAGGTTTGGCTCGATTCAGGAGCCTATGAGATTTTTTACAAGGTTGGATCCTTTTAAGATATGACCTTGAGTGAATTTTTCCTACTAATCTACTAGCTTTAGGGGAAAAGGGTTAGAGAAATGCAAAAAAAAACAAATATAGCTAAAAGGAAAAAATATACGCTAACAAAGGCAATGCACCAAGATCAATATAAGATCTTCCTACACAACATCCTTGGCCGTAATGCATAAAAAAGTAGGAATTTGACCACTTCCTTCTCTAAGCATATATACACACAAATTGAAACATAAACACACATACATAAAGGAAATAAGACTGGGAGAACCAAGTGGTTGGAACCAAACGGTAACATACCTCCAATATATATATCAATATGAAAATATTACAAGATTATACCTAAAGTGGGGGTTTAAAATTCTTGCAAGACCACCTAGGAATATGAGTATTGTTATACAAGAGAAAATGAAGGGAAATCTATATGACTTGAAAATATATAACTTGCTAATGCTTTGCAATATTAAGAAAACTACTATCTATAGATTACAAAAGGGGATATTTTCCCTCCAAAACTATGTAGAGATTTAAAAAATAATTGCTCTTTTATGTGTTGGGTCATGTCTTCATTTAAGCCACTCATTCATTTTAAATTTATGAATATGTGCTTATTATCATTGAATGGTTTTGGGCCTTTGGATGTGCCACTGTTGTTATTTCCATATAATATTTTTTGGGATTCTCAAAGTCTAGATGCATAAAATCTTTTATAATTGTTATTTTAAATATGAATTTGTTCTTGGTGTAGCTTCCATGATATAGCATTTAATGCACTAACCACTCATGTCATGCAAATAGGTGAGATTGGGACTTTTCATCCATCAATGATTTTATAAGTTTAACTATCACCTTTGGGAGACACACTCAAAAATTTTAGATATTTCATTATTGTCAAAAAAATTCTTGTTTATTTTGCTTTAGAATTTTCAAAACCTTCAATATTTTTATATTTGTTCCTTTTGTGCCTTTTTGAAAAATTTTCCAACTTCTAATTTTTTTTGCTTCAAATATTAGAAGTTGTTGGAACTTTTGTTTTTTCCTTCTTGTTAGAATATTTACAAACTTAGATCCAGTCTCTGATCAAAGATTTTCATTATTTGAAAATATTAACTCCTCATAAATTTCTCTACCTTCTACCCTTTAAGACTTTTGATTAGTTTGTTGATTCATTTTCTAATTCTCATTTACTTCTCCTCCACTTGGGCCGACTCTCAAGATTTTCTCAAGGTAAGATTTGAGTGTAGTTATAATTCACTATATTTCTATCAAGTCATAGGGGATCCTCAACTTGATGAAGATAAAAAACCTAAAATTAGTTGCCTTGTCCATTGGGTATGGAGTCAAAGGAGGCCTAAATTGGAAGAGAAGCGAAGATGGGAATTTAAGCAATAGCTATTCAACTTTTGATCTTTGCAACTTTTGAAACCTCAGTGATTTTGTAAAAATAAAATTTCTCTCCAAGCACTAGCATATGAAACCTACTATAGAATTAAACATATGTTACATATAATACATATATACAAGGGTTATGAGTGGTCTTTATCCATTGGGTATGGAGTCAAAAAACCCCCCAATTGCTGAGTCATTTGTTTCTTTCTACTTTTCTAGTTCTTTGGGTAAAATACTTTTACCCTTAAAGAAATGAGACTCTTGAGCAACACCCTTGATGCAGGTCAACCAGTACCAAGGATGAGCAAATCCCTTTGTATAGATATACTAGTACTAGTGTTTACTCCCTCTTCACTCTTGATCTTGTTAGAGTGAATCTTCCACCTCCAGCTCAAATATTTTATCTCTTTCATATTTTTGGAGGTAGAGGGACTCTCTATTTGGGTTTTATGACTGCCTATACTCATTTGCTCAAGCATTCTGAAGGGATATAAATACCAAATTTTAGCCACCTACTGGCCCATCTAATTATCAAACTCTATTTATGAACAACTAGGTATTGAAGTATTTACTTTCTTTGTTCTTGTGTCCATATCTTCCTCATCCTAGATAGCCATAATCTAGTTAGAAGTCATGGAAACCATCCCCAAAAGAGTAATTTGGAATTGATTCCTAGGGGACCAACCTTACATCTAAACATCCTCCTTAGAATGATCAACAAACTGCTATGTAGGAGGAGGCTAGGGAGTCCTAGGCTATACAGTTGGAGTTGTCTACTCTCATTATCTAAATCAATCCATAAATAGAGCAACAAGTTGATACCATTAAAAAATAGAATGTAGATGAAAAGAGTTGTAATGTTGTGCAATTGGTATAGGCAAACCATATATTGTAGATGCTCCTATAGATATCCAAAATCATATCACTCAATCAAACAAATTTTACCATTAATTCACCAAGCAATCAATTTAATTACAATCCACATATTCAAACCTAAAATTTGTAGTCTGACTAGCCTTGTGTGAATTTAACACCTCAAGACAAATTCACCAAGCAATGAATTTTCCATATTAGGTGGTAAATTTATGAAAGCAATTATTCCTACCCAATTCCTACCTCCCTTGCCAAAATTTGATCTACTAGAGTTAAGAGTTCAAATTCATTGAGCAACAAATCTAGCAATGGTATATTTGAAGGTGATAAATTAATTTTAGGCATGCAAACAATGTATCTGCCTACCTGTAACTATTTATCATAGGCATTTAAAACCTCTTGCATTATCCATAAACCCAGTCATCTATCAATTATAGCTTGTTAACTCATCAATAAAACTCTCAATCAAGGATTTCTAACTAAAAATCAAACTAGCAATCAAATCCACATATCTACCAATAAATCTTCAATAAACCCTTGATTGTTAATCAATGCAGCTAACTAGCCATTGACACTCTCCAAATCACCATAGCCTAACACCTCGTACTCCCTAGGTGGCCACCTTGGCCTATATAAGGATCTCTTGGGGAAGAATTTTGGGCATGACTACTTGAAGTAACAAACTGTTGGTTGGATCGCATTCAAAGGTTCTTTCAAAGGAATTTTGGGTAAGCTTTTTGCAAAGGAAGGGCAACAAAGCATAAATATTTTGAGGGAGTTCTACCTCTATTTCATTTTCCCTTCCTTTCAGTTTGTTATCACTTACTTTTTTCTTTATCGCATTGTTATCATCTTTTATTTTCTTAACAAGTATTATCTAGTGTTTGGCATGTGAGCTCATTTTGCAAAGCATTCTAAAAAAATTAGGGATCAATAGGTTGGTATTAGTAGCCCTTGACATCCCAAATATAGGCCTACATCTAATTTTTGATATTTAGTTTGGATATAGTCCCTCTAAAATGAATCCGCCACTTGAATTTTATTTAGGTGATAAATACATTTTTAGTCACCTCTACCATCTACTCCCTGGTTCCAATCATTTCTCTATATATAAGCAAATCTTGATAATATGAAACTTCTCCCTATAACTCAGAAAGTGTGCACCATCACCTTTTGGACCTCTATTATGATCATCCACCTCTAGAGAGTGAATTTGTCACCTATATCTAGGTTAGGTGATGGATTTGTCAGCTAAAACTTTTTGTTGTATTCCATATTTTAGCCTAAGAGTTCCCCCTATCTGATCCTTATTGCATAGACTTGTACTACAATTTTGCATCTCTCTATCCACCCTTCATCCTTTATCACTCTTTATTCATTACTCAAAATAAATCTGCCATCCTCTATACCATAAGGTAACAAATTTGTAACTGTTACGTCTGCATCCAATTCCTAGAAATACATTCCCAACTTCAAGCCATCCTATCTAATTGCTGTGTAAATCTTCCATCCAAAATGTTTATAGATGATAGTTTCATGCTAGGTTATACGACTCCATTTTAATCTCATTTTTAATTTCAACTATATCACTTTAGGGGTTTGACTGTGCTTTCTAGGTAGCAATATTTTTTGGTTGTTTGGTAGGCCTCCAAAAATTGGTTTTTCTTTTCGGGTTTTTCATTTTTTATAGGTTTAAACAAATTTTCCATCTAGAAGAGTTGCAACGAAAATTTCATCTTCAAGTAATGATTTTGTCTTAGCTACCAAGACAGGTAGGTTCTATTTTGCTTCTTGTTATTCACTATTTGTTGTATTTTTTATTTATTTTATCATTTTAGGCATTAAAAGGATTCTAATTTAAGGAACTTAGGATCTTTATTTCTTGCTTTAATAGGCATTAAAATGAAATGCATGTAGTCTTCTTGAATCAAGGATAAATTTTATTTCTTTGCATTCCCTTTGCATTCTTGCCTTGAAAAATTTAAATAAGAATATATCTCTTATTTTGATCTAGGATTAGTAATTATTGAAGCAAAAAATGCATGCCAAAGTAGGTCTTGTATGACTATATTTTTTGTCTTATGCATTTTTCATTCAACAATATACATTGTTAAGCATATCAAATTTTAGAACCATCAAAAACCTCTTTGGCCCAACATTACCCCTTTTCATTTATTTATCAATTAGGCATTTGAAATGAAATTGCGTTAAGTTATTGTGTTTGTTTACATTTTTGTCTAAAAAAAAGAAAAGAAAATGATTCTTATTTCATAAAATTATGTCTTATACTTTAGAGTTAACATCAAAAATCAAAATTGCATATAGGAGTTTTATCTATTGCATCATTATCTTCATTTGCATTGCCTTATCATCCTTTGAATTTAGACATTAGGTTAGAAAAAAACTTAGGTGTTTACAAAATTAACCCACAAAAACTAGATATAGGAAAATCGATAAACTACCCTTGGTGAACCCAAAATACCCCCTCTCACCAAAGATTACAAACTTAGAAAATGCACAAATGTTGAGGTGGTAGAAATGCACTCTCATTTGAGTGCGGGATCTAAAAAGGAAATGACCTATCAAGGCTAGTGCCCTCCTGGGATCCCCTTTTTGGTTCTCACATCTTTGGTGAACTTGACGTGAAACACCACCCGAATCCCCATCCTACTCTTTTGAACAAGCCTAACCTTAGTAAAGATAAAATTGATTAAAATCTAATAAATACCACCTTAATTTATTTGTTTAGTTAAATCAAATGAATTTAATATAACAAGAACATAACCAAATTATCAATCTTACTAGGGGAAGATTAACAAACCATTGAATAACTCGATGTATGAACCTTATAGGAATATCTCCATTGGTTAGTATATTACAAGTGGATGGCTGGAGTCATAAGGATGGCTATTTTTTGAAAGTGACATAAGGGTCTCAAACACCTTCTATTATTTTCTCTAAGTAATCCAAAAATAAAACATTAATTAATTGAACTCCCTTGGCCATGCACGTCAAAATGACACATAATTCTAATTCACTATGTAAGCTTCTTGATAAAAAAAGGGTTATTGAGAATCCCACCTATGAAGAGGAAGAGGATTATGAAAGTAATCCCTTTGGTACTCTTTCCCTTGTGCATAATCAATAGGAGGAAGTGGTTTTTAGGTTAATGGACCATTTAGCCACCTTTCTTAGAGAAAATCAGGAAATAATGCAAAGAGTCCTTACGAATAAAGAAGGGAATTTAATCACTTTAGCCATGGAGGAATCCCTTCTATATCTTTCATAACAACCTAGGTCTAATCCTGTGGGCTCTGTTCGATCCTCAAAATACAACTTGAGATTACCCCTAGTTTTCAAATTTAGGTACCCTATGGAGTTCTTGATTTAAGTTGTTTGTTTTTATATCTAGGCAAAGTTTGAATTCTCCTTAAGTTTTATGGTCCTTCAATTTTTTTTTAATAATCCCTTTGTCAGTTCCTTTTTGTTCTTGGTATTTTTTTTTTCTTTTCGATTATCATAAAATTCATCCTCTTTTTAAATCATGTGCTCCAAGGTCTTTTCAAAATTTATTTTTTTCCCATCCTTCAATAATAATATAATGATATCAAGGTCAAGACTTAATTTCCTTTAAGACAAAAGTCTTATGTCAATAAATTTTTGGGCCCCCATGATCACCTTTTTTGTTTTTCTAAGGCCTAAATAGGGATCCTTTACTTTCCCCATTATCTTCCTATGGTTGGATTAATTAATATTTGGACCTCAAAGCCCCTAAAATCATTATTTATTTATTTTTTTGGCCTAATGTCCTCCCCTTCTATCCCCTAAATTCCTAATAATGTGCTAAACTAAATCGCTCCCCCATCCTCTTTTTTCCCCTCCATTTATGTTCCTTAAGATTTAATTCTTGGCTCCCTAATCCTAAAATCCTAACACCAATTTCTCCACATAACGTACCCCTCATCCTCGTCATATTTTTCTAAGTCCTAAGTTTCCATTCACAACTCATTTGGGTTAAATCTATGCAACTCCCCTCAAAATTTTCCCCCTTCTTTGTTCATATCTCACAATAAATCCCAATCACAACAAAAAAATTTGGTGTACCACATGTACCCCACTAAGGAGAAGAAAATTCAAGCTCTTTGGGTGCATAGATCCAACGAACCAAAAAGAAATGATAGTTTCCACGGTGTGGGAGGCAATGCTCAAACCTGAGCATGATACATGGTGATATGTTATTGGTAGTGGAGGAGTGCACTGATCCAATGAACTAAAAAGGAGTCCTAGACCCCATGGTGTAATAGGTAGCACATTAGAGGCAACACTCCAACCCAAGCACAATACATGGTGGTAGGTTGTTGGTAGTGGAGGGGTGCACAAATCCAACAGATAAAAAAGAAGTACTAAATCTCATGGTGCGAGAGGCAACAATCCAATCCAAGCATGACACATGGTGGTAGGTTGTTGGTAGTAGAGGGTTACATAGATCCAATGGATAAAAAATAAGTGCTAGATCCCATGATGTGGGAGGCAACGCTCCAACCCAAGCATGACACATTGTGATATGTTGTTGGCAATGGAGAGGCATACGTAGGTGCAATTTTTTATGGATTTTAATCCCACATCACCTGTGGGTTGGCTCCCATAATTTTTGAAGGTATGGAGGCACCCATAGTGAGTCGACCACCTCACGGTGGTCAGGGCACATTCTACATGGGGCCACCTAGAGGTGCCAGTTGGTGGTGCCAATGTAGGGGTCCACATGAGTGGCTTGAGCACTCTTTGGCACCATTTGAATGGATTCTTTAACTATTTCTAGTGGTTATTTGGAGAGGATAAAGTTTCAAACGATTGTAAATCATTTTTTTTTTAAATAGCTAGTGGCTATTTGGAGTGGATAAGGTTTTAACGATCGACGCTTCAATTTTTTTATTATTTATTTTGTAGGCTAAAGATTTATTTTAATATCAAATGACTAAGGTTACAAAATTTAATATAAGCTAATTTTTATATTAAAAAAATAAATGTGGCTAAGATTTTATTAAAATCTAATGGATCAAAGCAACAAATGGTAAATGATTTAGGCACTTAAAAAGAACTAATGGTATGGATTCAGTTATAGCAGTGATAGGCCATCATTTAACTTTAGTTATGAGTGCAGTTTCAATGGAAAGACCATTTCAAGGCTTTAAATGAGGGCATATTAGCCAACTAAGACCACCATCACACTATAAATAGAGGCCACAATAAATGTAATTAATATGGGCCACAATTCATTTTTTAATGAAGGTAGTTGCAGTTATAACAATTATGGGCCATCATCGAGCTTTGAATGAGAGCTAATTGAGACCAATAATCAAGTTATAAGAAAGAGATGCAACAACAGAAAAAAGGATCAAAGTTTTGCATAGTAAAATTTTGCAAGAGGTATACCAGAGTGTCCATCATTTGTCAGTTGTATTTTATTTTTTGTGTCTTGTCTAGTCACCCCTCTTTCTTCTCCATTATTGTATAGGTTTTTTCTAAGGAAGTACCCAGTTATTGAGATCATTTCCAGTGGTTGAGGCTAAAATTTCGGAGGCTTTTTTTTACATCATTTGAATGAAGAGTCAAAGTTCTCTATTACATCATTTGAATGGAGAGTTTCTTTGTATTTTGTTAGTAAGATTTGGTTATCTTTATTAGACTCCCATTGTACTTATCTTTTATATTAATATAGTCATTCTTTATCCTTTGAGCATTTCTATGTGCAGTTTTGTTTGTTGTCCTATTTACATGTTACATCATTTGAATGTGTAAATGGCACCTTTTCCACTAACATGTTCAATCCTTTTTGTTGCATTATTTGAATGAATGCAATTAACTTAATTTTATCCTATCCCCCTTCTTTCCATATCATATTTTAAGTCTAGCTACAATTACCCAATGGATAAGGTATCGATCTATTGATTTAAGTACTAGTTGGAAGTTACTTCAAAGCTTGGTCAAATATCAAGCTATAATTTTTCTTTTTGCAATCTAGATGAGAATGAGCATGTATGTGAATTTATAAGCTCACCTCTAGGGTTTTATTTTTATTACCTTAGTTTGTCTATAGTCTTAGGATATCTTTCCAAGTCAAAGAGGTGGATCCACCCGAGTCCACGATGCTGATTGGATCATGGAAGTCTTGCAGTGTGACAAATCTCCAAAGGATGCAAGAATTTCCCTCAATAGTTTTTGATGCCGTTGCTAGGGAGGACTTAGTACTTATTTGTGTTTTGCTTAGTTTTTCCTAAATTCCTTGAGTAAAATTTATGATAATTAAGTGAATATCAAGCTAAGCAATATTGGCCTGAGTATTGTTGAAGATCTTGTTCTTTCTTTGCACATTTGTGCTGGTGACTCCAAATGAACTAAAAACTTTGAAAATCAAGAAAGGAGGAGCTAGATTTGGCATCTACAAGAAGAAGTGACAAAAATTACTCACTAGAGTGCTGAATCCTAAGGTTTTTTTCAAATTTCATGAAAATACTTCAATTCCAATTTAGATTATTCTTGTTTCTAATCTCAATTTTGGTTTAAATCAATCTCTCCTCGCTTTAATTAGACTCCCACAATGAATCAACCTATAGTGATTTTGGAAGCTCCTAATGCTAACCAAAATGTCAATCAATAGAGAACTAATAGGTATAGATATTTTGCTTTACCTCCAAATCTGAATCCCCTCCCTGGGAAGGCTCATAAGTACTTGCCTAAATTTCAAGGAAATAATGTTATCAATGGTGAAGACCATATTAGGGATTTTTTTGTATGCCATGGATAGTCTTGAGGTGGATGATGAAGATGTTGTCCTTAGATTTTTTTTTCAAACTTTAGAAAAAGATACTCGAGAATGGTTTAACGACCTTGGAGCTACTACTATCCATGATTTTCAAGAAATGGAGCTAGTTTTCCTCAAGAAATATGGAGGAAGAATGAACAGTTCTTGCTGACAGAATTAGCTACCATGAAGAAGAAATAAAATAAATGACTAGAAGATTTCAATAGGAGATTATTTAAGACTAGAAATAATATTCCAATAGCACTAAGGCAAAACGATGATCAGTCCATCTAATTTATAAGAATGCCTTCCTTGGATATTTTAGTTATGAATTAAGACAAACCACAAACACCATTGATGCATGTATTGAAAGGGCTATTGAGGAATATGATTGACAGTAGAAAAATGAAAGCCTACTCTTTAGAGCCTAGTCAACTTGAAAGAAACCATAATAAGGTTGAATTATATATCCCTAAGAAAACATATTAGAATCCTATGAGTCTAGTAAAGTAGGTAGGAAGTATCTCAAGGAGAAGATGTACAAGGAAGTAGAAGAAGAGAAAGCTATGGGATCTCAATCTAATATCAATAAAATTCTTGCAGGTATGAAAAAGCCTACACCCTAGAAGTAATGAAACTCCTAATATGGAATGTTAGGGGTATGAATGCCCCTAGAAAACATAAGTTGGTTAAGGACCTTTTTTTCTCTTACCAACCAGATTTATTGCTTCTCCAAGAAACTAAATTGAATCTTACAAATTAGCTAAAATTTTAGAAAGGTATTTGGCAAAATACTGACAAATTTCAAGAGGAAGCTAAAGGGACCTCCAAAGGGATTATATCTCTTTGGAATTCAAATATTTATGAGAGATACCTACCAGCTAAAAGTGAATTTTAGGTCACAATACTTCTCACAACTAAATCTTATAAAGTTTCCTTTGTGATTACCAATATCTGTACCCCCAACTCAAGTAAAGCTCATAGAGAACTGTGGATTACTTTAGGGGAAATGGGTAAGAAGTTTAGAGACTTAAAATAGATTGTGGTAGGAGAATTTAATACCTCCTTATCTCCAGGTGAGAAGT
Source organism: Wollemia nobilis (assembly GCA_028583015.1). Lineage (NCBI taxonomy): Eukaryota > Viridiplantae > Streptophyta > Pinopsida > Araucariales > Araucariaceae > Wollemia > Wollemia nobilis. The sequence continues at coordinate 5,967,409 of JAQPPZ010000374.1, forward strand.
AGGGGGGAGTAGCTAAGTTCTCAGACAACATGCAGGATCTAGGGAAGCTTTTAGTTGATGGTGGTCTATTTTATGTGTATTTAGATGGTAACAAATTTACTTAGATGAATAGATGCTCTGGTAGAAACTTGATTTAAGTTCAATTGGACAGAGTTATTTCAGAGGATTTTTTCCAAAATAACTTCATGTTTAATATGAAATCTCTTCCTAAATCTAGATCCGATCATAATCCTTTGCTCTTTTGGTGTAGTTTGGAAGATAAGAAGCATAAAGGCCCTTTCAAGTTTGAATTTATGTGGCTGCAACACCCAAATTTTTATAAATAAATGGAAAAATGGTGGAGTATTCCTTCCCAAGGTACTAATATGTAAATTCTCACAAACAAGCTTAAAATTGTGAAGAAAGAAGTCAATAAGTGGAATAGGGAGGTCTTTGGAAATATCTTTCAAAAGAAGAAAGCTATTCGGTTAGATTTGGATATGTTAGAAGAAGATATTAATAGGTTGGGTATGAAACCCAATTTCAAAGAGAAAAGGAGCTTAATGCTGAAATGCACACCATAATAGCTAAGGAAGAAACCTATTGGAGGTAAAATCCAGGATCTAGTGGTTGCGGGAAGGTGACAAGAATTCTAAGTTTTTCCATGTCTCCACTATCAAAAACAAAAGTTTTGGCTGTTAGAATATTATTATTGTTATAATGTGCACTATGCCTATAATTGAAAGGTTGACATTTGTCTTCTGCCACTTGTCCCTGTCTTCAGTTTGAGTTGGAGTGGTGTCTTTTGAAAGACACTTGGAGTGGAGCTTATGACACTTGTCATATCTCCCTCCTAAGCTTGATGCTTATATATTGTCAGATAACTTGTAAATAATTACAACCTTATTTTTTTAGTTCTATCATTGGCCACATTGATGAAATACTAAAGGACTATGGCCAAGTTATTAGAGAGAGTGAAGAAATTGAGCATGAGGCTATGGACTTATATCAAAATATTCTAGCTAAAGATATGGAAGAGGATGAAACTGCGATTAAGGAGATAACTAATCACATTCCTAGGTTGATATCCAAGGATATCAATGCTCAAATTCTAAAGGATATTGAGGAAGAAGATGTAAGGATAGCCACTTCCTCCCTCAGTAGAGATAAAGCTCCAGGATTGGATGGGTTCCAAGAAAGTTTTTTCTAAACCTTATGGGATATAGTTAAAGTTGATGTTATTGAAGCAGTGAAGGAATATTTAAAGTCGGGTCAGATCCTAAGGTAGTTTAACAATACCTTTCTTGTTCTAGTTCCTAAGAAGAAAGGGTTAAAATTATTCAAATATTTTAGACCTTTAAGTCTTTGCAACACTATTTACAAGATTATCTCTAAAGTGATAACCCTTAGATTGAAGATCTTCCTCTCATCCATTATCTTCGATGAGAAAGGAGGCTTTGTTAAGGGTAAACAAATTTTGGATGGGATTATATCCCTTCATGAATCCATGCATTTCGTCAAGAATGGTGAAAGAAAAGGTATTTTCCTAAAGTTAGATATGATCAAGGCTTATGATAGAGTTTCATGGAGTTTTTTGGATAAAGTTTTGGTTGCCTTTGATTTTTGTAGACAATGGACAAGATGGGTTGGAAGCTGTTCTAAGACTGTAAGGTACTCTATTCTGATCCATAATAAACTAGCAAGTTTTTTTAATAGTAGTAGAGGTCTGCGACAAGGTGATCCCCTCTCTCCTTATATTTTCATTATTATGGCCGAAACGATCGAAAGATACCTCCATGCTGCCAAGGCTTCTTTTCGGATAGAGGGCCTTAAACCAGCTTATAATATTGAGGGTATTACTCATTTACATTTTGTGGATGATACCATTTTACTTGGTAATCCTACTATGGTAGAGGTAACTAAATTTAAAAGAATCTTAGACCTCTATGAACGTGCCTCTCACCAAAATATAAATTTGGAAAAGAGCAAGATATTCTTCATTAACACTAAAGTAGCTCTCCAGATAAGGGTGGCTAGAGTGATAGGGTGTCCTGTATCAACCCTACCTTATTATTACCTTGGTATACCTATGTTCATGGGAACTTGTAAGACACCTCTTTAGAATGGTTTGGTTGACAGGTTTCAATTCAAACTTGCAGGATGGAAAGGTAATTTCTTATCTCAAGAAGGTAAAGCATTGTTGGTTAAGAGTGTTTTGTAGGCTATCCCCATTTATCTTCTCTCCCTTTTCAAGATCCCTGATAAAGTTTCTAAAATCATAGAAGGAATTCAAAAATAGTTCTTATGTCAAGATCTAAAGAGAAGAGGAGGATCCATCTTGTAGCTTAGGAAAAAATATACCATCAAAAGAAGCATGGTGGCATTTTTTTGAGGGGACTCAACCTAGTTATTAGTGCTATGGTAGCTAAGGTAGGATGGAGAGTTCTAAGGGATAGAAAAACTCTTTGGGTAAGGATTCTTAAATAAAAATATCTCGACAGCTAGGAGGATACCAGATTTCTCATAATTTAGGACCCTTGTCATGGCTCTTCTTTATGGAACCACTTGGTGGAGGCTAGGGAGGCCTTGTGGAAGGGTGTGAAATGGCATGTTGGAGATGGGACCTCTATAAATTTTTGGGAAGATGCCTAGTTAGATGACAACCCTTTAGCCAAAAATGATATTTTCTCTAATATGAAAGAGGATCTAGAAGATAGATATGGTAAAAAGGTTTGTGATTACATGACTTTATTAGATAACTAGTTGAGCTGAAAATGTTTAGAGGCAGACCCTGAGAATTTGGAGGCTTTAAACCTCCTTAAAGCTAAAATAAAGGCTTATTACTTAGGTTTTGTCAGTTATATAGACTCTATGGTTTGGAGCAGAACTAAGAATGGGGAATTCAGCTTGAAGACAACCTATGATATTTTGGATTCTGTTGTAGATAATGGTTTCCTTTGGAATAGAATTTGGGGTAAGAAAGCTATTCCTAAACTGAATATTTTTCTTTGGGAAGCAGTCCAAAATAAGATCCTAACAATGAATAATATTAAGAAGAGAGGTTTCCAGTTTTCTAATAGATGCAATTTATGTGAAAAGGTAGAAGAATGAGTGGAACACATCTTCTTGGAATGTCCCTAAGCTCTAAATATTTTCCAGCTCCTCATCAATAGGATGGGCATCTCTTGGGTGATGCCTTCTAATATGGTTATATGGTTACAAAAATGGGAGAACCCCTTTTTCAGTCCTCGTATTAATGTAATTTGTAACTTGATTCTATTTTATTTTATGTGGGAAGTTTGGTTAGAGAGGAACAAGAGAATTTTTAGAGGGAAAAAAATGTTTGCAATGAGAAGTTTTGGAAGTATCACCCACTTTTTAGAGGAGAATGTTAAATCTATCAAGTGCCATATCAATCCAGAGAATATTTATGAGACTATGATAGCTAAGGTATGGAATTTGGAACCTATTGGTGGTGGAGAGGTAAATGTTCAGGTTAGAACTGATGTAAAATGACAAACACCTCAATATGACTAGTTGAAGTTAAATTTTTATGGAGAATCCAAAGGTAACCCAGGTAAGTCCAAAGTAGGAGCAATTTTGAGGGATAATCAGGGTAGATTGGTGGGGGTAGTCTGCAAGTTTTTGGGAATTACTACTAGTAATAAAGCTAAAGTTAATGCTTTACATCTGGGTGCAAAGCTAGCCAAGGATCTAGGAGCTATAAAAGTAATATTTGAAGGAGACTCCTTGAATATTAACAATATTTTGAAAAAGGAGGGATAATCTAATTGATAAATTTATTACATTGTGCAAGATATTAGAGATATTGTAAAGCATTTTTAAGAAGTTGACTTTGTTCATGTCTATAGAGAAGGTAACAAATTAGCAGATTGTCTAGCAAAATTTGGTGTCATTAAAAAAAGGATACGAAATGGATCCCCCCTAGGGTGGTCCATGAGGACTTAGAAAAGTTCACGATAGAGGACTATAGCTAATTGGGTCTAGGATGGATATTGTTTGTGTTGCATATAGGGGATCTCTGGCTATTTGCCCTTGGTAGCTATTTAATTGATGGGTTGAATTTGTGTTGTATAAGGGTTTGAGCCCTTTCAAAATCCCGTTTTACCCTAATAATTTTTTTTTTAGTTGTGGGCCTTTTATTTTCCATCATACTCTCTAGGAATTGGGTAGAGAAGCTAGGTGGTAATATTCAATTAGATTGGTCATATGCGACTATCCCAATGTAGGGCAAAGAAAAAGTTATCTTGGAAAGAGAACCCTTTAATAGATATTCAGTCTAATTTATAGATCCTAATGATAATATGGTTAATATCATGAATTATGTTAAGGAAAAAAATATGGGAGTTTACTTTATTTGGCATTCTCCTTTCTTATTGGAAGTGCTTGATGTTGAGAATATGGATCCAAAATTGAAGGCAAGTGGATGTAGAAAATAATAGAATTATTATTTTTGAGTTATGGACTATGACCTTTGATGGGGTAAAATATCAAGCAAGAGCAGGAGCTGGGGTAATGTTGATAGATATTAATAAAAATTATCTTGGCATACCTGTAGGCCCAAAAAGGCCACATAGCAAATTTTGTAAAATTTGGCTAAGTGTTGAAAGAACTTCAAAGATAGTGTTAAATTACACCAAAGTGCAAAAATATGTGGCCAAACTGGTCAAACAACATCTAGCAAAATTTGGAGGAGCAAATTTTGAATAAGGGAAGGTGAAGATAACTCCAAGTGAATGTTAATTTCATGCAGGAGAGTCTACAATGTTAAATTTTGTGGAATTGCTAAATCATGGTCAAACTAGTCAAACAATGCATAGCAAAATTCGGAGGAGTGAAATGGAATAAAGAAGAGGCAACGTAGTGTTAAAATCCATCGAGAGCAAAGATAGTGCAAAATTCTGTCAAATTTCTAAGTTTCATAGTCAAACTGGTCAAACAATGCCTAGAAAAACTAGGAGCGAAATGGAATAAAGAAGAGGTGACACACTGTTAAAATATTTTGAGAGCAAAGATAGTGCAAAATTTTATCGAGTGCAAAAAATATGAAGTCAAACTGGTCAAACCTAACTTAGCAAAATTTTTAGAAGCAGATTTTGATAAGAAGGCAATCCACAATGAAATTATTCAAAGGTGAAACACCTCTAAACCTCCATTATGTGATCAAAATGGTCAAACCTAAGGGAGAAAAATTTGGAGCACATTCTTGCACTAAAGGAGATGGAGCAAGTACTAAGAGTAGAATTTTTGAGGAGCGGATTTTGAAACCAAAAGGTATGTGATGGTACGGATTCCAAATATGCCAAGTCATCCTTCATCTCAACCGTTCAAAGGTAGATCAAAGGTGGGTGATGAATTTTAGTTTGAGTTAAAAGGGGGAAGATTCCACACTACTAAAATGAGTCTCAATCCATGAGATCATTGAACACAAGCTAAAATAACTAGGGAATACCAAACATCGTAGTAATCAATATATGCATGTGTTTTTAGTTATAGATCATCTGATGGAGAAACCTAGTCAAGAATAGGGGATGGACCAGATCAACCTACAACCAGTGTAGTAACCAAATTTTGTGGAAGGTCAAGCAAATTGCAGAGATCAAAGTTGCAAAGTTTCATGGAGCACAAATCTTTTCTTTCTAAAAACAAATGAGAGGTTGCCACCTCAACACCCTACTGATATTGCATGAAATTCCTTGTAATGTTCCTATTATTTGTATTTTCATTGTAAAATATATATAAATAGGTCGAACCCTCGATTTGAAGGGTCGAATTTGGAGTGTTTGCTTGCTATATTACTATAATTTTTAAGAAATCAATAGAAGGAGCATTACTTGGATGTTTACCTCAGGCTTGTGTCTTTATTTTCTTATGAGTTTAATATATGAATTCATTTCTGCTATTGCTATTATGGTTAGTCAATTCTACTAATATTGGATTACTAACTTAAAGTAAATTGGAATGCTTCATGTTTAAACAAATACTGTAGGAGAGCTTCTTTTTCTGTTAATCTAGATGTTGATATAATTCTACTATTTGGATTATTAACATCTTGGATGTTTGAAATAGTTCTCTGAGTATTTTTCTTGCCGTATAATGATGAAGATTATTGGTTTTTGATTGTTGTTAGTTACAAGTGTGGCATACTGGAAATATGATTTACTAGAAGGTTCTTAATAATTATTAATTTTGTTAGCTTTATTCGACAATTATTCATTCAATTGTTTCTAACCCTTATCCCATTTCTATCCCTAAAATTATATTTTAAACTAAGCTTAATTGAGTCAACATATAATTAGTTGATAAGGTATACCAACCTACTATGGAGGTTGTATTGAAGCAATCTTTGATCCATTCAACATCGGGGTTTGAGCTATGATTAGCAAGTGTGTGCCTTCCAAAATGTCATTTATTCATAGCCACAATTCAAGATTTCCTTGATGTCAATTGAGACCCCGATAATTTTGGCATGCTCGATGGGACCCTAAAGACACATTGTCCTTACCCTACCCATTTATTTATTAATAATTTTTGGAGGAATCAAGATTTAGTGAGTTGTATAAACCTCATTCAATGGCGAAAGTAAATTCACTTGGTGACTCCCTGAGAGCAAGAACCTAGAAAATCCACCCTAGTAGATCATATTTTTCATAAATACTAGATCATCTATTAAAAATAGTCAAGATCCTGTTATATTTTATGAGCTATTTGTAAGAGGATACAATATCATAAGAAGTTTTTTCCTAAAATTATAGTTGGAAGAGGTCTCGATTGAAGTAGCCCCTATTCTAACTCCAAGTCTTGCTCCATTAAAACACCACATGTAATGGATCAACATCAAAATATAAATTAGAATGTTAACCAGAATGCCAATCAGAATCAACCCCCATAGAATTATCCCAGTTGGAATACTTTTAGACCTCTCAAACTTGCTAATATGCATGACATCTCATAGGTTGTTACAAAATCCATACCCACATTTGATGGTATAGGAAAGACTTCATATGAGCATTGACAAGAAATATTGAACTTAGCTACTATTCACAATATCAAGAATGAAGATGTCATAGTTAGGCTTCTAGCTATTTCTTTCAGAGGAAAGATCTTGCAATGGTTTAAAACCTTGGAAGACAAGACCATCACCTCATAGGAAAAGTTAGCTGGCACTTTCGTAGAAGAATTCAATGAGTCATTTGATCCTGTAGCACCCTAAAATTGGTGCAGTTAAACCATCGATAAAAAGATTAAAAATTTGAATTTTAACCTCGAAACTGCCCGTTAACCACTCACCCCATTTTTTGTGCCATTTTTAAAAGTTGTTTTGTCCATTGGACGATATCATCGCCGATCTGACGATATTGTCACCGATCTGACGATATCGTCCCAAATCGAACGAATTCATTTGGAACAGAATTTCCAGACGATTTCGTCTCAAAACCAAATTTTCATAATTAGCCTCTGTTTCAACAACCTCTCCAACTCGGGCAGAAGCGTGTCTGTGCGGTTGGAGATTCCTACGTTGGAGATCTCCCATATTGGGATGATCCCCAACCTCCTAACCTCCCCCTAATCCTATATAAACTTGGGATTTTCCCAGTTTATCTCCCTGGCTGACCATTTCCCTGTAATTCTAGTTTTTTGCTGCATTAGAACATCTTCGCCCCCATCTTTTGCATTTGTATTTTTAGATTTTATTGCAGGTTTTTATTGTGTTTTAGCCGGAGAAAGCTCGGATTGTTGCAGGTGATACAAAACGATTTTGGATGATCCTGTCGAGATCACCGACGATCTCGTACGATCATAGATGATTTTGACTGCAGTTCAGATTGGGGGCAACCAGAGCCCCGAGTTTACATTTTCTACCTTTCTTTTTTATTTAATTATGCATCAGATTGATTTATTTCAGTTATGCATCCTGGAGTTCACCTCATGTAGCATATTTGCATGATAAAATTTGAAATAAGTTATTTAAAACAATGCTTACCATTTGATTTGCTATCTGGATTTATTATTTAAGCATCTATACTGTTATTTCTATCATTTTTGCATCATTCTTACAATTGCATTTTCAGTTTTGGTGTCTGTTTCCATGATTGCAGGTTTCTAACAAATTCATCTGATGAATTCTTGAGGTCGTCGACGATCTTGTTTGATCTCAGATGATCACCTATGATTTGGGATGATTCTGTACAATTACAGACGATCCTATCATATTCGGGACGATCTGGATTCCTACAAGCTTCAGAATCTTCATCAGACATTAGGAATTAGGTGTATTCTTCTCTACTTTAAATATTCTCTGTATTTAGGATTTATTTATGATTAATTTCTTCATATAAACCAAAAATTTCATATAGAATAGCTTAGATTCATTTTGGCCAACCTAGGAATATGAATGATTGAATAAAAAAATGAACACATCAAACCCATTCTCAACCTAGGTGTGGAAACTGCTGCTTAAAGTTTCCTGGTGAACCCCATCATCCGTAAAAAATTCACCCTTATACCCCTCCCCCGAGATGTGCGACCTTCAAATGGCCTCTCCGTCCAAGGTATTGTCCCATTCTTCTTGCATCCCCCTTATGGGTACAGATCCTTTAGCCTGAAGGTAAGGGTGCAAAAAATTTGGGCGATACATTTTTGGTGAACCCGACGTGAAACTAAAACACCTTTTGAAAACAATCAAAAAAAAAAAAAAACAAACACATTATTAAGAACATCTAGAATCATTAGAAAACTGTTAAATTTACATATCATATTTAGATGGTAGATTATAATAGAAGACGAGTTGTCACCATAAATGTTGAAAATCAATTAATAGCCATAGAGATTACTTTTATGCTTAGAGTACCTCAAAAAAATAGAATCCAACCTTTGTGGGACGAACTTGATAGGAGATTGGGTATTATTGAATCTAGATCTATAAAACTTAGGCAAATTAAGAGGTTTGTCCTAGATAGAATCCTAGATCCCGATCAGGTGACTTTGTACTATGAATTTCAGAGAGCTTGCCATAGGTGGTTAGCAGATAAAAGAGCACTTGTGTCTTCAGAATTGTACACCTTTGAGGAATACCTTGAGAACGCGGTTGTAGTACATAAGTTTCTATCTCGTATAGAGGATCAAGAAGTCATTCTTACGGATAGAAAAAGATGGAATAGAGTTCCTAGAGCTGTGTTGTATCGAGAATATTGCCATGAACTTTATTTTTATAAGTCAGAATCTGAAGTAGATCATATTACCATTGCACACTTTGTCAAGTTATTGAAAAACCACTTCCAATTTGAAGAGGAGCATTTCATGACTCCTGATGAACTTGATCCTATTAGTGATATCCATAAACTATTTATAGAAAACTAAGTTATTCTTTTTACTATTGTTATTTCTTGCAACTAGGATGCTGTCTGTTATTTTTATACTTGTGAAATAATAATACAAAAAAAAAACATAAAAAAAAATCAAAACATTTCTTTTTAAGTATTATAGTAGGTATATAGTTAAAATATATATACCTCTCAACCTTACTGCATATATATATATATATATATATATAAGTATATATATTTGCTAAAACCTAAGTATAGCACAATGCCTAGAATTAGGAATGGAAAAAAAACCAAAGAAGATGAAGATTGGTCAGGAAGACCATTAATTGACCAAAATGTCCCTCCTGAGGACCAAGTTCAGGAAGAAGAAATCCTAGACCATAAAGAAGAAGATCTTGCTGTAGCAAATGAACAAGAAGAAATTAATAGAGAGGAAGGATCCCCTAAAATGTCTCCTGGAGGAGCTATCACTTTTGAAAACATGGAATAATTTTGGAAGTTCATTAACACAAATATCGGTGTTTTTAATAGAGCAGTCCATATGGACAAGGATCGAATTAGTGACACTCAAGCAACTCTAGAAGATGTATTTCACACACGCACTAATCCCTTGTCCTTTATTGAACAAAAGAGTGATCAAGCTGGACCATCCAATTTGGATATAGTACCTGTGATCCGAAACATGCAACAATAACAGGTTACCCAACCACCTAAAGTGCCTGTTAACAAGCCTAGGGTCATTCCCGCACAAAAGAAACCATAATTTACTGCTCTATTTTGCCAAGCTATTGAGCAACATACCTCAAATCAACAAAAACCCAAAACAAAACCAAACACCAATTACCAACAATCTGGGACACAACATAATACTATTACAAATCCCCTTCATAATACTCTTCCTACTAACACTTTGCATAATAGCAATATAACATCTAATCCTTATGTCACACCATCATACACTCATAAATCTCATACCTATATCCCACCGAACCAATATGGTGGGCAAACTAGTAATCTTGAAACCATGGTGAAACAGTTAGTTTCCCGCATGGACTAGATAGATCCCTATCGACCCTCGTACAATTATTGAGAGATGTGTAGTTAGCATTTAGATCCTATAGTTGTAGCACAGCCGTATCCTAAATATTTTCCTATGCCTATCCTGCCCATATATAAAGGAACGAAAGATCCCATAGAGCATCTTCGTATGTTTAGGATAGCATGTCATCATATATAACATGATGACTTGTTATTACTAAAAATGTTCCTGAAAAGCTTGGGAGGAATGGCATTAGAGTGGTATTATCAATTACCCACTAATTCTTTGAGAAATTTCGAAGAAACTGCCAAGTCTTTTGTTCATCAATTTAGTGCCTAAATCGAAAGACATGTGACCATTAAAGATTTGTATAAATTAAAACAAGACAAAGATGAATGCTTTGCTGATTTCCTAGCTAGGTGGAGACAATTGATAGGAAAATTGCACTTTGTGTTACCTTATAGGGAGATGTTGGACATCTTTATTAATAATTTGCAAGAGCAACTATCTTACGAATTATAAACTGCTACCTTGACCACCTTCGATCAGGCTATAGACTTAGCCCGAAGAGTGGAAGATGCTCTCATTAGGAGACGTCGGCTTAAAAAGAAAGACGATGAGAAAAAATACAGAAATCAATATAAGAATAAACAAGTTGTGGGTGATGGAGTCACTGATAGCAGAAATATTTCTAATTTTAATGTTGTAAAGACAGCGGAGAAGTTTGTACTGAAACCTCCTGATAGACCTCCTCGAGAATTTACTAGGTTAAATCAACCTTTATCAACTATTCTACCACAATTATTAGAACGAGGCTTGATTCAATTACCAAATATCCAGGAACCTGATCCAACTATACCCGGATACAAAGTAGATTTACATTGTGACTTCCATAGAGGACCTGGACACACTACCAACTCGTGTAAAAGATTAAAACATAAAATATAGGACTTGATTGATAACAATGAGATGGAGGTACAAGCCTTTCAACCTAAGAAAAATCCTCCTAATAACACTCAACAAAACACCACATAAAACCAAAATCAGAATGCCAATCAGTCATTGGACATATTTCAACATCCCTTACCAAAACATGGTAAGGAGGTAGCTAATCAAATTGAACATCATATTTTTCTTCCTCCTGCCCGATATGTAGGAACTATTAGTGGGCATTCACCTGCTCATGAGCTAGGAATATTTGACACAACTTTATCCATGGTTACAACCAGGCCTCTATATAACATTCAGATACCTGATCTTAGTGATACAGAATATGAGACTGAGAGTGATATGGAAATCACATCAAATCAATCGAATAGTTCTAAAGATGAATCCGATATTATTCTCCCTATCACAAGTTATATGGTTCCAAAAGAACCATTTACAATAAGAGTCACTACTAGACCATCGTCTCACCAATTACTTTCTAATGAGTTAGCTATAAACGCTAGACCAAGACCCATTCATCATCCGTAGAATAATATTATGGGTACCATCGGAGTTGTTACTAGACAACAGGCTCAAAATTCTCAACAAGATCAAATTCAGAATGGTGGATCAACTCCATTTGGTTTGAAGGTGCCTAATAAAGGGAATCATGCACCTAATGTTCAACCTAAACCTCCTTATAATATTAATGAACAATTATCAAATATTACAGCTAGAATTTCCCTTTTGGACCTCTTAAGATCTTCTCCCACACATAGAGATGAATTAATGCTCACATTAAGCCAGATGATGGTACTACAAGATATTCAACCTGAAGCCATGGCCAATACTATAATAACTCACGAAGTCGATTGTATTGACTTCCGAGATAGAGACATACCGCAACATAGTTTACATAAAGATAACCCCTTGTATATTACTGCTTTAATTGGAGATGTAGCAGTAAAACGAGTTTTGATTGATAATGGTTCATCTTTAAATATTTTCACTTTTGAATTTTACCAAATATTTGGGTTTAGGAGTGAGGAAATGAAAAGAGCTGATATGATCATAAAAGCTTTCAATGATGAAACACAAGAAACGTGTAGAGTTATTACAATTCCATTGCAGGTTGGTCCAAGAACCTTGGATACGACTATGTTTATTGTACATTGCCCTGCATCATACAATATACTCTTGGGTCGCCCTTGGATCAACGCAATGCGAGCTGTTCCATCAACTTTACATCAATGTGTTAAATTCAAATTTAAGAATCAGTTGGTTACCATTCATGGTGATCCAAGACCCTTTGATATGTGTGCTTTGGCAGAACCTATTGGAGTTCAATTTTGCCCTGCGCTATCATACACACATCCTAATTCTCATTATCCATCTAAACATGTGAAACTCACACCCACAATGTCATATACTTCTTCTCCATCAGATGCACCTTCACATATAGCTCAACCATCTTCTGAAAAAACCGCATTAGGACCTAAGAAAGATCCTAATCCCACAACCAATGTCTCTTGTTCTACTTCTATAACTTCTATACCTATAATAGACCCATCTATTGACACCTCTACACCGTATATATCCACCAAATGCATATTATCTGCATCAGAAGACGTAGGAAATATTCCTTCTACCTCTTATGCTCTTATTGACGAACTCTTACCCGATATATCTACAATTCTTATATCAGAAGAAATGAATGTTTCTATGCGATATTCCCTTGTTTTAAATAAATTGCCACCATCTCCTCATACCTTGGGCCTCCCACAGCCTATGGGAAGTATTTACCAATTCGGTAGTTGTGCCTTTATTTATAAGGGATATGACTGGGGTAGAATACCCAGAAACATCATAACTCATTATGATGGATATGCTCGATGTTATTTTACTAATGAGTATACTAAAGCCAAACCTATAATGCTTAAATTGGGATATAAAGGGAAAGGTTTGGGACCTTTCCAAGATGGTATGAAAGAACCTTTTGAGGTAGAGCCGTGGCCCGCCCGATGTGGTGTGGGCCTATTTTCTAGTAAGGGTCAGCCATTCGAGGATGATGATCATCTTATATGTTACCAAGATTATTTAGATGAACGTGATGCCTTGCATTTAATAAATAAGCCATTCACATGTAATATGCTATCTATAGCTTATCCTGAGATGATCGCTAAATCCGACGATGAGTTGGAGGGAGATATCTTCCATGATGTCTCCGTTGAGGAATTATTACATAACAAATTTTATTTTGATGGCTCTATACCTAGTATAGCCCAACTTGAGGCCACGACTCCTCAAGACAAATTATCCAAGCTAACCTTGGAAGAATTACAGGAATTGGGTGTTTCACCCGCCCCACCTAATTTTGAGAGAGATCTACACATGGAAGTAGAAAATGTCATAAAAATTAACATTGGAACCGAGGATAACCCTCACATAATCAACATTGGATCAGAATTAAGTCAAGAAAAATAGGATAAATACATTGCATTTATTAAAGATTATGAAGATGTCTTTGCTTGGACATATGAAGATATGCCAGGTCTAGACCCTTCTGTAGTTATGCATCACCTAGTAGTACACCCGGATGCTAAACCTGTTAAGCAGAAGCTTAGAAAAATGCATCCTAAAGTGGCCTTACTAGTCAAAGGAGAGTTAGAAAAACTCATGAATGTTATTTTTATACAAGCCATTGATTATGCTGAATGGATCTCGAATGTAGTTCCAGTAACTAAGAAAGAAACTACTAAAGTTAGGGTTTTTACAGAATTTAGAGATATTAATGTTGCATGCCCTAAAGACAATTTTCCCCTTCCCAATATGGATCAGATCATTGATTTTATTGCTGGGAGTGGAATGATATCCTTAATGGATGGATTTTCTGGTTATAATCGGATCAAGATAGCTCCTGAAGATCAGGCTAAAACAACCTTTATTACCCCGACCTTTTGTTGGAAAGTGATGCCATTCGGTTTAAAGAATGTAGGTGCAACCTATCAACGAGCCATGAATTATATCTTTCATGATATGATGCATGATATACTACATGATTATGTAGATGACATTTTATCTCATTCTACTGAAGAAGATGACCATTTAGATGACTTGAGAAAAGTATTTGATCGATTAAGGGAATATCTTATCTGATTGAATCCACCAAAATGTATATTCGGAGTTAAGTTCGATAAATTATTGGGGGTTATGGTTTCTTTATGTGGTATCGAAATTGACCCTCTCAAGATTCTGGCTATCACTGATATGCCTGCACCTACGAATATATCTAAATTACGGAGTCTACAAGGTAAACTTCAACCCATCTGTCACTTCATTGATAAGCTGGGGGATAAAACTGGAACCTTTCTTAAGCTTCTTAAGAGGGATGTCTCTTTCCATTGGGACAACAAATGTCAGAGAGCATTTGAACTCCTCAAACAATTTCTTCTTAACCCACCTGTACTTTCACCACCTAGACCTGATTGCCCATTCATCTTGTATATTTTTGCTTCAGATTTTGCTTTAGGAGCTATGTTATCTCAACTTGATGATGGGAAAAGATAGCATGCTAATTATTACATTAGCAGAACATTAATTAGTTATGAAACCCGCTACACAACATTAGAGAATTTATGTTTAGCAGTCGTATTTTCTACACAAAAACTACGCCATTATATGCTCAGTCAAAAAACATACGTTATTGCTAAATATGATCCCTTGCGGTATCTCATGAGTCGAACTTATTTATTTGGTCGCATAGCAAAGTGGGTTCTTGCGCTAAGCGAGTTTGAACTCATGTTTATAGGACATAAGTCTGTTAAGGGTCAAATCATAGTAGATCAATTAGCTGCTGCACCCTTAGCATCCACCCATCCCCTCGTCATTGAGTTTCTTGACGAATGCCTTAAACTAGAGGTAGATCATTCAGAGCAATGGTCCTTATACTTTGATAGAGCCCGATGCATGAGTGGGGCTGGTGCAGGTATTATTTTGATATCTCCACAGAAACATCTCATACCTCTATCCTTTAAATTAACGTTTTCCTGTACTAATAACACTACTAAATATGAGGCTCTAATCCTTGGATTACGAGCTACCCTGGCACTAAAAATTAAAAATCTATTAGTTTTTGATGATTCTCAACTTGTTATAAATCAAATTAATGATGTTTATCAGACTAGAGATGATAAATTGCACCCATATAAAGCATATGTATTGCAATTAATATCTTTATTTGATCAAGTTACCTTGGAAGCTATTCCTAGAACTAGCAATCATGCGGTTGACACTATGGTCGCAGCTGCATCTCTTTTACCCTTGGAGTTAGATGACGAATATGCTACCATCATTATTCGTCGACTCCAGGAGCCCGCTTTAATTGAATCATGCTTGGAACCTTTGGACGTGTTTCTAATCAACGAAACCACTTCTGAACTTTGGTACACTGACATCCTCAATTTTATTCAAAATGGGACCTTCCCTGAAGGTTTTAATAGAAACCAACGCCGATTATTGCATAGACGAGCAAGTCGCTTCGTCATAATTGGAAATACCTTATATAGGAGATCTTTTGAAGGTATCCTACTAAGATGTTTGAATCTAGAAGAGTCTAGATCAGCTTTGAGTGAAGCCCACGATGGATCTTGTGGGGGACACTTTAGTGGTAGCGCCATTGCTAAGAAGCTCCTTAGGATAGGATATTTTTGGCCTAACATGGAGAATGATGCACATGATTACATGTGCCATTGTGACAAGTGCCAAAAACATGCTGACCTTGTCCATGCGCCTGCACAAGAACTGTAGGCTATTTCATCTCCTTGGCCCTTTTCAAAATGGGGCTTAGACATTATTGGAAAAATGAATCCTGTGTCATCGGATGGACATAAATTCATCATAACCGCCACTGAGTATTTTATGAAGTGGGTTGAAGCTATGCCCTTAGCCTCTTGCATTGGAACCCAAGTTTCCAAATTTATTTTCAATCAAATTATTTGTAGGTTCGAAATTCCTGCAATTCTCATGTCGGATAATGGAACTTGTTTCAAAAATAAATATGTAAATAAACTATGTCAAAAATATAAAATTCAACATCGTTGGTCCACTCCCTATTATCCTCCAGGTAATGACCAAGCAGAAGCATCTAATAAAACATTAATTAAAATCCTCAAAATACTGGTCAATAAATCTGGTTGAGATTGGCACATTCAATTATATCCTGCTTTGTGGGCTTATCGAACCAGCGTTCGTACTCCCACGGGCACTTCACCTTTTGTTTTGGTTTATGGTGCTGAAGCTATTTTCCCCTTTGAATTAGAAGTTGATTCTTTGGCTCTACTACTTCAAGATACTGAAGTAGGAGATGAATATCATGCTGGCAGATTTAGTCAGTTGGAACTCCTAGATGAGAAGCGCATCAATGCTTTGGAGCATCTTCGAGCCTACCAGAACAATCTCAAATGAGCATATCTTAAGAAAGTTCATCATCGATCCTTTGAGATCGACGACCTTGTCTTAAAAGAAAATAAAAAAAATACTAATACAACTAAAGAACTTAAAGGTAAATTTGAACCTAACTGGCTTGGGCCATATATCATCATTGCTAAATTTGGATCGGGAGCATACAAATTAGCTACCTTAGATGGTAAATTTTTTAAAGAACCTATGAACATAATGCATCTTAAGCACTATTACGCATAATTCTGGTAATTTCGTCACTGTATATATTGTACATCTTGCCTCATTCTTAGTAAATCCATATAAAATTTTAAAAATAGTAATATTATGTATTCTCTCAATTCATAAATCAAAATCAAAATATAAAAAAATCAAAATCATTAAAATATTCAAAAACATATTTTATTTTTTGCACCTGTCAATTCTTGAAGTATTGCAGTTATATTTTTAGTTGTTTTGGATAAATTAGCATTTATTTGGAATCCCTCACTTTCACACTCACATGAATAAATATCTTGATCTTATTTGGTATGATTATTAATATCTCTTATATCAAAGTCCACAGTTGAATTAAATAAAGTTTTGAGCATAGAGAATTGATCTTGTTATTTACTTGAACCAAGTATACGTTTTCACACTAAAATGATTTCGTTGCAAATTCAAAACGATGCTACACAGTAGAAGTGGTCTCTTGAGCGAAAAGTTTCCCCTGCTATCCTATCATGCACATGGTCTAAAATATTTGAAACTTGAGAAAAGGACAAGCTCACCCCTGCCCAGAATAAAAATTCCTTGCTCTACAACCAATCCAAGCAAGTATCCCTAGTATAGTAAGAAAAAGAAAAAGAAAAAGAAAAAGAAATAGAAAAAAAATCATGAGAAAAAGAACCATTATTTCAGTAGCATTTTGTACCATCTCAGCAATATTTCAGCATTATCTCAGTGTCAAGCAAAAATACAAAAAAAAAAGAGAGAGAAAAGAAAAGAAAAAGCAAAAAACAATAAAGTCCCTTCCCCTACCCTTTGAAAAGAAAAGAAGGGTGAATGAGCTTGAATCCCTGGAATTCTTAATTATTCAAAAACTGTGAGGTAAGCCCCATAACAGGTGGTTTGTGCCCAACTTGACTTGGCCTTGGGTAACTCCTAGCATGGTGATATGTCTGTTACATTAGTGACCTTCTTTTGTACAGAACTATGTCTGCTTATGGATCAGCTAGCTCTTGATGACCTGACTTACATAGTAGTTGGTACGGTTATATGCATAGAAATCATGGTCAATGAACACTCACTTGGTTAATTCAAATTACTTGTATCAAATTATCTTGCTCAAAATTGGTAAATGAACAATACAATTGCACACACATTTGTGTTTGAGAGATTTTGTATCATTATGATAGATCAAGATCGGCAATGAACTCACATATGCACATGGGGTTCCTTATAAATCTAAATTTTGTCTTTGAGATAATTTAAAATATTTATGCAAATCTTCTGGAATAATTTGATTTTCTTACTTGAGAACATCTGCTTAGCGTAAAAACAATTACATACATTTTTTTTTCAAAAATCGAAAATTTTCTTTCAAAACATGTTCAAAAATCTAGCAATAAAGTCACATTTATATATTTTTGACTTTCGCAATGATGGTATAGTTCCTAAACCTAAATTGGAATTTTATGCCTAGTGCAAGTCTTCATTTACTTTCTGTTTATCTCAACACAAAACTCAACTATGAAATAAAACTATTATGTCAATTTCTTCTTTGGATTTCGTGATGATGGTATAAGTCTATACCTAAATATTCTATGCCTAGCGCAAACCATCGTTTTAATTTTATTTCCCATTTTTATCCATAAAAGCATATGGCTTAAATCATTATGTTACACAATTGTGCTTTAAAACGAACGAAAACCTTTTCTATTTCATTTCATTATGTCAACATTCAGTTTTTTGCGACGATGGTATAATTCCTAGGCAATTGTTCAAATTTCTATCACACTTAGGAATTTTATGCCTAGCAAAAACCATATTTTTAATATTTCATGCATAATATTTTCATGGAAATCTGAAAATAAATCATCACCACCATCAATTTTCATCATCACAACACAAAGTCTTCAGAAAGTCTCTTAAGCACCCTTTTACTTGTAGAAATATTTCTCTCATAACGGGATTAGCTTAATGACCTAGCGAGCGACGACTCCATGAAATGGTTATGTAACAACGACAATGTCCTTTGAAATTATTGTTAGAAGTCCCTTTATTTTTCATCAAATCACACCATAACAACCAATTTGTTTACATCAGATTATTTCATTTAATTTTATGGCATGACATAAAATTATAATATTCTCAACGACATAATTACATGAACAATCAATCAACCATTACAATATTAAAGCATCATAAAACATACGCACAAGTCATATCACAAAAAGTTATATATATATATATATATATATATATATATCAAGAAATATATGTACATCATATATCAAAATGGATTGGTATGCCACAATCTATACCCTGGCATACTTAAGCCTCTCAAAAATATACAGTCTATAGTCAAAAAGTAGCTAGTCTCGAGAAGCCCTCGAGCTCTCAGCCTCATCTCCTCTCCCACCCATAGGTGGAGGAGGTGGTCCCATCGAGGTCCATGCTGTATCACGGGTCCTCGACGTTGATCGTGAGGATGTCCTCGACGATACCATCCTGATCAGCTTCACAATGTTGGATGGTAGCTGCATCCTATGTCCCTCTGGAACCACATGGTAGTACAACCCCTGGTAGAACATGGTCCGAGCAATAGACCGTGCCAGCTCCCGCATGCTTACCCCTTCGCTCCGAGCCCTGAGTCGTGTAGCCTCATCCTATAGTGTCTACACCTGAGCTCGTAGATGGGCATTCTCTGCTCGGAGATCCATC
This sequence comes from Wollemia nobilis, assembly GCA_028583015.1. Taxonomy (NCBI): domain Eukaryota; kingdom Viridiplantae; phylum Streptophyta; class Pinopsida; order Araucariales; family Araucariaceae; genus Wollemia; species Wollemia nobilis. Next base: position 5,987,083 of record JAQPPZ010000374.1, read on the forward strand.
ATCTCGCTGCTCTCTCCCACCTCAAAACCCATGCCCTTATTGGGCGATGGTGGTCTATCCCTCTGTTGAGAAGGGAGTCCCTCCTCCCTCCTCTCTGGCTGCTGCGGTCTCTCCGGAGCCTATGGCACTCTCCGGCATCTCTCCTGAGGAGGCCATCATTGATCCCTCCCTCCGTGACTCCTTGCTGCATCGATGGCAGCCTGGAACTACCTCCCCATTAATTGCATAATAGCGTGCATCGGACCCTATGCCATCATAATCCGAGGAGGGCGGATGCCTGCATACCAGGCATCATATCCGTCTGCTACCCCAGCGTCGTCCCCATCCACTGGCTAAATGTGGGCATCGTCAACGTCCTGACTCCAGAATCGCTGCATGTCTAGAGCCCCGCTCAGTGTAGTATTATCCCGGACCATCCGGGAGTACTCGTAGTCCCTAAGAGAAGGGATCCCCTGTTGTAGACCGAACTACCTCAAAACTCGGTTGTAGCAGTGGAGCTCTACCTCTCCCCACTCCATCCTCAACCAGAAGACTCGCCTGATGTGAGCCAACTATTGTCCATCCTCTCCCCATCTTGGATGCTCTCTCCACGGGCTCCAAGTGATCTGATCTGGGATGAGGTCGTCTAGCAACCTCTGGGACATCGGTAGATCTATCCACCGCTGTGACTCTCTCTAGAGCCACCAATAGAAAACCTGAGGTCTCTCCCGGTAAACTCCTATCAATGGAAGCCCTACCGGCCTCCACATTGTAATGTGCTCCCATCACCAAACCTGTAGTAGCGATGTCAGTACCAGACATTGACCTCCCTTGTATATGACCCCATAGAGGATCCTATACAAGTGGCATAGTACAAAGCTGCCCCAAGAAAACCTGTAATCGTGGTCTCTCATGTCGTAGACCACATCTAAGAGGAGCCACAGTAACCTACATCCGCTTTGGTGGCATAGAAGTAGGCCACCCACCACCCCTTCCAAAACCTGAGTCAATTGAGATGCCCCAGGAATTCGCCTCAATGTATCGATGTTCACTTCGCCCTTCTCTAGGGTGAAGCTTAGGTCTGCACACAGTCTCATCATGGCATGGCCCTGATTGGCCGAAGAAGTCATGAATTTCCCATGTATGGGGATCCTTAAGATCCTCCATACATCCTCTAGGTGGGAGCCATCTCCCCTATCGGTAGCCGAAAGTAGGATGATCCCGGATACCATCTAGCCTGTCTCGCTCGGCCTGATCGAGTGCGGCTACATCGTCTCTGAGCCCTCTGTATTTCTATTATCGAATCTTTAGTAATCCCCTCTGCAAAATAAACAATAAAACAACAAAAAAATCATTAGTGCATAATCATTAAAATCGATTAAAATCAATTTCATCTCATAAAAATATGATATCGCTCATTTTTGGACTATATCGTACCAAATTTAGCAAAATCGTCCTTAGTAGGACGAAATCATCTCCCTTTTGTTCAATTTGGGAATTGCTCCTTATTATATGGGATCGCCCCTATTTCTCTGATTTCGTCCTCAAATGAAATCGATGATATAGGGACGATTTCATCCCGACATCGTCGACGGCCTAAAAACGGCCGTGATGACCAAAAATAATTAAAATTTAAAGTAAAAACTTAAACAAATCAAGCTAAAAATATAATATATCAGGTTTAGATCCTTACCCGCAACTTGCGTCAAACCTTTGTCGATCTGTGTGCCGTTTCCACCATTTTGCTTGTAGAGCTCTGAAATAGCGAAAGTGAACAGTAAAAATGAATTAGGGTTTTACCCTATTTTTCTTAATTTTATTTAAAAACAACAACATTTTTTACATTTTTTTTAATTTTGCTTTTCCACGCTTTTACCTCAAACGTTCGATTTGGGTAAAAACTCGGAAGGGGCACCATAGCAAGAAGTTGTACGATTCGACTTAGAATCGTCATCTAAAAAATGGAGTAAATTTTTTCTTTCTCGTAAAGCGTGAAGAACTTGTCTTTAACGCATTTCTTCAAAAAATACGCTAAAGAGGGGGCAAAATGTAGCACCCTAAAATTGGCGCAGTTAAACCATCAGTAAAAATATTAAAAATTTGAATTTTAACCCCGAAACCGCCCGTTAACTGCTCTTCCCGTTTTTCGTGCCATTTTTAGAAGTTGTTTTGACCGTTGGACGATATTGTCCCAAATCAGACGAATTCATTTGGAACAGAACGTCCAGACGATTTCGTCCCAAAACCAAATTTTCATAATTAGCCTCTGTTTCAACAACCTCTCCAACTCGGGCAGAAGCGTGTCTGCGCGGTTGGAGATTCCTACATTGGAGATCTCCCAGATTGGGATGATCCCCAACCTCATAACCTCCCCCTAATCCTATATAAAATTGGAATTTTCCCAGTTTATCTCCCTGGCTGACCATTTCCCTGTAATTCTTGTTTTTTGTTGCATTAGAACATCTTCGCCCCCATCATTTGCATTTGTATTTTCAAATTTTATTACAGGTTTTTACTGTGTTTCAGTCGGAGAAAGCTCGGATCGTTGCAGGTGATCCAACACGATCTCGTACGATCCTGTCGAGATCGCTGACGATCTCGTACGATCACAAATGATTTTGACTGCAATTCAGATTGGGGGTAACTAGAGCCCCGAGTTTCTATTTTCTACCTTTCTTTTCTATTTAATTGTGCATCAGATTGATTTATTTCAGTTATGCATCCTGGAGTTCACCTCATGTAGCATATTTGCATGATAAAATTTGAAATAAGTTATTTAAAATAGTGCTTCCCATTTGATTTGCTATTTAGATTTATTATTTAAGCATCTATACTGTTATTTCTATCATTTTTGCATCGTTCTTGCAATTGCATTTTTGATTTCGATGTCTGTTTCCATGATTGCAGGTTTCTGACGAATTCTTCTGATGAATTCGTCAGGTCGTCGATGATCTTGTCTGATCTCAGACGATCACCTGTGATTTGGGACAATTCTGTACAATTACAGACGATCCTATCATATCCGGGATGATCTGGACTCCTACAAGCTTTAGAATCTTCATCAGACATAAGGAATCAGGTGTATTCTTCTCTACTTTAGATATTCTCTGTATTGAGGATTTATTTATGATTATTGTCTTCATATAAACCAAAAATTTCATATAGAATAGCTTAGATTCATTTTGGCCAACCTAGGAATATGAATGATTGAATAAAAAAATGAACACATCAAACCCATTCTCAACCTAGGCGTGGAAACTGTTGCTTAAAGTTTCCTAGTGAACCCCACCATCCGTCGAAAATTCACCCTTATACCCCTCCCCCGAGAGGCACGACATTCAAAGGGCCTCTCCGTCCGAGGTATTGTCCCATCCTTCTCGCATCCCCCTTCCGGGCATGGATCCTTTAGCCTGAAGGTAAGGGTGCAAAAAATTTGGGCCATACAGATCCCTTTTCACTCCTAAACCAGTTCATAGCTATGCAAAAAAACCAACATGAGTTAGTCACTAATTTTAACTTGAGATTCAATAGAACATGGAAGAGGATTCCCCCTGAAGCTAGACCAACAACTTATTTAGCATATATGTATTACATTAAAGCCCTTGGGTTAGACCTAGGGCTATAAAATTAGCAATGAGGCATAAACACCTTCCCATAGGTTTATCAAGCAACTGTCCAAGAGAAAAATTTATTAGTTGTTGTAGGAAGACTTACACCAAAAATGGTAATGCCTTATTGCTATGAAATTCCTTAGTTTCCACCAAAAGCAACCTCTCCTTCATATATGGATCCTCCATCAACCCCATAAGAAGCTCCATTATTTCCTCCCAAAACAATCCCTACTATCCCTTTTCCTCCTCTTCCATCTCAAAACTTCCAAGAACATATGTATTGCTAGACATCGAAAGCACTCTAAAAATGCTCAATAACAAGGTCAATGCAATGGAAAAAAGAGAAACAAAAAAATTCCAATAGAGAATATTCCCCTATATTAATAAGGATCAAAAGTTAAGTACAAGTGGTAGTGCAGGATCCAAAGTCAATATAAATCAAGTGGAGTAGGAATATGCACCTGAAACTAGTTTGGTCAATGTTTGATGCTTAGTTTGTAATGATCCACACAATTATGAAACCTATATGATGTACCAACATCATGTGGAACAAGCCATGGAAAAGGTTGAGAGAAATCAAAATGGGAGAGTTAACATGTTGTGGCAGCATGATCAAGTATGATCTTACAATATTTTCTTGAAGAAGAATAGATCTTTGTTATGACCAGATATGGAAAGAAATATTTGCAAGTAGACCCGTAGAAAATGGGTGGATTCCAGGTACCTTCTCAAAAGAAAAGGGAATTACCACCGTAGAGCAATGACAAGTTTCCTATTTTTTAAACTGTTGATAAAAGTGATGCAGTGTCTAGAAGACCAGAAAGGGAAGTAAATGCCCCAATATAAGGTGAATAGGAAAGGAGCAAAGAACAAGAAAATGATAGAAAAGAAGCCCAAGAAAATTTGATGTTCCCTTCCATTACAAAGGGTCAAAGAATCAAAGCTACCCAAAAGTACATAAGGAAGTATGGAGAACCAAAAAAAAGGTATGAAAGACCTCCACCAGTCCAGTATGAGTATAATATTGTGGATGAATTGAAAAGAGTTCCATATAGAACAAGCTTGTATAATACGCTTTTTCTCCCTGGCCAAATATATTTTTTGAAAGATTATCTGCATAAGAAGTCCCAATGGAAGAAAACTGCCATAGTGTTCAATCTAGCACAAGATAAAGAAAAGATATCTCCTGCCACCCTGAAGAAAAAACCTCCTCTGTTCTACAACTATATTCTAATGGAAGGATGTATAGTTCACAATTGTATGATAAACTTAAGGGCCTCAACAACTGTTATGCCAAAAGCAATATGTGATGAGATGGACATGGAGTACACCAAATCATGTCAAGAGGTATTACAACTTGATGGTACCTCAATTAAGACTATAAGAGTTATAAAGGATGTATTGATGAGGTTGCACAAAGACCCAAAGATTACCATTGTATATGAAATTGTGGTAGTGGATCTTGGGCCTTATTTTGGTATATGCCTTTCAAGAGAATTCACTGCCAAGATGGAAAAATATATGTATTTAGACTACTCTAGTACGATGTTTCTATATAAAGGAAAAATAATAAGGATAACATCAAAGAAGCCTGTATCTTTCCATATTGAAAAAATTGAAGAGGATTTATATAATCATTTAGTAATGGAAGAACCAGAGTTAGTAGAAATCCTAGAAGATTTAGAAATTGAAGACGAGTTACATTTCAGAGATGACCATAACTTGTTAGAAACAAGGCTGGGTACCTACAACATTTCTTCAAAAGTAAAAAAGAATATCCCTACCATATCTAATCAGTCTCTCAAGCAGTCAAAAATTTGGACAATGCATTTTGATGGAGTAATGTGCAAAAATGGGATCAGAGCTGGTGTAGTGTTAAAATCCCCTTTAAAATGTGTGAAGAGATTTGCTTTTAGAATAACTTGGTTTTGTACAAATAATGCTATAGAATATGAGGCTTTGTGTTTAGGACTGATGCAAGCAGAAAATATGGGAATCAAGATGTTAAATATTTATGGCAACTTAGAGTTGGTGGTTAATCAAGTTATAGAAAGGTACAACAATAAACATCACTACTTGAAAATATATAAAAATAGAGTATGAGATTTTATGGATGTAGGCAAATGAAGTTATTATTTCATTCATCTAAAATTGAACATATACAAAGAGAACTGGCTGAGATTAGCCATTAATAAACAACTAATAATAAACTACAAATATTCGCACTCCCAACTTAGCTAAACTATCTTAGGCACTAGCTAAAAAATAAATTACAACACGTTCACTTATGGAAGGATAGCCTGACGTGAATCAAATAAATGATGTAATAAACTATATCAATGACCTTTTACTTTTCATTATTTGATACCAATGTAATGGGTCAACAATCCAATTTGTCTCCTTGTGCACAACGTATCGACAGTAATAGTGCACCTTTGCACTAATAAAGTGCTCTGTGCTCCATTGTGTAACAAATATGGGATATATCCCACTGAGCAAAAAATAAAATATTTCCCTTCCTCGCACGCGAAAAAAAAAAAGGCCCAATGAGATTTGAACCGATGACCTATGGGTGAACGTCTTATCTTCCAAGGTTTGACCGATTGGGCTGAACAACTCATCAAATACTAGGAAAAATAATATTGTATTTAAACCACTAAAACCAATGCATGTCCAACAAATATGTTGGCCACATGGCTACAACTAATTGGTAGGATATTTAACGCGTTTTATTGGACGTTTTTAAAACCTTATCAAAAGGTTTAAATTTTTTATTTGATTTTATTGTCTGCGTTGATCTGGATGACTGCAATGAATCTGGTGCAATGATTCATATCGAGCCATAGCACAAAATGCCCATTTGTTTTTCATATATATATATATGCTTGTTGACTACATGATCTGGGTTTGAGGAGCCCGCGTCTGGAAATGTTTTTTAATTTTTTTTTTATCTATAGTGGATTGAGGGCGCCTTAAATTGCAGGGCTATGGGTTGGTCAGGTCGTGCTACCACGGTTGTGCTACCCTAGATCGCAGTCGAGTGGGTTGTGCAAGCCTACACTATTATTACAGAGGGGCTACCATGGCTATGGCTGCATCTTGGCTATGGTTTTGTGGATCGTGGACTGGCTAGTGTATAGCTTTATTTTTTTATTTTGCTTTGTTACTGCTCTAAGTTGGTGATCAAGTGATTTTGCCTACCTGTGGTTGAGGTTGTTGTGATCCTATGGCTGCCTGGGCACAACAGTTGGTGATCGGGTGCAGCGGGGTCCTTCTGCTAAAATAGGGGTAGAACTAAACTATATTATATTGTGATGGAGTAAATCCTATCCACTGAAACAGGGCTTGAGCAAAGCTAAAAATAGGGGGACTCAATCTTACCCAAATACCCAAAGGATGGAGGCAGTGCTCTGATACCAATGTAGGTAAACCAAGTTATTATTTCATTCATCTACAACTGAACATATACAAAGAGAACTAGTTGAGATTAGCCACTAAAAAAAAGCTAATAATAAACTACAAATATTTGCACTCCCAACTTAGCTAAACTATCTTAGGCACTAGCTAAAAAATAAATTACAACCCATTGGATTTTGGAAGGACAACCTGACGTGAATTAAATAAATAATGTAATAAACAATATCCTAACAATGGAATCATTTAATGCTCTAAATATTCACTCTATCCCTAGAAAGAAAAATGTACTGGTTCAATTTTTGGTAGTTAAGGACTCTAATTTCAATCCTTCCTCAAACCTTGGGTCAACTAAAAATAGAAGAGTCAAACTAGTCTTCAGACCTGCAGTACCAGACAAACAAATTTTTTGGCAAGTTTTTGAGAATTATGATAAGATAATTGACTTTCTAGTCAGAGAAGCTTGCCTAGCTAATGTGTAGGAGGAGCTTTTGTAGGAGATAGATCTGCAAGACATCATTTAGTTGAAGAATAATCACACTCCTAAAGGCCTAATCACATTAGAAAGTTTGTTTGACAATGAGGATGGAAAGAGGTTGAGAACCATGAAGGTAGATGATAAAATATGTAGTGATATTGAAATAGAGGAAAAAAATAGTATTAACATCGGTGTTAAGTGTTCTCCACAATATATTGAAGGATTTAAGACACTATGCTTCAAATATCCAAATATCATTGCCTAGTTATATGAGGACCTTAAGGTGTACAATAAGAAGATTATCCGATATACCATTGAGCTTGAGCCTGATGCAAAACCTTTTAGGCAAAAATAGAGGCCGACCACTACGAGTTGCATATTTATGTGCTTCAATATTGTCTTTAGACACTCAATACAAATCAGATTTTGTGCCCTTCAAGAACACAAAACTAATTTCTTTTGAGAGTAGTATAATAGTGCAAATAAATCTAATAGACTTTCTTTTTAATGCACTAACAATTCCACCTTATCACTCTAATCAACTCTCAAGATAATGCACTTAATCAATTTACTACAACTAATCAAGAATAACCTAAAATGAATCTTCAAGAGTTATTCTACAAATTCACTACAACTAATATTGTAGGGCTTAGTCTTATTTTCTATTTCCAAAGTAGATGATAGGTAGTTGATAGATATAATTCTTAAATCTAATAAACTCCTAATTAATGTGCAAATGAAACTTAAAAAGAACCTTTTTCTTTTTGCACTTTTGAAGAATGTAATCTACTTATTCTTCATGCAACTTTAATCCAGATAAGGTGCTATAATGAATCTGCTAAGTAGTCTAATTAATGAGTTAGCACCAGTAGTTGCATATATTTTTATAACCTTCTATAGATCCTTTTTCCACTTCTATAGAGGATGTGGATCTTGGTATCTAAGATCACCAAGTTGCTGCTTCGAGTAGGACTTTGTAGCTATTTGTAGATTATTTTGAACATCTCCTTCTTCACCAAATGATGGTCTCAAACTTTATTTCATGAGCTTAAGATTTGGTGGCTTGTTCTCCTCTTGAGATCTCCTTCTGCTGTAGATTTGGAGAAGTCTCTATCTCTAAAGTGATGCCTTCTTGCTATGAGAGGTAATATTCAAATCTCCTAGATTTGATTAGCTTCTTCTGTCTTCAAGTCTTCTTATCAAATTCTAACTTCAAGCAGGATCTTCTTCTCAAGATTTTGAATGTCTTGAGGTCTTTCATTGGATTCTTCTTCTGAAATTTGGCACTCCTTGCCAAATTCTCCTTCTTGAATTTGGAACTCCTTGCCAAATTCTCCTTCTCTTGGGCTTGTTGTTAGATGGCGATAATTGTCCCAAGTCCTTCACTATCAAGGGCTTCTCCTTGGTAGTGGATTTCTCCAGTGAGTTCTCCTTTGATAATTTCTTCAGTCATGCTCTCCTAGCCTTTTGGATGCTTGATGAGACCTTCCCAAGGTCTTTGATCTTGCAGCTTTTGCTGGTATTCCCTTGAGATCTCTTTAATATTTTGCTCCTGTAAGTGTTGGCGGTATCATCTGCTCCTAGATCTTTGATTTAGCTACTTCTGGATTCAAGTAGGACTTTCCTAGTCCTTCTTCTTCTTCCAAATTTGGAAGTCCTTTAATGAGATCTTCTTCTCATCTCTTTTGCTTCAAGTGTTGAATTGATTTTGAAGAAGATACCCTTCCTAAATTTCTTGTAGGAAGTTTCCCAACTCACTAAATCTTATTTTCCTACAGCAAAAATGTTAATACTGAAATATTAATCTGCTTCTAAATCAAATATTCCTTTCAAATTCTTCCTCAGGATCAAGGCTTTTGTGGCCTATTTCAGTATCAAGGCTTATGTGGCCTTTTTAGTATCAAGGCTTATGTGGCCTTTTCAATATCAAGGTTTTTGTGGCTTCTACTTCAAGGCTTCTATGGCATTTTTGTATCAAGGCTTCTATGGCCTTTTTGTATCAAGGCTACTATGGCCTATTCTTCAAGGCTACTATGGCATTTTTGTGTCAAGGCTTCTATGGCTTGTTCTTCAATATGTAATGGAGATCTTCAGTATCCTAGCTTCGCCACACCTCTTCTTCAGAAGTCTTCTTCCATAGTGTTCTTCTCCTGCACAAGGAACTAATCTCTGCACTATGAGGGCACATCGACCTTCGAGCAATGAAGTTGGAGTCTCCTAGATTTCTATCATAGGAGTACCAATCCTCTAAGAATTAATTATCTGCAACAAACAAAAATTTGGGCAATAGTTAGAAAATTCCAAATATTTTGGATCTTCATTAGATGATCTGTCAATCTAGTGGATTGAATGCTAAGTCTTGGTCTTCACGATTTTTTCCTATAACTTTGTGGAAAGACTCTAGTCAAATGCAATCTCAGTATTTTTTGGAACTGATATTTCTTTCAGTCCTCACTTGTGACTCTCCCTAATTCTACCACCTAGATTCTTCTGAGATCTTTTGACAGTGACTGGTCCAATGGTGCGTCAGGTTGACAAAACACTCAGGCTCAATAATGATGGTGATTTTCTTGTAGAATTTCATAGACTAGATCTATAGTGGCTTTGATACTACTATTAGCTTTTTATATAATATGTAAAGGGAGATAACAATCACGAGGTGCAGAATAATATGAAAGAAAGTAAATCTGCTAGATGACTGAGATATGCAATAAATGAAAATGATATAAATAAATACAATGTAGCTATGGAAGAAGTGAACACTCCATGAATAAAGCTATTGGACTATATTACACCCATCACCACTGGATGGTGATCCACACAAAATTGTACTACCTACGAAGATGCTCTAAGCTACTGTGTCACTGACTCTCCTTGTTCTATATCTATCTAACAATGAGGCCTTCCTTATATAGGTAAAATAGGATACTTGGCCAACACTCTATCTAGCTATACAAGTGACACCTTGCACATTTACAACTTGCACATTGACACTTGTACATTTATTGCATGAAGTAAATAGATAACTTCCCCTAAATTAATCTAATGTCCTAAGTATGTACCTTGGAAGATACATTAACATAACCCAAATGATGGAATATAATCTATTTCTAACAGGAACTTTTGCAAAACAAAGATCACAAATGAAGATTTAGGGGACTTATTCTTAGCTACAACATGCTCAAGTGAATGCAATGACTCATGGTTGATTGATTTAGGTGCTTCCTTTCATATGAATCCTCATAGGAAGGGGTTCTCTGAATATGAAAAGATAAATGGAGGTGAAGTCTTCTTAGGATAAAATTTGACATATAAAATGTGTTGCATATTTTGGGTTTGGAAAGGAATCTAATATTTATGAGTAAGATGAATGATGTCGGTGTGATTGTGATAATCAATAAGGATAACTGCAAGATGGTTCATGGAGCCTTGGTGTTGGCAAGGGGAGTGCGTACATAAAACTTTGTTCAAAATTGAGGCTAATATTGTAAGTATTGATTGCAATCTCTTCAGTTGTAGAGGAGAATAATATGGTAGAAGCAACTTCGAGTATTCCTATAGTGAAGACAATGATGTGGCATCAACGCATGGGGCATATTGGTGAGAAAGGCCTTAAAACATTAAAAATGAAAGGTATGACTGAAGGAATTTTTGATTTCCTGTTAAATTTTAATTTTTGTGAGCACTATGTTTTTGGAAAGTAAACCTAAGTCAAGTTTCCTAGTAATGCTACAAGATCGGAAGGAATTTTGCATCTAGTTCACAGTGATGTGTTTGGACCTATAAAAGCACCATCAATAGGTAAATATATCTATTTTATTGCATTTATAGATGACTTTTCAAGAAATATCTGGGTATATTTTTAAGGAACAAATATGATGTTTTCAATAAATTTAAAGAGTTTAGGGCTCTTGTAGAAAATTAGATAGAGAAAAAGATAAAGGTTTTGAGAAGTGATAATGGTGGTGAGTATTGCTCTAATGATTTTAAGCATTTTTGCAAGGACTGTGGAATAGAAAGGCAAAAAACAACTCTATATACTCCACAATAGAATGGAGTTGCATAACGGATGAACTAAACATTGATGGATAAGACAATATACACTACTCCATGTTGTCATAAAATACCTTTTCAAACATTAATGCTCAACATCATAATAACAATGTAAGATGCTACTACAACATGTGCATATTACCATTGATATTATCATCACTATAGCCTCAAATAAATACCCATAATCAAATGTAATGCCATCAAAGGATACCAAATGGTTGCCTGGTGAAGGGCTACTCCACCCAACACTCAAACAACACTCAAAATCATAGAGAAATTCTAAAAGAAACCCTTAATTTCATTAAAATGGGAAAAAAAGAGACTCTCTGCCCCTAAAATTACAAAGAAACCCTAATTCTACCAAAACCCTAATTTTTGCCTAGGAATTTTCACTCAAAAACTGCATTTTGGTTGCATAGCTTCCCGGAGCCATAACTTTTGACTCGTTGACCTGATTGACTATTGTAATATATTTTTGGAAATTTTGGAAAGAGATCTACACCAATGAAATTGATTTACAATCCATTTCATCCATTTATCATCCCCTTTTTAAGCCTTTAAAGTCTTCATATTGTATTTTTAAGTTGTGCTGGAGAAATTTCTCGGGATAAAAACTTTAATATCTCTCAAACCGTTCAGGGTATTGGGGTGATTCTTTCACCACAAGTCTAATTTTTCAATTTCTCCCCTTTGGGTAAATTTTCAAGTCCATAGGTGTCTATTTAGACCAATTTTCTAAAAATAACTGCTTCCCGATTTTTGCCTTTTTTGACTTCTGACTCACTTACACCTCTTAAGTGTCATCATGGACCATAAAACAACTAAAGAAACCTACAACTGAAAGAGAAAATGCAAATTCTTATTTTTTTGTGCTACACAATTGTCCTTACACTATTGGATGCTCTTGTATCATTACCATAAACAAAGTACATTATACCAAATGCTACCAAAACAAAATTGGTCCAAGCACAAAAACCCATTAGACTATTTTTACAATTATAGATGCAAATAAAATTGTGGGGCATTTAAACATTGTGCAAGTCCCCATGGAATACATGAGAATGTAAACTAGCATGACACACTTAACACCAGTTGTGGTGTTATTAGGGTAGTTTATTTGAGACACTTGGACAATTCACCAATGACTCATTGTTGGATCTGATAGTTTCTTGAAACCAACCAATGATTTAATCCAACAGGAGAATATTCAGTAGATTGATAATACAAATATATAAGGAATTGAGGTTGCAACCTTAAAATTTCTTGCAATTAATCATGGACAATCCATAACTGTGCAAATCAATTGGTGTAATCATTAGACACAACAATTCCTTGTCTCCAGGGCCTTGTGATTGGAATTTGTAACTTGAAAATTGTAAATTG